>ML677396.1:17544990-17701735 GCA_007922305.1 Dermatemys mawii | reverse complement strand
TGGGCTCCTGTTTGAGCCCAGAAGTCCACACAGCAATGAAACAGCCCAAGTCCTGCTAGCCCAACTCGCCTGGCACAGGCCAGCCACAGGTTTTTCTTTCCTGTGTAAATGTACCCTCTGAGACCAGAGAAGCAAATGGTTCAAGAACAGACATCAACAGCTGCTGAAGAAACCTGCAGGAGACAAAGACTAGCTGCCTCTGCTTTGGAGGTACCTAAATAGGTGACAAATGGTTGCCACCCATTTTTGGAATACTAAGGATTTGCTTCTCTTCTCCATATCTTTCACCAACATCAGTTCCTCACACACAACACACACTGTAGCCCTCAAAGAAAGAGGGAATATGAAGTATGTTTGGAGACTTGATAGTAGCTAACCCAAAGATTACAGGCCCTAGCAGCACAGTTCTGACAGGAACACACTAACTACAGGCAGCCCACTTAGCTACAAATTGCTTACAGCTCAAAACGGTTAGAAGTACCCCGTGCTTCCAAACGCACAATGTCTGGCACCTCACCAACGTGACAAACAGCCAAGACCTGTGATCAAACTAAAAGGGGAGGATGTCTGATATGGGGAGGAAATTACAGGGCTTGGAGTCCAAAACTCCTGAATTCCACTCTAGACCCCGACATGGATTCACAAGATGACCCTGGGCAAGTCTTTGTGCCTCAGTTTCCCCATCTCCAACATGGGGATCCAAGTAGTCCCCTGGTTCACAGGGAGTCCTGGGGCTGAAATGTTTGCAGAGCCTTGGACTGATTGTGCTAGAGAAGGGCACAGTATTATTAGGAAGAACAGCAGGCAGACATTCTTCAGTCCTCTGACCAGCTTCCTCCGCCACCCCCCACCTCCGGGCTAACTCCCAAACTCGCAGAGGTGCGGCCAGCTCCCCTCTTTACAGTGAGAAGAGCAACTAAGCGGATACCTACACAGTGCGCCTTTTGATAGCTGCTGCCGGCACAGACCAAAGTGCTCCATGCTGCCTTCCTCTGTGTAGCTCTGGCTGCATGGACCTTGTATTCCCAGCTTGCTTCCCAGCAACACCATGGCAGAGATGACCGAGAGGCGGGTAACAGACTCACTGTTTTGGCCCAGGAGGAGGAGGGGGAGGCTGCTGGCTTCCTGCCAAGGCTTTGCACTCAAGTCTCTCATTTTAAGTTCTTTTTTGCTGGAAAGTTTTCTGCTTATACTCTGGAGTTTCCATGGCAACCACATTTCTTGCCTTTCTTCTTCAGTGTTAAATTTTTTATTTGGTTTCCCTTCTTTCCAAGGGAAGAGTGGGTTGGTTTGCTGTTGGGTTTTTTTTTGTTGCGCTTTTCGAAGAAAAGAATGCTAATTGTTGCCAGCTCCGGTAGTGAGTGATGTTGTTACAGGAGGCTGGCAAGAGAAGTTTATGCTAACACCACCATGATGTGACCAAGGAGCTGTCTACAGCCAGAAATGGAATAATCCAAACCACCATGCTGGGAAGATTCCCTTAAAGTCCATTTACCTCATCTGCACATGCAATGGCACTCTGTGTGGAGATTCTTAAGAGCCAACCACATCAAAACTCAAAATTGAGAGAAACTTTGCTGGTCGGCCACTGCAACACAGGGACCAAACCAGCCGAGCTTCACTTGGGACCCCAGCAGTGTCTCTTTTATGCAATCTCTGGACATGGACATTTCCCCCCAAAAACTAAATTTCCTGTTTCCCTAAAGAAAGTGACACTTGGGTTTCCTGGCGAGTGTAACGAATACATTTACTTCAGACAAATGCACACATCTGTAATAATCACACATACAGCACAAGGGCTAGAATGTAGGTCCTTCCATTCTAAAGGCCACCTGCACCAGAACTTTAGCTATAGTAGAACTCTCTTAGCTGGGACTGGTGTTCGCACAGTAAGTGGCATCCTTTTTACTGGCCAGCCACTAGACGGCAGAGTCACACAGCACCATATGTAGTGCAGGAGGACAAAGCCTCGGCAATGCACAGAGCTTAAAGTAACTCATTTGTTTTGCATTTGCCATACTGGGATTGAATTAAACCGAAACTGTAAAACAGACTCAAGAGGTACAAAGTGAAAGGACAGAAAAAAGTCCATGAGAGCCCAATAACTGAAGCTTATAGATCTATGCAAGGATCCTTAAGTAGAACCAGAGTCCAGCCACTACCAACTATTGAAACACTGGGCTTTCATTCCACTTCACTGTAAAAGGCTCTCTCACTATCAAAGCTCACCACCATATTCAGGCCATAAACTGACCACCCTGTCAAACTGCGGATAACAGGGGTTTAAGGCTTATCTCAGCCCAGTAGGATTTCAAAATCAATTCTTCTAGGGCTGAATAATTAACAGAACCAAAATAATTTAGATTTGGCTCATATTGAAACACAAACAAATCTGTCCGACGGTGCTATCTTGTTTGCAGCACATGTGCACAGATTAACACAGATGTACGACTGAGGCTAAGAGCTGTGTTTGTTTAGATTTTTTTCCATAATTTGGCCTCAGATGCATCAATTAAATTATATGCTGACGTTGGAACAACTAGAACATTAAAAGCAGGTTGATTTTATGATACCAGAATTGGGACAATGTCCTATTAAGGAATTAATCAGCGTGTTGAAATGAATCAAAGGAGTGCAAAGGCCCCATGAATATAGCCCAATCAAATGTACTGCATGCTAAACTGGTAGCTGGGACTCTGGAGATTCATTTTTAAAGGGGCTTATCAAGTTCCTGTGGTACTGAGTATCTGAGAAACCTTATGTGGAAGAATGTAAAAAATAACCCAGCACTACTGACCTCCCAGCAAAGAGAGCAAATACGAGATTTGTTTGAGGCTAGAGATTTAAGATGATAATACTGGACATGTTTCATCTTCAGCACACAAACACCTTATGACATACCGTTAACCCCGCTTAACATGGGGAGGCAGGATGGGCTCAGGGGCTTTTCCCCCAAACCACTTACGGGAGGAAATATCAAGAGCACAGATTAGAAATGCTGCATTCCCAGCTTCCATGTTTGGATTCAACCTCCCTACTCTGACAAATTCCCATTCCCAGAGTAGGTCTAGCCCAGAAAAGTCACAGGGACATACAATCTGGCAACATTTAGCATGGTTGGCAGCCAAATTATTTTAACTGTCTCACATCAAAAATATCTGCCAAGCTCACCACTGTTAAATCCCTTTACAACACGCAGAGGGTATCAACGCCCAGCCTATTGGTCTAGCTCAGAGCCAGACCATGAGGGCTCAACTGGATGTTAGCAGCAAGAAATTCCCCATAGCCAAGCATGGGCGCCACACCCCCTTCCCCGAGGGCTGCTGGGGACTGAGGAATTCAGGAGAGCTGCTGGAGAGCACAGCCCCCTAAATTGCAACCATGACGCATCTTTCATGTGGCTACAGGCAGGCTTCGTGTCTCCACCGCCTCAATTCCCAAAACGAGGATTGATTTAGACAGAGAGCGGTGCGCTCAGAGGCTGAGGTAAGGCAAGAACAGGCAAGAAGCCCCATGTTCAGCTTCCCTCGATTTTGGAGCGATTGGCTGGCCAGACTACAGAGGACACCTTGCAATAATTCATACATCTGTGAGGCGAGACTTGTTGGTTGCCGTTCCTCAACTGCAATTACCATTAGGACAGCTCATCAATCACCAGAGCTGCTCAGTACAGTGTTTTGGGTTAAAGCAGCAGAGCAGGTCTCATCCCAGGGCATCAGTAAGGACCCAGGATGTAAACTAACATTCCTCGACCCTGCTCTGCACTGACCACGAACTGAAATGAAGGCTCAGATAATTCCCCCCCCTGTTTGGGTTTCTAGCCAGGACCAGAACCATCAATGCCAAAATACAGGAAGAACGGCTGGGTCTGGTAAGACTTGCAGTTTGGGTCTGTCATTTCAAAATGTTCTGATCCTTCTGATCAGATTTGGATGCTAACCAAATTACAAGCCTTAAGAAGCTTGACAATCATTCATTGTAACTGTTCTTTGATCTTATGGGACACAACAATTGTACACCATGCTCAGCACTATGCCATGGAGCACCTACATCATCATGCAATGCTATGTCCCAACAGCATCAAAGTCAACTCAGCATAACTTGGACATCTTGCAGACTTCTCCTTCAGGAAGCAGTTGGGAACATGAACACCACAGCTGACTCACCTGGTGATGGCAACTGTATTTCTCTCGCCATTTCTACCTTCAGAACTTCCACCAGCAAGATGTCTCATTGCTGCAGATTCCCGCCCTAATTCAGTCTTTCGGGATGATCATCAAATGATCATGGCTGGTTATAGTCTAGACAGGAAAATACCTGTACCGGTTACTATATAAGCACTTACATACTGATGGTTTCCACTCTTCTCCTTTCTGGTGGACTCATCTTTACACACAAACACACTTCCGTGCTGCTGTTTATGGTGATGTTTCAATGGCAATGGATGAAAGTAACAGTATGAACCACAATAGAATTTATCCTACATGCTCCTTCTTATTGTTTTATCATCTACACGTGACCTTGGAAGATTCACTCCATTAAGTACCAAACAGACAAGGCAGAAGTTATTCAGCGGAAATGTACCTGATGGCACACTGATGTGCTATTTTCAGTTGAAACAATGCTGTGAACACTCAGGTCACTTAGCACATGGCTGGGGCCATAAAAATAATGCAGCACTATACAATAATTACAAATCAGCACCTAGAAAGGGGTGTGTTGCACCCCTGGAAAGCATACCAATGAAGCCATTGGAGAGAAGAAATGCTGAATTGGATGGCTATTATTCCTATTTATTGCCCTGGTTCAGGCGGGACTAAATCTGACTATGCTCCATGCAAAATGCTGCTACCACAATCCCTACATTTTAGCCATTCAGTTTCCTCCGTAAATATTTTCTCATCACTGTGAAATTCTATTCCAAAGTTTGTCATCAGGCATAAAAGCCTCACTTCAACTGAGAGAGGAACTTCTTTGAATGAGTAGTTTTATTTAAAGAAAATAGAGACATGGGGAAAGAGCTCTCCTCTCTCTCAGACTCAGATCCCCACTGGTTCCTGATGAGCACTGAATTCTGTGTGGGTCACTATAGGATACTTGCTGATTGAAAATTGTTTGGAAGCAGGAGGATTGAAGGCAAACTAGAAAGAATATTGAAAAGCCACCTGCTGACTATAAATAAACTCTCTTTTTGGATGCAGCAGGCACCTCTGATTTGCTTGAGAGTTAGCAGTTGAAAAGAAACCCACTCCCAGACTTACACAGCAGGATTTCTTGATATTCTGTAACAGTCTTTTTCTCACTCTTTCAAGTTCGATAGACACAGTATATCCTTGTGTGACAACACCCTCAGACTTAGCCTTCTCTCTCTCCCGCCTACCAGGTGACCTACTGCTCTGAGCATGGAACAGGGAGCCAGGAATCCCCACCTTTGAAACCAACTCGTGCTTGGATTCAGGCACATTACAAACTCCCGACCTTCACTTTGCTCTGTGTAATGTAGGGATCATTTTGTTTACTGCACAGATAGGTTGTGATAGTTCATTAGCTAATGTTTACTAAATGCTCTGAAGACGAAGCATGATGAATATTATTTGTTTGTAAAGGGCGAAGAACCCTGGTGGTGTGGTATTCGCCTGGGATCCCTTTGCAGTAATACAATACACACTTCTCTAGAAATGCTAAATTATTCTTATTTCTTGCCATTGGTCTAGTTAGTCCAGATTTTGCCACTGCTTCCCTTTCAGAGGCCCATGCTGTAAAGAGTGTTACAAGATAGCAGCAGCTGCCAAGTAAACACTGAACTAAAGCAAACATTTTGCTCCCTCTGCAGTGAAGGACAGGGGGAAGTCATCAAGTGTACCCCTCTACCAGGGGAAGGAAAAGGAGGGGAAAATGTTCAGGACATTTATAAGTTCGACTCAGTAAAGAAAAAAAAAATAGTGTCCCCCAAATGGGAAAAAACCTAACCTGAAAAGAGTCGAGTTTGGATTAGATGGAGCCCAATAGGCCTTAGCTATCTAAATTATGCTAGTGTGACTAGGTACATATAATCACTCACTCACACCCATTGCAGAAGCGGTCATCTCACAGTCTCCTGGGAAATACCCACTCACATAGAAGGGGTTTAGGGAATTATGGGAAAGGAGCCCTCATGGCATGGAAGCAGGAGACCCTGGAAGTCAGCTCCCCACAGTGCACCCACAGGGTCTCAGGGAGAGGCAGTGATGCTGTAGGAGCAACACTCTCTCCCTTTCCATTGTCCCACACAAGCTGGGTTCCCTCTGCTCACACAAGCGGAGTAGGATCATCTGGGCCTCGGATTTATTTTCATAAAACAATGTTTAGAGAAACAGAATAAAACCCCTGCTGGTTCCCACTGGGAGAGGAAGATCCCTCAGGCAACTGTAACCAGTGTCCAACACACACTGGTGGAAGTGAAGGGTTGTATGACCGCACCTGAGGTCTCTGCAAACCCAGAACATTCCCCCAGCCCTATTTCAAAGATTGGGCTGTTAGCATCGTACCTCTTGGATAATCTCTATACTGAAATTGCTCTCATTAATTTCCTGGGGTTTACCGGAGCACAATCTGAAAACGATTTATTAAGAAAATTACAATTTAGAAAATATGCTCCTTTGTGCTCTATAAAGCACAGCAAATTTATTCTCTGCAGTCAGTAAAATCCTGCTGCCGAAAGCTGTGCAATAACTCAGCACAACTTGAGCAGTAACTGTGGGACCCTTAAAGCAGAGCAATTCAGATAATCAATTAGGACTGTATTTGGCCCCGTGGGGGCCTGTGGCAGACACTCAACAAGCTAATGGGGTCTCTGCACCTTGAAAAATAGCGTGGGAGACAGATGCTGATTAATAGTTGGGGGATCTCTCATTATCTCTTTGCGTTTGGCCTGTAGAGCCAAACCCACCATGTAAAAACGCAAGGTGATGAATGGTGGTTTGGTGAAGCCAACTGTGCATGGCTAGAGTCCTCACCAAGCAGTGCAGGAGAAAGGCAGCCTCCAAAGCCTACGGACAACCAGCCACCTACAATGAATCTCAAGAGGCACTGGCACTTGGGGCAATCTCAAAACAGAGTACAGGCTCAGTAAATAACCCATTTTAAAATACACATGTTCCCAAGACTGAAGGATATTCTCTAGGCGTATAGAGCCAACTTTGTCAAGTCCATTCTTAAGCAAAAACACACGAATAGCAGTTTCGCCTGCTGCGGCCAGAAACTGACGCAAACTGAATATGAGGTAAGTGTCTGGCAGAACCCTGGGAATCAAAGCCGACAAACTGTGGACAGCTTCGAGGTTCACCCTGACTGGAACCCAGTGTAAGTAGATTACCAGATGGAAAACCACAACCACACAGAGCGCTGGAAAATGCTCTGTGTGGGGAAGCTTGGTCAGGGAACACAGGGCATCTGGAGTGCAGCTCCCGGCAGGTAGATTAAGGAAGAAACTGTATACAGGGGGTTTGGTTTTTACCCTGTTGTCACTTGTCATATTTAAGCCTGTGCAAAGAGGTCATTAATGATCTGAGATCTTAAGCACTTTTAATTAAAACAAAGACAAAAGAAGACGCTTTTGTACACCTGATCCCATTGCACTTTGTGTAAGAATCGGACATTTAACTCCAACACCCCGGCCAAAATCCAGCTCCCATCTTTACATTCAGCCTTGCTAGCGCTCTCTGTATTTTCAGTTTGGATATGCTGTTCATTTTACTTTCTTTCTTAAGCTGTGCTGTTGCTGCTCATGCAAACAACTGCACATTTCAGCAGCAGGTGAGCGATTTGGATGTCGTTTGTTAAGTGCTTTGGAATAAAAGGTGCAACAGAAAAGTAAGATTCTGACTATGGGGATGTGCCAAATGAGAAGCCAAATGTCATAAGCAGAGCTCGCAATTGCACATGGAATCCATGTTCTCCAGGCTCTTCACCTACCAGCTCCTCAAGAATAAAAAGCATGGAGGCCTTTTCATGAGCACTAAGGCTCAGTATCACACCACAGCTGGTGTTTGAGCATCTCAGATTCAATTTCAGCAGCCATCTGCATAGATCAGGGGTTCTCACACTGGGAGTCAGGACCCCTCAGGGGGTCGCGAGGTTATTACATGGGGGGTCACGAGCTGTCAGCCTCCACCCTAAACCCCGCTTTGCCTCCAGCATTTATAAAGGTGTTAAATATATAAAAAAGTGTTTTTAATTTATAAAGGGGGTCGTACTCAGAGGCTTGCTATGGGAAAGGGGTAACCAGTACAAAAGTCTGAAAACCACTGATGGTATTCCATGCTCCACCTCCAATCCTGGCTATGCACCGGGATCTCTACCCTCCTAGTATAAAGAGGACGCTAATCAGAGGCAAGGTGCAGCTCAGAACACTCACTACTGTAGGAACCAGTGGCGGATATGAAAACCTTGCTCCCGCCCAGACAAGAGTTCCTCAGTTCAGGATCTGTCTGCTGTTTGGGTAGGAAACAAGGGCTTGGATAGAAAGTGGGCACAAGCAGTCCAACTCATGATTTGACTTTAAATGAAGGGAGTCAATTCAGTTTGGGCCTCAGATGCAAGGCACAGGGGGGCAAACTTGTTTCCTGCAAAAGAGGGGGATATTTACCGAACTTCACCATTCTCCTGAACTAGTATAGGGCTCCCGTTGTTTGGTTTCCAAACACTCCAAATATTACCAAGTTGAAAATAGAACAAAAAAGGGCAACTTTTCATTGGCAATAAGCTACTGTAAAAGTCACTCCTATCTCAGGTTGTCAAACTGGGGGTCAAGAGGTTATTAAGTGGGGGTTGCAAGCTGTCAGCCTCCACCCAATCCTGCTTCTCCTCCAGCATTTATAATAGTGTTAAATATTTTTTTTTAAAAGTGGGGGGTTTTTGGACAGGGGAGTCACACTCAGAGGCTTGCTGTGTGAAAGGGATCACCAATACAAAAGTTTGAAAACTACTGATTCTGCTAGCAGAGTATCATCTACTGCAGAGGTGGGCAAACTACAGCCCGTGGGCCATATGCGGGCCTACCTGACCATCTCCCAGGCTTTCCAATAAGCCAATCCTGCCACTCTGAGCGGCATGGTAAGGGGCGAAGGGAGGGGGGGGTGAGGGGCTTGGATAGGGATAGAGATGGTCAGGCGACAGGAGTGGGCGGGATGGGCACAGAAGTCCCCGGGGGCTTGTCAGGGGTGGGAGTGTGGATAGGGGACAGAGTGCCAGGAGGGGGCAGTCAGAGGACAAGGAACAGAGAGGGCTGGATAGGTAAGAGTTCTGAGGGGGGCAATCAGGGGGCAGGAAGTAGGAGGGGGCCAATAGGGGACAGGCTGTTTGGAGAGGCACAGCCTTTCCTACCTGGCCCTACATACAGTTTCACAACCCTGATGTGGCGCTCAGGCCAAAAAGTTTGTCCACCCCCATCTACTGCTATTACTGAGCTCAGTCCAGAGCAATTAGATAAAATGCTTATTTCAACAGAAAGTATTTCCAAATAAAGGAAAGGTGCAGTTAACATCAACATATGGCACAAGCTGGTCATTTGCCACTATTAATACAGATCAAAGTATCTATTTTAAAAAGCAGCAAATACACAGTAAGACCTGAGCTGCAAAACTCAGTAAATAAGAGAGAAACCCCGGGGGAAGAAGGGGCTGTGTAACAGAAAAACTTCAGCAACTGATTTTTGATCGATGAAAATACTTCTGTTCATAATAGTTCAATTCATATAATTCTTCCTTGACTTTTATGGGAATTTTGTTTGAATCGGTGTTTCATTATTTGGCCCAATGAAGGCTCCGATCCTGCATTCCCTTCTCAGAGGAGCCGGCCATTTGATCTCACTTACGACTATAAACTCCTCAGAGCTGAGACAGCATCTTCCTTTATGTTTGGACAGACCCTGTCATAGAGTGATCACTATTGTTAAGTAAACAACCATCATCTAACAAAATCTGAATTTGTGCCTAAACTATCTTAACAAAGACCCTCTAAGGCTAGGGTTTGAATGGCAGTCAGATAAATTGCACAAAGATCAAAAGCAAAGTCATTTTCTTCCAAATCAGGTTTAATCTTGTGTTTGCATTCTGTCTCTCTCTCTCTTCTGACTAAGGACAGGAGATAACAGTCACGCAGATAAACAGCCCACCTGTACAATGGTTAAACCCTGCATTCAAGAAGTGCAGTAGTTGGGTAATTACAAGTTTGTGGGAAGGCTATAAAAGCCTTTGGTTCCTGGATCGACAGGCTGTAACACGTTTCTTCATTAAAATCACTTTATGCAGTTCAGACCAGCAGAAAGGGGACTTCATATATTCAGATCGCATCAAAGGAGAGATGCAACAGCAGAGCTTTCCAGCTGGCTCTTTGCAAAACAATTAATTGTCTGAAGCTACATATCTTCGAGAGGTAACCAATACAAGGCTTTAGAACGCCATTGGCTGAATACCAATAAACTTGTTTTATACATTGAATAAGCAATACCGACAGGTGATAAATTGCAAAAGTAATGTTACGGCAGAAATTTAACGGTCTGCTGAGTCACACTTTACTGCTCCAGCGTTTGGGGGAAGGAGAGAGAAACAGCCCCTGCTTTCATTACTAATAAAACATGGCATTAATTACCCAAAATACAGGAAGCCTTGATAACATGCCCAACTGGTTCACACTGCCGTTAATAACTAAACTCTTTTTTTTCCATAATATGACTTCAAAGAAATGGCCAGCAGTGCTCCTGGTCAACTGTGCCAGCTCTGACCTGCACGCTGGGGCCACTGCCGGTCTGAAGTGTTTGTCCAGGATCTGTAGGCTGCAAAAACAATGTTTCTAAAATGTAGACATTTCTCTCTGAAGAATTAAGGTCACTTCCCTGGATTTGCGACAGAAAAATCGCTCGAGTTTGGATGTTCAGCAAAGCAGCCCAAATGTCTGGATATTGATCCAAACCTCTTGACTCTGCAGAGCTGGACTGCAATCCGAGAGGAGTTTCCAGTATTACTGCTTCTGGTCAGGCCAGGAAGAACCTGGCAAGTCTAATACTAGCCTGGAATCAGCAAGAGCAAAGGAGGAAAAGTTCTCCAAGTGCCTTCCATACCAATTAAAGGTCCCACAGCTCCCTCCCTGACCCTCATCCTTTCACAGGTCCTTTGCTTTTGTAACCTGTAGCAGGTCCTGCAGTCTCCATGCTGGTATTCAGTGCTGATAGGTCTTGACCTAGGTGCTTCCCTGGGAGATCCCGTTCGAATTGCATACGAGAGGACAACAGAATCTAGACAACCTGAGATCATGGCAGACCTCTCCCCCTTCCCAGGTTAAGCACCAGTCTCACCAAGACAAAGGGGGTACTCCCACACATTCTGCAGTGCGGCTCTAAACCACACACAAAGCAGCAGGACTCCAGGTCCTGACCGGAGCTGGCTGCATTCCCCTCCTCTATGGGGAAGTCTGGATAGGAAGGATGGGGGTGAGCCATGAATATTCTCTTGCATGGAAAACAGACCCCAGTGCCAATGCTGTCCACCAGTTTGTAAACCAGGGATTTCAACTTCCAGGCAACAGTCCAGCCCTTTCAGCAGCACTGATTGAACTTAAAAAGAACGCATCGGAGAAGAGGTAAATTAGGAAAGCGAAAGAACCGTCCAGCAGCCAAGCAAGCTGCATGCTGAAAACAGATAGCTCCCAGGAGGGTTCTGCTTCTGCCCTGGCCAGTGGAAGCATTAGAAGGGGGCAGCTATGGACCTCATGAAGGGACTGAGAACAGGGCTAGGAGTCTGGAGACCTTGGCTGTATTCTTGACTGTCACAGATTCACAGCATGGCCAGGGGCAAGTCCATTAATCTTGCTGAGCCTCGTTTATTTTTTCGGAAAAGTGGGGGAAATAGTTCTTACCTCCCTTTCTAAAGGGCCTTGAGATCTAGGGATAAAAACTGCTATAAAAGTACAGGGTTTTATCATTGTTAATGACATCCATGATCAGAAGGGCCTATATCTATGTATCAGTGTTTGAACCACCCCACCCTGTAAGCAAATGTCATGTCTGCTGGGGTAGGGTTAAGGTGATTTTACTGATTCGCTGGGGCAGGTGGTTCATTATCCCATGTGCTTACAGGATGGAAGGTAGTGTCCCTTTAGAGAGGGAGGATCTAGAGTGTGGGCTGAGTTGTCCTGCAGGAGCAACCAAGCTTGGAGACCAGGCTTTAGCTGAACTTTATATCCTGAGCTCATTAAACTTCTTTGCTAATGAAATCAAACACAGGAGAGGGGTGGACTCCTGAGTCTATACAGTATGTACAGAGCAGGTTAGGAAAGCACTTGATCAGATTATATAAATCATTCCAGGAGGGTTAGAATCAGCACAACATTCGTAGAACTAAGACCAACAGACTGTTATTATCACCCAGTGCAATCACTGTCTTTTATAAGGAGATGTAAATTATACTAATTAGACTGGATATCCAGGAGATAAAGTGGGATTAATCATGTAATTCTAAATGGATTCCCTAAGAAAAATACTTCGTCTTCCCAAAGATAGTATGGGCCACTGAAGAGACAGACCCTATTTGTACTATACAAATGAGGGAAAAGTCAGTGCTGATGGAGAATAGGAAAGAGTAAATTTGGCTGCACTTTTAGAGAAGATGGACATTTTCCAGACTGCAGAACAAACTAAATGGTTAAGATGATGTGTACAAAGATACATATCTACAGCCTTCAAAGGCTTTTATTACCATTACATGGGACTAGAACAGAGCTAGCAAAAGCAAGGAAATTCAGACTGAAGGCTGCCAATTGTCCTTAATGGAATATCCCTCTCAGAGCCTCAGTCCAATGCTGAAGCGCTACACAATTTTTACGAAGCCCAGTACAAATGAATCTTTTCCCGACATTTTCCTTACATGGAAAATGAATGAACAGCTTTTAAAGGAAAATTTAAAACCTGCCATAGTGGTGTGAACCCAAACAAACAAACAAATCACAGTTTTATGAGAACAAGGAAGAAAAACTGAACAGTGTAGATTTATTGTGCGAATGGCATAGAGCCCAAAAATGAGACAAACTAATGAAAAGTAAGTTACACTTTTAAATTCTCTTTTAAAAACCTTCCGTGACAGTAGCAGAAGCTACAAATGGTTTAAAATATTATTTTTATTCTGGCGGCCTCTCTATCACTCCCTGGCGAGTCCAGGATAGTGTGGAAGGGGTCTTAGATCAGACAGCACCTGTTCAGCCTATGATGCATAGGCGCAATCTTAAACCGCGATCCTGCCCACACACACAGAGTCTTAATGAAGAGGCAGTGGATCAGCTTGCAAGATCAGAACCTTGGCCATCGAACTGCCGCAACTAGGGCTGACAATTTTCTAACTGCAGAAAACTGAACACCCTCGTCTCAACCCTTCCCTTAAGCCCCACCCTCGCTCACTCCATCCCGCCTCCCTCCATTGATCGCTCTCCCCCAACCTCACTCGCTCATCTTCACCGGCTGGTGCCGGGCGTTGGGGTACAGAAGGGGGTGAGGGCACCAGCTAGGGGTGTGGGCTCTGTGGTAAAGTCAGCAATGAGGGGTTCAGGGTGCGGGAAGGGGCTCTGGGCTGGGGATTGGGGTGTGGGCTCTGGGGATGAGAGGTTTGGGGTTCAGGAGGGGGCTCCGGGCTGAAGCCAAGGGGTTGGGATGTGGGAGGGGTTCCCGGCCAATGAGCACTGCGGAGCCAAGGCTCAGAGTAAGGGCACCGTAGGGAGCCCCTATGGCCGCCTCGATGCCTAGGAGCTGGAAGGGCCTGCTGGCTACTTCCTGGGAGCCTGAGCTGCCAACCAGACTTAACAGCCCAGTCCCCTGGGAATCCTAGCCACGACTGGGACTTATTCTAACTTTTTAAAAAAAAATCAGAGCTGGCTTTTAAACTGTAAAGGCTAAGTTACAACAACAGATTTAAGTTTCACTTCAGGTATTTTGGGTGGCACTGGCTTAACTCTACTTTCGAATGAAATCAAATGGTAAAACTCCGCTTGTACTAGACAAATAAGGGAGATGACTTCAAGAGGAGCAGAGTCAGGCAAAGCCGAGGGCTATGGAAAATCCCACCCTGTGTTCCCAAGTGGACCAGAGGCAAGGAAGAACTATAAACATCACTTCTAATGATACTGTGGTTTTCTATAGCACTTGGGGGAACTCACCACCCTACAAACCAACACCCAAATTGGATACCTTGTTGTCAGCTTACAGGTGGGGAACCAGAGGCAGGGAAGGTCATTGACTTGTCCAAAGCCACAGAGGGAGCCATTGTTAGAATTCAGGCGCTCCTGACTCCAAGGCCTACTATGGGTACGTCTCTACTGGGTGCAATCTCCAGCACGGACAGCCATACACGTTCCAACTTTGATCAAGCTAGAGCACTAAAAACAGCAGCATAGTCACAGCAGCAGGAACAGCAGGACAGGCCAGCCACTTGTGTATATAATGAAAGTCTTGGATACACTGTGCTCAGGCAGCTAGCCCATCCCACCGCCCATGCCGCTGTGGTTACACTGCTATCAAAGCTAGCAAGCATTCGTCTACCAGAGTGGCAAGTTTCTCCCAGTGAAGTCGCTGGACTGAGCGCCCAGACCTTTGACTGAGTCTCTGAATGTTTTGAAGTTCAACCATTGCTAGTTCTGACACAGTCCTGAGCGTTAGCATCCTGCTTTATGCCACCGAGAAACCGCCTTACAGGCCATTTCTCTCTGGCGTTCACAAAATTGTTTGTCTAAACAGCAGAGACATTTAACACCCAGAACTACATCAGCAGGGCTGATGGGCTCTCCAGCATTAACTAGGCGCTTGTTTTCTCTGCCGTTTGCATAGAACACAAGCAAGCGATGCAGATTCCTGACAAAAACAAGGGGATTATAGTGATGGCTATAAAACTTGATAGCTGTTATCAAATGCATCATATGGCTTATGATCCTGAACAGCAATTACTTTAAGGTTTCCAAGCCCACGCTGGACAGGTTGGTTTGCAAAACACACTTGTCATCACACTTCACAGATCACAGTTAGCCCAGAATAAATTCTGAGCAAATCTTGATTTGCACACCAAGCGATGAAGCCCACTTGACATAAAAATAAATACGTTAAAGGAATAAATTTGCTGGGCACCGGGCTGTATTGATAGTAAGGATGTTTAAAGCCAGTTTCCTGCTAAAGGAATTAAAATAAAAAGATCCATTACCTCAAACACTAAAGCAGACTGGTTATCTGACACCACTAAAGGAATAAATCTGGAGAATGAAATCAATCTGCCACATACTAGTCTGCATCAATGACAAATGGAGGTTTAAATCTGAAGGTGTGAATTTTACTGATTGTGAAAATTAGGCACTGACAGCACTAGTTAGAGCCAGGTACAAATCAAGTTTCTCCAGTGTGGCTGGACCGATGCATCTTAGCTGGAATACGGCTTCTCTTGAGCACCAAGCCTGCCACTCATACCGAATGCTACGAGAGAAGAGCAAGTAGCAGCCTCGGCTGAGTCCACTAAACTCCTCAACCAGACCTAGACCAAGCCCAGGAGCTGAAACGTTACTGCTACCTGTCAAGGGGTGATTCCCCATCCCATTTCTGACACAGTGCACACAGGAGTCACATTGTTCAAACTGATCCCCTCTTCTCTCGCCTGAGCTAATAAAGCACTCAGACAGGACAGTCTATATCTCTCTTATCTTAACCCTCGCCCAGCTTCTGAATGTGTTGACTGGGCTTCCTCTGCTCCTTCCAGCAAGCTCTCTCACCTCAGTTCTTGAATGGAGCTAATGAGACTGACCTGGTGCGGGTACCAGGAAGAGTCAGCAGAATAGCTCTGCACCTCCATACATAGTCCTAGATCCTCACAGATGGTTACACATTCAGGCTCCTTCCAAATCCCCCTCCCCATATTGTTACAGTAGAATCCCAGAGTTCTGAACACAAGAATTACAAACCGATCGGTCAACCACACACCTCATTTGGAACTGGAGGAACATGATCAGACAGCAGCAGAAACACACAACTAATACAGTACAGTGTTAAGTGTAAACTACAAAAAAAAAAGTCACTTTCCCTGTAAAAAAAACATGAGACAAGGCAAGGAAAGAGTTTCTGTGCTTGTTTCATTTAAATTAAGATGGATAAAAGCAGCATTTCTCTTCTCCATGGCACAGTTTCAAAGCTATATTCAGTCAGTCAATGGTCAGTTGTAAACATTTGAATGAACCACCATAACATTTTGTTCAGTTACAAACATTTCAGAGTTACAAACAATCTCCATTCCTGAGGCGTTCATAGCACTGAAGTTCTGCTGTATATAGAATGATCAAGATCCCCAAAGTGCCATGTTGGGCAGTGGAGAACTATAAACAGTGAAGCTCAGAGGAAGCTCTAATTGGCATTTGAAAAATCCCACCCACTGGTTGTTTATTTTGCCCAAACCAAGACTGCTTTAGAAAAAAATTAAAGGATCGAAAATGGGGGACCCCAGAAGAGTTACAGTCTGAACAAAAACAGTATATTTTTGTAATGGTATAACCCTTATTTTTCCCAGCAATTAGATGCTAGAAAATGCTCCAATTGAACCATCTTGCTGGAGACACTGATGTGAAGGAATCATTATTCTGAGTTTCAGCAATTTTCTAGTCAGCTGCATGCATTAGAAATGCAGTATTTGAGAACAGAACATAAGGCATATAATATTTCACAAATGCAGCATGAAGACTAAACCTTACAGGAGGTCTGTGAAACACACAGATCAACAAAGAGCATTCGGTCCAACATGCCACAGATGGATGTGCTGACAGAATTTCATTCTTATTCGGTCTGGTTATAAACTTAAAGAATAAAAACTGGGGTGGAGAAGATGTGGGGGGTAAAACTGCACCACTTGGGCTTTAGTGTGTGCTTGACGATGCTCTTCTATACACAAGTTTTGCAGCAATTTTAAAAGCCTGAGCTAACAGAGTTTTCCGTTTCTCTCTCATGACTAAACTTTCCACCAGCCCAATTTCTAATTTTGATCTTGGTCCTAACGCCGAAGCCGCCTCGCTATCGCTTTGGCTCTATTGACACGTCTGTACCAATTTTCAAACAGTCGGGATGTTATATTTATGAGCAATGCCAATGGAACAGCCCTTTGTGGTATGATAATGGTCCCCTGGTGCAAGATCAATGTCAAGGCATTTATGGGAAACAGAATAAAAAGGCAGAGGACATTGATCCTGTGACAACTCATCCTAGGGACTTCATTTCTATTTGTTGCAGTGATCAATGGGGATATAATCATGGAGTCTGATGCACATTGGCAGCAAGGAAGCACAAGATGTGCTCCACCGCTACGGACTTGCTGCATTCTGACTAGCTTAAAAAAAAACATAACATGGAGGCCTGTTCCAAAGGATGCTGAGCAACCTCAATGCCCATCGAAATCACCAATGTTCTTTGTATTGTAGTAGCAATCAAAGGCCCTTATCGGAATTGGTGTCCCACTGTGCTAGGCGCTGTACAAGTCACAAAGGAAGCCACAGAGCCTGCTCCAAAGAGCTCACAGTCTAAACGGAAATAAGACCCAAACGTTACCCCGCTAATCTAAGGGCTTCATTCAGAATGTTAATTGTAAACGCTTCTCCCCACGAGAACCACCCCACAGCCTCTCTCCTGGACAACCAAAGCAGCTGCAAGACTCACAAGCCATGTGCGTTTTCCATAGCCGCACCACACAGCTAACACTGGGCTTTGGCAGGCCTTGTGCCTGGTCGCCAA
This sequence comes from Dermatemys mawii, assembly GCA_007922305.1. Classification (NCBI taxonomy): domain Eukaryota; kingdom Metazoa; phylum Chordata; order Testudines; family Dermatemydidae; genus Dermatemys; species Dermatemys mawii. The sequence goes on along the minus strand of ML677396.1, from coordinate 17,683,965 downwards.
CAGGCAAAAACCAATTGCACTAAAAGCCCAACAATTATGAATTGTTTAGAAATTGCTGACAGACTAACTCTTGGTGTCCTTTTGTGCCCAGAAGATTTATTTATTTGTAGCTCAGCTTCAATCTACCTCTGGATCCATTATTTGAAGCTATACAATTCCCTGGGCCCCTTTTATTACTCTTCCGGTCTCAAATTAAAGCCCAAGAGTCATATTGAGCCCTCATATGACTCTCATAATCTTGATCCAACAACACTGGCAGAGTGCCCTCACTACACTGCTCTAATATCCATGTCCCTAACATCTGGGCTTCAAACTATTGACAACCATGATGATAAATAACTGGTTTTAATTAATGGCTGTTGCTTCTTTAAAGCTTCTACATGTTCCCCACAAGGACAAAGAAGGGCAAGAACAAAAGAATGACCCTGGATTGCCAGGAATTAACTAGGAATTCGACTCACCACTCAGCACCAGCCCTTCAAATTAAGCCAATGAAAAAGTCCGTAAATCATTTATTTGCAAAATTGGGCTCAAAGGGGGCGGGGGGGAAGAGGTGTGTGCACGTGCATTGATGGCGTCACTCCACTAACATGCAAAAACAAGCTTAGTTCAGCCACAGGGGAATAGCAATTTTTGGCAGCCAGTTGTAAGGATTTTAAAGCACATCTTGGATCTGAAAACATCGGTGCTGCAAATACTGAACACACTTTTAGAAGAACAACTTTATTGAAAGGTGGCTTTGCTGAGCCAGTGGAGACAAAACCAAGGGAATTTGAGGAAAGAGGAGGTGACTAATATCCTCTGTGCCTCCCCCCCCGCCCCCGGTGTCAGACAGTGGGGTCAATACAAAGAGGGAGTCTTAGGGTTTTCCTCCTCCAAATGACTTCTGTGGGGTTGGGGTTTTCCTCTTACAAAGGACTTCTGCAGTGGTTCATTTGATAATGTCTCCTGAGGGGCCCACCAAGTCCTCCCCACTTCTAGCACCTAGAGATGAGCAAAGCATTCCACATAAACTGAGGTCAAATCCAATCTGTTGCCCAAAACATCAACTATTTTTCTCCCTGACTTTTTTGGGGGACATGGGCGTTAGAGTTTTAAAAAATATATGGTTAACTGTCTAACAGTTGAGTGTGTTTATTTAATTTTAACCCTCTCTTTAAAGTTTCTGGTTCCAGATATGAGCAGAAATGGACAAGCTGCTGGAACACCTCTGGAAAAGCTAGGCTGGTAGTACCTCAACCATTACCAGGTACTGATAAGTTCAAACAGAGTCTGATGAGAGCAGCTTTCAGTCCAGTTTCACAGGATCAAGAGGTTAGAGAAGCACTAAATCTCGTACAGATATCTGAATTCTAAAAGTATTGACATTCAGTATTCACTGGTGTCAGCACACTTGGACTTTCTTTCACTTCTGTCAACGTCTGCTCTTTATACACTCCATGGCTCTACTTATATATAGGGAGATCAGATGTCCAGATTTTATAGGGACAGTCCTGATTTTTGGGTCTCTTTTATATAGGCTCCTATTAACCCCACTCCCTGTCCCGCTTTTTCACCCTTGCTATGTACTCAACATGTGTTTTGTGGAATACTCCGTGATTTATTATACCTCTAGAGTCTATTACCTCTCCCTATCTATCGTCTAACATTGTTCCTTCATGAAGGAGCAGATTGTTGGGACAGTCAATGCTCACGATAACTGGACTTTATTAAGTCAGAATTCCCTATGTATTCCCTTTTTAACCTCAGATAAGCGTTTTCAGTATCTTCTACACTGCTTGAGTTTCCCAAGTCTCCCTTACTACATTACTGCAAGTGTCTCTTGAAATCCTTAGGACCTCAGAAACTAAGGATGAAAAAGCCCTAATAGGTCACCTAGTCCAAACCTGTGCCAATGCAGGATTATTCTCAGCAATATTTCCTCTAGTGCTTTGTCTGGTCTTGAAGATAAATCTCCACAACTTATCATTAGGAGACTATTAAACTATCTAAGAGCACTTGCTTCATGCCAGGGATTTTATCAGATACTCAAGTCTCATTTTGCCTATTCTTAATGTCATCCTGTTACTCCTATTTATATCCCCTGTACCATTCCTCTGTCCTGTGTGGGGAGGGGGAAGGAGGAGGGTGGGGCCAGATGATTTTTGTGCATGTTTAGATTCTTCTGTAAATCTTGAGTAGAGAAACTGGGATGTTTACCCAAACTACAGGGAATCTGCACACGACCTCTTAAAATGTAATAAGTCTGTCAGTTGGGAGTTGAAGTTGTGAAAGGAGTCAAGACAGAAGATCATGAGCTGAGACACATTCTGCTTGCATGGAGGATTTGCTATTTTTTTTATATATTACACACACACAGTTTAATTTCATCTAGAACAAACATCAGCTAGACTGAAAGTCTCTTTGAAAAGGAGGAAAGTAAACTACTGAACAATCCGAGACTCTCCCATGACCAAAAGTCCAAACAGAAGAAGTGAAAAAAAAAATTCAGAACAAAATTGTAGATACTAAAATGGGATTTAAATCCTCCTCCTCAAGAACAGTCTTAAAGCAGTGAATTATTAATACCATACACCTAGCCAGAAAGATGGTAGGGAGGCTCAGAATGAATACATTCAACAATTCACAAAGACAGATAATATCCCCATGGGGGTTTACAGGTAATAAAAGAAAAAATGGTTGAAGAAGAGTTAGACACTTTTCAGTGCTCCTTGAACAAGGGAGAAATTAGAAACTGACAAATGGATAACAACTTTCTTTTTGGGTTAAAAAAGGGAACACTTATCAGTTAGTGAGTCCTTTATTGTGAAGCCGTAAAAATGGACGTGATTGTAACTATCAAAGTATTCAGGATGGAGAGAAATACTATATTGTGACAGAACATCAAGCAGAATGATTCTATATCACAGGATCAGGAGATGGGTTTTTAACCTGCAAATACTGCAGTGTTTTCAAATGGTCTCTATGTTATTTCTGCTCGGATCAAAGTTCTGTACAGTGGAAAGAAGCTAATTATTGTCCAGCTGGGAATATGTTTGTGTGTTGGTTTTTGATCTATATTTCATCTCCATCCTATTCCAAAATATGTACATATGTAAGTAGTTTTAAATATTTAAGGACATTTCCTGATGCTACCCATTTGCAAGGAACACGATATCAAAATACCAGGACTGACTAGAAATGATTTACTGACAAAAGTGTCAACATTTTCAACATTTATATCTTAGACAGTCTCAAGGATTTGCATAATTTATAACATTCCACAACTCTCCTAGGGTATGCTGAAAATCTTCAGCATGAATTACATCTTGCTGTACTTTTGGGCAAACAACTATACCTTACGTGGATAGCTCCTTTCAGCTAAAGGCCTTAGAAGACCTTAAAGTAAGAAACCATCTCAGCTTACAGCCTTGCAACGTGATCGGGACTGACGACAAATGTTGCATTGGAGTCAGGTCAGAAAACAACCTGATCCTCTCGGTCTCAGATCTGGTTGTCCCTGATGACCTCCTCCTGCCCAGGGGGTGGGCACTGCAGCTGAACGCTCCACTCCTGCCAGGCACTGCCACTTCACTGCAGCATGTGCCCTCAGAGTAAGTTTGCTGACAAGTTGCAGCATCTCTCACTCCACGGCATGCACAGTGCAGCGGAGTGGGGGGCGGGGCGGCAGTCAGCATGAGCAGGACACAGATATACTGACCCCACAAGCAGGACACAGCTGGAGATGGATGCTGGCACAGGGCATAGGAAGCCCACCAGACCAAGTCCCCATCAGGTGGTGGTGTGGATAGAGGTTCAGGGAAAGTGTTGGGTCTGAAAAGGATTCACTCTTGGTCAAGTTTGGGCTAGCTGTGCTGGGTCAGGCTTTAGAATTAGACCCAAGCAGACCTTTGTCTCAGCTAACACCACAGCACTAGGAAGAGACTAGAGGAAAGACCAAAGTATTTGAAATCTCTGGACTGCTCAAGAACGGAGTTTCTGCAAGTAAAAAAAAAAAAAGACACCCCACATTTATTTCATAGCAAACAGGAGACAGCACAAGGCTGCAGGCCTTCATGTGCCTTCCTCCTTCGTGAGAAAGGCACAGTCCTGTCTCAGCACAAGAAAGAAAAAGGGGCACGGCTTCCTGTTTGTAAAATGGGATTCTATATTAAGTGGTGCCATTTTTCTAGAGAGGTTGTCATAAGTGTGAAGTAGCCTAGAATTAGTGTTTACCTGTAAAGGGGTAAGCTAAAGGTAACCTGAGAGGTGGACAACTGACCAATGAGAAATTCCTCAGGAGACAAAGGATTTTAAGTTTCAGTTTCTCTCTGGGTCTCTCTCTGTTCACCTCGGCTATGGGATGAACACAGCTATGTCTTTCACTGTAACTATAAGATTCTATCAAGTACTGTAGTCAGTAAGTTTACCTTCTTTTTATCACTTGGAGGGTTCTCAGTGGTGAGTGTTGGCTGGGTGCTTCTTGATATTGTAAACTTCAGCAGAAATATCAACAGTGGGAGAAAGTTGCCTCGGGGGAGAGGTTTGGTTTCTGAATCCTTTTGTTGATTATGGTAGATGCTGTTCTATTGATGGTTATAAGAGATTTATTCCTTTCTTCTTTTCTTTTATTAAAATCTTTCTTTTAAGAATCTGGCTGCTTGTTTTCCATTGTGTAAGATCCTGGTTTTGGATCGGGCACATCTCGCAGGAGCGGGCGAGATTTGTTTGTTTTTTTTCCTCTCAAGCTTCCCAGAGAAGGAAAAAGTTTGGGGGGTTAGTGGAAAGGGAAAGAAGGGTCCCAAACTACCCTAAATTAAGTTTGGTGGTGGCAGCAATTAGTTCCAGACACAAAAAAAGTTGTGTTCTGGGGAAAACACATTTTAAGCCAAGCTGGTAAAATAAGCTGGGGGGGGGGTTATTTCTCTTTTCATGCGGGTCCCCACATCTGTACCCTAGAGTTCAGAGTGGGGAGGCAATCCTGACAGAGGTGCTGAAATGTTAAACTTTGTGCAGACAGACACAGTGCCCCAGCGCTTGAACAAGACACAAGACACAAAATTTGAATTGTATCTGAAGATCTCATCAAGCTAAGAGGGGATTTCGGAGAGGTCTGCGTGAGTCTGACTGGGTCTGTTTTTCCAGACAACACTCATGTTTATGGCAACACAACGCAAGGGACAGTCAACATGGCAATAACGTCCCTTCGGAATGACACCTCCTATCAAAAAGGAGACAAATGAAATGCAGACAAAACTTCAAACCTCATACTACAAATGATTCAGTGTCTCACATTCAAATGTACATACGCGGAGGAAGGGCTGGTGGGGAATGAAAGGGGGTGGTTGTACATGATAGGAATATAGCCAAGGGGAAAGTAAAGCTTTGCACTGAATACAGGTTGCTTACTTCCCACCTATGCACTATCTATAGACTGTGGAATTTAATAATTAAATCCTGAGAGTCTGTAATTGCTTTTAATTAGAATTCCTTTCCCTGAAGCAGGATACATAGCAAAAAACCCCCAACCAACTCCCATCCATCTGGGCAGATGCTTCATAGTTATGCTCCTGACTACTGAATGAAGTTCACACCACTTCCCTCCCGCCCACCCGCCTTTGCCTTTTGGGCTTCAAACACAATGAGAAAATAAATGCTTTCCCCTAATAACTCATCTCTCACACAAATGCTTCCCAAACCCAGTATGACTGGTACAAAACACCTGCAGGACTGGCAACCCAGCATAAAGTAGTAACTGCTGAGACAGGCATGAACATTTATAAACTCCTGCAAGAGGTGTTCTTCAGCGGGACAGTTGCCCAGTGGCAGGAAACCTCGCCGTATCAGAGAGAGGAGTTGACGTAGCAGGTCTCTCCAAATAAGCTATTGACATCTGTGCAGCGTGTTGAGGTGTGGAATCCAGAGAGGGGGCTCTAATCATTCCAGTCCCAGGCTTTGATTTCTTATTGTTTTTGTTATATTAGAGGTTAACACCTTGGAGCAGTTGCTGAGCAGATGGAACGGCGCCAAGATAAACAACGCTGAGGCTCCAATTCTCTCACTTACACTAGCTTAAAAGTGAGCAGAACCCCACTGAAGTCAGTAGAGTTATGTCCATATAAAACCAGTGAGCAAGATCACACTTCGGCCCAGAGACTAGGATTGCAACCAAACCCATGCGAGTGAGTAATCTCAGGGTTGAAAGGGAGAGGACTGCAGACTGGTTCACTTCAAATGAAAACCTGATTGAAATTTTGACCAAAACAATCTGAAATTTTTGGGGAAAAAAACCCTAACAACTTTCTCTCACATGTCCATTCTTCCAGGATCCAGCCAGTTATGAAGCAGAAATACTAGAGAACCTCCAGAAAGAGAGGACAACTCAAAAGAGCAGCATTGTTCTGCCAGCTCTAAGACTTTGGAGTGCAGAGCTCCTATGCATCCGTCACTAAGGAAAAGCCTTATTAATGGGCCATAACTATTCATGATCCTGGGTGAGGCGGCACTCAAACACAACACCCCTGCACTGTCTTTATCCATCCCAACTTCCCACAAATCAGAACAAAAGGGAACTATTTTTAAAGGGGGTGGTCCCTTCTCATTGACAATTTGCATCCATACTTCTGACTTCTTGATCACCGGCACATAGTACGTGGCAAGGTAGATAGAGGCCACTACTCAACACTTGTCATTTTGCAGCCACAAAACCCAAAGAGTAAATCCCTCCTGCAAACAGGGAGCCTGGGGCTTCAAATCTAATCTTAATAGAATGACTTACTGACACTGCAGCTGATCAAGCTATATCACTCTCCTTGACCAAAACGAAAACGTATTTAAGTAAGCTGTTTGTGGGCTTGCTCCATTTCCTGCTGGCGTCCCTTTCCCATTTTTGCTATCACCGTTGTACGTGAAGGTGTTCTCATATTCCCACAATTTACAAAAAGCCCCTTGGCAATAAGCTCATGACCATAATGAGCTCACCTTGGATGCCCCTTCCCTTGCAGAACCTGCCGCTTCTTGTAGTCAGAGCAGTCTGAATTCTGCTAGCTCTTCCAGGCTCAGTGAACTCACCATGTCCACCTGAAGGCTTGAGAATTCAGAGGGACTCTCTCACCGCAGCTGAGATAGAGGCTTCAGGCAGCTTTAAAAGGTTGTTATAGCGGACAGATCCATGAAGCTGCAAACCTGCCCTCTCTGCCAGGGGGCCTTTTCTCTCACCATGTGGAGTCTCTTTTCAGAGCCAGGAGTGCTCTGCAGGTCAGACTGGTTAGACAACCTCTTACCTAGAACTTCCATCACTATCGCTTTGCTCAGCAATCTCAGAGGGAAAGTTACTGAAGTATTCTGACACCTGCCAGATGTTTTTCTCAATCCTTTGCTTTTACAGATGAAACTGGCTGCTTGATAAAATTGCCCTGCCAAATTATACAAGCAATTGAGGAAACTCTCCCATCCAAGATAAGGAGCTTCCATAGGAGGGTGTTTTTTTTTTAAAAAAAAAAAAAAAAAGAAAAGAAAAAAGTTTTGTCTCCTCAATTCCCTGCATTTCCCCTCCCACCCACACAATTAAACCACAAGTCATGCACGCATCACTATCACGCCATTTCATTTTAAATCCAATAATCACCACCATTTCCCCCAATTAATACTATCATAAGAATTCTACTCTGTGAAAATCCATAAGGTACATACACAGGCAGCTGCATATTTCAATTCAAGAACAATGCTAGCCCACCCTCCATATCCTCCCTCTCCACGGAGACATTGGGGTATTTCAAAAGCCACCCTCTTCAGATACTTTGCCTCTACATGCTCTCTGCAGCAGCCCAGCTGCAAGTTGTTTGACCTAATTCCATAAACTCAGCTCCTACCTACTGGCATAGAACCATTTCAACTTAGTTCAGGTAGATACATGAACAAAGACTGCAGTTACATAATGCATCTTGTTTGCAGAGAACTGTATTTTTGGTCTTAAATTCTGTGATATAGAAAGTATAAATTGTGTAATTTAAAGACAGGGAAGCCTCTTTTCATGAACGTCCTCATGTTTTTCAGCTGTGCTGATGACAATCGGAGAGCTACGCACATTGGAAAGGGTTTGAATAAGAAACCCTTGAAACACTCTCGTTTTTGTATGCTTTGCACTCCACCCCACACATCTTCCACTCAGAGATGGCTCCGATACGCACAGTACAGGCTCCCTGAGCAAACTAGTCTTATTTAACAAGTTTAAGAATCCTTTCCTCAGAGAAGCACTTTGCAATTTAGTGGCTTTCCATTCCGCACAGTACTTCAGGTTCAGCCCACAGCCATAACAGCATTACCCTTGTCAACATCAGCTCCCATCCCTGGCCACCACCACCACACTAGTCAGGCAACTGATAGTCTTGGTTAAGAGAGGCCCAGAAACAAGCACTCTGGAGCCTAAATTACTTCTACACCATAAAGGATGAGTAAGTCTCCAGTTCATGGTTGAGAGGGTCACTAACCTAAACCTCCTGGCCCCAAACATTACATTGATGTTCTTTGTGCTTTAAGTGACAGCAAGGTCCCTGGGAGCATATGGTAACAGTGATGGAGGGGTGGGTACATATGACAGTCGTTGAGGTTCACTTTGAGAAAACACACCTACAACAAACATGCATTTTGGTGAGCATGTGCAAGCTTGTCATTTTAACCAGACAACATGGCTTCCTGTGGTGAAATTAACAACATTTTGTTTCCGGCCAGACAAGAGTGTCAGTCTGCCAAAAAAAAACGACTCTGAGATTGACCATTTTTACAGGCATTTAATGCAGTTAAATGGCCTGTTTGCTCCCAGAAGGAAGATTTCTTGGGGGCAAATTAGGAGGAGACGGAATAGGGCAGCAATGACATCAAAAGGATGGCACAGTGGTTAGGGCATTAGCCTAGAGCTCAGGTTCAAGTCCCTGCATAGCACATGATTCAAGTGGGTGTGACTACACTGCATTGTGGACCCCGCTCTGTGGCGCCTGGGCTGATCCGTATTTCCAAGCATTCACACAGCAATGTAAACCCGGGCTTACAGTGGCTGGACCTGGGTCTCACAGCTGCGCTAACACATCCATACTGCACTACGCAGAGCTTCATCTGCATCCACACTGCAAAATGACAGGGCTTGGACCCATGTCACAGAAGGAGTCAAGTTCTGGCCCGGCCCACCCCACCCCACCCCACCTAAATTGTTTTGGGGTTAGTTGGCTTGTGAGTTGCTTGGTGGTTAATTTTTGGCTTGTAGCTTGTTGTTTTTGGGGTTTTTTTAAATGAGTTTCCAGCAAGGGGGGAAGCAGCGGGGAGAGTCAGGACTACACAGCAGGCCCACTACAGTCCCAGACCGAAGGCTGGGATGATCTAGTCACAGAGCGTTGGGATTCTTAGGGATTGGCTTGTTTTGGCCTGGTTTTGAAATGGGATTAGCTTGATTTTTGACTTGTTGTGAAAGTCGGGCTGCTTATTTACTGCATGAAAGTTGGCAACTGTGCCTCACACACAAAACTCTTGTGAGGGTAAATACATTAAAGATCATGAGACACCTGGATGCTATTGTAACGGGGCCATAGGGGGCCACCTCAGAAACAGAAAACACAATGAGAAGCCTTTGCTTCCTCATCCACCCAGGGAAAAGAGGATTTTCCACCAACAGTGAATTTTAGGGTATTATTGAACGAAATTTTGGAGGAGAGATGGAAAAGCTGGGCACTCCCCTTCCGTATAGGGTGTGAATCTCGATTCCCAGAATGAGAGGCTCTACCCTACGCAATGAGACAGAGCTGAGTTAAACCACAGCCATGAAGGCAAAATTTCTACTGTGTGTGCTGGAGAGGAGCAATATATGCACGTGGTAAATAGCAAGTGACAATAATACTGTCACCAGCTACATGTGGTTGGCTGAGAAGGTTAGAACTGGTTGCAGATTTTCTGATGAAACATTTTTTCAATCAGAAAATGCAGATTCATCTAATCAGAAACTGTTCACAGGTGTCAGTTTCATCAAATCCTGAGAGTCAAAAGTTTTTTTAAAAGGTTCAAAATTGTCAAAACACAAGGTAACAACAGTTTCAAAATGGTAAATTCCAATTTGAAACAAAATTTTGTTTTGAAATACAAAAAAGTCATTCACTTGTAACCAGAGTTCTTTGAGATTCACCTGCAGATTTGACCTTGGGGTAACGTGCTGACCAGAGCACCTTTGAACCGTAAGCGGGAATATGAGAGCCACTCAAAGAATTACTTCTACACTAAAAAAAAAGGTTAAAAAAGTGTCCAGTGGGCCACACGCTGCATTAAAAAATGATGGGTGTTTAAAAGACTTGTGTCCAAGGTGGGAGCTTGGATGCAAGAGATTTCCCCCTCCGTGTTTGTTTGTTACAAAAGGGACTCTTTAAAGCATAGGTTAGAGCAAGTCCCAAATATATAAACCCCTTGTTCCTCCATCTCATAAGCTTTAATATTTATTTTAGAGTTTCTCTTAAAATATATAGTGATGGATGAATGTTACTCTGACAATCTCATCTTAACACACAGCACAAAGTGCAACATAGTAGCAAGGAAGAGTAGTTAGAAAATGACTATTTGTCAGAAGAAGAGTTACACTAATGCCTGCACCAAACCTCATGTATGAGAAGTACATGCTATCAGTGTTTTGCAGGTTGCCATTTAAAGCCTGTACTAGAGACAGATGACAGGAACACTGCATAATCTAGATTAGGGGGGAATGCAGGGATTTTATGACAGGTCAATATTTCAAATGCTCCCTTAGCTGACCTTGCCTTGCTCTGACACAAATGATTGGTTGAACTCTACCTTCATAAAGAGAGATCACTAATTAGAGTGTAAAAATAACAATAATCTGGCAGCACTATGCAGACCTGAAGTGGCATGTTTAGCACACTGGGGGCCTGCCATCCCCTGCACTCCCAGGTTAGGGTCAAGCCTGTGGTTTCAGGCAAAAGGAGATCACTGCAGTTTGATCTGTAGCCATGATCAGTCCACACTAGCAGGTCATCATTAATCAGCCTTTGAAAGGCTCAAAAAAATCAGATTCCACCCTTTCCAAATCAGAGTAAAGTAGTTGATTCTGTCTGATTTCAAACCTGGACTATTGAAAATTCAACCTTTTTAGTGGCTACTGGTATGTTTCATTTGAAGCTATCAAAGCACAACATTTTTTTTGTTAAAATAAGGAAAGGAAAGTCTTGACAGTTTTCTTTGCACTGACACTGAATATACATGGCAATCAGCAATCACTATTGTTCCACTAGTGAAAGGGGTATCTTTAAGACCTTCAGTACAACAATTTCTATGCAAAAGTGCAAAACAAAGCTAGTGATCACTCCCATCCTGCTCATTTCACAGAGCTGATTACACAAGTTGAGGCAAAACACACTTTTTGATCAACTCAGCCATTGCTACAGGCAACTGTTCATTACATATGAGGGGCTTTTCTCCCCAAACAGACAATACCTCATGCATGGGGTGGGGGGAGCTAGTATTAAAATTCAGAGGTTCCCACTCACTTACCTTTAAAAGCAAGTCAGATGTTTGGAACTAACATCCCACAGTAACTCAGCCATTTCATGTTTAGGGCTGGAGCCAAAAATCAACAAGTTTTAAAGACATGCAGCCTTGCATTGGCTTGCACACTCTGTAAACCAGCAAGAATCCTGGGCTGGGAACAAGTAGTGCAAGCGCCTCACTCTTCCAGCTAAGCAGAAAAGTTTCGCAGTGAGAGGAAAAGAAAAATCCAGCCCCAACTGAGAGTCTGGATCAGAAACAAGAAAGAAAAACTCGTTCCCCCTTGTTTGTATTCCTAGCTAGAGGTGCCCCTCCAAGCAAAATTCACTGAGCCTCTCAACTCCTCACAGCAGATGGTATTCACACATTATACTCCAACAGCAGCACTCCCTGGACCAATCAGAGAGCAACACTCAAAAGCCAAGCACTTCCCAGACACTGTCTCTGATACAGTTTTCAATAGCTAGAGCAGATGAATGACTGCAGAAAATGAATACACATACAAAGTATAGACACCTCTCCTCTCCCCCCCAACCCTGTTTAGAGGCACAAGCTGCCAGTTCAACAATGCTGGGTGGGCTCTGTGTGGACTTCAAGATAACAAACGCACCTGTTTTATTTTTGTAAATCCCAAACAGCCATTACATTTCCCCAGCCTTTTGCTGCAGTTTCTCAACTGACTCTTGACTTAGTAATGTCACAATAAGGGCATAACCTGTGCATTTTGTTCCACCGATGCATTGAACAACTGCTTCCAAAAAGCCTGGGAAGACACACACACTTTACACAGCAGGAGAAGCTGCTTTAAGGCCCCAATCCTGCAAACACTTACCCACATACTCAACTGGACACACAAGTGCTTCCCTCAAACTCAGAGATTATTCATGTGTTTACAGTTATGCCCAAGTATAAATGTTAGCAGGATTGAGGCCCAACTTTCTCTTCATTGTTGCAAAGCAGAACAAGATGCATAAAAAAGCAGCAGTATTATTTGCAAAACAATCTCTCCCAGGCAGATCAATGCTTCCTTCAATCTTGTTTAAGATTGACCATGGATATTATAAAATACAATACTATTAAATAAAAGAATACAACAGATGAGCTAATGAATTAACAAAGCCTTGCTCTCACTACAAACATTCAACTGAAACTCCTTATGGAGTTTCTATTACTTTGGGAATTATCTTCAAAAAAATCTTGTGTGCATGTAGCACAGACAAGGGCAGAACACAACTAGTAGGGCTACTACCCAACAGCAGAACAAATAGACTCAAGAATATTCTCAGCTGCAGGGTTTAATTTGTAAACCAAGGCAGACTCTCCCTCACCCAGAGATCAGGTTGGGATACAGCTGTGAAACTAAATTCCTAGCCTGTGCTGACAGCTGCAGCTGAGTAGTAAAGGATGACCTGCTAAACAAAGTAAAGTTATTCATGGAAATGGACTTCCACTCTGCAGGCAGGTTTCACCCTTGCAGACAATAACACCCTCAGGACCCTTCCAAAACATTACTGAAATTCTCTAGATTCCTATGCAGAAGAAGTTACAAGGAAATAACATGGTGTATAAGGTCCCTGAAGAAATTCTATTTTTTGCAGTGCAATGAGTGGAATCAGTTAAACATCAGAAAATTTGTGTGGGGTAGGAAGCAGGTTCCCTCCGAGGATCTCCCTGGACGTATTCAGATCCCTGGCTATCACTGTAAATTGATCCTGTACATTCCTTTTGGACACAAGAACCATGTAACCTCTTTAGGGATTCTCCTTCCGCCATGAGTAATGGCATAATAGCACTTTTGTAACATACAAGACCAGTTGTATGGCCAGAAAAATATTGTGAGCTTGCTTTGTTTGTTTATTTTAGGTCACATACCTATTTTTTCCTCTCTGTAAATAATAAGCCAATGGCATTAACTCCCTGGTCTCCTTCCTCCAAAACACCCAAATATTTCTATGTTTGTAAACTGCCAAGTCTAGATTTAGAGGCATGAAGCTGATGTTTGGGTTTTAACCATGCAAAAGAGCCTTTTATCTCCTAACCACCGCACAGTGTGCACTCTCTCTGGGTTAAGGGAAAAACAAACATCAAATAAATACAAGTCTTCATGAGGAACAGTACAGTGTGTGCATGACTCCTGCAACTACTGCCTAACTGCCCCAGAGTCCCAGGGCAGGCGTTGAAAGGGGCAGTGCACAGAAAATAAAATCATAGCTGGAGGAACACTGGCATTGCTTGAACATTTCCCTCCTTTTTTTTTTTTTTTTTTTTTTTTTTTGGTGAAACTTCATTTTGGAAGGAATTTCCAATCGTTTCTATTCACAGCAGCGGCTACATTCCCCTCACTAGTGAGTCCTAAAAGAGCAGCCACCTAGCTCGGCACAAAAAGGTCCTGGATTCAGGGGAGGTGAGGAGGATAATCCGACACACTGGTGCTGCTGATGCTGTCACTTTTGGGGCTGCAGCCCTGGATCACGCTAGAGACCTGGGATAAGGCACTTCCTCTGGATCTGTATACACAGGAACTGATGTATGTTTCATATAGAGAGGGTTCTCCAATAACAGACCTATGTGCTTTCTCTAGAGATGTTTGAGTGGAGCAGAAGTTTAACACAACATTGCCACCTCTGATATTTGCTGTTTTTCCTACAGGCCCAGCTCCTGGGGTGAGATAATTATGGGAGAATATCAACTTTCATTTAAAACAAATGACATGGGTACTCCCTGCCTGTGGAAGTTCCAGCTACAGAGCTGCGCATGGAAGGTTTGCACAGTCCAGACCCGGGAATAGAGGAAATGTGTCATCACCGCTTAGGTCCCAATCCAGCAAGTTGATGCAAAGCATGCAGATCCACATACCGATCCAGAGCACCCATTAAATTAACAAGCAAAAGAATCAGCTTGCAGGATCAGGCCTTTAGTTACTTCAGAAAAACAAACCCTAGGAGACGAGCTTTTAATCAGACACCACTTTATGCAAAAGGCCATCAGCTGGGAGAGAATTTTACAGACTCATACCCTCATGAAAGTGTTTTTTATTATGTAGCAAAATATCAAGCTGCCTGAAATTACTCTTTGAATCACTGTGCAAGGCTACATGCTTCAAGCATTTGTAATTTCCTGTAGCTTTTATTAAGACAATCCAAGTAAAGTTTCATAATGAAAGCAAGGAGATTATGATTATGTTGCACACTTCATCACCACACTAAATGAAGAATGTGGCAAGTCCTTGGTAAAAAGCCAAACAACAAAACCGGCTCTTGGAAGCTTTGGTGCTTCAGACCTGGTAATGTTCACAATGCATGCGCCAAGTTTAGGTCACTTCAGTCCAAGATCATAAGAGGTGATTTCTTCTAAGTCAGTAATGTAATTACTATACTTTCCATAAAGAAGTGATTAGATGAGCCCACAATTCCTGTACAGCTATTTGCCTTGAGTAAAGCCAGCTGTAGCTGGTCTGGTAGGGAGGATTCATGGCCATACCAACTAATCATATGAAATCATTTTGCTAATAACAGAGGAACCTTGATATAATTTAGTTTTAATACCATGAGGTGCTCTCTCTGAACAGAGTAGCAGACACGCCAATCTCTAGCCTGCTACAAATTCAAGGGAAGACGATTCAGTCAGAGAAGCTGAGAGTTCTTTCTACATCAGGGGGTCTCAAACTTGTTCCGTGGCTTGGCCAGGGGAAGCCCCTGGCTGGCCGCAAGATGTTTTGTTTACCCGAGTGGCCGTAGGTTCGACCGCTCACAGCTCCCACTGGCTGCAGTTTGCCATTCCCGGTCAATGGGAGCTGTAGGAAGCGGTGGCCTGGCCCACACTGCTTCCTACAGCTCCCATTGGCCGGGAATGGCGAACAGCGGCCAATGGGAGCTGCGAGTGGCCGAACCTACAGCCACGTGGGAAAACGAAACATCTTGCAGCCAGCCAGGGGCTTCCCCTGGCCAAGCCACGGAACAAGTTTGGGAACCCCTGTTCTACAACATACAACCTCTTCTAGGTATTAAATAGAAAGCTCAACATGTCTAAATAGAAAAGCCCTGGAGGCACAGTGGAGGAAGAATGCAAGTAGTGGCATTCCAGGGCAGCTGAATAATGTGATCAGACCTAAAAAATAAAAGTTACTCACCGTCTCATAACTGTTGTTCTTTGAGATGCATTGTTCACGTCCATTCCAATCAGGTGTGCGCGCGCTGTGTGCATGATTGTTGGAAAGTTTTCCCTTAGCACCATCCGTCGGCTCGGCTGCAGAGCCCCCTGGAGTGATGCCTTTATGGTGCTCAATATATGACCTTAACGACCCGATCCCCCCTTCAGTTCCTTCTTACCACCTGTGACGGTTGCTGGAACAGCGTTCACTTGCCTTGCAAGTGCTTCCATTAGCTTGTTCATTAGGTTTAGTTTAGGTTTCAGTTCTTAGTTTAGCATACTTTAGAGTCACAATTTTGGTTAGGGACTGTGGTTCTACCCTATCCCTTTCCTTCCCTTGGCTCTGGGGCATTCCTTGGGGACAAGGTTTTAAACCGTGTGGGCCCTGCACTCAAAGAACAGACCAGTTTTGATACTCCTGCCCCAACATGTATTGGTAGATTGCATCTTTCGGATTAAAGATTTCAAAAACAATTTTTGCTGAACCAGAATATCAATTTTTCCATTATCTGACCTGCTCCAATAAAAACTGCAGGGAAAATGCCTGTGGCTGAAAGCCGCCAGCACCGCCCCCAACGCAGCATCCTCCGCTTTGCCTGGAGAGCCCCACAGACAAAAGGCACATGTTCACCCCACAGGCAGAAGCTGTAAACTAATCACGGCACTAAGGATAATTACTGTCATTTGTGTCCACCCACATATACATCCAGAGAGTTCAGCTGGTTTCTGTTGAGCAGTGAATACTTTATGGACACATTCTTTGCCCAGGACTTGTATTGCCTGTTAAAGTAAAATTCTGCACAGTTTAGAAGAGGAGAAAATTTGCAACTTGATATTTGACTTCGAGGAAATGCAAATTCATCTCACTGATGGCTGTGCTGCATTGGCCCAACAATCCAAGCCAAGTGTGTCCTGTATTAATGGAGAAAACAGTAGACTGACACAGAGGAGATTTGCAAAGATCTCCAAGGATTTGCAACCTCGCAGACCTTGGCTCTCTTCACTCCTTCCCTCCTCCTACCCCAGGCTCTTCACGCAGTTTCCTTAGTAGTGGTGTAAGATCCACCTCCTCTATAGCATCTAGAACAGGGGGCCTGCCACTGTGCATCTCACTGACTCCACAGCTGTTTGCAAATCTCAGCTGAAAACATCTCCCAGGTCTGCACTTCTGCTTCTCTCACCCCTTCTTTTGCTATTTGAATTTTAACTCTGAGATGTGGCTGGTAATGTCTGTCTCAGCACAGCAGGAGAATGCTGACTGCTTTCTGGGTCTACTTTACATTGTTACATATTTTTAAAGTGAATTTAGGACAGGCAAAAGGGTCTGGATTTGCAGCCAGATTGTCTGAAGTCCACCAAACAGGTACAGCCCAGGTTGCCTCTGTGCTAGCATCCTAAATGCACCATCTCACCTACGTACGTCAACAATGACTTGGTGACTGCACTGCCAGTGCACAAAAGCATTACAGCACTGAGGGCCCTCCATCCCTGCTTGCATCCCTGTTGATTCTAGCTAAAGAGATGACTCTTGGGGAGATTCCTTGTGCTGCGGATACCTGGCCAATGAGAACTGGACCAACCTACCACCTAATTTCACATTCAGACTTATGACAAATAATCCTCACTGCTTGTTACAGGGTACTTTTGTGTCCCGTAGGAACGAGGCACACAAACAGCTGTTGAATAGAAGTAGTGAGTTTATTGAAGGCAAAGCGACACACCCGCAGCGGGGGCTCCTTTTCACTGCTGCCACTAAACGGGGACCCGACGCATCGGAGCAATGCCCAGGGAAGAAGCCCACTGCGCGTGGGCACACAGGCAGAAAAATAACAGGAACATTTGCATCTCATGCATACCTCATGAATAACTAATACCTTATTTCTGTCTTGTTAGTATCACAGGATGCATACAGATGTTTCGTTTCAAGGCAAGCAAACTGTGAGATCCAGGTCCTTTGGCATTGGAAATATGCGATAACAGGGCAAAGACTGATAACAGTGGCCGAAAGTACCCTTTCCTTCCCAAGAGTGGGGGGGAAATAAGCACCCTTTCCTTCCCAGGAGTGTGGGGGGAAAACGAGCACACACCCCTGGAGTGGGGGGGGGGTGAGCACCCCTTCCTTTCCTGGAGCTGAGGATGAGAACGCCCTTAGCATTCCACCATGACAATGTCTTGCGCACCCTTACACTGCTGGTCTGCGCTGGATATCATAATTAAGGGGAAAGGCCTGACTTTCCATTCCCAATGCCCCAGACCAACCACTTCCATTATTCACGTAGCTGAAGTTGCATATCTCAAGTCAACAACCCCACCCCTACTGTAGACCAGCCCTAAGAGTTAGCAAGAAAAAACTCCAAATCCTGCCAACCAATTTAATCGAGCACACCTCCCCTTTGCTATCAAGTCAAACAAATCACTTAGCACGGCTGCTGACTGTTTAATCTATAAAACATGACTTCTATTTTGTACACATTTAGCAACCTCCATTCAGATGTGTAATATGCTTCTGCATAAGGCCGGCAGCAGCAGAGTTTTCAGGTGCAGTTAATGTGCCTGTAACAAAAAATAGCTTAAAAAATGTTTAAAGATCCCACATTCTGGGTCTGGGTTTATTGGTGGGCGTGCGGCGGAGGGCTTCCGAGATCTTGGCCGGAGTGAGAGGCAGCGCTAGCCGGTCTCGGTCGCCCATGCTGACCGTCAGGAGTCAGTCCCAGAGCACTCTGCAAGCACCAGGATCAGTTGGATCCGGGCAGAAAAGGCCTGTGTAGAAGGCCTTGGCCCTCCCGCACATCTCTGCCAGATCCATGAGGGGGGTGCCGTCCTCCACCAAACTGCAAGCAATGTGCTTCTTGGCCCCCCTCCTTTTCTCCAGGGTGTAGAAGAAGCAGGAGCTGCGATCCATCTCCCAAAGGAGGCGGATGCAGGATCAAACAAAGGCCCAGGGCCCGATGGTCTTCAAGGGCCCAGAGCTCCTCAGGCTTCTCCCAGCATGCTCTGCAGAGGGATGGATCCTCAGGGCTAGCGACCAGACGCCTCTCCAGCTCTAAGGGACAGGGCAGGTTTCTGGGCTCCAGAGAGATGCCTTCCTGATGTGGAGGAGTTAATTTGATGTAGAGGGTTGGATTCTGATCCCTTCCAACCCTCTGTTGGCCTTTCCCATGCACTTCCTTCAAAGTATATATGTCCCTTATGTCAGTGTAAGAAGTAACCAGATGGATAGGCCATTGCAGTTGTCATTAAGTTGCATACCATGGCTACTTGGAGCGTGACTAATACCATTGTTCGATTCAATTCCCCACTGAACTTGGAGGAGAGACTTCCATGGGAGATTAACTTGCTGATGCCAGGTCTGTCTGTGGCCTATGAAATCTGACTTTCACCACTGACTTCAATGAGGAGTCTCACAGGCATTTGGAGCTGACAAATAATTCTAATGACTGAATCCGATGGGGACCTTTTTCAAGGGCAGTTCTGCAAATCCACTGAAAATCTGCCCCAACAGCGTCTGCCCCAGACAAAAAGGTCTCTGTTATTAATGACACTCACCCCCCTGAAATCCATTCCCTGGCTCACTAAGCAGGTGTTTAGAAAAGAACTGCATTGCAAGGTTCCCATCTTTGGGAATTTGCTCTTTGCAGATTTTATGCTGTCTAGCAAAGATATCTCCATCCCTCTTTCACCATTTGAGTTATCTCAGCTAGCAAACGGGATCAAATCAGAGTGCATTTGCCTGAGTAAGGATGGTTGCATTTAGAACTCCAGGTTAGGAACAGCCAGTGCCCTGCAACATTCTCTGTTGTTTTATAATATATGTCATGATTAATTCAGCCTAACATCCTGCCTCTCCCCTTGGCAGCTGCTTCCTGGCCACATCATCTAAAACCACAAGCACCCAGTCTCCTTCCTAGGCAGAATCGTTAGCATGGTCCCTCTCCCATCATCAGACTCTCTCCTCTTTTGCTTCAAGGCTCTTCCCCTCCCCCTCACATTTATCTGCAGTATACTATTTCTGCCATCTATTAACACCAAATGCACATAGCCTGCTGAAGCCCATTAAACCAGCCAGAGTGACCACAACCGATGGCATAGCGAGATCTGGCTCAATTCTGCAAATCCACAAATCTCTGGGGCAGCCCCGCAGGTGCATCAGGTAGGGTTAGGATGTGCACCCTTTCATGCTTCAGTGGAGACCTCGAGAGTATGGTGTGCTGGGGTGATTTTGTCCCCTTGCGCCCCCCACCCCTCCCGGCCACACCACTGTTGAATACACTGAGCTTTTTAAGGGAGGCTAGATCTCTGCAAGACTGTGACATTTCACACAAAGTCAAACCACTTTAAGCCCAGGATTTGGCACTGTCAGCACACATGGAATGCCCATAGTCACTGTCAATAAGACAGTTCAGGTTTCTAACCCATGTAGCGATACAGGTAGTACGCAGGTTTGATAGATTCTGAACTTTGTTTCAACGCAAAGACATTTTTGCATCCATAAGCAAGACATGAAGTTCATGCAGATGGCCGCAAGACGTATTAGTCAAAGAACTCGGGTTGCAGCCCAGGTGGATGAACTTGTCAACACTCTCCATGGTATTTGACCTTAGGAGTTCTGGTGGCCCAGCTCCAAGGTTCTGGACCCTGGTCTTCTCCAACTCCATTTGTGGAGGACATCTTAGAGACCCTGGAGAGCAGGGCTGAAATTCTCTGCCTTCTCCACAAGCAAAGCAGCTTTGCTGGTGTAGTTTTGGTTGGTACGCATTTCTTGACCAACCCTGATTCCAGCATCCTGAGTGACAAGTCTTAATATCCAGTTGATAGCTCAGCAGAAAAGTGTTGTGAGAAGAATGCATCCCCGCCACACACCTGAGGCCCAGGTACTATTATCCCAAGTACTTAAAGGATTTAAATTCATCTTTGACTGCACTGTTCATCATTATTTAATGTTCTAGCACAGTGATACTCAGACTAAGGCTCTTTAGCTGCAAGAGGCTCTATAATTTGTCTCCTGTGACTCTTTGCAGCACATGATATTAAAACATCGTGTGATTTAGTTATCAAGCAATCCAAGTTGTTAACCAATCAGGATGCTTTTACTATGTTATTGACCAATTGTAGTTGATAAAATAATAATACTTGGTCAGTCATTTTGGCTGTGAGAATAAGATATATAATTAAATAGTTCCCCGTCATAGTGTTTAAATATGAATCTATAGTACTATAGTCAATGAAACAATGAATTCACACTACTGTAGCACTTTTGGGTAATGTTGATTGCTAATTTGGCTCACTGAGGTCTGAGTATCAACTGTTCTAGCATCGTCTGTACATTTGAGAACAAGGCATCATTACCATGATGTAAGTAACAGACAGGCAGGGAGGGTACTTTCCTAGATCAGGGCTTGGGTTTGACTGCATGACCGGCCATTGACTCAAAGGGAGACACCTGATCACATTATGCAATGCTGGCAAACTGGGTGATATGAATGAAGT
This sequence comes from Dermatemys mawii, assembly GCA_007922305.1. Lineage (NCBI taxonomy): Eukaryota > Metazoa > Chordata > Testudines > Dermatemydidae > Dermatemys > Dermatemys mawii. The sequence continues at coordinate 17,662,815 of ML677396.1, read as the reverse complement.
GTCCTAACTCCAGGATGATGATGCCCGAAGCTTCACACACTGCTTGAGAAGAGACCCCCTCACTTTCCATCCTGGGGCACCTCTTGTGGGCTCCCCATTCCTTCTGAGACCCCGTTGGAAATTATCTGTCATAAGGCTGGTCAAAAAATTTCCCATCTACGATGTTTTGCGTTTGACAAGAGGCAATTCTTCACAGGGAGCTTCTGCTCCATGGGGAGTTTCTCCTCTGTCCCCCCAAAGCTACTTGTCATTGCTTTTAAGGCCCTTCGTGGCCTAGTCCTGCCTTACCTTTTATCTCTCGTATGATGCCGAGCGGTTGACTTGTGCCTCGAATCCCACCTGACTCCTGCTAGTCTTCATTGCCCATTAGTCACATTTTCCAACAAACTCCTTTATGATTTCACCCTCCTCCCCCTGAAGCCTATGTGGAGCTCCAGCAAAAATCCTGCTTTGTCTGATTCCTATCGCAAAGCTGCCTAGTTATAGATGCAGCATGGTGCGTGGAGAGGACACAGGACAGGGAGTCAGGAGAACAGGAGTCCTGATGCTGCTTCTGTCACTGACTCATTGAGCAGCCTTCAGCAAGGTCCTTGAGGAACCTCAGATTCCTCATCTGTAACTTGAAGCTGATATTGCTAATCTCCTCCTCCCAGGGGTGTTTTGCAGCTAAAGCCATTAAGGTCCCTGCAGATGCCTGGATGGGAGCAGGGCTAAGTGGAAAAAATTCTTACAGTAACATTCCAACCCACATGATAACCCAGCTCCTGTGCTCAGAAACCTCCTTGGCAATCACCCTAATCAAACACGATACAGAATCTCATGGTGCACTGTCTGGAGCTAAGCCGTTATTTATTCGCTTGACATCCCCAGTGTACAGCACATTTGCCAGAGATGGAAGTAAAACCATCAGCTTCATCAGCCGTCCAGGCCATCTGTGGAGATGGGGGCTGTTGTCCAATGTCTTCGCTATGTGCAGTACATGATGATAACCCTCGATTAAAGGTCTGAAGGTCTTTAATCATCTCATATATCCATGCCCTTCCTTTAAAATAACACTTGTCTGGCCTTTAGCCAGGCTTCGGGGGGTCTCTCCTGAACGAGGACTTATAAAAATTTCTACTGCAGCTTCTCCGGTTTCTGTCTGTGTTGTCTGCGTCTGGTGTCTTATCAGCTGAAAAGCCTCTGATCTATAAATAAGACCTTGGCGTGTCAGCTGTGGGCTTTTTAATTCCTCGGCATCTTAGGTTCCCAGAAAATCCCCATCCTCTCTCATTTAGCTGAGACACATGAACAAGAATGTTTGACATCTCAGGCCTTCAGTGACTCACTCACTCTCTCTGCACTGCTGTTCTGGAGGAGCCTTTCCTTACAATGTCCACCTACAACATACCCCCTTAGCTAACATTAGTAGCTGTTTTGGATGGTGAAAACCAACTGACTGGTTTTTCCTTTTGATTATTGGAATTGATTTGGTTGGTTTTGTTCACTTAAGTGTGGCTCTAGTAATCAATAATCCGCATAACAACCAGTAGGGGGTGCTCTCCCTCTCCATGCTGGGATTTTGAATCCAGAGACACCATCTGCTGAGGGGGCAGGGAACATGTGCTTTAGCAACTGTTGTGGGGGCCTCAATAGTGGTGCCCTTCCCTCAGCGTCAGAAATGAAGCAATGCCCTGGCTGCTGCAGTGGCTGTCTTTCGGATGCCATATAAAACTAATGCCTGGACCTGTTCTAGTTCCTAAAGATCCGCTGGTGTTTTCCCAAGAAGAGTGAGGCTGCTAGCCTCGGTAGTCTGGCCAAATCCCAATATGGGTGATTAGATTCCATCCACCCCTTTTCCCTTGTTGCTTTAACATACATAGTGTTCCTTTGTTTCTTGTCCATAATCTGCCAAGGGCGCTGTTATAATGGTTACTGCATCCCGCTCCTAGGCAGCTACATTTCAGTGGTGCGTGAAGGGACGTAATCACTCTGTTTAATTGCTGTTTGTAATTCTGTAAAGGCGCTGGAGGCATTATATATGTAAATATAGATATACATTAGATAGAAATGTATAGATCTATACAGCTATATATAGATATACATTCACACACACGTACACTAGGTTTTATATATGTAATCTCTCTAACTGCTGGTCTCTTACACTTCCCGGGAGCTCCTTGTTTCTTTGATAAAACTACTATGAATCCTTCAGTTTTACCACATACTGTAAATTATACTGAAATTAGCAGGAATTGCACATATCTATTTTTAAATCCCTCTCTTTGTTGCCAACTGGAGTTTGGGGACAATAAAGGATTCCAATTACATCCTCCTGCCTTTTTGAATGCCTTGGAGTTTGTTCTCCTTTTCATACACTTGACAGACATTTCAGACCAATTACTTATGATTGTGCTCCCAAAGTGTTCACTGGCCTCTATTATTTGCCACAAAACTGGTTCATTTCTTTGCAGTAAGTCCAAACTGGCCTGTTAACTTGCTGGCTGCTCAGCAAGCAACGTAGGACAGTGGGCAAGGATTAGTCCAGAAACACATGTCCATTAGTGGCCAGGCTGCAGCTATTTCAGACAATCACAGATATTCCCCCAGCCATGACATGGTGATGGCTTTTAAATATGTTTCCAGTCTTTTCTGTCTACAAACACCCAGCATCTCTCTTGGACTGGCCTCTTTTCAGGATTTAGAATACTTTTCTGTGGGAATTTTTTTAATCTTTTCAATCTTACCCCTGAGTGCAAGCCTGCCATGCCTATAAGCCAGGTGTTTTTCACATGTATTTTCTCTCCATACACACCATGCTGCTGACGATAATCCCTTGATATTGCTTTCCTCCAAAGATCTCACCGACATGCAAAGCCACTTGGTAAAACAGTTACTTTGGCTACTGCTGTGTTTTAGTGCCTGGAGGAGCCTGATCCTGTGGGGACTGAGGACCTTTGTCTCCCATTCTCTTGGACAGAAGTTGGGGACACTAAGACTTTGTAGGATTAGGCCTTAAATTAAGATGGAACCAGTACACTGGGACACTACAGATGGACCTATTTGGGGCTGTGGCAGGTGAAGTAATGATGGTTACTACTCTCTCGCTAAACGATGGTTGTATCACAAAAAATATGCTTCCCAAAATATACCAGTTCCTCTCTGCAAATAACACTAATCTACCTCCATCCAGGCATCTTTGCTCATTTGTCTTCTGAGTATTAAACTGTGTCTTTACTTCCTCTGCTCCAGTTCTCCTACCCTCAGGCATATGATTCTCTACCTCTCCCAGTACTCAGAGGCAACAGATGATATTCATGGTATTAGAACCTGAACAGAAGGAAACCGTGCATAACTGTCTCGACTCTTCATTGTTCTCTGCTTGCCTCGGCCTTGAAAAGGTGAACCCGTTTTAATAGCTTAAAGACGGCTCTTCAGAAAAACACAGCTAAATCTTGTAATGCTTTTGATAATGTAACATCACCAAACCATGCACTTTGATAACAAATTTTCCCAGAAATACCTTCAGTAAATCTCTCCTGCAATATTTAATGTTTTATGCAAAAAGGAGTCCATTGCAAACAGAAGCAGAGATTATAAATGGAAGGGGGAGATCAATTGTTAATGATCTGTGTCGAGTGCCACATTATAGCACTATTTAATCACTCAATATTAGTGTAACGTGCTTATTCTTTCAGCTGCCATCCCTCATTTATTTTTCCCATTTTTCTCTCAGACCTCTAGGTAATACAGAGAACGGAACTTCTAAAAGTATCCGAGAAAGGGAGTTAGCTCCTAAGAACATTCCTTTCCACTGTCCATTCTACACAAATGCTGAGCCCTAAGTTTACATTATATAGGACATGTTCAAAGGATACTGTCAGAGATCAGAAGCCCCAAATTTCACATAACTATGTTTTCTTATAGTATTTAGAAAAGATCATGCAGTCCTGGACATGGGGTTTTGCCCATGAACAATATTTCAGTGCTTTTATCCCCTTGAAAAAAATCTTAGCCAGCAGCCTCACATTTGTGAACAAGCCTCCATAACAAACAAGCATACACAGTCCAATGCCCATAAGCAACCCTATAACAATAAACCACCTTTCATGCAGAACAAAGTGGAATACGGTGCCACCCGTAGAGAATTATAGCACTGTTGTTAATAGATCCCATAGAATGCGCAATCTCCCTCAAATCCAACTTCTAACTCCGCCTTTTCTCCCACATTGTCCATCTTTGACAATGCCAGGCTCCCAACTCATTATTTAGATAGAAAGAAAAAAACAACAAGAAGAAAGGACCAAACATGAAGGTGCTCTGTGTAAAAACAAACAACCTTATTCTGTGTGGTCTTTCCCCTTCCCTCCATCTAATGGCTTTTCTTGCTGTGTCTTATCTAAATGTAACCTAACTTACCTACTCTTCAGAGCAGACGCCGTGTCTTTGTTCTCTCTGAAAACAGTCATCCATATTCAGTGTGCTATAAACCAATGTTCTATAACAGCGGTGTCCAACAGAAATTCGATGCTAGCCACACTGCTAGCCACACTTGTGGTTTTGAATTTTTCTTATTAGCCACATTATAAAAAAGCCACATGCATTAACCACAATTCAATAGCCTATTAGCCACATGTGGCTAGTGGCGAACTTATTGAACACCACTGTTGTATAACAATAACAATAATATTGCTTCCCTATGCAACATCCCAGAATGGCGGCCCCTACAGGAAACAGCACAACTAGCACATCCAGACAAGTGCATATGGAACTCACAAAAAAATATTTAGAGGCTGCATGCAATTTCCCCAGAGCCCAGAAATTCAGAGCAGAGGAAGGATTGCTCCAGAGTGAGTTTAGCTCATCACAGGGATACAAATTAAACAAGCAATTTTGGGACTTGCAAATTCTCAGTTGCTGGTAGAGGAGGAGGAGTTTACTCTGTCAACTTTTATCACTTCCCCCCACCACCACACAGAACAAAAAACAGTGTGGCTTAAACCTATTGTTCTGGGGATGAGTGTGTTGGTCCCTCTTTCTTTCTCCCTCACTCTCAGATGCTTGACAGTGCAAGTTTGGGGGGAAATCCCCATTTCTGCTCCCTTCCTCTCTGCTCCGTCCTTGGAAGCCCATCAGCAAAAAGTTCCTGCTGCGAGAGTGATGCCTGGGCCCATCTGCTGCTCTGCCATCCTCACACACACACTTTAAAAGTCTATGGGCCACATCCACCCAGGGTGTAAATAGGTATCATTCCACTGAATCCAATGGCTGAATTTTGCACACAAGGCTGTTTAAAATGTCCTTGTACAAATATGTAATTGTAATGTATTTAAAAACTGAACTAGTAACACACAAAGAAATACTGCCAAGACTCACAAGACGCAAAAGTCAGAATCAGAAGCTGCAATGAATGCATAAGGTTCAGCTACTTTGCAAACAATGACATAGCTATAACCTACAGAAATTTTCAGCAACTTGTGCATGTAACTGCAGGCAGGCAATCTCTCCTGTAAATGCAAATGGCTGCAGCCCAAGAGAGGAAGCTGCAACACTGACCTGCCGTCTCTGGCAAACAGACAATTTGGGGTTATGGTTTCAGAATCAGCACATTTCTAGGGCAACGTGTGTTCCAAGCGGAGTTCTTTGCATAAGAAGCAGAAAATCATTTCAGCGTGTTGAAAAGCTAGAACTAGCAACCAACAGCAAATGGCAACAACAAAATCCTCCTTGAGGTTCCCAAGTTCCAAAGAGAAAAGGCATGTGTGTGTGTGTATGTGTGTGTTTTCCAGAGGCCTGAACTTTCAGGTCACCTAGCTTCATGGGTAGAACGTTGGGTGCTAGTGTAAGAAACATGTTACAGCGCTCTATGACCCTCTATGCAAACCACAGAGATGGTATCAACCATATGTTCAAAGTACAGCAAATCCTACAGCTAAATGGAGAACAGTAGAGGAAATTCAGACGTAAGTAACTTGGGTCACTCACTAGTTTCCATTTTATTCCACTCACTCTCTTATGTGAGGGCATTATTACAATGGATAGTCCATTCTCAGGAGTTTCAATTACAGGGAATGATATACCTGTAATGACTCTTCATTGAGAAGCCAGTAGCCTAATTTGTTCAAAAGCAGCTTTGATTTGTGGGAGAGGAATGAGAAAGCAGACTCCTCAATGCTGAACAATCCCATCCAGGCCCTACTAAATTAACTCATCCAGGCACTACCAGGGAACAACAAGGTTGCAGGAAAGACAGATCAATTCAAGAAGATAGATTTCCCATGTATTCTTCAAATTGGCTTTTCCTGCCATTAATGATCCATATATTGTGCAGGAAACAAATGACTAAATCATGAAGTGACTTTGGCTTCACCTGCAATTCTAAAGTGCTCTAGATGTTTAACACTAGTCTGCTAAAGACCAGCGGTTGTTTCAAAAATAGTAAAACAGCCTCCCTTCTTCCAGGGAGGAAAGGGTTTTCTATTAACATTCTTGGTGCCAAAAGAGGCCTCTTTACTGGAGAGAGGCAGAGAGAGGTCCAGGTTATGACTGCTTCCTGAGGCACTATCACATGAACAAGGGTGACACATTCGTTTTCAGAGTCTGAGTCAATTTATAGCAGTTCAGTTGGTTTCTGAGAATGAAAGGGACAAAGGAGCCTCTTGAAGAATTATGGCTACAAGAAAAACTTCTCAAAGGAGAGAATCTTTCTTCCCAAACACTCTGCTGACAGCACTTCAAGGAGTAATGCATGGTATGTCACAGTAACTAACTACCCCATAAGTTCTAGTAAATAGTTTGTGTGTCACTCCCACAGCTGGGGAAACCAGCAATGAAAGGTCTCCTATCCCTGACCTCATAACCAAGACCATGGCTTACCCCATTGGCTTTGTCCTATAGCCAGGACAGCTTAAGTCACAGAAACTGGAAAAAAATTAAGCAAAAGAAGGGAGTAAGGTGTTTTTTTTTGGCAGTCTAGGATTTTCTCTGGAGGCATTCTTGTATGGTGCCATGAATGCTTAACAGTCCCTTACTCCTCAATTTGTGAACACTTCCCTGTGTCTGCTTCCTTCTTCAAATATTCTGTAGCAAAACAATTTTCTTCAGAACTTGATAAAAACACTTTACATGTCTCCAGAGAGAAGAATGAGAATATTGTTCACCTTAATATATTCATTCTATATTTAGGGAGCTATTATGTAAAAAAATCATATTTGACATTATCTGAAAAAACAGAGCTAAAGTCCTATTTCCTGTAGAATTAGGGACATTCTCTTTGTGGTTCTTAAAGCCCAGATTCCAGTGTTGGGAAAGGCAAAAAAATTTGTGGTACTTTCAGTAATACAGACCAAAATATGCAGTATTACTTCTATAATCTCAAAACTCCCCACTATAAGGAAGGAAACTTGGATTCAGTTTTATGTCCCAATGGGACTGAAGGTAAAGTTTATTAAGGTGGTGTATCGCTGAAACCAGAGTCTCAGTCAAGTGCAAAGGAGTCTAGAATATCAAAAGGGAAAAGCATTATTCTCTCTTTTAATCTTTAAGTGCAATTATCATCACTTGAAACATCCCTGCAGTCAGTCCCTGAGTATTTTAGACTAGCCAACTTAAGTGTGGCCCAGAGCTCCATATAAAGTCCCATTGCCCACCCAAATCTGGCCAGCCGACTGCTTGCATAGTTTAAATATTACCTCATTCCCTTAACTACATTCCTTCTATCGCGTTTTAAGGCCACTGTGGTATTAATACTGCAGCTGGGTCTCACTTGAGGATTCAGTTTTCCCCAGGGAGAACACCAAGGAAAACCTGCAATTAGCTTTTGAAACATATTTTTGCAAAAAGCAGGGAGTGAAGGATTCAGAGTGTATCCAGAAAGGTACCAAATGCACATTAAAAAGCCAGAAATGAATTTATTCTAAAATCACCATCTTAAAAAAAACAACTTTAAAAAAATGGCAAACAAATTGTAGCGCTCAAAGCAACCCATCCATTCTATTAAAAGGAAAAAATGGTTTGCAGTGGCAAACAATTTCACTCCAATTTTATGCAGATCATCTGCCTTCCAAGGTACCAGTCACAATAATAAGCAGCATGTGGGATGCTATAAATCCAGGGAATGGTTGCAGTTTTAACCATAGACTTTAATTCCAGGGTAAATTCCTCTGGTCTCCATCTAAATTTATCTTCCTCACTAAACTACTCACTGTACTGCCTTTACCAAAGTTTCCTGCAGACAGAGTTTGTGAATGCTCTGTCTGACAGAACAGAAGGTACAAAGTTGCATTCTTTTCTTATTGGCAAAAATTCCTCCAAACTGAATAATGTAGTGGGTAAGTTCCTCTTCTATCTGCAAAGTGTCTAGGACACAGGCTGGTAAGAAAAAGCACTGGTTAAGCTTGATCTATTGCCTCTTACAGTATCCTGCACTTCTTAGCAGACCGTATGTTTATGTCCAACATTTACACCCCATAAACCGAGATTTCTAAGATAAAGTGAAATACGTTACCCCATCCTCTCCACCTGATCCATGCAGACGATAGTAAAAAACACATGCTTAACCCTCTGCCTGAAGTAGGGTGTGTATCTCAGACACTCTTCTTCCCTTTTCTTTTGTGTGTTTTCTACTCCTTACCATTGGAGTTGTCTTGGTCCAGGGAATTATCTGGCTCCATTACTTCAAATAAAAGCATCCAGCATGCAGTTCTCCATGCAGCAGAGGCATAAAAACACAGCAGTTGCCTAAGCTGATTCACCTGATTTATGAATTAGTGCTGCATCCATAAGAGGCTGTGTTTCTTCTTTTGTATTACATCTGGCTGCTTTTCCAACTAGATGGCTGGGTATTACAGCATGCAGGCCCCTTTCCAGCATTCTGTTAATGCATTATATTTAAAGTAGCAGTAACCTTTTTCTCCCCCCTCCCTTCCTCCCTCCCCACCTCGGACTAAGTTAAAGCAGCATCACTAGGCTGAGCTGGCAGAGAGTGGAGCACATTCAGCTCAGGACTGCGAGCGTTTTCCAATTCCTGTCGCTGCATAAAGAAAACATCTGATACAGTAAAGAGTCAGTGGGGTTTGCTACAAGACTGTATGCGCGGCAGAGAATCACTCCAAAACCCACAGGAAAGGTCTGCAGGGTTTGAGGAATGCCAGTGCCCAGCTCCTGCCACAAATACAAATGGAGTGCCCCGCTCCCATCTTTTGGAATGCTGGATCTCATCCAGCAATAGCCTGCTCCCTGACTCCATTTATAATGAACTCCGCCGTTCTCCCCTGTCCATGCGCTGTCTTGGAAAGGAAGGAGGCTGTTTGCAGAATGAATAGAGCAGCCACTGTCGAGCAGGGAGAGAACTCAACGACAGCACTGGGCAGTTGCTACATGCTGCAGCAGGGACCTTCTACAGACAGTGACCTATATTCACCTCCCTTGGCAAGCCAGCAGCCAGTCCTAAATTGGCTCTTCAAAGAGCCTAATGCAAACAGGATTGGAAGTGAGCAGAGGCTATGCTGAAATCATGCAGCAGGCTAGTCCAGTGCAACTGCAGCCTGTCTCAACTGAGGCAATGTTGTCTAATGGTTAGATCACAGGACTGGCAGTCAGAACTCCTGAGTTCTGATACTGGCTGTACCAACGAGCCACTGTGAGAACTCAGACATTTCACACTGAAAAACTAGGCATAGAGAAGCAATCAGTGATACGGGGACTGTAATACCTATCTCACAGGACACCGGAAAGTTTCAACAGTAATGTTGGTAAAGTGCTTCGAGCACTTTGGGTGAATGATGATGCCAGGGAAAATGCAAAGCCTTTTTCTTTTGGAACAAGGGCTACATGGATCCTGCGGTCTGTTCCGGAGTTACAAATGGTTCACCGGCCCTGAAGACCTCCTCTGAAAAAACTATATTAACATAAAAAGATCAATGTGTGTGTACCAAGCTGCTTGGCAGAGAGCTCATTTCATGCTGCCCAAACCTCACTGGAATTTCAACCAATGGATCCTGCAGCGATTCTGCAATCCCAGAGTTTCAGAATCCATTTTATTTGGATCCTCCCGAGACATCAAGCAAACCTTGCCTCCTCTTGTTTGAAGGCTTCTGCCTACATCTCAGGCAAGGATATCTCTACATGTCTATAGTTGATTTAGTGCCCCTGGAAAGAGGTAAGGGTGTAGCTGGGGCACTCTGAAACCGGATAAATCCTGTGGGCTCCCTAGGTTTGAATGCTTCTGCGGGGTGCAGTCCTCAGTAGCACATGCCATACAATTGTATAACCAGTGCTCCCAAGCTATCAAGTCCTGGTGCTGGATGTTGTAGGCGGACAAATGAATGGCTGGCTGAAGGGAGAAAAACACATGGCTCTGTATGTACCAGGTTGGTGTGATTGTACTGTAATTGTACCCTGCAGAGAAGCATTTCATTGTTATTCTCATGGCTTATGTCGTATTAGCAAAAACTCCCCTCACATGCCCACTTATTTGTTGATAAGGTTCACACAGCGTATGGCCCCTATTAGCTAATGATCTCTGCCTTAATCTAAATAATGTTACCGCAAACCCTATATTCTTGCTCCAACCTCCCACATTCCCTCTGCTCCTCACAGCTTCCCTCCTTACTGCTCTGTTCTACTTCTCCCACTCACTGATGTAGCCCACGCAACCACCCTCTCCCCACCTTCCCCCAGCCCACCTCCTCTGGAAAGTATCCCTGCACCTATGGGAACGTGCCACTCTGCCTCTTAATGCTCCTCTACCTGCTGCGTGTTGTCAGGACCAAATTCTGGCCTGTTATCCACGACAGAAGAGGGGTATTTAGTCTGACTGACATCTCTGTTGCCTCTCTCCACACTGCCCTGACAAATCCTGAGGCTGGTTGGGATAGGGGTTGGGAGAGGCTTGGCAATCCATGGAGCCCCCATCTTTCCCTAACCAGTGTCTGCAGACAGACAGACAGACCCCAACGCAGTCCCTAAGTCAAACACCAGCACATTCTATCCAGCCCCACAATAGAAATCCTCTCTTCTTCAGACCATCATGACCAACACGGTCCCGGAGCTCACAGGGTCCCTAAGCAGCACTCAGGCAGACCTGGAGCTTAGAGAGAGGAACGACCCCACCCCGTGATCTTCCATGGCGCAGCAACGCTGATTCACAGTGTACCCAACTGCTTTTCGGAGACACAGTACAGATATTTTGTTCCCTTTGTGAAGGGACATGCCCAGACTCTGCTCTCACTGCAGTGAGGCAGGAATAAACCAGCCCCAAGCCCACAGACTGAGATTTAAGAAGAACCAAAGGGCTGACAGGTGCCAAGGCAATGAAGGCAGAACCGGAGCCATTAGTTAATGATGAGTTTCCTTGCTGTATTACAGAACTGAGACTGAACCAAGCCCCTGGATCCACCCCTCCCCTTTTCCCTGAATTTGGGTAAGGGAAGATCAGGACTTCACAGCTGGGATCCATCTTTCCTCTGTAACTACCTGAAACAGGCATAATGCCCACTCCTACACTTAACTGAGAAAACATCACATGGAGCAGGGCCAATGTTCTCCTTACACCCAGTCCAGCTGCAACATGCTACTTCCCTCCCCTAAACTGCCTGAGCAGAAAAGTACTGTACCTGAGGCAATGGTGGACCTCCCCATTCCCCCACTCCAAAAAAAATCCAACCTCGCAGCAGCCATCAAACTCCTGCTTTGAACAGGACAGATACAAGATATTTTGACAGGGACGTGACTTCAAAAAAATCTCCTAATACTTTAACTGCATGGAAGAAATTGTCCCACCCACGCTTTGAATTATGTCAGGCCCCACTCTACAGCAAAGCATGATTTAAGCAGTTTGGGCTGTGACGTTTCCATGGGGCTTTCCCCGCTCTGCTGTCTAGATCAGGATTCAGGCTCCAAAAGTTATTCAGCCTTGCAATGCCCTGTCTCTCCTCTCCTGTGGAGCTCAAAGACTAGGAGCTGGCAGCAGAACCTGGAGTCGCACCCTCAATTGCCCGAGTAGTCACTCTGGGAGTGCTCAGCCAGTAAAATACCACATACAATGCAGCTTTACTTGGCAGAGCGTTTTGCATTCATGTCACCCCAACAGGCTTTGCAGAACTAAACAATAACTTCTAGGAGAGCGGCAGCAAGAACTTAGACGGTAAAGTCGAGGGAGATGATTTTAGTTGATGTATGATATTTAGCTGATGTCCCGGAGAAGGGGACAGTGAAAAGTAATGGCTATCTAGACACCAGAAAAATTCTATTTGAGATCTGAGTTAATTCTCATTTTACTCATCTTTGTCGGTGGTCCTAGCAAGGGTTAATCCTCTATCTGCCAAGAGGAATGATGTCAATATTTTGGCCAATGCAGCAGACACAGTTTGGAGCAGTTGTCAGGTGCTCTTAATTTAAAGCCCAGCAAAAGACCTAGGGCAGTTAGGAAAACTAGCTCATGCCATGATTTTGAAGACAAGGTGCCAGTTGGAAGGCTGGGACTTTGATCACGAGGGAGATTAATAACTCCGGCACTGGCAGTGCATGGAGAAACTGCAAAAATGAAGGGGGAAGTGATATCCACACAGTCAAATAGCCTACATGGTCAGAGGCTTTTCTGGACTGAATGCTAGGAAAGGAGCCACACACTCGGTACTAATGAGTGCGAGAACAGAGGCCTAGTTAGCGTATTCTCTGGAATACCTAGGAGATTCCATGCACCACTCAGCCTGGAGTTTGGCTAGCTGACTGTGCAGGGAAGGAGTTTTGAAACGGTTGGAAAGAAATAGAAATTAAATGTATTCTGGCTAGGTCTAATCAGAGTATCTGTTCTCTTCCCTAGAAGGCCAGTTCGAGACAGAGTGGCTGAATGAAGGAAATGAGGTATAATCGTCTAATGCCTGCATGGAGTTTTTTGCTCTTTCTTGTATTGGAGTGCAGTCACATTTGAGCATGAGAGAGTCCCCTGTAACTGATCTGTAAGAAGGAATGCGTAGTCACTTACCGGTTAAGTCACATTTCTCTCCATACTAGAGCCAGCCAGACATCTTCATTAACTGACAAGTCACTGTTCCTCCTACTCATCATTTCACACCAAGGCCCTGGCACTAGGAATCAAGAGTGATGAGTGTCCTTTGCAGGGCTGCCACTGACTCACTGGTCACTTCACCTCCGTGACTCGGTTTCCTCATCAGTCACATGGGGATCACAGCGCTTGCTGCTCTTGGCATGGCACTTTGAGCCCTATAGCTGGAAGCACTAGGTACTGGAAGTATAAGGGAACATATTACTAATAGGGGACCAAACTGATCCCAGTGGAATTCCTTTGCATTCAGTGAATTTACAGCAGAGATTAATTTGGTCCAGTGCTCAATATATTATGTAGCGTAACCTTAAGGTCACATTTAGCAGGTAGATCTGTGACACAAAAGGATGGTAAGTTCTATGAGAATTCCTTTTCTTTACTGCCTGCCTCTTACAAAATGCTATAGGAAAAGGTTACTAGGGAACATGTATATACAAACTCACAGAGGCACCACGGCTCTGGGAACAGCCTCTCCTGCTCCAGACATGAACAGACACCTCAAGGTGGGTGATGGTAGTTTTACATTTCACCTGGTAACTGATCATTCTGCTATCATGAGGTACATGTGTCTAATAATCCAAACACCCCACAATGTGTTACAAGCATCAATTAAGCCTTGCAAATCCCCTGCATGCTGGGTAAATATCCCCATTTCAGTTGGAAAACTGAGGCACAAAAGTGAAGTGAGTTGTCCAAGATCGCACACACGACCTTAATTTCAGAGCCAGGAATCCTGACTTCCAGTCCCGGTGCTTTAATCACTAGACACTCCTAAGTGCAGTGTATACTGGGTACAGTATGAGAATAATGGTCTATGATGGGGTAGCCAACCTGAGCCTGAGAAGGAGCCAGAATTTAACTATGTACATTGCCAAAGAGCCACCATAATACATCAGCAGCCCCCCAGCTCCCAGCGCCTCCTACCCACCAGCAGCCCCGCCAATCGGCACCTCCCACTCCCAATCAGCTGTTTCATGGCGTGCAGGAGACTCGGAGGGGTAGTGGGAAGGAGCAAGGTCATGGCAGGCTCAGGGGAGGGCGTGGAAAGGGGTGGAGTGGGGGCAGGGCCTGTGGGAGAGCCAAGGGTTGAGCAGTCAGCACCCCCTGGCACATTGGAAAGTTGGCACTTATAGCTCCAGCCCCGGATTTGGTGCCTATACAAAGAGCCGCATGTGGCTTCGGAGCCACAGGTTGCCCACCCCTGGTCCACAGTGTATAATGAAAGAGAGTCTTTTCCTGTAGTCCCCAGATGATAGATTAACAGATTCATTATGTAAATATTGTTTTTTGCCTCTGGAATCTCTCAATCTATATTTATAACAGAAGAGTAATTGGGGCTGGTGTTCTGTTGTTTCAGCTCAAGTATGTGACTAGAACAGGTATTCCTATGCCCCAAGATGCACTGTAATGGAGACCACACTTCAACTAGAATGGCATTAACAAAATGAAGTGTAATATTATTTTCCACGGCTATTGCACCAGCCAGGTAAGGATTCCAATGCACTTGCCAGCAGTAATGAATTAAGCCCCATTACCCAGGCATGAGTTTTGCCCATGGTAACACTGATGTCAGCCAGGTGCTTCTGCTGAAGCAGGTAGCCTATAACTACGTGCTCTTCCTGGAAACCAGCTACAGTAAGAATCCCACATGGAGAACAAGTGGGCTGGATACTGGGCTGCAATTGCACTTAAGGTGTTAGTACATACACGGACACTGAGTGTGCCAGTCTGTTCTCTGCGGGCCACCTCATGCTCAGCTGCAGCATGTGTGGGGAAAAGGGCAGGAATGAAGAGCTCGCCCTTATTGAAAACAAGGAGAAACCATCAGGCTGCATGATCAGGAGAAAGGAGTGAGGGAAAGTCTCTGGTTTGGTTCTCCCCTTCTGGAGTGAGAGCGCAGTACAGATCTTTGCCTGGTGTTTGATTCAATCATTAGCCAGTGTAAAAGATCAGCATGATGCTACCGCTGCCCGCCACCGCACAGTTTTGCTTAGAAATGTAAATTCATACGTAGGAGGGAGTGATGAATGCTTATGAGCTGAAAACCCAGCGAAGCACAGAACTACTTAACAAAACACTTTGCCAAGGTTACTGGGGGTGTCATCATAGCCTTCTCTTTTGTAAGGGCTGCATAACAATCCACAGAGAAAGCAGCTATAGGGTTCCCCGAACGGAGTGGGCAAAATCATTAACATCACCTGGCAACTTCTCAAAGCCATGGTGACAGCAAGGGCCTCCTCCCATAAGATGCTGCTGATCTTGCCCGGCTGAGAGGAACAGGGTAATCGCTCCTCCCGAAACCTCGCACCACAGCCTCACTTTGGCTGGACTCTTGCCTGATCACTGTCTGTTCTAAGTGTTTGGATCATGACTCAGCGACAGATTAGGACACAAAGTGCCTGTGGTGACTTTAGCTGGGGGAAGAGTCCTGCAGCCTCAATGGGGACTCATGGCAGCGTCGGCACGTGTTTGGGATTGGGGCACCTAGGGATTTCGGAAAGCCCTCATCTTAGAGGCCAGGGCTTGCTAAGTCTCTCCATACAGCAAAATGTCTGAGCCTGGCAGTGCTCACTCTTAGAGTTAGGTGGATGAACAGGGCCACATGTGTCTAAGGAACAGTTACTTGTCATGGGCTCTCAAGGGTCCTTCATTGTGGCATCTGGGCTGTTCAGTGCAGTGCCTGAGCCCTCCATGAAACCCTGTGTAGCTGAGGTCCCCTGACTGGAATGTGCATTGCATAGTCCATGAAGCAGCTGCCCTGTGCGGACCCTTCAGCTAGAGAGATGGAAGGTATGGTGCTGTTAAAGCAACAGCTGTGAGAGGCGCAAAAAAATGAGGACGAAGGTAACGTGATTTAGATTTCTCTCAGCTGGGTGAGGACACCGTGGTAGAACCCCGTCTGGAGTGGAGGTGACATTACTCCACCCAGAACACTGCCAAGCCCATCTCCTCCTGGAAACATGGCCTCAGAGGGGCATTTGTTTGATTGGGTGGCTGAAAAGCAGGAAGCCTTGCAATGGAGAGACAGCATGGCTGGGTCTTCGGGAGAGATCCTCACCATTCTCCCTTTGTGAAAGAAGCCAGGCTCTAGCATGTCTTGCTCTTTAAATGTTCTGTGCGGTTTCTTCTGCTAGTCAGTGCAAGGTGTAGTTTATAAATATTCCCACTGGAGCAGAGAGGTTTGGTATCTATCACACCCACAAACTAGCACCTACCTCCCTGCCCCATCTTCAGCTTCTGAGTCCAGAGAGAGAGAAGGCCCTGAAACGATTCAGCCTCAGAAGTGCCCTGCAGGTAGGCCAAGAGACAGAGCAAATGAGGAGAAATCTAGTACCAGCCTCTGTCAGGGACTCAGATTTTCTTATCAGAATAGGCAAAACTTTGAGCTAGCTTCCTGCACCAAAGTACTAATACTCATGACAGCCCCATTCCTCGTAGAAAACATGAGTGAGAAGTGCCATTACAGCTTTGGGAGGACTGGCCATTAAAGATATGCTGCACAGGATGCTACAAAACAGTTGGATGTAACGGAGGAGAAACAAGCTCCCTCTCTAAGATGGGGAAATGAAGAATGCTGTGGGGGGCAGAGTTAAAGCCAGGACAGCTGGAGGGAAATGTTATCACCGTACACATCAATATTGAGGTAAATATCTTTGAACGCCTTTGTCGGAGTCCTAGTGGCAATTTAAGGGAGGAAAATAAAACCAAATGACTCCTGGGCAAAGATAACAAAAGGTTTTCAGCATGCAGAGTGTTGTGCACAGTTTAGTGAGCTGTCTGTTGAGATTTCACCTTAGCTGACTTTACAGATTCCTAACTATTTCTCTTCATTTATCTCCTTGGAACAGGAAGCCATTTAGAAAAATCTGCAGCAGCTTTCCTCACACTCAAGATCCATCAGCAACAAATTCATGTTTGCTTGAGGGATAGACAGTCCTAATGGATGGGTTGCTGTTTGACAAAAGGATGACTAGATAAACACAGCAGCCATTGAGGCAATGGGATAATGTTAATGAAAGCATGAACAATAAATAACAAGGGAAGGTTCACAGTCCACGGAGGCACTCATCCATACATTTGGATTAGAGTGACTAGCTAGCAACTGTGAAAAAACAGGACAGGGGGTGGGAGGTAATAGGCGCCTATATAAGAAAAAGTCCCCCAAAATGGGACTGTCCCTATAAAAATGGGACATCTGGTCACCCTAATCTGGATACTTGCCAGAACCATAAGGGACTCCCAGAAGTGGGTTAGAGATATCATCAGAGTATGCTCTGTGATGAAATGAAGTTGGTTACATCCTGCCTGCGTTGGGCTGGAATAGCCATGAGAACAGCTGTGTCTGGGATTTGGTGCTTCCATCCAACAGTGGAAACAGAAATTGAATTGAAGTTTCTTTGAAGTTAGGCAGAAGTTCAGTCTGAGTTTTGGGTGAAGGTTCAGGCTAGAATAACTGTCCAATTCATACATCATGAGCAACCACTGTAAGAGAAATAGCCCTGTCGGAGGTATAGTATATAAATCCCTTCACATTTAATCTTCTCTTCCCTTCTCCAGATGCAGGCTTGTCATTCTAACTATATGGTTTTTGTTTTCTGCTATGGGGTGAGTGCTAATTATTGTTTTTGTTTCTCCAATTGGCATCTCTGGGCAGACCATTCATTCTTGTATGAATGGGCCTTAGATAAAAGTGATGCAAGTATCTTACTCAGGGCCTTGCATTTTGGGTGGGGGATGAGTTGGCAACTCAGATGTGGGACTGGAAGAGAAAACTAGCTTTCTTCCCCCTCTGGAGTCTTAGGGCCCTGCAAGATAGGGCACTCAGCTCCAGAATTTGCTAATGAAAGGAAATATAGCTTTATATATGCAAGTTCTATAGACACATACACAAATACACATTGCTTATGGAGGAAAAATCCAACACAGTATTTATGCACATGACACCCCACCTAGAATTAGACGTATTCCGAAACCTCATAGGCTGCTGGGTTGCTTGCACTGAGCTGTTCTCTGCACCATTTGCCATTTCCTGCAGATCCTTCTCTCTTTGTTAAGGAATTCAGCCAGTTGTCCTTCCGGATCAATGATGCTCTTCACTTCAGTAGCCTTTTTGGGCTACATTATTCCATATTTGTCTCACTTTATGTGACATTCCCACATCAAGAAGCAAAGATCTCAAAATAGCTTTTCTGTTTGTTGCTTCATTATTGCTTGGGCACTAGAGGAGAGAAACAAGAGAGATGAAATCTTCTCATATTTCCAGATTATTTCACAAAAATAGTTCTACAAAGCCTTTTTTTCTGATGCAC
Organism: Dermatemys mawii; assembly: GCA_007922305.1. Lineage (NCBI taxonomy): Eukaryota > Metazoa > Chordata > Testudines > Dermatemydidae > Dermatemys > Dermatemys mawii. Next base: position 17,644,461 of record ML677396.1, on the reverse strand, counting down.
CTCTGTTGTTCTCTCCCTTTGTTGTCTGTTACATTTGATTTCACAATCACTTTTCCTATGCTCTTTCTAGTTTCGGAATAGTAAAATAATCAGATTATTGGATGCAGTTTTTCAGGCCAGTAGACGTGCTGACTCAGTAAGGACTACAGGGTTTGGCCACCCATCTGACATGGGTAACCCCTTTTTGGATTCCAAAGCACTTTTCAGATGCTTGTTTCAGTTAGGGTGACCAGATGTCCTGATTTTATAGGGACAGTCCTGATACTTGGGGCTTTTTTGTGTATATGCTCCTATTACCCCCACCCTCTGTCCTGATTTTTCACACTCGCTGTCTGGTCACTGTAGTTTCTGTATACAAAAGTGCACCATGTCCTAGCACAGGAAATGAAGAACACCCCCACACTCAATTGAAGAAAAGGGGAAATCTAGGAAGGCAAAAATATAACTAGCCACAATGGAGTATATCTAACACTTGAGTCCCAAGAAACGTCCTGGGAACTTTAATGACCTGAAGTGGTCAGGATTTTGGTTTTATAGTTCCTGCAGAAGACGACCTCTGGAACAGCAGAGCACCCCTAGCACATGGGGCCATGTGCCATTTCCAAGGAGTTTCACTTTCGTGCTCTTCAGTACCCAAAACCTATCCACACTCCACCAAAAGGAACTAGTCTTTCTCCACTGTCAGCAATTACCTCTCCAGGTAGCTTTCTCCTGTCAGCGCCTGGGGGCTCACAGGCTTCCATTCACTGTACGTCACAATTCATTCAGTTCTCTCTCACCAACGGCTTCTTGTGCCTGCACCAGCTCCCCATGTCGTCCTTATCTGTGTGTCACCTAAAATGCATCTCAGAGAGTGTCTCAGGTTCCTTCCTCTATTAGAGCAGGTCTCTTTACATTTCAAGGATTTCACACCCAATCAAGTTTGATTTCTCATTTCGTTCCTCCCTCCCCCGCAACCCTGACGGTTCTGATTTAAAAAACCTCACCGCAAGGGTGGCTGCCCAGGGGACACGGGAAGAGCTCATCCAGAAAGAGTTGAGAGCTGTCTCTTTCTTGGATGGCACAACAAGTAGGATAATAAGAGAGAATATTCCTTGGAGAAGTTTTGCCCCTTTCCCACCCAGATTCTGGACTTTTTACTCTCCCTGCACCCCCTATGGGGTGTTTCCCCTTGCAAGGATGAAGGGTTTATTTCGACTGAGACTGTCAGCTCTCTTCCTTGGAGAATGCTCTCTTACAGGAGGTGACTCTGACTGGTTGTGCACGCCTTCTTCCTCGACACTGCCTTTCAGCTGTTTTGCAATTACTTTCTACAATGCCCTCAGAGCCATTTTGCAGAGGTTCACACAATTGCTTAATCATCATGACTATTAAACCCAGTACTGGGAAAGATGGAGTGGGTGGGAAATCACAGAGAAAATCTTAAATGCAATTATGTGGGGTTTTAACCTCTTCAGCTTAACCCACTGAAGGGCAGCGTTCCTTTATCAGCTGCTAGTATGTAAGAGCCAGGTAATGAACATGTCACAGAGGGGCCATTTCTATGCTGTGTGCTGACTGTCCTCCAGACCTAGCGAAAGGGGAAAGATGCAGGGTGTCACCCCAAAGCCTGGATATTTCTCCAGACTATAACGCTACCAGACTGTGGGCTCTCTTATGACTTTTAACTCAAATGTGAAATTGCAAAACTACTAACTGTAGTCTTCTGTACCAAATGGCTGGAGGTTAGCTAATGTGACACTAATTTTTAAAAAGGGCTCCAGAGGTGATCTCGGCAATTACAGGCCAGTAAGCCTGACTTCAGTACTGGGCAAACTTGTTGAAATTACAGTAAAGAATAAAATTGTCAGACACATCGATGAACATAATTTGTTGGGGAAGAGTCCACATGGTTTTTGGAAAGGGAAATCATGCCTCACCAATCTACTAGAATTATCTGAGGGTAGTCAACATTTAAGTGGACAAGGGGGATCCAATGGATACAGAGTACTTAGATTTTCAAAAATTCTTTGACAAGGTCCCTCACTAAAAGCCCTTAAGCAAAGTAAGCTGTCGTGGGATAAGAGGGAAAGTCCTCTCATGGACTGGTAACTGGTTGAAAAATAGGTCAGTATGGAGAGAGGTAAATAGTTGTGTTCTCCAGGGGTCTGTACTGGACCCAGTCCTATTCAGTATATTCATGAATGATCTAGAAAAAGGGATAAACAGTGAGATGGCAAAATTTGCAAATGATACAAAATTGCTCAAGATAGTTAAATCCCAGGCAGCCTGCGAAGCATTACAAAAGGATCTCTCAGAACTGGGTAACAAGATGGCAGATGAAATTCAATGTCGATAAATGCAAAATAATGCACACTGGAAAATATAATCCCAATTATACATATAAAATGATGGGGTCTGAATTAACTGTTACAATTCAAGAAAGAGACCTTGGAGTCATTTTGGATAGTTCTCTGAAAATATCCACTCAATGTGCAGAAGCAGTCAAAAATGCAAAGAGAATGTTAGGAACCATTAAGAAAGGGATAGATAATAAGGCATAAAAATATCACATTGCCTCTATATAAATCCATGGTACTCCCACATCTTGAATACTGCGTGCAGATATGGTCACCCATTTCAAAAAAGATATATTGGAATTGGAAAAGGTACTGAAAAGGGCAACAAAAATTACTAGGGATATGGAACAACTTCCATATGAAGAGAGATTAATAAAACTGGGACTTTTCAGCTTGAAAAAGAGACGACTAAGGGAGAATATAATAGAGGTCTATAAAATCATGACTGGTGTGGAGAAAATAAATAAGGAAGTGTTATTCACTCCTGCTCCTAACACAAGATCTAGGGGTCATCAAATGAAATTAATAGGCAGCAGGTTTAAAAAAAACAAAAGGAAGTATTTCTTCACAAAATGAATAGTCAACCTGTGGAACTCCTTGCCAGAGAATGTTGTGAAGGCAAAGACCATAACAGGGTTAAAAAAAAAAGAACCAGATAAGTTCATGGAGGATAGGTCTGTCAATGGCTGTTGGCCAGAAGCTGGGAATGGGCGACAAGGGTTGGATCACTTGATGATTAGATAACCTGTTCTGTTAATTCCCTCTGGGGCACCTGGTATTAGCCGCTGTCAGAAGACAGGATACTGAGCTAGATGGAGCTTTGGTCTGACCCAGTATGGCCATTCTTATGAATGCGTTGCTTAAGATGAAAGGCAGATATCATCTTAGGCCGTTCTTATGTTCTTAACCACAGCTCTGCTTTGAGAGTGGGACAGAATCAAGCTGCCTAGCTGAAGCCCTGAGAGGCATTTCACCTCCAGGAAGCACACTGTATCCTCACATGCCCAAGCACGCTGCAGTAGCCTCCTCCATGTCTAGAGTCAGCTCAGCATAATCTGTTGGGACATGCAGCTGAACCGCAGTTTCTCCTTCAATGAATCGGTTTGTATGCACCCAGCATTTTCTGTAACATTCTCCCTTGTGGGGGCTGTTTTTTAAAGCCATTTTGGTTCCATGATATAATTGAGTCCTTTGGCCCTTCCAGACACTTGCCATTCTATGCAAGTTCCTTTTAACAGGTAGCTTGTGTGAATTGCAGTATGGGGCTTAGCAGAACAAGGCTGCAGGTTCCCTCCCTTTTCCTGCTACTACCTGGCTCTTCCCTGAACCAAACAATCCCTTAGCCCTTTGCTGGGCTCAGACAGTTCCTTAGCCCCTATAGCAGGGCTTCTCACCCCAAATCCTTTTGGCTCTTGCACGAGGGCTACATTTGAAAGCTTCTTGGCTCTCCTAGACTATTTTCCTTGGGTCACCATCACCATGGCTAGCCTCCTAGAACACCCTGCAGGCCTCCTCACAGCTCTCTCTCCCCAAGGGTCAGCCTAAATCATTGCAAGCTTCCACAGACCATTGCCCTGCTGGTTCTGCTGCAGGAGAGCTTTCCTACTGCCTGCGGCTCTCCCTTTCTGTGGGACCAAGCCACCCATTTTATAGGTGGCACCATCTTCAGACTGTCATGATATGACCCTGGGTCACCTGACTCAGGTGCCAGCCAGGGCTTGGGGCTCTGACCCCTTCCATGTGCCGCTCACCCCATGACAGATGGGCTGCAAATGCACATTTTCTCCCTAAGCACAAACTTCTCCAGAATGTGAGGGCCAGCTGCCTAGTCTGGATCTTGTTGTGGGAGGTTTGGTCTGTAGAGATTGCATCTGGGCTACAACTAGGGATGAAATTCATCCATGTGCTGCAGAAGGCCAGCAAAGGCCTGTGCCTCTGTTTATTCACACTATGGTTTAGGCTGTGCTGGCCCTTTACACAGCTCAATATTACCCTAGGAAAATAGGCTTCTCAGTGCACATGTAAGTAAATAGCTACTGAAGCTTTTCCAGTTTCTCCTTCCTCTCACTCCACACTGAGATAGGAGATCAAAGCTTGGTCCTGTTGAAACCAAAGGCAATTTTGCTACTGAGGTCAATGGGACCAGAATTTATCCTTATAGGTTCCAAGTTCTGTTTCCTTATCTATTTTCAAAGCTCCTGAGCCCATAAATAATATCTGTAAATAATACCTGCACTCTATTGCTTCCAATTCTCACCAAAATCTGCTTCCTGATGCTGGCAAACGCTCTCCCTCCCCATTGCAAGACTGATGCAAAAAATAATTAATACCTCCAGTCATTCTTGAGCCTTCATTTCCAGCCTCCCCTGTATCTTCCTTCAACAGTGATGACAAATCTCGTTCACCAGCTGCCCAGGAGCTGCGCTTATGGACCCTTTCTAATGTACCTTAGCTGGAAATTCTTGCTCTGCTTGATGCTCATTTTTCATTTTGGCTTTTCTAATTATTTTTAAGCCGCCTTCACTTTTATTTAATAACGCTCTCATTTGCATGTTCTTTATTTGTGTCCCATATGGTCCCTGATGAACCATAGTGGCTTCTGCTTTTGTTGTTTTGATAATTTAATTTTATTCCAATGATAATAGAATGCATCGTCCCCATCTGGGGTTTTATATGCAACACCTCCTCATTTTCCAAAAACTGATTGTCTGAGTTGACTCTTGTCAACTTCTTCCCATTCATTCTTCCACATCCTCTGTTAGACCCCCACTGTACCAAAGGCCTGTAGTAAAAAGCTAACTAAGTTTCATGCAGAGATCAGCATGCATAGTGCATATATATGTTAAAGTGTCTGCTCTGCAGGCCACAATTTTCAGTGTGCGTATGCTCACACATAAATAGGGTGTTTGTATGGTGGTGCCACCTATACTCACCTCATGATACCTACGAAACAACAGGGGGCTCTGAACCAAGGACTCTTGTACTAAAGCATAGACTTCCATCACTTGAGCTAAAGGAGTACCTCCATTAACCAGCAGCAGTAGCCTCTTATCCTCAGTAGTCTTACCATTAGAAAGGCACACACTACACACCTTACAAGCAAATAACATTTTTGCAGATAGACCTCTTTAATTGACTGTTCTGTGCCACATCCATCCAAACATGTTCCTGATATAATTGTGGTACATAGAATTGGAATGATCAAGTCCAGCTCATTGCTGCATGTTAACTCCAATTGCCTAATCCTGTTGGCCGTTCCAAGGCAAGAGTCCTGCATTATCTGCCCAGTGCATTACTGCATTCCCACCCGCCCCACCGACACACACACACATACACACAGTTCTCCGCAAACTAATTCCTTGTCTAGCTTTGCCAACATAATCTGAAGTCCTCATTAAATGTGCTCTAAATTCTTCTTTCCCTCCTTTCTTTTTGGCAGACAGATCTCATCTGCTTTAAAAATGCCCTGATTCCCCTTTCTAATATCTTCCTAAGCTCAACTCCATCATTTGACATCATTTCAGAGGTACCTTAAACTAGCGCTTCCTTGCTCTTCACTTGGAGCTACGTCTGGGTCAGTGATTAGTCTATATGGGCTAGAATGTCCTCTAGCACCTCCCTCACTTGCTGCCAGTTCTGCGATCCCCACTTTGCTGGCCCCACTTCTTGATAATTCACTGAGCACAGGAGGTATCCTGAGTTTCCCTACTCCTCTCTCACCTCGGTTACATAATGTCTGCCCTTGGAACATAGCACATGGGCTCAACGCTTCGCACCTTCATCCTGCCTTCAATGGTCACATTTCCACTTCCACACTGAGCCTTCATTCCCTCATGATGTTTTAACAACATTTTGTTTCCAGTCTGCAGCATTCATCATTAGCCTCTCTCTCTTTTCTCGCTTTTGTATCCCCTTCCCACTTTATCTGCTAATTTCAAAGGAAACTGCATAGCATTGAGCATGATCGGCCAATCTCCTTCCCCGTTCAAATGAAACCAATTTATCAGACACTGAGCTACTCTCTTTCACCCCCCAGGTGCACTGTTATTTATCCACAAAGTCTATGTCTTCTGCCTCATGCCTCCTAGAAAGCCAGTCATCCTCAAACTCTTACAGATGCTTAGAACTCCGGAAAACCTCTCTCTTCCTTTAATGAGATAGAACATGGGAATGGAGAAGGGACAGGGACAAGGGTCTGGGTTTGGAACTTGCTTCTCAGTCCTTGGGTAGCCACCAGGCATTAAGCACCATGGCATCCAGAGAGAAAGGGAGCTCTGGCATCACTCAGTAGTGACCCCTCTGGCTACTGAAGGAGCAGAATTCACGTGGTTTCCACAACTAACCATAGAGACTATTCCTCAGTTGAGAAATAGAACTCAAGTTAGCCCCAATATTTCCTTTTCATAGGACCAGCACAGCTGCTCTTAGCTGTAACCCTTTGAAACACCCAAAATAGTTCCTCTCCCTTCTTGTTGTTTACATGATATTACACAGCGCACAATGTTATTACCCAAAATAACACTGATTACGAACTTGCGCTCCAGGTCCTTAAAATAGGAGATTCATTATTTGAAGTCCCTTTTGATGTCCATTGGAGAGGCTAATGGTAATAAAAAAAATGTTAAACAGCCCTCGATAGCAGCATTTTGAAGGTTTTATGTATCCGGGCATAGTAATCACAGCTGATATTAATGGCGTTTAAAAAGGCAATGCCAAACTTCTGATAGGAAAGGCCTTATTAGATCTGCAAAGATAACAAAAATTCTCTCTTGTGATCCAGTGAAGCATCTTAAGTAGTTTGGACAGACACTGTCTTTTAGAATGCAGAGATTAAATAAATGCATTACAATAATTAACATTTGGAACAAAGAGACGGTCACAAGAATTGCACTGAAAAGGTCATCTATGTTCCTTTAGAGATAAGGGAGGCTGGGGAGAAGGCTCTCTGCTATACAGTGTGATATGTTGATTCACAAGCTATCAGAGATCAGATATTTTCAGATTCACAATTTCTATGGTTTGAAATTGATCAATTTGAAATAACTGAGATAATTAAGGATTCACCTCATCAGATACAATAGTGTGTACAATAGACATATATATGGTAGACAAGCATATAGGTTGCTCTGGATATACAGTCCAAGGGCCCATCTCTGCCCTCCATTTGGCACCAGTTCAGCAAGGTACTTAAGCAGGTGCACAAGTTTAAAACAGAACGCCTAAAGCTAATGAGTCTATTCACCAGCTTAAAGTTATGCAGACGCTTAAGGATTTTGCTGGATTGGTGCCTTCAACAAGTACAGCTCCCATCAAAGTCAGTGGAAGTTGCCTCATCTGTAAGTGAGAATACTACTTACCAGCTTCATGGTGGTTGAGGTAAAGGATTATTAATGTATCTAAAGCAATTTGAATTACATTTACCAAGTCATTCGGAAGAATCAAAAGGAAATATGAAATCCTCACCACCCATCTGGGATTTTTTTAAAACTGTTACTGCAAATCCTGACTTCTATGGTGAAACAAACTGATTCTTATGTAACAGGAAAGAAAACCCATCGCTAGAAAGAGATTTGATTAGATATAAGAGCTTGCCGTCTTCCCAACTGCAGGTGGATAACGTGCTGCTATATTGTATGTTGCTTAGCAATGTAATGTAGGAAGCAGCACTGCAGCCCTTGATAACATCATTTCCCATTGAAATGCTCGTGAATGTTATCTCAGTTATATAGAAGTACTGTATAATTTCCAAGCAGGATGAAGAGGGAGAAGAGGGCTATAGGGGAAAAAAAGGATAACTACTCTAACGGTAACAATGTTTTACTATTCTAACTATAATATCAAACTACCTCTCACCATCTGAGATATGAGGAGCATACATTTCACACAAGGTTGATAAAACATTTCAACAAACATACTTGTTATAAAAGTAACTTACAGCAGTGATATAAAATACTATAATGTACTGGCAACTGTGTATGTACCCTATTGCACTCTTACGTGGAATTAAATGTGCTCATCTGTGTGCCATATTTTCTACACTGATGTCCAATAAAGGAGAATCTGCTTTGACTGTTGTTAGGGCTTCTTGCTTTGGAGGAAGATCAGATTTCTAGCTCTGTTGCAGTGAAGTTTGAACAGCATAAGAACAACTGAGGCACCAAGGAGCATTAAGCAGCCATAGATTTTGCTCCATGTTTTTTATATATCAATATTATACACACTCAAAAAACCTACATAAAAAGAACCTTAGTGAGGTTGCAAAGTTAAGGAACCAAAGTTTAAAAAATACCACAATTATTAGGGTTAGCTGAAGAGCGTGCAACGCCACTTTTCAATATGATGAGCTATGGAAGAAAGGCTAGATCTTTGTGAGATTCTGGTATTCTTCACAAAGTCTTCACAAAGTCCACTTTATGCTAAGGATTAGGTGCTGACAGAGAATACAGAATGCCTCTAGCTGCTCTGAGTCAGCCTGTAAAAGGTATGGGTTTCTGACTGTATAGCACTACAGGCAGTAAATAGGTTCGATGAGGCCTGAACTTTGTCTCATCACAAAGATGCTTTCGTATCTATAAATGAAACACCGACTTCATGCAGGAGGTAGCAAGTCTGGCTCATTGGGGGACATCTGGTTTGCCGCAGCCATCTGAACTCTGCTTACAGCCTACGTAGAGGAACTCATCAACACTCTCCACAGTACTGAACCCCACCTGCAACTTGGGGGCTGGTGGCTCACTTCCAAGGTTCTGGAACCTGGTGTTCTTCCATGAGGGGTTCAGTCCCATAGGATGGGTAGTGTCCTTGAGACTTTGGAAGACGGAGCTGTAATTCTCTGACGTCTCCACTAGCAAGGCATTATTGTTGGTGTAGTCTTGTTCAGTAAATACTTCTTGACCAAACTTGATTCCATTCTGTAACTTTTGGATTGCCTTTTGTACTTCCTTGAGTGATAAAGGATCAGTGTTCGTCCCCAGGGCTGTAGCCCTGTGGTCTGCCAGGTGATATAACCCTGGAGAGTCATCAACAGGTGCATGGTTCTGCATGCTTTCATAATGTGTTTTCCATCTAACCGGGACCTAGTCTGTTGACGAGCAGGGAGCATCATCTGGTTTCATGATGGGGATGTTAGAAGTCTGTTTATGGCTGCCAGCCAGACGTTCAATAACTCTGTAGGCAGGATGCAGATTGTTGTGCTTTAGGCCATCCCCTGCTTTGTCAACCAGGGAGTTGACGTACATCTCACGGTCATGTTTTGCTATGGCCTGGAAAATGCCTTTCAGCCATTTACATTCTTGGACACCTCCCTGCTTGCATGCTTCTGTCTTTTTCGCTAATATTTCAAAGTCCTCTTCAGGAAGCTACGGTTTCTTGTACAACCATCTGAAGCTGATTCTTTCAGCGGTAGCCAGTAATTTAACATCACTTATCCCACTCCAGTGGTGCAGAAGCACCAGCAAGCTCAGACCATAGACTAGTGGGTGCTCATCTCTCCCAGCATTTTCTAACTTCACAAGCCACACGCCCACAGAACAATGTCCCTTGTCTTTCTGAGCAAAGGAAAATGGTAAAAACTAATTCCGCTATATGCAGAGGTAAGCCTCCCTATCCCAGCCCACCACCATCACCTCATAATTATGGCTTGAATTCTGGAGCTTCAGCAGTCTTCTACTACTTGAGTTTCAGGACTTGCTACATTAGCCAGCAACCTGAGCAGGCTGTTTTGTCAGAGGGGAGAGGTAGCCATGTGCTGGGTCTGTGGGTGGATGGAGCCCAGCCTAGTCTCACTCTGACCCACTCCAAGAAATGGGAGGTATTTTCCCCTATGTGATGCCCCCAGACAGGTGGATGGACCACTGGGGTCATTTACTGGGTTCTGGGGCAAAGCCCAGGGCCCACCTCTTCCTGCTACAGATGCAGTGGAATCGGCTAGGTTGTCTCCTCATGGGATTCCAAGAACGGCATGAGCTACCACACCTCCTGCTGCTTTGGCAGTTGTGTCAGTCCAGCCTTTGCGTAGAAGGTTATGTTCGGTTATTTGGGCACGCGGCCAACACTTTTCTGAGTAACACAAATGAGAAAAGGGAAGTAGCCATTTTTCAGCAATCTGCAATTCAGCTAAGTCTGAAGAGAATTTCATGGGACCAAAAAAAGGCACTTTTCTGGCCCCAGGTCTTCTTCTTGCTGAACTCCAAAGGCCTGCTGCATGCAGTGGAAGTGTTAGAACTTCTCATGAAAAGGGTGCAAAAATCTTTTTGACTGGAAAAAGTGTTAAGCAATCTAAATATAGGGATTGCCACCTGCTCCCCATAACACTGATATATATGTCTGTCTGTGTATATGTGAATGATTAATTATTCCCCCTACATACTGCATACCAGTGTGAATGATATTAGTGTGCTGAGGGGACTGTAATTCTCATTTCTGGTTAAGTTGCATGAATCTTTAGACAACAGTAAGTTGTTATTGTTGGAATGGTTACCATGGAAAACTCTGGTCTACAGTGAATAATATGTTTTTCTCTGTGTTTAAATGGCTCTGGGTGGGCATCTTACCTTTGGGAGCCTTACATGATACAGTCTGTAATATGTTTTTCATTGAATAGGTGCAGTTCTGTTCTCCAGATTAGGCAATGCTTTTTGAAAGCTAATTACAATAAAGTGGTAAAACGGGAATTGTTCTAAACTCTGCTGGGGTCTTGCTATCACCATGGGATCCTCTGGCATTTCGATTTTATAAGGGCTCTGGTCTCTCAGGGCTCGACAGTTTCAGAGTAAGATTTCCAGAAAAACAAAACAGGACAGATTTTTGCAGCACAGTAATGAAGCAAATCCGGTCATCTGACTGATTTATGAGAGGGTTAAAGGACAAGCCACTTTCCCCCCTCTCCGGAATCTGTCTCCAAACATCTAGCTCCAACATTCCCCAGACAAGGACTTTCCACCCTTTGAAATGACACAGGGTGGGCCACTGCCAGGAGTGATGATTACAGCTCTTATACCAGCCGTGTCCCCTGAACTCGAAAGGAAGGCAGGACACATTATCGTGCTCTCACCTGGGGTTTTTGCCAATGAAGTGGGGGAGCAGCCTTCGTTTATGATGCCAACAAGGGAATCAACACATGGGCTGGCTGCTTCTTCCCTTCCCAGCCAGCCTCTCATCCATGTTATGACCTGAGTCATGCATAGCAATAGCATTTTATTTCACCACCACCTCCTGTGGTTTAGCACAATGACGTATAAACCAGGCTGAATACATACACAGGACACCCGGCTTTGTCAGCGGGTATCTAGGCAGGTGTCCACACACAGCACATTATAAATGCCATCATTTGATACAATCCCACCCCCCAAATAGTGATCGTTAATTTCAGGAATCCCTTTGCCCCCATTCTCACTTCTCCCCCACTGAACAAAGCTCAGATAGAAGTTACCATGCTGCAGACACAGGCAGGAGTGCATCTGTATCTCAGTAAAGAACACTGAGCCTAGGGGCCTCTCTGTGGAACAATTCAATATTCCCTTTTATAGTATCCGGCATGAACACATCACAGAGATCATTCAGCTTCAATTAACTCATGGGCTGGAGCTTGCTCTTGAATAATGAGAAAAGATGGTGAGTTACAGGGACGGCCGGGTTACAGACTCTTTGGACAAATCTCAGAAACTCTTATTACAAAATCTGTACCTGCTGTTCTCTAAGCCCAAAGAAAACGCTGCTTCGAATTTCAGAATGTGTATTCATGGAGCTGACTAAAAGGCTGTTTCAGAACATTCTCCTGGTTGGCACCAGAGCCAGCAACAGGAATGGGGAACTGGATTTTGTTTATAGAAAGAAAACGTAAGGCTGTTGTAAGGTCCCAGATTGGCAGCACCAGACTATTCCAAATGGCCCAGACTCAAAAGCCTGGATGGATTCTAAACGGTCCTGAGCACTGACAGTTCAGCTCCACAGCTGAGCTTTACAATTTGGCTCATGCTGAAAAGTTAAACTCTCTGTTTAGCCACAGTTACCCTAGCTCAAGACCCCAGCCTAGATTCATTAATGGATTTTAGGCCTGAAGGGACCATCTAGCCTGCCCCTCTTGTGACACAACATACCCCATGTCTACCACTTTTATATGGTTATGATATGTTTTGTACAAAGTATGCCTTGCAAGGTATCATTTGAACATTCATAATCTACTGAACATCATTGTCCTGTTAAAATGTGTGTATCCACATTGTATGTGGAGCTAGGAGATTTTATTTATGATTTTTACTGAAATATACTGTAGTTCTGGGAGAACATTTTCTCAAAGACAAAGGCCACTGACACACCAGCTAGGTGCTAAAAGATCATTATCCATTTAATCAGAGATTCACCAGCAGGGGAGTTATAAACAGAGTATTTACAATTCACCTGAAGGACAGCTGGCAGAGCATGTATGCAATGGAACTGCTGCCTCATGACCCTGGAAAGACTTTTCCAGTACAAAGTGTCAGAATATGAGAAAGGGGGAAAAGGTCAACTCTCCCTCCCCTCATTCTATTCACAGCAGCAAGATCAGCAAAAGACAATAGGAGCATCATTAAACCATGGGGAAAGGTCCTGTCTGGAATGCTTCCCAGCTATCAGGGACTGCTGGAAGGTTTTGGGTGAGAGAAACCTTTCTGCTTTCAGATCATATTTAGCTTGGTAAAGGCTAGCAATTAGATTGCAGTTTTATCCTTTTGTTTCCTTTGTAACCAGTGCTGACATTTATGCCTTAACACTTGCCGTCACTTAAAACCTATCTTTCTCTCATTAATAAACTTGTTTTGCCATTATATCAAAACCAGTGTATTTGATTGAAATGCTTGGGCAATCTCTGCTCAGGTTAACAAAGCATGGTGCATATTCATTTCCTCTGATGAAAGGATGGACTATTAGTAAACTTACATTGCTCAGTAGTGCACTAGACAGTGAAAGACATACATTTCTCAGGTGCAAGGCTGAGACTAAGAATTTGCAGTGTTGCCCAATGTAGTTCATGAATGGCTGGGAGACCGTTCATGTAACTTAGCTGGGTGTGACTTTACATACTAGTGACTGGTCAGGTCTGCTTTTCACTAGCAAAGCAGTGTAAAGGCACCTTGGGCTGGAGAGTTAAAGGGACACAGCGATTCAACAGTCCAGATTGTACCCTGGGGGATGTTACACCCCTGTACAACACAGACCAGAGAATTTCATCCAGGTACTCCAGTACTGAGCCCAATCACTTATGTTTGACCGGTCTGGAAACACTGGGGATGTCTGCACTGCAAACCCCTCCATGGCAGCAAGTCTCAGAGCGTGGGTCAACTGATTTGGGCTTGTGCTACAGGGGTAAAAATAACAGTGTTCCCATGGGCTGGAGCCCGGGCTCTGAAACTGTGTGTGAGGGATGGGTTCTGGAGTCTGGGCTCCAACCTGCGTGGAAATGTCCACACTGCTAGTTCTATCCCCATAACAAGAGCTCCATGAGCCTGAGTCTACTGACCTGGGCTCTAAAACCAGCTGCTGCAGATTGGTTGGGGTTTTTTGCAGCATAAATGTACCCACTGAGTCCTGTACCAGTGCCAGGTCTAAGGTCGGGTACCTTGTGAGCCAGCAAGGGTTGGAGCTTTATACTAGAGGCATGGGCAGGCTCCTAGCTGTGTAATGGGATGCACAGCACTAGCCTCTAACCCTGTTAGGGCTCCAGGAGTCAGGTTTTACCATGGCAACATTATATTTAGAAACCCTATTTTAGGTCATCTTTAGAGTTTTCTAATATATATATATATTGCTATAATTTTCCTCTTCAACCAAAGTGTTTCCTGCTGGGCTCAAGGCAGCCTGGTTTCTCTGTAAAATGGCTCTCATACAGAACAGGTGACAGTACCGTGTGCTATAAAGGCTGTATTGGCATTTGTTCAGCATGACCTGAGTCACTCACGGTAATGCTACCATTCCAAACTAAGATGGGAAAAACTTTCAGACCATGCCACACCACCATCTATTCTCTCTCCCTCTCCGTCAGACACACCTTCCTTTGCAGGCTCTAATTCTGGCATGCAGACAAAAGGGCAAGAACTATTCAATGAGTCCCTTTAATTTTAAAATACATTTTAACTGCTGTCCAGCTGTTGCAATGCCAGCAAAGGACAATTCAGAGCAGTCAGCAAGAAATCACCTCTCCACATTTTTAATTAATAACTTCACTTCCATGGGCATTTCCTTTCTCCCTTTCTCTAAATGCTCCCAAGTGGTCTTTTAAGCATTGCCTACAGTAGTCGTACAATCAGTTCTCAAAGCAGAGATTACTCGTTTCTGCTGCTTACAGTAGCCTCCTGCTGAGTTAGATTCCAATCCCTTAGAGCCTTTAAAACCCCACTTTTATTTTGACTGTTAACAGGGGAAAAAACCACTCGACTCCCCCTCCTTACAAAAAGGTGGTTTCAGTGCAGTCCGTGTGCTGAGGAGATGGACAATGCAGTTTACGACACTGTACAGCACCACCCACACTGGAGTTTAGAGTTAGAAGAAGTAGAGTAAAAGCATCAAGCTTTGCAGCCAGCGTAGAAAGAATTGGCGATATTTGCAGAGCCCTCTAAGGAAAGAATGTAAGCCAGTTTCAATAGGGACAATTCTGCTGATCAATTAACTTCATGGCGGTGAGTTTTCCTGCTAGTGAAAGGGGCCGGAGAGGGGAGTATGGGCAGAAACAAGGTGAGCTTCCCTTACGTCACCCTGCTACCGTGTGTCTGGAGTTACCTGAAGAGCCCACTTCTGAGCAATCTTCACAGCCGATTTGATCTTGAACCTCTGTGGAGATTCCAACAAGCAGAGCACGTGTGCTATGTGGAAATCTTTCCCTCTAGCTAGTAGGAAGCATACGGACATACCCCACAACACATAGCAAAGAGACAGAGCTAGGACACGTACTCACACTGATGAACCTCACCACTGCCTCTCTGCAGCAGCTCGCCTCCCAGCCCCCCAACTTCACTGGGGAGCTGCGTACTTGCAGATCTCCCTGTAAGACCATTCCACCCTACAAGAGTGAAAGTCCCACACAGTGCAGATGTGCTGTAAGCAGACCCTTTTGCTTGAGTTCCCTGCTTCTGGTCCCCCTCTTCTACAGCACAGCAGATGTTGTGAGGGCATAATTTGCCCATATACAACAGCAGCAAGCCTCTTTCATAATCCTTAGCCTTGAAGCAGTATGGTTAACTCCTTAGTGGGGACAGAATGGACATACATTAGCCATTCCCAGGGGGTTAAACAGTGAGGACACTTCATTTCAAGTGGTAGCATTTGTCTCCATGTGACAGAACCTGAGGTTATTGTGGAGCCTTTCCTCAATGCAGGCCGTCATGTATACCAAAACGATGCACAGTTACTTGTGGCGGTTGGGATAGAAACCCTTGTCCATGGCCCCAGGGTTGAAGATGGAAAGAGAAAGGTCCCCATCGCTCCCTTGGCAGCAGGAATGCCTATCCGGGGTATAACTAAGTACAGGGCTCTGCTTCCAGACTCCCGTGTGGTTCCAGCAGAGGGTCCATTTGATGATTTCCACTCTTCACTGCAGGTCACTTGGAGGTGGCAGCTTCCCCATCCTGGCCACCTACCCACTTCTTGGCACCTGCAACACGATCAGTTTATCGTGGCTTTCCTTCAGCCCTTAAATCGTTAACTTCAATATTTCACATATTTTTGAAAGCCCTTAATTGGATCCCTCCAACTTAGTTTTCTAAGCTTTTGCCACATGCTCTGGGTGCCTGTGCCTTGGACTCTCTTTTATCTGATCTTAAATTAAGATCTGTTCGATGGCCCATATGCCTCTAATGGATTTTCTGGTTAAGGATAAGTGAATGTATAATTCAGCCAGAAGGTTTTTCATAACAGTGCAGTCTTAGAATAGATTAAAAGCCGCTAGCTTCTATTAATGCAACCCCCTTTTTGAATCCACAGCTTCAGAGAAGTTTGATAGAGACAGGCCTCTCTCTGTATTCCTTACTTTCATCTCCAGGAGAAATCTCTCACAGTTTCAATAACAGTCACAGTTCTTTAATTTTTCTATTTTCACTTTAGCAACTTGCAGCTCAAACACAGAGAATCTGGCGTGATGCCCCCCTCTGCCACGCTATTTGTAGACGCCAAAAATTACATTTTAATCAAGAGGATAACTTCTGTTTTCACAGTCAATTGCATAGCATAACTTTCAGAGCCTGCCCTTGCCCCATTCACCCTCCCAAGCATTCCAAGAGTCACAGAGACTCCCAGAAGAAGGGAACAGCCGCAGGTAAAGGGTGAAAAGTGAGCCCATGACTGGCTCCTACGCATCAGAGACTTTCAGCCTCAGTCAACATCATTTACTGGGTTTGTCAATGCAAGGCCACAAGGTCACTGATATTCACACTTGTTTTCCTTCTCACTGAGCAAAGATACTGGAACAATTCCCTCTTGCCTTGCACACAAAAGACACACACCTACCCCACAGGTGACATAGGCAAACCGCCTGCAGTGCACAAGTTCAGGAGTTGCTGGTGTTGGGCGAGGTTTCTTAGCACTTGGAATCCCAAGACTATCACCAGGAGAACTTTAGAGTGTCCCCCTTCCCCCCCATAGCATTACAAGTTTGAGCACTTTCCTCTCAAGCTTGTATTTCCTGGTAGGTCACCTGAAGAGCTACTCAGAGACTCAGACCTCTCAAGTATCACCATTTAGCAGGTCTAGCGTCAGATTTCTCACTTGCTACCAAGGTGATGGGGAATGGGGTGGTGGGATTGCTTGTGTGCCCCTTCGCTCTCCACCTCCCATTGCTAGTCCAAAGGTCATGCAAAAGGCTAAATCAGCATGACCAGAAGCAATGACGCTTTAGCCCTGCCAAGTCCAGAACTGCCATTTTGACTCTAGTACCATGGAGCTGTGCCAGCCATTTTGGCCAGGAACGCCTGAGGAGGGCCCAATAGTCTATGATGTTAGATATTTGCCAATTCCTCACACACAAAGACGGATCATTTCCCCAAGCATCACACACTACAGGTGGGTGCAAAACCAAGGATTTGGCACACGATAGCAGGCCTGGGATGCCAGGTATCATTTCAGATACATGGTTATTATTTCTGAAGTAGATGCGGATATCACACAGGTACACAATCTCCGTAATGCACTTCGCCAGAGCTGATGGAAAAGACAGAGCTATGGCCAGTCTCACTGGAGTAATTTACAAGAAGAACTGAGTGTGATTCCATTCCAGCCAGGCATCATTAGATGAAATCCAGGATCACAAGAAGTATGATTTCACACTAGCCCAGGAATGCCTCTAATCCCTCACTTTAGCTGCTGAGGAACCTCCGTGTTGTAGGAAGGATGCTTGCAAGGCCCACTAGGCAATATGCTACAGAAGGTAAATTGATACACAGGAACTAAACCAGTAGCCCCATTTTGGCCTAACAGATGAGTGCATTTTAAATTGTCTGACCCTGTGGACGAGTGGCTGAAGGTCTTAGAAAAGGTACCAAGTGAACAGGCCTGGAGAGTAAAGTCCCCCGTTTATCACAAAACAGGTACAGCCCAGGAAGTTGTGCTGCAAGCTTCCCTTACACTGACCTGCTGACACATCCCATTGCTGGTGCAGACTGGCTCCACTGACACAGGAGTTTAGTCCCCCGAGCCCATTCAGGCCTCGCCCTCTGTCATGCCACTGCCATAAAGGAAGCCAATTAGCACCAAGTGTGAGGATGTATTTCATAATCTTGACACAAGTTCTCTGGACTGAGATTCACCAAACTCATTGCACAGAGGCTACCAAACAGCTATCAAGTGATACATTTCAGTCACTGTTAATCTTGGTGGGGTTTAACCTAACAGTCCAAAATCTATAGGAATCCTATCCCACTGACAATTCCCTCTGCTGGGAACCATTTTGGATCATTTATGACATGATTCGTTTGGATCTCTACCAGGGAAAGTGGAATTGTCAGTTGACTTCAGTGGACTGGGAACAGAACAGCAGCACAGCAGATGCAGTGGTGGACCAGCAGGGAAGGAGTTAATGTGGGGTTACTTCGGAGAAGAGGAGGAGGTCGGTGCTCCCTCTACTGGCTACATGATGAAGTAAGAGGTGAATGAGCAGATGTCTGAGCAGTGATTTGGTCCTTCTCACACAACCCACAGCACTCCCAGAGCTATCACACAATGGCAGAACATTCCAACAGGCTCTAAGGTGACCAGATGTCCCGATTTTATAGGGACAGTGCTGATATTTGGGTTTTTATCTTATTTAGGGGCCTATTATTCCCCCTCTCCATCCTGATTTTTCATAATTTCTATCTGGTCACCCTAGCAGGCTCCTGTGTGCACAACAGATGGTCCCATCTCCCCTCAGTGTACTGCCCCCATAAATGTTCCTGGGGTCCTGCAAGCACAATGAGGGGATTATGGAGCCCCCCTCCCCCAAAAGTGGAGCCACAGTGACAAAACCAGGATGGTAGCATTTCAGAAAGAGCCTCAGGCTAATGTACAGCATCGGTGTGAGCATCTAATGACACTGCCAGCTGGGGACTTGTGATAATGGACAAACCATTCATTTGGCCTTTTAACAGAGTGTTGCAGACATTAGTTACTGCTCCATTACATGAAACACTTCAAAATAATGTTATCCCTTTACCTCCTTCCTGGAAAAGGCTTAAACTCCCTCTTGTGGGGATCTGACGAAAATCCTCTCTTCATAACAGAGGATGTCGTTTCCTATTTGTTCAGAGTTTTGCATCATTCCCAGGCCCTTAATAAAAAGACGAAGCACACTTCTAATGGGTACCTTACAGACTGCAGACTAGGTGAGGGCTGACCGGGATGTGGGAAGGAGACAGAAGAAGGGCAGAAGCAAGTGCATGCTTAACATTTAGCGAACCCTACACTGCAGCAATGGCTGTAAATACAGGTGACCTCTCTGTATGCCTAAACTAGTTTGGGGACACTGCTATGGAATGCTTGAATAAGCGTTTAGAGTAAGAGACCAATTTCTAACTTAACCTCATATCCCATGAAGAGGGACTAAGGCTGAAATGGACCACAGAGCTAAAACTCACCACTTTGCAGTCTCTACAAGTCAGTGTGAGTCAAAGCTGACAGCATCACCTGAGGAAGTAGTGTCCAACACGGCTCCTAAATATTCATTCACTATAGAAACTCACCTGCACCTACA
The DNA here is from genome assembly GCA_007922305.1 of Dermatemys mawii. Taxonomy (NCBI): domain Eukaryota; kingdom Metazoa; phylum Chordata; order Testudines; family Dermatemydidae; genus Dermatemys; species Dermatemys mawii. The sequence continues at coordinate 17,624,931 of ML677396.1, read as the reverse complement.
CAGTGCTAAAGAGGACTTGTGGTTTATTGCAGCCATACTGAACCAGACAACAGCTTGGTGCAACCAAGTGACACTGCCAATTGATTTTTATTACAGTACTGTATAGAAATAAAATAACTTCAGTCCGTTTACATAGTGCTTTCTGTCCACAGCTCTCAAAGCATTGTACAGTGTGGTATACACATTGGAGGCAGAGAGATTAAAATGACTTGTTTAAGGCTGTAACATCTAGCCAGTCAGTGGAATATAAACCAGGTCTTGACTCCCAGTCCAGCATGCAATGCATGGGAACATGCTGCCTCCTCATTAAGGCAATGCCAAGAAGCTAACATTGGTACATCCTGGTTGACTTGATTTTCCCAACACAGCGAGATGGCAGGGGATGGCTACAGGAGACCTGAGAAGGAGGCAAAGGCAGAGTGGACAGCTCAGAAAACATCTAGCTCTGAAGCCCATCCATAAAAATAAACATTTAATGCCCTTTTGATCTTGAGCTCTTTCTGATAATGAAGTTTCATAGCACTATGGGGATCAGAGGGTCTTTATTTGGCTCAGTTGATCAAGGTGATAGCTGTTAAAATGCTCTCCAGGTACAAACAGATCTCCATGTCAGTATAACAGGAGTCCTACATTCTCCCCTGTGACCCACTACCCCTACCCCTAATTTCTTTGGTAAGTGAATTTGGTGGTCATTTTAACAAAAGGCTGAATGACACTGGCTTTGTGCCAGTATAATGTCGGGCATCTGGCAAAGCAGAAAAGCACCATTGGGCTGAATTGTGCAGTGAGGTTGCAAAGAACCTCAGTGGAAGACACCTGAGTTCCCTTTCACTTGTGATTCAAGAGAGAAGGGGAACTATCTGTGGATCCCATCCCCAAGCTGGAATTGAAGTTGTGTGATGCAGACAACTTGCTGCTTAGGGTCCAGTGATGAGGAAACCCAGCCCAGCAGCAGTTATTTGCAATTCTCCATCAGGGAAGCTGACTGCACACACCTATAACAAAATGCCTTTTGCGGTAATATGTTGGGGCCAGGCGCTGGTGCAACAGAGGTGACATTTATCCCTGCTTCAAAGCAGCTCCCACAACATCCCACTGTCCTCGTACAGCCTGTGTCCCAGTGGGAAGGACGTGCAGCTTCCTTGCTGCAAATATTGGAAGTATGCAAAAATGTTGGCCTGCTCAGATGAGAGCTGCAGATTCTTCCTAGGAGAATAACAATGTGACCTCCCCAGTGAGACGCTGCATTTTCTTTTCTGCTCCAATGATTACCCGGCATTAAGGCTGATTTCGAAAACTATTAATGCACCAAATACACTGTCAAACACAGAACAGAATCAGAGGGGTAGCCGTGTTAGTCTGGAATTGCAGAAGTGACAAAAGAGTCCTGTGGCACCTTAAAGACTAACTGAAATTTTTTCAGAGCATGCATCCGACGAAGTGGGTATTAGCCCACGAAAGCTCATGCTCTGAAAAAATTTCAGTTAGTCTTTAAGGTGCCACAGGACTCTTTTGTCACAAACACAGAACAGGCAGCTGATGAGTTCTCATGGGTGAAAACATGCCATTAGTAGCTAGAAACAACCTTTCTCTCTTAGCGCCTCCAGCTCTAGGTGCACTGGGCCCTATGGAGAGTGAGTACATCCAAAAGCACTTCATTCGGCTCTATGATTTGAAAGTTTCATCTGGATAATTAACACAGCACAATCCTGCAGCAGAGTGGTTAAACCCAGTAGAAGGCATGAAAATTCCAGCTTAACTCTCTCCTTAAGGGCACAGGATATTTTTTAGGAAGTGTAGAACCAACTCTGTTTGGAAATTCCTGGCTCCAAAGAGGCACATTTTAAAAAAAGGAGGTTTGGCTTAATAGCTTTAATGGAAGATCACCTTGCTTTGCTTTGTTATTGCGCAGCAAGGATGTTATTCTGCCCATGCATTGTTTGAGTGCATTATATGTCTTCATCATTTAGAAGGGACTGGGGGTGGGGCTGGGATTCAGGACTCCTGGGTTCTCTCTTCACAGTCACAAGCTATGCAGCCTTGGGCGTGTCCCTTCTCCTCTCTGTGCCTAACTGTAAAATGGGTGTAACAATATTTAATTCCTAACCCTACAGTGGACTGGTGAGGATTCAGTCATGGCTGCTCCCATTGCTCCTGTTCAGCACTCCATGGCCCCATTTGCTGGGGAGTGCTGAAGGGGACACTGAAGGTCACAGCCTAAGCCAACAAAGCAATGCTAATTTACACCAGTATGGGTCCGCCTCTCACCACCCTCTCATTAGGACCCCGGTTCCGCTAAGCACATGCTGTTACCATATTGAGGTCAATGAGACGTAAGCGTATGCTTAAGTGCTTTGCTCAGTCAGGGCCTAGTTCTGGAAACTTTTTTTAAAACTTCAAGCGTGCGGCTAATTGATGATTAGTTACCTCTCAACGTTACAGCTGGACACTGGGCTGAATCTGCATAAAGGACAATGTGACTTGCCGAAGGAGAATTTGTACTGATGTAAAAATCAATGAGCTCTTAAAAACTGTATTAACACGAGCTAAGCTGCACTAACTTGGATCTTTATGACATTAAGTACGTCAAGCAATTCTCAGTTATAAAGTGAGTGTTATTTAAGTTAACATGTCGTATTCAATTTACAATAAATTAAGATATAAACTCTCCAAAATATAGCTGATGAACATGGTGGCCAAGAGCCAACTAAGGCCTGATCCTGGTGTTAATGCAGTTCCAGCCAAATACAGGTAAATCCTGTTTTTCTGAATCTCCAAGTTATGTACCTAATCCCCTCCCCACAATACAGACTGTAACCATTAGCTTGTCCCTAGAGATCCCCCACTTCACTCATTCTTCACCTTGGAACCAGACTTCTGGAGAACTCCCACATGATGCCAGCTGCAGACTCATGTCTCCTGCTTCCCACTGAGCACTGCTGCCCAAGAAGTGGAACCCTTGCCCAGAGGGAGGAGTTCCCATGAGGGAAGCATTACATACACACTAGGCAATGAAATCCAGTAATGGAAGCACAGTAGGCGTGGTCCAAACTCTGCCCCTGTCACACCAGAGCCACTTCACCAAAGTTGATGGAATTGCAAGAGAGTAAATTGGCATTTAACGGAAAAGCCTGGCGAGGGACCTGCTGTTGAAGGGCAGTCAGTGAAGGGAGCATATGGAAAGTTAGAGACGGTGCTCGATGTGAAAAGCAACTTGTCAGATCTGACATTACACCTCAGTAATTATATCCATCCTAAGGAGCTGGAGTTTGCTGACAGTGAATGATGGCAGGAATAAACTTGCTGGGAAAATTTGTCCAAGTCAGTTTAATTGGGCTGTGCTCGTTGTTCAGATTACACTGCTCTACAGCCAAAATGCTTCTGAAATAAATGTAGTCAAACTTTACTAATTCTGGGTCACTGAGAACGAAAATGATGCTTAAAATTATTGATTGGCACTAGTTTTCAAGATATGCTATTGGGTCAGTATATACGACCCTTGACATGGGAATGGCGGAGGATAAGTGAGTTATAAAGAGAAGGGATCTCAGTTTAAACCAGAAATGACTAAAATACATCTTTGACTGGATCTATGAATAAATCTATGACTGGGTTTGGACAGTACTTGCTTTTTAGGCAAAACAATGAATGATGCAATCTGAAGCTGGTATTGCATCATACATGATATGAATTGCATCATGTTATTCCTAGAAGTCATGGATGATGCAATCATAACGAAGCTTACATCACTCTGCTGAACAAATTGCCCTATATCAGCTCTAGAAATCATACAGTGTCGTGCTCTCTTACTTGTCAGTGTTTGATTTTGCAAAGGGACACATTTCTGTTTAGCCAAAGTGAGCAGAGATGCCTCGTACTTGTGTGAACAGTGCAGATAACTTCTGCTATGTTTGTGGTGAAGTGACTTTTGCATCACAAAAGCGCAGTATAACCACTATGGTTAAGAAAGCCTATCACCTTTATTTTGGCTGCAAAATTGGAGATCAGGACAAGAGGTGGGCCCCACACATATGCTGCAACACTTGTGCAACAAATCTTCGCCAGTGGTTGAACAGGAAAAGGAAATCTATGCCTTTTGCAGTGCCAATGATTTGGAGAGAGCCAACAGATCATACCAGCAATTGTTACTTCTGCATGGTGCCTCCAGTTGGGAAAGGTGTATCAAAGAAGAAAAAGTGGACTGTGCATTACCCAAACATTCCATCAGTTATATGTCCAATACCCCATGAAGAAGGAGTGCCGGTTCCTGATGCACCAGAATCATTCTCACTTGAGTCAGACGAGGAAGAGGAAGAGGATGAAACTTCTGGTCCTGAACCATCAATGTCACAGGACCCACATTTTCTCCCATCCTCCTCCTCTGAACCACACCTCATAACACAAGCTGAACTGAATGACCTTGTCAGGGATTTGGAACTACCCAAGAGTAAGGCAGAGCTGTTGGGCTCCACACTACAGTAGTGGAATGTCCTGGCAGGTGATGTTAAGGTTTCCATGTTCTGTGACCATCAAAAGGACCTTGTCCCATTCTTCTTCATGGAAGGTGATCTTGTAGCCTGCAACAACATCGATGGTGTGATGGCAGCCCTCAACATCGTTCACAATCCAGATGAGTGGAGACTCTTCATTGATTCATCGAAGACGAGCCTTAAAGCTGTTTTGCTGCATAATGGCAATGTTTTGCCATCAATTCCAGTTGGTCATGCAGTCCATATGAAGGAAACCTATGACAACATGAAACAACTTTTGAGGTGCATAAACTATGACCAACATCAGTGGCAGCTTTGTGGCGATTTGAAGGTTGTTACTCTCTTGCTTTGTCTGCAGACTGGATACACAAAGTACTGCTGTTTTCTCTGCGAATGGGATAGTCGTGCAGGAGATTCCCACTACATCAAGAAAGACTGGCCACTCCGACAGTCATTGGAGGCAGGGAGGAAAAGTGTTCAGCATCCACCACTTGTTGAATCAAGGAAGATTTTGTTACCACCCTTACACATCAAGCTGGGTCTGATGAAGAACTTTGTCAAGGCCATTGACAAAACACAAGCAGTTTTCAAGTACAGCCGTGGAAAATTTCCAAGGTTAAGTGAAGCTAAGATAAAAGAAGGTGTCTTTGCTGGTCCTCAGATTCGTGAACTTCTTCGAGATGATGCATTTGACCATGCACTGCGTGGCAAGGAAAAGACGGCATGGAAAGCCTTCCGTCAGTGGCAATACATTTTCTCGGAAACAACAAGGCAGACAACTACAGGTTGTTGGTGGAAAACCTCCTCAAGGCATACAAAAGCCTTGGTTGCAACATGTCACTAAAGATACATTTTTTGCACTCTCATCTAGATTTTTTTCCACCGAACTGCGGAGCAGTGAGCGACGAGCACGGCGAGCGATTTCACCAGGACATTGCAACAATGGAGAAACGCTCTCAGGGCAAATGGAGCCCATCGATGCTTGCAGACTATTGCTGGACAGTGACAAGAGATGCTCCATTTAATGAATACAAGAGACAAGCCAAGAAGCGCCGAGCAGACACTGAATAGGACTAAACTATGTACATAATAGTTTTTTGCCTTTTGTTTCATAATACATTTTATTTATATAACCCTTCTGCTGATTTTTAAAGTGTTACATAAACAGGACAGGTGAAATATTATCATGTAAAGCAACCATAAACACATGAAAAGACCTAGGTTTACAATTTATGATTAAAACTCTACTAGCTACACAATATATATAGACATAAAATGTAAAAACTTAAATATCTTAGAAACAGTAGCCAATCAGTTGTTTTAATTGTCATATTTGAATTCAGCACATCAAAATACATAATAAATATCACATTTTATCTCTGAAGCAGACGACTTCTAAAAAATTGTAGACCAGTGTTATTATAGCCTCTGACAACTAACCCACTGAAATTATTTTTCTTTGCAAGTCCTTTCTCCTTAACTCCAGGTCACACAAGCTGGGAACACTGTTGTTCCTGACTCAAAATTACTTTTGGCCAGGCCCAGCTGGTGGCCAAATTCAAGCGTGCCTCACCCCGGAGGAGCCCACACTGTAGTGTGCTCTGAATCACAAAGCAATTTCAGAACATGCAAGGTGGCTTCATGCCATCATTTAGGAAGCACCTGCTCATGTATTTAATGGCATAAGGAAATGCTTCTTTTTTGATCACAGGACACCGAGACGCATGCTCACCCTGACAGACAGAATTTGCATGTAAGGATGCAGTCAGACTGCCCGTGCACTTTGTCTCTTTCCTCTATGGTATATTTTTTCCTCCAGGAGTTTAAAGCGAATGTGTAGGCAGATTTTTTTGGTGCTGAGGATGAGAATCCACTCATTTTTGCAGGATTGTTTCTGCTGTTTCATTTTGTGTCCCTTGAATTTCAGTGTTTGCTGACATTTGACACACGGCTCTTGTGGCAACGAGAACATGCAAAAATTCAAAATGTCAATCCTCTCATTTCAAAGCCAGCTTTTGCTCAAAGCTGAACTTATTTACACTGGAAAGAGATCTGACTTTAAAGGAACCTCCTTCATGGAACACGATGAAACTGAGAGTGAGGTGAGCCCATTTCAACGTTTGTGAGAGAACATTGACAAGAACGTAGACTCTATCATCCTGCTAAGGAGTGTAAAACAGCCACGTAACTGACTGACTGTGTGTGTGTGTGTGCGCGCGCGCGTGCATGCACGTGTACAAATGCCAAGGAATCACTAGGATTCCTCTGGACATATCAGTCACCCAAGATTTATCATCATTTTTCTCCACATGCTGACAGAACTGCAGAAGTGAGTAATGGGAAGAGCTGTTAGGCTGGGGAGCACCAGGGATGTCCAGAAGTAGGACAGCTGACTCCATCTAAAGGCTAAGAGAAGAAGAGCAGAGAAGGGAAAAGATGTCCAGATGTGTCACTGGCTCTCTTAAGCTGATGTGTGTGGGGAATCTGGAGAGCTTCACTTTGCCACTTCAGGATGAAAGCTGTCCAACGAACTCATTTACAAAATCACTAGACACCACCAAAGGGGTTAACCTAACAAACACCTGGGAATGGTCACTGTCCACTCAGTTACACAGCTCTAAGCTCTGTATATACACTTGGCCTTAACAAGCCACTGACAATAGACATTGTTTTAAAGTGACATGTTTGGCTTAGTTTTCAGCAAGGGAGATTTAGGTTCCATACCAGGAAAAACTTTTTAACTCTAAGGATAGTTGTGCTGGACAAGTTACCTAGGGAGGTTGTAGGATACCCTTCCCCCTGACTTCATCATTGGAAGGTTTTAAGAACAGACTAAACACCTGTCAAAATATATATCCTGAGAAATGAGAGGATAACACTTTGGTAAGGAAATACCACAAAGGCGACAGTATAAATGAACTTGGTAAAGCATCCCATGTTGCTACTGTATTCATCTGTCACCTAACTGCTAGATTACTAGAAAACCAAGAAAATATTGCTTTGAAAATGCTTAGATTTAATGGGATAATTTCCTCTCAAAATGACAATTGATTTTAAATATATGGATGCCTTTCAAAATATGCTTATTCACTGGCAAATTGATACTTAATTGAAGTCACATTCTTCACTCTTTCCATGCCCTGCACCCTCCTGTTACATCTCCTTTTCTGCTCTTTCTTCCCACCACAGAAGATAGGTAGTGACCCTGTTCCCTCTGCTACAGGCATGCCACAAAGCTGTTACCTGCCCCAAGCAGGTACACTTCAGATGACTTTTAACTTGTTACTAAGGCAATCTATTGTGCATGGCAGTAAGTCAGACACAGGGCAGGTGGGGACATTGCTATAGCTAAGCTAGGGGTCAAACGTCAGAGCAGCCCAGAATCAGAAAGGCACAAAGGTGACTTAAAGCCATTGTAGCACTTCCATCCCCTGGGCCGTGTGTTGGGTGCTACACAGAATCGCACCACTGGTGACAACTCTAGGGCTCCTTCCTAGGTCCTGAGAGAGCTGTATAGACTTCACACTGTTGCTGTCAGTGTCAACACTCATGCAGATGTGGATGGTCTACCAGGAAGTGTTGCCAGGTGTCCTCCACCTGTACTGTGGCATGATGTTAGGGGAATCCCCACTACTCCCATTCATGAGGCTAGCTGCACACCTGGTGTTTATGCTGTTCTATTTATAGGAACAGTCTCTGCCTACATTTCCATTTGGAACAAATGGTGTGTGTGAAGTGTTGACAGAAGTTTTCATTTCCTAATAGGACCCGGGGTGTGTGAGATCTGATCATAACCACAAATGTATGCAGGTGGTTGCTACTGACAAGAATCCTATTGGAGTCCATGTTAGCACTGTCAGTTGTTCCTATGATAGGTACTGAATTGTACACAGGGACCATTTCATTTGATTATTCCTTTTTGTACTTACAAGCCGCTGCTTACAGTTATAAGCCCTTCAGCGAGTATCAGAAAATCATGCCTCCTGTGCTTACGTTGTTTTAATGTGGTAAATGTATTTAGCTCAGTAACATTCAGAGTACCCTGGTTACTCCTATAGGTAGGCACCTATTCAGTGTATGAGACAGACCTTCTTCCCTGCCTAATTAAACTCAGATTCTCCCATTCTTTAAGAGTCGGGAAACTGAATGTTTACAAAAGAAGCTAGGCAGCTTAAGTCTATTCTGGGTCACATTTGGGGCAATCCAGTAAAACAGAGTTAGCACAGCACTTCTGCTTTAGAGGATGGTAGAAAAAATGATTCCTGGCTTTTCGAACACAAAGCATTTTACTCAATAACAAGGGCTTTGAAGAGAGCAGAGTACTTTTGAAAATCTTACCCTAAAGCTCATTTTTATTGTCCCAGTAGGAATGGTCAGGGATCGAGGAAGCAACCACTGCATGGCAGAGAAAGAAAGGAAGGACAGATGGGTAATAATCAGGCATTCAGACCAGGTGGTGAGCGCATTATTCTGTATAGAGTAAAATCAAACAGCAGAAACAAGAAGTTCAGTTTATAGCTTTTGATGTGCTATGTTGAAGACATTTTTAAGGATAACCATGAAAGTAAAAGTAGCATTAGATTGTATCTTACAAGGATCTTGTACTTACAAGTTGAGATCCTTGAGATCATAGATCCTGTTATGGCAGGATGTCCCTGCTGCTAACAGAGCTAGTCAAAGTTTTTCAGCTGAAAAGACTTTCCTGCTGAAAACTGGCCCTAAGTTGAAAATTATTTCAATTTTTTTCTACCAGAAATTTTAAAATGAGAAATTTCATTTCAAGTTCAAATTTGTATTTCAGTTATAAAAAATTCATCATTTTTTGGATATTTCCTTCCTCTTTTCTCCCCCTCTTTTTTGCCATTGAACACAAAAGAATGATCCCTGGGGTGAGGGGGTTTCTAGCTACTTTTTTCCTTTTTCCACTCTAGTTTTTCAAAACTTTCTCTGCTTTGGAAGAAATAAAGAATAGCAAAACGAAAAATAAAACCCTGAGAGTAGAAACCTGGCCCTATTAAAGTCAATGGCGAAATTCCCATTGACTTCACTGAGGCCAGGATTTTGTGCTATCACTTTGCCCTTCAGTAGCTTTTCCAAAGTCAGAGAAATTTTGAAAAGCTACCGAGTAGAAAAAGGGAATGTGAAAAAATGAACAAACTCTGGACATTATACACTATTATCCTAAGGAAAACAAGGGGAATAAGTGGGAGAAAATGACGATTAAAAATTCTGAAGAACCAGTTAAAAAATAGCAGAAAGTGAAATTGCTTCAATCCATGTGCAAGGGAAGCAACTTTTAAAATGTTCAAAAATTGTTTTTCTATTTTCCAACCAGCTCTAACTGATCATCATTCCTGACTTTCCCCTCCTGAAGTCACTGGCTACATAGGAAGTGACACATACAAGGAGAATGAAGACCTTCCAATGGATGAGGTGATAATGTAGAGAGTATTATAATAAGCAAAAGTACAAAAAGTCTTCTGAGCTCTTTCCCCTCTCCCCACATCATGGAAGTTCAGACCATAAGAGTTTCCCTTGATCCTTCTCTTGTTCATATGTTTTGCACTTACATTTTTCCTTCAGTTTCCTGCTTGCTGCATAAGATGTTCGGCCAGAAGGGGAATCCACTTGATGTTGCTCCAGCCAATGCCAATGTTACTCCTTGGGAAGCTGGTAATGTAGAGTAGAATGTGGGAAATTAATATGAAATTGTACCATCCACCCTAGGGGAATATCAGATTACTGGTGCTCTTAGTACAAACCCTATCTGACAACCTGAACATAATTAAAGCCTATAAACCAGCTGTGTCCAATACATTCACCACTGGCCACATGCGGCTAATAGGCTATTGAATTGTGGCTAATGCATGTGGCTTTTTTATAATGTGGGTAATAAAAAAAATTAAAAACCACAAGTGTGGCTAGCAGTGTGGCTAGCATCAAATTTCTATTGGACACCGCTGCTGTAAACGGTTCAAGTGTAGAGCTGCTGAATAGCAGATGGTGTCATCTAGCTAATATTTTATACTAAATGTAAATGGCTATAGCAAGAAGTTGAAATCTGTAGGTGCAAATGGAACATAGGCATAATTGTCAATGCCATGAAAAAGAATTTACCAGAACCTCGTAAGCTAATTTCTGCTCAGTTGGTACCATGCACCTTGGCTAAATAAACCAAGATAAACTAGATACTGAATAGTTCATCCATCCACCTACAATGGGCTCTATAGTAAAAGTTGAGTGCAGCCAGGGCAGAAACTAAACTGCTAGGAGAGACTAATGCAGGATTTACACGGTGCTTCAGCACAAACTAGGTACAAGTGTGCTGCCATTTCCTCCTACAGCCAATGGTATGAGAAAGAGAACACTGCCCTGGGGAAACCAGCAACAATAGCTTGAGCACAGATGTCAGCAGCCAAATAAGTAACTCTCACACCATTCCTGTTCAGAGGGCCAGCACAAAGCATGTGTTCCACTAGTGCCTCTCGTATGCCCTAATTAGAGCAACATCATAATTCATAGGCCATGTACTGGCCCTCAGGAAGAGGTAAATTTCACCCTGTTTCTGTCACCTAAGCCCTCTGCAGCGTGCACAAAGGAAACCATATGAAGATTCCACTGCATTCTCACTTCTAAGATTAGCTTGAACATCCATGTATCCTCACCCTGGTTGTCGAGTATACCGGGCGGCTCAATGTCCAGGGGTGTTTAAAAGTCCATCTTTGTGCATACCACTAGGAAGAGAGCTTGGACTCAGATGCAGCATGCAGTTTTTCTAGTTTTTATTAGTGTGCAATTGCAACAGAAAGAAATATTAAGCACAACAGCCAAATGTACCGGGATCCTTTTGATATTGGCAGCAGCATAATTTCAGAGAAAAATAATATGCTTCTCTGTAGTATGTGAGGGCTAAAAGTCAGCCAAACTATTCAAGTCTTTTCCTCACCCTGCTTTATAATAGCTCAAAAATGGGCAAGTGGACTCCTTAAAACAAGTTTCAAAGCAATTTACTCCTGAGTGGACACCGTGTTTACAACAATGAACTACAGCAGCTGAAAAATAACCCCCAAGAAATGCAGCTTCTAATGGAAATGTTGGCATGATACTAACTGCTTCAGCATTGGGGCCTCTCAGTCTGTTCAGCCACTTTGGGGCTATTTTTAAACTACTGGAGGAAAGAGCCAAAGAAGGCTCCTATCTGCTGAGCAGTGGAAAAGAGAATCCTTTCCAAATGCATGAGGACTCTAGCAGAGGATCATTCAAAAAGCCTTTCCATTAGGATTTAGTCTCAAAGAGAGAAATATGGGAAGGACAGCAAAGCTGTTTTGCCCATCTTAGGTACGATCCTGGGTTCAGGCCTGCTCACATGAACGTCAGCAGGAGTCGCACTGATGACTTAGTGAGGAACAAGATCAAACCGCTAAAGCAAACTACTTTTGCAGGTTACTGTTCTTCGTGGAGCTAGTGGATTAGAGAAAATGGGATTTAGGCATGGGGCGGGTGAGGGAAAGAGGAAACGTAGCACCATCTGCTGTAAGAGAAAGGGCATTAACATCCTAATTCGTCTGTCATGGCTTTGCTTGGAGGCCAGCAGGCCTAGGAGTCAGGCCACAGATGAATTGTCTCTCCAAACCTCGGAGATGGCTCTTCCAGGTAGTACAGGGCCTGGCAGCGAAGCCACAGTTTGTCACCCCACCACCACGCACCCCAGAGTCCTCCAGGCTCTCTCAGGAGGCCAGGGAAAGGATAGAGGGACCCAGGCCTTCCCTGTTCACCAGGTCCCTGCCCAGAGGTGAGGACTGGCTCAGTGCCTTCTGGCTGCCACTCTAGATCACTCCCCTGGGCCATTTCCTATCCTCCCTGTTTTCCCCTCGGTTTGGAGGGTGGCCCCAGCCTTCTGCGTATACCGTCTTGGTAGTTCAGGGCTCCAGCTTGTGGGTGGGATGCTTCTCAGCTGTCCCTCAGAGTTCAGTTAGTTAGGGGGATCCCGGCCAAATCTTACTCAGCCCTGGTCCATCCCCCGCATATTGCTCTGCCTCAGGGGGCTGGAGTGCCAGAACTCCCTTTTAAGCAGGTCCCCCACAAGGCACATACCCTGCATGCTTCTTGGCTCAATACTTCACCACCACTTTTTTTTACTTTAGTGCTGGGTCTGTAGACCAGGCCTGCACAACATGCGGCCCGGGGGCCACATGCGGCCCGCACGGTCTCACTGTGTGGCCCGCGGGGGGTAAATAGGGGTGGGGCAAGCCAAATGGTGGGGTGGGGAGAAGCGGATGGGGGCAGGGTGAGGGTGGGGCTTTTCGGCCCGCAGCTGGTATTTTTCAGTAATATGGCCCTCGCTGCTTTCCGAGTTTTGCAGGCCTGCTGTAGACAAACCCCCATCCCACCGCCCCACTGAAACAGCAACAAAACCAACACTGCTTTGGAACCTCCACAAGTGACAGGCATTACTAGCCAAAAACAATCTCAAGTTCTCATTACTGCCTCAGCTTCATTTTCCCTTTTCCCCCAGTAACTGTTAGCTCTCCTCCATTGCAATAATGGTATTAACTTAGATCAGGAAGTCTTTGGGACAGGGATTCCGTCTCATCTGTTAAGTGCTATTCAAAGAAGTAATCATGACCAGGGAAACCATGATATTTGAAGATAGCAATCAGTGACATACAGATAGAGACTTGAAACATGGTAGAGAAGGAGTCAGTGTGTTAATTCACCCAGCAATAACCCACTCAAACCCTTTCTGTGTCTACCTGTTAGGCAGCTATTCTGATTTTGGCCACTTTTTTGTGCATCAAGCAAATCTGTTCATCTAGTAAGGCAGGTGGATGGAGAATTTTCTGTCTGGACTCAGAAAATGTAGCCTTTTTCTGACAAGAAGTGTAAAGAATTAAACTAATTCTGGCATGTCACAGATCTGATCTTGAAATCACAATGCAAATCCCCTGGTTAAGAGAACAGAAACTGAGTCTGGAAAAAAACTGCCCAACCATGCCCTTGGCCAGCTGGTCCTTGACAATAGTGCCCTCTGCTGGCCACCAAAAGGGCAGTATCCACTTAGAATAGCTGTTCCTTCAGCTCATTGGGAGGCAGCAGTTGAGGAACTTCTGCTATCCCATCATCACTTTCTAGATTCACCTGCACAGAATCTGTCTCATAACTAAAATTCAGCTTCATTAAACAGAGGCGAATTCTTTTTACTAAGTGGGAATCTTTTATACTTTTCACACACAGACTATTTTGAACAATGAAAATATCCTGAAATCTTCCAAGGTATTTAAATGGTATTTAAAGCAGGAGATTGGTTGTGAGGTGACAATACATGGCCTGGGAAAACTGATCAAGATGAATTTCTGTGCAAAAAAAGGTGCTCTATGAATAATTAATTCAGCACTGTATAATGTGGGTGCTTCATAAACAAAACAAAACAAAACACAACACAACAGGAATATCGGTGTGGCAGGGACACAGCGTCTGCCCTCATCCTAGGGCTAGGCTCCATGTCAGGAGGGTATATTTCGCCACAATTTTTATTCCTCCTCAAGCCCTTTAATCAAACACACCAGCAACTTTCTTCAGCTGTCCTGCTGGATTATAATCAACGTGAGTAGGATCTTACACTCCTTGCCCAGCCAAAATACTCACTGGCTCCATGGGAGTTTTGCTGGAGGTAAAGGAGTCTATTGTGGGTAATGGCAGATCTGCCGTGGGAGGGAAGGAGACAGTGGGCTGGTCATATTCCATTCTGCTATTTACACTTCTGCTCCAGTCAGGCTACAAGTTCTAAAGTAAAAATAGAGCACAGTGCAGTACACTGACAGAGTGCCTGTCATTCCAGAAGATCCCATAGTGCTTTACAGATTTAATTCAGTACAAGCTGTACAGGAACCAGTTCACCAACTTGGGGAAGTGTAATTGCTTAATGGCACAGAGCAGCATCTCAACTGCTAAGAGCAGGAGTGAGTGAGGACATTCAAGTGATACTGATAGAGGAATCTAGAGAAGTCTGGTGCAATTACCCAAACTGGAATTCGGACACGACCAGGGAAATGTGTCCCAAGAAAATGTCATGGGATCTTTAAGTGCAGCATGAGAAGTCAGGAGCTCCGCTTCACATTTCCGCCAGGAGACAGCCGCTCCAGCAGATTCCCTATAATATCAGGCATTGCTTTACTATTGACTCTGAGCAAAGACTCCCTCCTACTGAATTCAAGCACCGTTTCCCCAGCACCATGGGTGTTCCTTGGAGGTCGTGTGTCAAACTCTGACCCAGCCCAAGTCTGTTTACTTCATGAAATCTGATGGGACTACAGTAGAAGGTAAGTTATCAGAGGGTAAAAAAGAGGCAACTTTCAGGAACATGTGGATAGCACATTATAGATAAAACAACAGTTCCTGACTGACGTACACTGATTAAAAAACAACTAAGAGAGAACAGCACAACACCCCAGTCAGATTATTCAGTTTTATGCATTTGGCAAACTCCCCTCTTGTCATTATGTAAATCTGTAAAGCAGGAAAGAATCTCTAATTGTTTTAAGTAAAACACTTGGCTGTAATAACCCTAAAATAAAAGCTTGCCGCTCAACAAGTTTGAAAATATGGCAAAAAATTAGCCCTATAGGGTAACCATAAAGCAATTTACCTGTCAAGGAACTTCAAGATATAATTCCTTTATGGTGTAGTTTTTTTGTGGGTTCTTCATGTTACTTCAGTTAGGAATAATGAGAACAGATGCCCTGGATATTAAATTGTCTTGCTGAAGCAATAGAAATAAGATGCAACGTTTGTTTCATGCAGCACACTGGATGCCAAGCAGCTGATTATATGATAATACGAGCACAATGCACATTGCACAAAGGCAAGCAATAAATGTCATGGACTAAAGAGCCATCTTGACAGTTTTAAAGAAAGCTCAGTTAAAAGCTCTTGGAAGCAGTGCTGCATTAGTGAGATTTACTGTGTACATCAATATCCCCTTTGAAGAGTTCCCTTTACAAGAAATGGAGTTATTTCATCATAACTTGTGCCAAATTTACCCAGTCGCCGAGCCAATGTTACTTTGTTCACCAAACAAGTTGTTAGGGGCAATCGCATTTGGTTAAATAATCATTTCTATTTGCCCTCCAAATAATATCTTTTGGATCATAAAGAAACATATCGCTTTATCTGGTTCTGCTGGTTTCTGGTTTAACACACAGTACAACATTACACACTATATATCTGGTTTGTAGTGTCTAGATTGTAACTGAAAAATTGAAGCAGATCATCACAACTCCGAGTTAAATATATATATATATGGTTTGTGTGTATGGTACTGTCTCACTCCCATTGGAGTTGATGGGAAGATTTTAGAACATATCAGGGAAGTTTTAGTGGCTAAAGAACTACATTGGGCCATTGAAGGTGTATGGAGTAGTGGTGAGAGCAAGGGACTGGATTCTTGGTATTGATTTGCTGTGCCCTTGGGTAAGTCACTTGAAGTTTTGTTTATCCATCTGTAGAGTGAGTATACTAAAGCCTATGTTCCTCAGTGCACTTCTAACGTGCCCAGCACCATGCTAGTCAATTAAGTATTCCTGGGGTTTTCTGTCTGCAGAGAATCTGGATCTCTGTTACTCCTTGTTTCAGCCATTATCCCCTCTCTCCTCCTCATCAGTATCAGTGACATGTTGCCAAGATGGTTCTGTCATCATTATTGAGGAGAGGCTTCCTATTGAGTTTAACCAATATATGAGAAGGAATTAAGGAAGCTACCTTTGAACTACAATCATTTCCTTGCATGACAGAGATTTTTCTCCTTGTCCTGACATGTCAGGAGGTAATTATAGGGGGAAAGGGTTTACCTTGCAATCTCTGGACTGCTGAAAAGATTTATGAACTTGTCCAGTTTCTTCCAAGGCAGGGAGGAAGTTAAAAAAAGGAGGAAAATATACCAAAATCTGCCATAACCCTTCTGTGACCCCAGTAGGTGAAGTTTCGGACATGCATATGTTGCCTGCTCTAGCTCTTTGGCCTCTTCTCTTTCCCAATAACTATTCCAGGGTCCTGATTAAAAATTAGATTATAAATCAAGGAAGGAAAAAACCCACTCTTTCAAGTCATTTGTGTAATTGATTCTTTCAAACATTTGGCTAGAATTTCAGCTTGTCCAGCATTGCGCATTAGTATCCTTGACTATAGGGAGACTGGGTAAGAAAATGAACTTGCAGTGGTATTACAAACATGGAGAGTATGTAATAAAACTCTTCATTCAGGCTTGTCTTCTCTTTTGAATTTAGAACCCATCACTGGGACAACTGTAGTCAGCTAAATACAGGCATCCTTGGACTCACGAAACAATTGGTTCCTGAAAATAGCATCATAAGTAGAAACATTGTAGCTTGGAACTGCCATCCACTCCATTGCAGGACCAAGCATGATAAAGTCAAAAGCAACATTATTAGTTGAATCAGGGTGTCAATTCAGAAACATCGTAAGTGCCATTCGTCATAAGTTGAGGACTGCCTGTAGACCAGTCTCACAGAGCTAACGCAGGGTCACTGGTTTATGATGAGATGCTGCCAAGCTGTTAGCCCGAGCCTGTTTCCATTCACTTTCACACAATGCAAAACTGCCTGTCACTGAACCATGTATGCTAATATAGAAGTGACTAAAGTCAGAATTCATAACAACAGGCTGGTGTTGTCTATTACAACCCCCAACCACTGGAATAAGCTACCTGCTCCATTTAAAATAGCATTGACATGGTCTGACCTTCACAGAAACTTGCATCACAGGAAACTTGAGGCTGGCTCACTAGTTGCGGTTTGAGAATGAATGTCCTTCCTGTGTTTAGTGCTGAAGTATGAGGCTGGATGCTACAGTCTCTCACCAGCAATGAGACCAAACAAGATGTGGATCTCAGTCTCTCTCAGTCAGCAACAGTTCTAATGAAATACTTTCTGGTTCTGAATCTCCTATTTAACTGTAAGAACTAACCAGGGAAGCCAAGATGCTGCAGTCACCTCTTGTCCTAATCCTCAGTGGGAAAGAAATAAAGGTCTTCCTATTCCACCAAATTTCTATTGTTCTGCAAATCATTCTTAGATTTAAGGCCCTGACTAAGGAAAGAAACCCTTGTCAAGACACCACTTACACATATGCTTAATCTTAGGCATTTCCTGAAGTGGCAGCTAGGTAAAAATATGGCTTTGAAGAAACCCCAATAGAAGCCATGGAATGGTGATCTCCCAAAACAAGAGCACCTACATTTCTGGCTTTTTTTCCAAACTATCCAAATCTTTTAGATCTCTAAAACTGGGCTTCAACTCTCAAGAAGAGGGTTCCTTCCCCGTAAGATTTCTCAACTTCCTGCTTCTGGCCAGATACCCCCTTCACAACTATTCCTACATTCCCTTTGATGGAACACATAAGTACAGAAAATGAAAAACAATAGGAAGGTGAGAATGAGTTTAACTAACTTTTTCCAACTCTCCAAAAAGGGATGTGTTCACACCTTGGGTTGATTCTTATTTTATATCCAAATCCATTTCGCCTGTAAAATAATGATTTGCTCAAATCTATGTAAAGAGACGAGATAAAGAAATACAGGGTAAATGGAGTAGTTTCTTCACATCCACACTCAGGTGTATCCCAAAATGATCTTTTCCTCCCATCCTATCTCTGTACACACTTAAATTGAACATGGAAATCCACCATGTACATAAAAAGTGCAGAATACAGGCCTGTGAGTCAGGTTCCAGGGCATTTCATTCTTGCTGGTTGCAAGACCCATATGTTGTTTTATCAGACCCTGGCACCATGCAGATGGGCATAGTTTCTTTTGTAAGAGTGGAAATAGATGGCAGCTATTAGTATTCAGCTATTCTTAATTCAATATTTTTCCTCATTAGAATGAAAGTGTGAATACATATGTTATTTCATTTGCTCTGACAGCCAGTATTAGAAGACTGTCAAAGACAGCCTAGCCTCAACCAATTGTAAGCACGACCATATGCTATTTTCATAATGAAGCTATTTGTATGGCCCATGGAATTGTGAAGGAATTATCACAGCTAGCACAAGGTGCCATTGGCTTCCGAACAAATAGTTGATTATGTGAAGATGTGTTTTTATTGCAAACCGCTGAAGAACCTGGTAGCATGTAAGGCTGACTAGACTGTACATAATGAGTTATAAGAATGTGAGCTGGTCCTTGTTGAGAGAGTTAATCAGCAAATGCAAAAATTTGAGGTCAAAATGTGGGCCAAAATAGCAAAATGAATTAATGGGTCACAACTTCCATTTCTGGAAAGCAGGATTCTCTTATATCACAATGTATGAGTTTGAGAGCCACTAGCAGACATGTTTCCATATGCTGTGTTGTGTGATGTGCACAAATTGTGAGAACGTCATTAGGAGCCTGCTTCACACAGAACCCCAACTGGAATAGCAGGGGCTGCTGTGGGTCACAGCTGAGGTGCTTTGGCAAAGCTTTCTGGGGGCTCAGGACTATTCCAGTTAGAATAGCAGGGAGCGAGGTGTGTTGGAGGAGCGGAGCCAGAAGAACAGGCAGGACTGAGAATTACAGAAGTGACAAAGAATCCTGTGGCACCTTAAAGACTAACTAAAATTTTTTTAGAGCATAAGCTTTCGTGGGCTAATACCCACTTCATCGGATGCATGCAGTGGAAGTATCCAGGGGCAGGTATAAATAGGTAGGCAAGAACCAGGTGGGAGATAACAAGGTTAGTCCAATGAGGCTGAACCAGCTTGTTATCTCTAATCAGGGAGGGTGAGGTGTTCCTCTAGCAGCTGAACTGGAGGTGTGAATAGCGAGAGAAGAGAAGCTGCTTTTGTAGTTAGCTAGCCATTCAAAATCTCTATTCAGTCCCAAATTGATTGTGTCAAATTTGCAAATGAACTGCAGCTCTGCAGTCTCTCTTTGCAGTCTGGACTTGAAGTTTTTTTGCTGCAAAATGCTGACCTTTAAATCTTCTATGGTGTGTCCGATGAGGTTGAAGTGCTCTCCTACAGGTTTTTGAATATTGCCATTCCTGATATCTGACTTGTGTCCATTTATTCTTTTTCGTAGGGACTGTCCAGTTTGGCCGATGTACATAGCAGAGGGACATTGCTGGCACATAATGGCGTATATTACATTGGTAGATGTGCAGGTGAATGAACCAGTGATGGTGTGGCTGATCTGGTTTGGTCCTGTGATGGTGTTGCTGGTGTAGATGTGTGGGCAGAGTTGGCATCGAGGTTTGTTGCATGGATTGGTTCCTGAGTTAGAGTTATTATGGCGCGGTGGGCTGTTGCTGGTGAGAATATGCTTGAGGTTGGCAGGTTGTCTGTAGGCCAGGACTGGCCTGCCTCCCAAGGCCTGTGAAAGTGAGGGATTGTTGTCCAGGATGGGTTGTAGATCACGGATGATGTGTTGGAGAGGCTTTAACTGAGGACTGTAGGTGATGAACACTGGCCATCTACACCTACAGTCCTCAGCACCTACAGCACCTGAGCACCTACTGTAGTCCTCAGTTAAAGCCTCTCCAACGCATCATCAGTGATCTACAGGGGAAAACTTAGCATGGGGAAATAGCTTTCAGTTTTGCAATGACCCAGCCACTCCCACTCTTTATTCAAGCCTAATTTAATGGCGTCATTTGCAAATTAATTCCAGTTCTGCAGTTTCTCATTGGAGTCTGTTTTTGAAGTTTTTTTGTTTAAGAATTGCCACTTGTCGGTCTGTTACTGATGACCAGAGAGATTGAAGTGTTCTCCTTTTTGAATGTTATGATTCCTGATGTCAGATTTGCATCCGTTTATTCTTTTGCATAGAAACTGTCCGGTTTGGCCAATGTACATGGCAGAGGGGCATTGCTGGCACATATCACATTGGTAGATGTGCAGGTGAACAAGCCTCTGGTGGTGTGGCTGATGTGATTAAGTCCTATTATGGTGTCACTTGAATAGATACGTGGACAGAGTTGGCAACCGGCTTTGTTGCAAGGATAGGTTCCTGGGTTAGTGTTTTTGTTGTGTGGTGTGTTGCTTCTGGTGAGTATTTGCTTCAGGTACTTGAGAAGCATTGCTGGTAGCCACTAGATGGCATAGCTAAGTAGGAAAAGGAGCATTGCCTGCTCTGTAGATTTCTTTAGGGGGTCTAATTTCCAAGTGCTTGGTGTAGAATGATCCCTTAGCAACTCTGGTTTTACTCTCCCTGCAGCTTGTCTGGAGGGCATGGCCACCATATCTATAGTTTTCTCCTGTAATCCCATTTGGAAAATATTTAACTCAATAATTTAGACTAACAGGACAGCTAGAAATGTGTTGCATGTGTGAGCCAGAGGCTCTTTGAGAGCAACTGGTATCGTTCTTTATAAGGGATCTCATGAAAGCTTAATTGCAGTTATGTAATAGGAGAGCTTAGCTCACCTGGACGTTGTTGGCACTGAGCTTTCAATTACAAAAGCCCAACTTTAGGAATGCTAAGAAAGCCAGTCAGGGCTTTGTCTAAACAAACATGCACGCCAGAGGGGTTTTACCAGAGAGATTTCATGTAGCAGAAGTTTTTTCAAGAGAAGTTTAGCAGAAAACGTTTTACCCTTGCAGAGTAAGTTATTTATGGTACAATATTTTGGTGTGTGTTAAATGTACATTCTATTTCTGGAAATACCGTGACTTTCTGCATGAAAAAAAGTCTTCAGCATGGACTGGTCGGAGCTTTTACTCCATGCTACACTGTCATAATCTATTCTTAACAGATCAGTAAGGGTCTTCTTGTGGCAAAGGCACCACCCTGAAGGCATGGTCACACTGCACACCACTGGTGGTGACACATAGTGTATGCATAGCAACATGCTGCAGTGAAAAGTAAGCTGTGTCCATTCTGTGTTGTGTGGCTACATATGGCAGTGAAAGGCCCTGGGAGGAGTGAAGACAATGCAAGGGGGGTGTAGTGTATTTATTCTACACACTTCTTTAATGACTGTGCACTATCGATATACCCTGAGACTAGACAGGCCACAAACGCCAGAAAACCAGAGCTGTGCAAAAAGAATTATTGCTGACAAAAGCAATAGCTGTCTTATGGTCTTCAGCAGGAATAGAGAAAATACAATTGTTGTTCTCATCAATGAATAACCTGAGTAGCAAGAAAGTTGCAGCGTTGTAAGTTCTGCTGTAGACAAGCCCTTAGCTAATGGTGCATGGTTGTGAACAGGGAAACTTCCTTCTTATCTCCTACTGTTAATCTACACAATGGTGTGAACCAAGAGTCTCGATTACCCCTGTAATTATCTTAATTTGCATAACAACAAGAATCATAGAGATGTGGAACTGGAACTGACCTTGACAGGTCACCTAGTCCGTCCTGCCTTAATGCAGGGGACTAAGGGTATGGTTACACTTACAAGATTATAGCGCTATAGGTTATAGCGGTCCCCTTATACAGTAATATGTATAGCACTATTGTATGTCCACACTCAGATGCTCCTGCGGTATAGCATGGCCACATTTGGGGCACTTAATGCGGCATTAAGAGCAGCGCATTAGGGCAGGTATCCCAGCATTCAGCTGGGTGCAACGTGCTTTTTAAACGAGGGGGGTGAGGGGGGACGCCTTGTGTGTATGCGGAGGGAGAGAGACAGTGGTTTTTCCGCTTTTCTGAAAGCCTGTTAGTGAGCCTCCGTTCACAGAAGGCTTTGTTTTCACACAGGCTCCCTCCTTAAACATTTGCATTGCTTATCTGCCGAGTTAAGAAAGAAACTCTAAAGAGGTACTTCCGCATTCCTCCAGCCGAGTTCAAAACAAAGGGAAGAGACATCAATTGCCTTAAATGGCTCTAGGCATCTCCAGAGATTACTTGTAGCGCAGTGGGTGTCCACATTCTTGCTGTAGCGCTACAGCAGCTGCGCTACAGCCCTTATTCCCCATGAGGAGGTGCATTTATAATAGCACTATAACTCCACGGTTATAGCGCTATTAGTGCCTTGCCAGTGTGGACGGGGAGTAGGTTATAGCGCTCGTGGGGGCTTTATAGCGCTATAAAGTGCCAGTGTAACCATGGCCTAAGACCTAGTATACATCGCAGAGTTTACATCAACCTAAGGCCATGGTTACACTGGCACTTTATAGCGCTATAAAGCCCCCACGAGCGCTATAACCTACTCCCCGTCCACACTGGCAAGGCACTAATAGCGCTATAACCGCTGAGTTATAGCGCTATTATTAATCCACCTCCTCATGGGGAATAAGGGCTGTAGCGCACCTGCTGTAGCGCTACAGGAAGAATGTGGACACCCACTGCGCATTAATTGGCCTCCAGCCTGTCCCATAATTCCTGTTCGAGCCACTCTGGTCATCACTTGCAAACTCTTTTGTCCTGTCCTCAGGTGACCACACGTCAGACCTGCCCTTTAAAGTTCCAGGGAAATTTGAAAATCCCCTTCCTGTTTGCTCCAGCCAAACGTGGCGTGGTCTCAGGGAATCGTTGCAGGTGATCATTCTGATTGATCATCATGACTCCACATGCCATGCCTCCTCGCAATAGGCGATCCCCAGCATGGAGCAATAGCGAGGTGCTGGACCTCATCAGCTGTTGGGGAGAAGAGGCTGTTCAGTCTCAGCTGCGGTCTAGCTGCAGGAATTTTGACACCTATGGGCAGATATCACGGGCCATGGCAGAAAGAGGCCATGAGCGGGACACTCTGCAGTGCCGTGTTAAGGTAAAGGAGCTTAGGAATGCGTATCGCAAAGCCCGCGAGGCAAACGGCCGCTCCGGGGCAGCCCCGGTGACTTGCAGATTTTATAAGGAGCTGCACGCGATACTTGGTGGTGATCCCACGGTCACTCCATTGACCACCACGGACACTTCCCAGCCCACCAGTGAAGGGGGGGTGAGGAGGAGGACGAAGAGCAGGAGGATGAAGAAGAGGAGGAGGATGAGGACGAGGCGGCAGCGACCCAGGGCACGGAGGAGTCCCTGGACGCATGCAGCCAGGAGCTCTTCTCAACCCAGGAGGGCAGCCAGCCACAGCGTCCGGCGGTTGCAGGGGCCAGCTCAGCAGCGGATTGCGGAGGTAAAGCTGCTTTTCTATGGGGAAGGCTGGCAGCTTGGGGTGGAAAGGGATGAGGGGGGCATTCCACCTGGAGCTCTTCTCAAGCCAGGAGGAGGGCGGGGGGCATGCAGCCAGGAGCTCTCCTCTAAAGCCAGGAGGAGGGCGGCCAGCCACAGCGTCCAGCGGTTGCAGGGGCCAGCTCAGCAGTGCATTGCGGAGGTAAAGCTGCTTTTCTATGAGGAAGGCAGGCAGCTTGGGGTGGAAGGGGATGCTTGCATGCTTGTCTACATGTGGAATAGTGCATTGATGTAGTCTATCACCTCGCGGTAGTCATCATCAGTAATCTCTTCAAAGGTCTCAATAAGAGCACTTGCAATGCGCCTGCGCAGGTTTCCCGGGAGAGCCAGCGTGGTCCCCGTCCCGGTCCCGGTCACTAGTCCCTGCCACTGTGCTACAATGGGTGGGGGGAGCATTGCTGCACATAGGCAAGCTGCATATGGCCCTGGGCAGAAGCCGCATCTTAATAAAATCCCTTCCCTTTGCTCCTCAGTGACTCGAAGCAACGAGATATCTTCCAGGACAAACACCTACGGAGAATGTTGGAACAGTGTTCAGAGTAGGGCTCCTGCCACTTCCCGGCACTCCACACCCCCCGCCACAGCTTTTCAGGGCAGGGAAGAAATCCTTCCCCCTGCCTGCTGCTCACACTGTGGCTCCTGCAACGTACCGGCACTCCCCACCCCCTCCCCCGGCACAGCTGTTCTTGGCCAGGGAAAAAATCATTTCCCTTGCCTCTGGAGTGCACTCACCATGGCAGGGGCTCCGTTGCTGTATCTGTGCTGTCTGCGGGACAGGCAAACGGGGAATGCGGGGGAATCATAGGCATGTCTGCTCTTTACAAGGGAACCACTGTGCAATGTATCTTTTTATTTTAGAAGGGTCGTCCTTCACCCCTTTGCCATCGCTCTTATCAACAGCTGAGAGGCTCAGGCAACTGAGGAAGCGGCCACGAAGGAGCAAAGAGGATCTTGTACAGCAAGTAATGCAACAGGCTGTAACGGAGAATCGAGTTGCACAGAGGTGGAGGGAGAATGAGAGCAAGTTGAGGGAGAAGGCGCGGAAGGAGAACGCGATTCACCGCCGGAAAAGCACCGACAAGCTGCTCTCATTACTGCAGCTTCAATTGCAGACTATGCAGCGGCTTGTCACCCTTCAGGAGGAGAAGCTCCGCACACACCACCCCAATTATCGTTTGCCCCAACTCCCTTCCTCTTCTTTGCCTCTGTACCCTCCAGGCCACTATCATCAGCCAAATGGTTATCACCATCCACAGCTGCCTCCAACCCCTCTGTCTTCACCGAACAACCCCCAGACCCCGGACCATTATCCACTGCAGTCTACCCCTCATAACATGCCTTACTGCCCTCCGCAAATGGGATTCGGGGGACATGGCCACTGTGAGGGCACTGGAGACTCAGAGACCCGGACATACTCCGATCTCTGACTGACCCCACGACACCCCCATTGCACCTCCCCTGCCTTCCCCCTCATGCATCACAATATTTTCTTTCAGCAACCGAAGTACCTGTTCAATACATGAATTGTCTTCTTAATAAATTGGTTTCTTTATTAAGTGTACATACATTATTACAGGCTACAGAAAAGCAAATGCCTGTTCCTGTTAAAAGAATGCTCCCTCCCTCCCTCCCTCCATCTGCACCTCACTTTAGAACTGGCTTTCAGCCTCAAAATGCTCCCTCAAGGCTTCCCTGATCCTAACAGCCTCGCGCTGGTCCCCTCCAAGAACCCTGCTCTCTGGCTGGGCATATGTGGCCTCCAGGCGTTGAACCTCCGAGGACCATGCCTGAGTGAAGCCTTCGCCCTTCCGCTCACAAAGATTATGTAGGGCACAGCATGCGGAAATAACCGCGGAGATACTACCCTCGGCCAAGTCTAGCCTCCCATAAAGACAGCGCCAGCGCGCCTTGAGACGCCCAAAAGCACACTCCACAGTCATTCGACAACGGCTAAGCCTGTAGTTGAACCTTTCCTGACTGCTGTCCAGGCTCCCTGTGTACGGTTTCATGAGCCAGGGCATTAAAGGGTAAGCAGGCTCACCAAGAATCACTATGGGCATTTCCACTTCCCCCACGGGGATCCTCTGGTCTGGGAAAAAAGTCCCGCGTTGCAGCTTCGTGAACAGGCCGGTGTTGCGGAAGATGCGTGCGTCATGCACCTTTCCAGACCAGCCAGCGTTAATGTCAGTAAAACGCCCACGGTGATCCACAAGCGCCTGGAGAACCATGGAGAAGTACCCCTTTCGGTTAACGTACTCCTCAGCTAGGTGGGCGGGCGCCAGAATAGGTATATGGGTCCCATCTATCGCCCTTCCACAGTTAGGGAAACCCATTTCTTCAAAGCCAGCCACGATGTCATGCACGTTATCCAGAGTCACGATTTTTCGTAGCAGGATGCGATTAATGGCCCTGCACACTTGCATCAGCACAACTCCAACGGTCGACTTTCCAACCCCAAACTGGTTGGCCACCGATCGGTAGCTGTCTGGTGTAGCCAGCTTCCAGATCGCGATAGCCACCCGCTTCTCCACCGGGAGGGCAGCTCTCAGTCTGGTGTCCTTGCGCCGCAGGGCAGGGGCGAGTTCAGCACACAGTCCCATGAAAGTGGCTTTTCTCATTCGAAAGTTTTGCAGCCACTGCTCGTCATCCCAGACTTGCATGACGATGCGATCCCACCACTCTGTGCTCGTTTCCCGTGCCCAGAAGCGGCGTTCAACAGCCGTGAGCATGTCCGTTAATGAGACAAGAAGCTTCGTGTCGAATGCATTCACCGCTTCGATCTCGTCTTCAGACTCATCACTGTCATCCTGCATGTCAAGGAATAACTCCACTGCACACAGAGATGTGCTGGCGACAGTCATCAGCATGTTCCTCAGCAGTTCTGGATTCATTGCAGCACTCGACAATGGAAGACGGAGCGTGCCTTGCTGAAACCCTTGAAAGATGGCGCCGGAGGTGGAAGGAAACACAGGGATTGCTGGGATATGCCAAAAAGCATCATGGGTAGTTCAAACAGGATATAGAATGCCCCGCAAGTGACGCCCCCCCTACCACAAGGCATTGCGCCAGATCGGGAAGAGGTGTACTGTGGGATACATGCCCTAATGCGCTGCTCTTAATGCCGTATTAAGTGCCGCAAATGTGGCCATGCTATAACGCTGGAGCATCTCAGTGTGGACATACAATAGCGCTATTATTATTGCTGTATAAGGCGACCGCTATAAGCAATAGCGCTATAATTTTGTAAGTGTAACCATACCCTAAGTATTTAAGTGTACCCTCTACAGTGTTCCTCCTAACACTGCAACTCACCTGCTATGCCAACCTAATAAATCTACTTTGGTGAGAGGCACAAGGCTTAGGTCAACACCATTTGGGCCACACACGGTCTCTATAGACAGTGCCTTAAATTCATTGCCTGTTGGCTGACAGAGAGAGCTGAGAAACTGACAAAAATGTCAATTTCATTGCTGGTATGGTCCCTGTTTTGAAATTGAGCCCTTGGGGTGTGGATGTTCCTTGATTTCAACTGCAACTGGCCCCACCTCCTCCCTGGGGCTCTGTGAACCCCATTTCCTCCATGCTAGAGGCACTGTGTCCCATCACTCCCCACCAGGGCCCCATCCCAGGTGTAGGATGCATGCCACCATTCCCTTGTCTCCTAGACACCAAGAATAATGGGGGTGATGATAAAGGCTCTGGGGCTCCAGCCAGGGAATGGGGTCGGGGTTTGCCACATGGCTCCTGGAAACAGCAGCATGTCCCCCCTCCAGCTCCTATGCGTACGGGTAGCCAGGGGCTCTGCACCCTGACCCACCCTAAGTGCCGCCCCCTCCCGCCCCCCACTGCTCCCATTGACCAGAACCACGGCCATGGAAGCTGCAGGGGCAGCGCTTGTGGACAAGACAGCACACAGAGACACATGGCCCATGCTGCACCTCTGCGTAATAGCCGGAGGGGGACATGCCACTGCCTCTAGGTGCTTCGGGAGTGGCACCTACAGACAGGGCAGCACGCAGAGCTGCCTGGCCATGGCCCAGTGTAGGAGCTGGAGTGGGGACATGGCCACTGCTTCCAGTAGCTGCTTGAAGTATGTGCCGCCCAGAGTCTGCATCTCTGAGTCCCCTCCCCACACACCCCCAACCCCATGCCCCAGCCCTGAACTCCCTCCTGTTCCCCACACCCCTCGTCCCAAGCCCCACCCCTGAGCCTGCACCCCCAGCCAGAGGCCTCACCCCCCAACCCCTATGCCCCAGCCCTGATCCCCCTCCCACCCTCTGAACCCCGCTATCCCAGCCTGGAGCCCCCTCCAACACCCTGAACTCCTCTTTTCTGGCCTGACCCCAGAGCCTGCACTCCCAGCCAACACCTCCCCCGCCACCCGCTTTCATTAGCATTTATGGCCTGCCTTAAAATCTTTATACCCAGATGTGGCCCTCAGGCCAAAATGTTTGCCCACCCCTCAGCTAGAAGGTGCTAACAATGGGTGCCATCCACCAGGCGCTTGACCCATAGGCCACAGCAGAGGTATTTGAAGCAGTGACTATGCTAAACAGATGGAGGGGCTTCCTGTTCCCCAGCTTTTGGTTTTTCTCAATCACTACTGTTCTGGCCATTAATGCCTAGAATATTCCCTGAAATTTTTGAACTAATTGGGTCTGGCTTTTAAAAGCTGTTGTGTTACATAGAGAGAAGGGTGTCAACCTGAACATAAAACAAACTTGTGCATAACTGTTAAAACCAATTTTTGGAAAGGAGAGGTACAAGTTGCTTTCCCAAAATAATTTTCAACTTTCCATGTGTCCGGCCTTGATTATTCTCATCTACTCCCATCCTTAGTGCAGAATAGCATCAGGAATGCATTAGGGATGGAAAGACAGGAACAGTGGAATTGCTTGACATCTGCTGCTGAGAAATACAGCCAGATTTGTTGACAGTTATCCTGGCTGAACACACAATATACTGTAGGGAAAAAGCTTCTGGCAGATCAAGAGTCAGAAATATGTTTGGACAGAATTTAATGCAGAAATGCACGTACATTACTGACACTGAACCACCAGGAGAGAGTTGCAGAAGTACTGAGCACTGGCTATTCTCCATTTATCAAAACAGAATAACCAGAGGTCAGTGGGAGACACTATCATCAATCTACAGCTGGGCAAAGTTTTTCAGCCAAAACTTTTTTTCTGAAAAATGCAGATCAAAACAAAACATTTTGCAAATTCATGTCAATCTCAGTGAATTACTTCAGTTGAAATGAAAGAAAAGGGAAGTGTAAAAATGGTTCATTATGATGTCCCCCAAGTGCAACACTTAGATTTTTTTCAGGCTAGATTCCAGTGCCATTCACATAGCCAGATAAGGCAGTTGTGATACTGCTGCCCCCAATTTTGTCCACTATCCCACTGGTTAGAGCATTCACCTGGGACATGAGACACCCCTCCCCACCCCCTGCAACTCCTGCTCTGGAATAAGAATAGTTTAGTTCCTTAGGAATGTCTACAGATGTTCTAATCTGACTTCCTGATTGCAGTGTAGATATGCCCACAGATTCCCAGCACTGATCTGTAGATGGCATTTTACCCTCCATTGCAAATGCAGCAGGACAGCAGTAGTTTTACCTGTCATTTAAAAGTAAACAATTTAAACTGAGTGTCATGTAATGGAATGGGATTGGGAGCCAGGACTCCTGTTTCCTGCTCTGCTACTGGTTTGTGTAGAATTCCTCTCTGTGCTGCATAGTTCTTCTCCAGGCCATTTCTTCTACTTGTAGAGGTGGGAATACTCCTCACCTAGCTCAAAGTGATGTTTAGAGGATTCGTTATTCGTTTCCGACCTTTTTCTTCTGAGAATCTCCAAGCACATTAAGATATTACCCAATTCTTTTGGTTGCTGCTCTTAACTCTAGTTGTTTTAGGCCTCCACTGTGACATAAACCAACATCACAGAAGCTAACAGGTATTCTGTCATGGATGATAAGTATCACCGGTTACTATTATGCATACTTCACTTTGTATCTTGGAACAATTTGCAACACTGCTAAAAGATTGGCCTGATGCAAAGGTGAACAGTCAGATATTGGGAGCACTTGACTTCAGCCAAATCCACTACCCTAGAAAAAGGTCTGCTATGAGATTCTTAACAAAAGAATCCCATTATTTCATAGCAGCCAAGAGCATGAGCAAGTGGTGTAAAAACTTCCCATCCAATGCACATCAACCCTGATCACAACACTTCCTACTACTACAGTCCTTGGTCTTTCTTGACTAGAGCCTCCTCACTGTGCCACATGCTCTTCAAAAAACTCAATGGATTAGCATGAGTTTGCCAAGTACATCTGCATTTGTGACCAGAACTTTGTTTTAAATCTGGATTTTCCCAGTTTCATGGTATAATGAGCCTCATCCCACTGCACTTGCTACAATGATAAACCGCTCTGACTAGAGTGACTACGTGACATAAAAGAGAAGCCACAGCTAGTTCTGAGATGGTAGCTGTCTTCTGATTGCCTGAGTCATATAGGCGTGGTAGAACAAGAATGCATCTGGGTATTTTTGTGGATTATTGGTTTTAAAGCCAGTCATATCCTGGTGGAGGAGTTTTTTTCCTGGGCAATTACTGCCACTGGAAAGGTGAGATGTTGCAAAAGAGCACTAAATTTCTACTTTATCCTTTTACTAGATATGTTCAGGTCCTGGAAAGGAAAGGCTAGAATACTAACGCACCACTGAGTTCTCAAAATAAGATTGCGTCTAGTTTCACTTGTGTCTCAGGTCAGATTATGGGAGTCTACCCTCATTTAGGACTGAAAGCCTGTCCTCCTGTTTCCTCTGCCCTATAAAAAATGACCATATCTGCACTGAGTTTTTTTTCCCCCGTTGCATGTTTTTGCACAATGGCAGGAAGCAAGGCCCGCTCATACCGGAACAGGTGGCCCCAGCAGGAAACACCATAGCTTCCCCCTTCTCATAAATCTATTTCTGCCCTGCTTTGAGTTTAAACCTGAGACCCCTCAACGATCAAATATTAAAAGTGAAAGCTAAGGACAGGTCTGGTAAGTAGATTGTTAAGTTTGGATGTTTTATGCCTGACTGATATTGAATGGGGTTGGGGCTGCAGCCTGGGGAAAAAAAAAAAAAAGAAATAAAACAAAAAGAACGGAGGTCTCGAAAGGTAACATTTGCAAACTGAACAAAAACGATCAACAGCACATAGTGTTCTATATTATGACCAGCAGAGCAGTGTGCTGAGACATGTTTGTGTGGGGGGGGGGGCCCCCGGCCCGGAGGAGATAGGATTGAGTAATGAATAACGGAGAAGAGGGGGAAAAATACCAAAAGCCTAACAAACAAGCTCTGCAGCACACAGCACCCGGACTGGAGTTATCTGTTGCTGTGAGTGGATGGCTATTTTCCATTGGGCACAGAGAAGTAATGGTGTTATTACAAGAGTTTTGTGGCTGGAGGTATTGCAATGGAGTTCTGTAAGGTTGGTTTACTTATTTCCTTCATTTTTAAGTCAGGGAGGAACCCTGCAACATGTTCCGGTTAGAAGGGGGAGTTCTGGAGCTGTGGCTGGCAGTGGCAACAGGTTTTGTTTATAAAATGTTATTCTGAAGTGTAAAATTTTTGACAGAGCTGGGGTGGGGGGGAAGGAGATATGAGGTGCAAAGTAGAAAAACCACAAATGCCTTCATAGAGTTTTAATCACAGAACTGAAGAAAAATCCTAGAGCTGAACCGCACAATAAGAAAGAACAGAATTGAGATGGATGGACAAAGCTCTCCAAGGGGCGGGTTTAGGGGGGAGCTCACATGCCAAAAAGAGAGGGGAGAGGAAAGTCTTCAGCTTGCAGAAATTGAACTAGCTTCAGTGATGGGGGGCAAGCAGGGGCGTAGAACAACAAGAAGAAAAGCTCATTTATCTGAGTCTAGGGGCAAGGCGGGGGAGGGATACGGGGAAGACAACCGCAGCTTAGATAACTTTGGTGCTGTGCAAACCCCCACCAATCCTCCCTCCTCAAAGAATAAAAACCAAGAGCTTTCAAACTGCTGCATTCAGAGAAGTGTTGAAATATTTCCAAGAAAGTTTAAATATCCTCTCTCTCTCCTCAGCAAAAAACTAAACTCCGAATACTGCAAAACACCATGTGACTCAAATGCAAGAAATAGGAAAAACAAAGTCATGAAGTACAATCTCAAACATTCCCAAAGTCTAGGGATCTACACACACTGTAGCAGAACGACTCCTCCACAGGGCATATTTGGCAAGTGTCTGCCAGTGTATGGTTTTCTAACACAAACTGAAAAGCAAAAAAAAAAAAAAAAGGGACAGTTGAAAAGAACAGTTAAGCTTTCCAGCTGTGGGAGGGCTTGATGATTTTAAATGGAGATGTGGTCAATTTCTGCAGAAATAAATATTTTACACAGGACTTCTTAAAGGAAATTCTCTTCTCTACTCTGGGATTTTACATTACCCATTTTGACTGATTAAAAATCCATTATTGGAGCTATTGAACAACATCCTGTTTAGTTTTGATATTATTGGCCTAACTAGCTAGAGTGCATGATTTAAGTCCTTTTTTCTGAAACCAGTTCACTTCCTGACTGAGAGGACAGACTCACAGGTGCAAAAACACTTTGGACGTATATTGCACTTTTCATTGGATAATCTCAAAGCGCTTGATGAAGAAAAGTCACTTATTATTTATCTGTGGTAATGCAGAGAGGGCCTCAGTCACAGATCATTAGCTCTACTTTACTAGGCACTATCCAAGCACATAACAGAAAGCCAGTCCCCACCCACTTTACAGAGAAAGGAGAGACGCAAGTGATTTACCCAGGGTCATAATGTGTTAGCAGTGCAGTGTTGCCAACTCTCATTGTGTCATGAGTCCCATGATTATTATTTCCCTTAAGCCCCAGTTTCTGGTGTAAAGTGGATGTGTGAGGATTTCAGCTTTCATTCTTAAAGAAAAAGTATGTTTCTAGTACTTGTGGCTGTAGAAAAAACTTCAAAATGGGACTCCCAATATGCCCTAAAGGCTCAAAAAGCAGAAGGCAAATAAAGAGAATGCCAAATCAATCATTTACATAACCATGATCTTTAAAGACAATCTCATGTTTTTTGTGAGCCTGACTCATGGTTTTTTAACATTGGGTTGGCAATACTGAGAACCAAAGTTTTAATCATGATTGCAGTAAGTATGTAAATACTAAGGGTACATCTACATTTAAAACACTACAGAAGCGTGGCTGTGCTGCTGGAGCATGTCAGCGTAGACACTGCCTACGGGAAGTGTTCTCCTGTCAGCATGGAGAATCCACCTCCTCGAGAGGCAGCAGATAGGCAGACAGAAGAATTCTTCTGTCTGCCTAACTGTTGACACCAGGGGTTAGGTCAGCTTAACTATACCACTCGTGTGTGGATTTTCATGCACCTGAACAATGTAGTAAAGCACATTTAATTTTCTACTGTAGACCAGGCCTAAGAGACACTGCCGTTACCCCACTAGTCTATTCTCTGTTTTTGACCAAGCACACTACTTCAGGAGAAAAAGCTCTAATTTTGTAGTTAGCAGTACTCAAGGGGAAGTGGCTGCATCCCAAAAAAGGTGTTTGCATTTGATCAGAAGCACATTACACAAAAAATGAGGTGGAGAGATCAGATCTGCAGTCTTGAGGCTGTTACAGAAACTCCTCTGACAGCAGTCATGTGACTTGAGAGGTTCCTCAAAGCCAAACTACTGGCTCAAGCTGTTCTCAATACAAACTTGGTGCTTTTATTAGCAGATTTGGAGGAATGGTGGAGAGGAAAAAAAACTCTACAACTTAAGGGGACAACCACCTTCCCAAATGGAGAGGAAGAAGAGTCCATTCTGGAGATTAAAACTGGCACCTTCCCAATCCCCTGCCAACCCTTTCTCTAGGAACTTTCTACTGCCCTTAGAACACATCCTGTGTGAAATCAGGGACTGGAGGGACAAGTCCCTCCACTCCCATTGTTTTGTTCCAAACAGTGCTACATATATTTAGAGGCTGCGGGACCTTCTCCAACTGGAAATTTTTGGCAGTAAGATCAGGAAGGCCTGTCAAGAGGCCAGTTCCAAGACAACAGCATTCAGTAACAAGTCTTCCTTTCAGTTCTTGGCTGATTGAGAAGGTATTTCTCTCCACCTCTTAGCTCAGCAAGTCTAAGTACCTGAACTCCATGTTTGAGCCCGATATATAGTCAGGAGTTAGTGAGAGCTCTGGATGTGGTGGTGAAAAATGAAAACAGAACAGATAGATGTATACTAGGGAGGATTACAAGTGGCCCAGGGAGAAAAAAACCCTGAAAACTTTCCATATGAAATGGGCCCCTCCTCCTCTGATGGGATTCTTTTCTTCTTCGGTGAAAGCTCTTCACTCTAGGCAAAGTTTCAGAAATAAACAGAAATGCAGTCCAAACACAGCAAGTGCATGGAAATGGTCTAGGTTCTTTTCAAGTACACTTATAAATGGAGTTTTACTAGTTCAGTGTTCACTAGAAGTGGATACAAAACCCACAACCTCTATTGTCTTAACCTAATGACACATTTTGCTTCCTCATCCTCACCACCCCAATTATGGTATACTTTTGCAAGAGTGTCTGAACAGTCTCAGATGTTCAGATACTTAGTCTGGTCATAAGACCTAGATTTTGCCGCAAACTTAGAACTAACTCTGTTTCAGAGTGAAATGGGCAATCCATCCTCCACTCCAAGTTTTGCCTCATTTGATGTCATAATGACTGTATAGGATGTGAAATAACTTCATGCAAATATCAGAGGGGTAGCCGTGTTAGTCTGGAATTGCAAAAGTGACAGAGTCCTGTGGCACCTTTAGTTAGTCTTTACGGTGCCATAGGACTCTTTGTCACTTCATGCAAATACATACTAAAGAACCCTTTGATGGCCCTAGTGAGAGTTGCTAATGAAACATGCAACCATGTGGCATTCACTCCAAATCTAGATACATTTTCTTGCAAATATTTTGAAGAGCTGTAATTGTTACATTACCCTTCTTAATAAACTGTCTGCTTTACAGCTAGTTCTGAGCCACACTGACTCTTTCAAGGGTTGGACATCTAGTAACCATCTTTAAGAAAAATCTTGTTGGTAACACGATGACAGAGTGTATGGAAGGGGCTGGGGGAGAACCTGTATTCCTTTGGGTTGTCAGGCAAAGCCTCTCAGGAGGCATAGGATACAAAGAGGAATAAGCAGCTAGCTATAATTACATCCTGAACCAGTCCCACTAATCACACAGAGATAGAATGTCCTCCACTCATACTGCTTCTCCAGTCCCACAGGAAGGCAGACTTGTCTGCACCAGTACACCTGCCAAAAATAGAAAAGAACAAGGAAGAGGAGTAAAACTAGGATCCTTGGCAAACAGACAATAAACCAGAAGGGAGGTTGCAGGGAAAGAAAACAGAGGCAAGTACTAAGTCTTTGCAGTGGGATATTCTGTATATTGAAAGTGTGAAACTTATAGAAGAAAAGAAATAAAGGACTTCCCAACTGTCTTTTCTTTAGGCCCAATCTTAGGAGTTCTCTCAAGAGAAGTTGAGGGGGCTCAGTATCTTCAGGATTGGGCCCTGAAGGGTGGACCTTATTGTAACGGAAGACTTGGGAATTCAATAGAATAAAGATGTGGTCCTTCTACTGTAAAGTCTTTGCAGCAAGGAACAGCTGTTACTCGAGGGTTTGCAGAATAAGACATCAGATATCTGATTTTGCTACAGACAGGATACCAAATGTGAGGGGTTGATGGCCTGACTGAATCCAGCTGTAACAGGGGTCTGCTACTCACCACTCAGTGGCACCTTCTCTTGGCTTAGTTGTGGAATTAGATCTGCAGTCACTCAGCCCTTAATGCCCCTCACTTGCTGTGCAATCCCTCTTTCACTCACCAGGAATTGCAGTACCTTCCCTTCATGACTTAGGCCTCCAAACAAGCCATAATGATCCTCCCCTTCCAGGGTCTCAGCCAGTCTCCACAGTCACTGTGCTAACCCATAGGGGCTAGTAGGGGAACCCAGGCCCAACTTGTACTCTGGGTTTCAGTCCAGGGACCTTCAAACCAGCAGCTCAGCTCTGTACTCTCTGCCTTTACTGCTCTTTCACAGCATTTCAATTGAGTAGGATTGTGGCTTTAGTATAAGCAGCCCCTACACTCTACCTCACATGAAGGAACATGACTGCAGTCAGCAGCTAGCCTCAACTCCTAGGTTTTATAGAAGCCCTAGCTGTTCCTGCCCTGTGAGCTTCATTCTCAGTTATCAGCATTGCCCCTTAGATTCCCCAGCAGGTGCAGCCTATGGCTAATTGGCCTTTCCTGCCAGCTTTAACCCCATTAGTGCTGGTGTGAAGTGAACATCCCCATCACACCAGCAAATCCTAAATTAAATTGTATTTGGAGTATCCTTTTTTGAACTAAGAATAGCCCTGATCCTGAACAAAATGGGCAAGAATAAATGGGTGGGGGGAACCCTCAGGTCTATTCTTATTACCCATATTTAAGCATGAAATTGAAACATGGATACTTAAAATTCCACGGTAGCAACAAGGAAAAGTTCTTAGATCTTCTTGTTCAAAAAGTGTGGGCCTCTGTTATATCAACCAAATGAGATTATCCTTTAGCAATACAGGGTCTATGACACACAGCTGAACTGTTCTAACTTTATCCAGTGGAGGCCAATGGTATATAAACACAATAGCTCCTACACTGATGTATTTTATAGTAAAAATCTCACAGTATTCCTTAGCATATTTGCATTTTCCTGACCCACATCTGAATGAATGTCAAAGTCAACATATAAATATATTTGTAGTGTCCAAAGGGTTAAAATAGCAAAAATAAAAATAGAAAGCATATTGTTATTATCACTGTTAGTAGCAGTTCTGTGGTAATGTCTGGGAGGTCCAGTCAGAGACCACCATTGTTCTAGGCGCTGTACAAACACAGAATAAATAGATGCCCCAAAGACCTTACAATCTAAAGTATAAGACAAGAGACCGCAGGTGGATACAGACAGATGGAGGGGGAGCGGGAACACAAGAAAATTAACCCTGGTGAACACTGGAACAGGTTACAGAGTGTGGTTAGATTCATTGCCAGTGTAAATTCTGAAGAAAAGACTTGTGCTGGTGAGAACTGTGATGGAAGACCCTTGGTAAGGGCAGCAGTACAGGAGGGCAACTGTGGAAATGCAAAACATCCACAATTGCACTTACAGTATGTAGGGGTATAAAGCGAAGAGCTGTCCCTAAAGTGGGAGGCGCTGATGGAAAAGGGGCAGAGAGAAGATATGTTGATGCAACATCTGTCATCAGCTGCTTTCCCTCACAGGGCTCTGATGGAGCACAAATGTGAATTGCTGGCATAACTCTGACTCACCCGCCCACTGTCTCTCTAGACCAGGGGTCGGCAGCCTTTCAGAAGTGGTGTGCGGAGTCTTCATTTATTCACTCTATGTTTAAGATTTCACAAGCTAATAATACATTTTAATGTTTTAGAGGGTCTCTTTCTATAAGTCTACAATATATAACTAAACTATTGTTATATATAAAGTAAAGAAGGTTTTAAAAATATTTAAGAAGCTTCATTTAAAATTAAATTAAAATGCAGAGCCCCCCGGACCAGTGGCCAGGACCTGAGCAGTGTGAATGCCACTGAAAATCAGCTCACGTGCTGCCTTTGGCACATGTGCCATAGGTTGCCTACCCCTGCTCTAGACACTGGCAGTGGTACCCATCACTCTAGAATCTGAGCACCTCCTCAGAGATCATAACCAAGCTTACAATTAGCCTTTTTCCCTTTCTTCCCCAAGTAATCAGAGCAATACCATTTCTTATCTTTTTTTTCCTCTCATTTCCCTCTCCCCTCCTAATTTTCCTTCTCTTTCCTCTCTCCTCTTTCTGGCCTTCTCTACTTTTTTCTCTCCTTCCTCACTGTGTTTATCTGTCGCTGTGGGAAAGACAAGTTAAAGAAGTGAATTGCACACTTTGTTCTGCAGGCTGTGAGATTTCTGCATATTCATATCTGCTCCAGTAATGAGTTCCAGAACATTGACGCCGGTTCCAGAAAAGCCCTGGCTCCTCTCTCTCATGAGTTCACCTTGCTGTTAACAGCTTTATAGTTCATATATACTTGAAGGGACAAGTTATTAGTGGGAGGGGAGGAGACAGAAGGAGACGGGTATGCTGAGATACCTTGGAGGGCTTTGGTAGATTAACAGTGAGTCCTTGAATTCACCCGGTGTTCTATGCAGAGCCTGTGTTGTGAGTGGAGCTCCAAAGTGATGTGTTTTCATTCACCAGCATTGCTGAGAAGGCAGGCTGCTATCTTCTGCACTGACTGGGACAGATTTTCAAAAGTTCATCACCCACAATCAAGGACACCTTTTTGAAACCCAACATGTTGAGTGATTTTGAAAATCTGGCATGAATTGTAGACGTGGAACACTTGAAAATCTGGCCCTATGTGCTCAACAGCAATAAGGAGTCCAGGAGATCTAATTTCCCAGTCTGGGAGCAGATCCCCTACAGTGGAGGGTGATCTGCTGCTGTTTGCTAGGACTTCCAAGAGATTCCCCTTCTCCTCCGATATTGTCTCCATATTGCCTGGGTTTAGCTTCATGCAAGTGCTGATTCTAAGCAAGACGGGAAATGGTACAATTGAGATTGGAGGCAAAAGAGTTGCAGAGTGGGGTGTCATACTGAGGGATTTGAGACCCTGGTGTCTCACAAAGTCCCCTGTTGGCTCCATGAAGATATTTAAAAGGATGTGGGAGAAGACTGAGTATATCAGGATTCCACTGGGGAGTATTTAGGAGGTAAAAGTACAGGTTTCATTCTCTGTGAGAATCCTCTGTCAGCCTGTCAACATGGGCTCCACCTCTGAGCTGAGACTAGAATGCCATGGTTAGCACTAGGAAATATCACCAATGGATCCAGAAAGACAAATATTTTTTATTATTTATTTAGCATGCTTATTATGGTAGAAGGTAATGGCCAATAACAAATGGGGCCCCGTTGTGCCAGCCACTGTACAAATACAAAGTAGTAGATATGCCTGTCCAAAAGAGCTTGCAATCTAAATACTCAAGACAAATACAGGTTGAGGGAGAGGAATAACACAGTGAATATCACACTAGTTCCTCAGTTTTTTCATGATTGTTGTTGTTGGTTTGGTAGGGTTAGTTACGGGTTTCTCAGTGTCTGTTGGGACTGGGGCCTGCAGACCCAGTTCTGGTTCTTAATTTCACTGTATGGAAGATTGCATCTGAGGCTTCCAGGCACTTCTAGACTGCTTGTGCTGTTCAGCCTGCCTTCTCTTGAGAGGTTCATCCTCCAAACAGATGCCTTGGAGGCATGGCTGGGAGTGGTCCTTTCCCAAGAAGTCGGGATGGGGGTGGTGGAGCACCCCGTGAGAGGAGGCCCTCGCTGTAAAGTTGACTGTAGATGCCCTGAGGTATCATCTGCTGGGAGCCCCTTTTACACTAGTCACTGACAAACCCCCTTGAATTGGTTGCATACCACAAAACAGACCAAGTACCATGAGGTGGTACTTGACTCTTCAAGGATTCGCCTTTTCATTTTGACACCAAGCTGGTAAGGCACACCTAAGTGCAGATTTCTTTTCCAGAGCGTGGGAAGGTAAGTCAGAGATTGACTTAAGGTGTGTGTTTGTGTAATGAGATACAGTGCCCTCATTTTGTCCATGTTCACTGTACTGGAAGCAGTTAGCCCCTCCCCATCCCACTTGCAGGACGTGTGGAAGCGGGGAAGGAATCATAAGGACAGACTCTGCAGCTCAGATGAAGTCAGACCAAGGAAAGAGCCTGAAGTCCTTTCCAGGGAGCCAAACCCCCTGTGGAGCCCACGACCGGTTGGAGCAGGTGACGACACTCATAAGCCAGCCTGGAGAGAAGGCAAGCTGTGGCCCCAAGAGACAGAGGAACCTGGAGGAAGCACAGAGGGAGCTGCTCGGCATGGAGACAGAGAACCAGACTCCAGTGGTTGTGGAGCAACCCAGCTAGACACTACTAGGAAGCAGCCCAAGGAAACAAGACATTGGACCTGTTGTGTTGCCGAGACGTAAGCCAGCAACTGGACTGAACTAGATAACTTCTCAAGGTCACTTGCAGTCCTGCAAGTCTATGATTCTATGATTCTTTGTTTCCCCACCAGGTAATTTCAAGGGCTCTAGGCTGGGACCCAGTGGCACAGGATGGGCCAAGTTCTCCCTACCCTTTCCCCCACATTTGGTGTTGGATGAGCACTAATCCCTAAGCCAAAGGGCCTGAGCTATTGACTGCATGTTTGCTCAGCCCACACCCAGAAGGTCTGAGCTTGTGACTATTTATCGGCAAACTTTTTGGCCTCAGGGCCACATCGGGGAATAGAAATTGTATGGCAGGCCATGAACGCTCACAAAATTGGGGTTGGAGTGCCAGAGGGGGTGCGGGCTCTGGAGTGGAGCTGGGGATGAGAGGTTTGGGGTGCAGGAGGATGCTCTGGGCTGAGATCAAGTGGATTGGAGAATGGGAGGGGGATCAAGGGTGGGCCAGAGGGTTGGGGCATGGGGAAAGGTTCAGGGGTGCAGGCTCCGAGTGGCGCTTATCTCAGTTGGCTCCCAGAAGCAGTGGCATGTCCCTTCTCCGGTTCCTATAGAGACCACCCTCAGAGCAGGGCCACACAGCTGCTTTTGGGGAGCGGTTTGGTGTAGCCCCCAACCCTGCACCCCGAAGCCGGGCCATGACTAGCGCTCCCAGGCATTTACACAAAACTACTGCTAATAGTAATAATAACTGTGTGATTTCTATTTTTATTTTTGCTATTTTCACCCTTTGGAAACTCCAAATATATTTATATGTTAACCTTGAAATTCAAGTGGATGTGAGTCAGGAAAATGCAAATATGATAAGGAATAAACCCTGTATTGCTAAATAATATAATTTGACTGATATGACAGAGGCCCATACTTTTTGAACAAGAAATCTAAGAACTTTCCCTTGTTGCGACTATGGAATTTCAAGTATCCATGTTTCAATATCATGCTTAAATATGGGTAAGAAGAATAAACTTGATGGTTTTTTTCAGTTATTGTTGCCCGTTTTGTTCAGGGTCAGGGCTATTCTTAGTACAAAAACGGATTTTCTAAATACAGTTTAATGTAGGATTTGCTGGTGTGATTGGGATGTTCACTCCACACCAGCACTAATGGGGTTAAAGCTGGCAGGAGAGGCCAATTAGCCATAGGCTGCACCTGCTGGGGATCTAAGGGGCAATGCTGATAACTGAGACTGAAGCTCACCGGGTAGGAACAGGTAGGGCTTCTATAAAACCTAGGAGTTGAGGCTAGCTGCTGACTACAGTCATGCCTCTTAATGTGAAGTAGAGTGCAGGGGCTGCTTAAATCAAAACCACAACCCTGCTTGACTGAAGTCCTGGGAAAGAGCAGTAAAGACAGAGAGTACAGAGCTGAGCTGCTGGTTTGAAGGTCCCTGGATTGGACCCCCTGGAGGAGACCCAAGGAACCTTACTCCTCCAACCTTGTCAACTTTCTGGGCCAGTAGCCTATTTCTACTTTAGTGAAGGTTCATTAGCTCTATATGGGCCAGGGCTGGGCAAACATTTTGGCCTGAGGGCCACATTGGGGAATAGAAATTGTATGGTGGGTCATGGATGCTCACAAAATTGGGGTTGGGGTTGCTGGAGGGGGTGTGGGCTCTGGGGTGGGGCTGGGGATGAGGTGTTTGGTGAGTATGAGGGTGCTCTGGGCTCAGATTGAGATGTTTGGAGGGCAGGAGGGGGGCTAAGGGCTGGGATGTGGGAAAGGGTGCAGGTGAGGTTTGGGGTGCAGGAGGATGCTCTGTGCTGAGATCAGTGGGGTTGAAGAGCAGGAGGAGATCATGGCTGGAGAAGCAGGCTGGGTGTGGGGAGAGGCTCAGGAGTGCAGGCTCTGAGTGGTGCTTACCACTGCTTCCAGGAGTAGCTTAAGATATGTCCCTTCCCTGGCTCCTATATGAGAAGTTGCCCCTGACCCTCACAGCAGGGCTATGCAGCTGTTTCCAAGAGCTGCATGGTGCAGCCCCCAACCCTGCATCCGGGCTGCAGTGCCCAAGCGGGGCAAGCCCCAGACCCCGCTCCCCAGCAGAAGCTTGTGGGCTGGCTTAAAATGGCTTGTGGACTGGAACTGGCCGACAGGCTGTAGTTTGCCTATCCCTGGTATAGGCTATCCCTTCCCCCAAATCTCCCCAGTACCTAAATACTGCAATTCAGCAAAGGGGTATGCTTCCTATGTCTAGCCTCTGTTTGTCAGAGGGGTCATGGATGGCAGGAGGGAGATCACATTAGTCTGTGGGTACGTGCAAAGCTGCCTGATGATGTAAGGATATGTATTAGTTTACAAGATATACACACAATAAACAAATAGGCACAATGCGAATTCTGAAGAGTGTGCACATCTGAACATATTGGTTAATCTCATGTCTATCATGTACACATTTCAAGCTGTTAGCAGATAATGGTTTAAAGACCTGACACACTAAAAGGGGAAGAAAATGAAAATCTCTGTCTGAATATGTTTCAGAACACAAGGAAAACAAAACAAAACAATTAAAACAAAAACAGGAGAAAAAGATGAAGTTGAGTGATGTGCTGTAAATGGTGTGGCCCAATCATTACATGTAAATATTTATAGGCTAAAGGTTCTAAGTCTACAACAGTAAACTGTTTATTAAAACAAAAAGTTTATTTGGGGATTAGAGAGAGATTGTTTTCTTCGACTCAGAGGTGGCATTGTGGTTTGAGTTCTGTTTTAGTTCTGCAACAAATGCCATTGATAAAGGGAATTCAAAGCATTAATCTACTGAATACTTTTTTCTTCTGTCCATCTGTTCATCAGAATAAACCCTGATATTAACCCAGAAAAATTAATAGATTTTCACACTGATTTTCACCTATTTTTGTTGTAGAGGTAACAAACACTGATAAATTCCCAGGAAAAATTACATAAAATTCAAACTTAAAATGAAGGGCCCTAACTATATACTTCCATGAATAAGACTTGTTTAATTGAGTTTCTAGATTGTGTGAATTCTACCCACTGGATATTAGTTATTGTTTACTCTCAGACACCTGGTGCTAAGCAGTGTGAGGCTTTTATTTATTTATGGGAAATGATGCTCTCTAGGGTAGCCTCATGAGTTACAACATCTCGTTTTAATTCGTGAGGAGCAGCTAGTAAACCACACCTTGTAGGGGGAAGGATTAAAAGCAGGATCCGTGAGATCCAGGCCTCATCGTCAGAATATAGATGGAGCTGAGCAGCAGAGGCAGAGTAACAGGCAGCAGTACACTGGCTGTGATGGACTGAGCTGCTGCATTTAGGAGGAAGAGGAAGGATTCAGGAGTGGTAGGAAAATAAGTCTCTGCTCTGGGGCATGGGGATTGGGGCTTGTAGGAAGAGTCTGTCAGATTGTATGTGTATGGGGGCAGGGATGAGAAAGTGTGTGTCCATCGCTGACATTGCTTATCTACATAAACACAGATGATACCATGGTTTTCAGGGAAACTATTCTTGTTAATGTACATAATACATTCATGTTAGAATCACTCAATAACAAGGCTCTTTGCAAGGTTTCAGTCTGAAGTGAAAAGAGACTTCTTATGAAAATGCTAACCAGGTTAGGATACTCCTGATAACACCAATGCTCCCCCACAAAATATATATTTCTGCATGGGATAGATAT
The DNA here is from genome assembly GCA_007922305.1 of Dermatemys mawii. NCBI lineage: Eukaryota > Metazoa > Chordata > Testudines > Dermatemydidae > Dermatemys > Dermatemys mawii. The sequence continues at coordinate 17,581,540 of ML677396.1, read as the reverse complement.
GTTGGTTGAGAACAGGGCTGGTGCAACCACTAGGCGAACTAGGTGGCCGCCTAGGGCGCCAAGATTTGAGGGCGCCAAAAAGCAGTGCCCAAAATGTCTGGGATGCTCGCCCAGCGCCGGGTAATGTGTCACGCTCTTCCCGCCATTGTGGGAGAGGGCACTGTGGCTTTGACGGGTTCTGGCTGGCCGGGAAGTTGTCATTCCACCTCCGGCCACCGGGGGTGCTGCGCTGCGGGAGCCATGTGGGCTGCCGCCTGGCCCCGGGCATGGGCCTTGCTGCTGCTCCCCTGGCCCTGGGGTTCCTGCTGCTGCCCGGTGGGTCCCCGACTGTTCTGCTGGGCTCTGTCCTGCTGCTCCGAGCTGCTCTCCCCGTGAGTACCCGCAGCCAGCCCCACACCCCCTGCCCTGCCCACAGCCAGCCCCCCCACCCATCAGGTTATTCATTTATTTTCATTAACTATGTAGACTAAATAATAAAATGAATAATTTTTCAAGCTGAATGTGTATTAATTCTAACGAGCAATGCCACATTATGTAGTAGTCATTTCTGAAAGTTTATAATAAGCGATGCTCCAGGGGGAGGAGGAGTGGCACGGGGGGCACACGGTGGAAGGTTCGCCTAGGGCGCATAATATCCTTGTACTGGCCCTGGCTGAGAAAGATGAGAGAGAGAGAGAGGATTGCAGATTAGCAGCAATGGCTGCTTATGGGAGAGATCATTTATATGCTAGTAAACAGAGCAGAAGGTTTGGGTGAGATCTGGAGGCAGGTTTTAAATGATACCAGAAGGGAAATGTAGCTGACAGAACTAGAAGCAGATGAGCTGGGCCCCACGGGGATGGTATTAGGGCCAGGGAGTGACCCAGCAACCAGACATGCTTTTTGTTACTCCTTTGTTTTTTTGTTTTTTTTAATACTTTTGCTTTATATTGGTGTAAAAGGCTGGCTGTGTTTGCCTAAAACGATCTGTCCTGTTGTCAGGTGAGCATCTGGCTGGGAAAGGGTATGCAGGCTGAGCAATCTTGAGGGAGGAAGTATGTCTAGGAGCAGCCAAGCCCAAAGAGAAGGGAAAGTGTGAGTTGACCACATGTAACAGGTGGTCTGCCCCTTTAAGAGCCTGAGGCCAGCCAGTCTGTTCAATCATCAGTTGCAGCTGGAAAAGGGTCAGGTGATTTCTAAAAGGGGCTGAGAGAGCTCCCTTGAAGGGGAAAGCTGCAGGAAGCAGGTGGGTGCCTGTTGCAACTCCTGGAGTAAAGGTGTAGAGATGTATGGGGAAAAGCTTTGTGATTCCTGCAAGCTGATTTTGCCAGGGCATAGTTCTGTTATGTTGTCAGTTTTGTATGTGAAAAAGAAAGTACTGTCCTGAGAAGAGGGCCTGAAGTGACTTTTTTGGGTGTGCTGTTGACCTGCCTCTCCAGCTCAGGAAAGACTAGTGGTTTACAGTATGGTATCTTGTTACTTTTCTGTCTGTAAGCCACTGCCCACCCCATAAGGAAGTGAGTTTGTGCTGGAAAAACTGTGTTGAGCTCTGTAGAAAAGAGGCCTACCCTTAATTAGTTACACAATGACTTGGGAATGGAAAATACTGATTAGAATATTTAACTAATCCCCTTTATCCAGTACAGGAAGCTTCCTTGCACTGTTTTTTCTAGTGCTCTCTAGCTGTTGCTGAAAAATAAAACTATTAATTAGAACTAATAAAATATTTCTACTCTATGAAGTGCCTTGTGAACAGGTTCTTCTAGGCACCCAGCAGACTATACAAATCAAAAGACACCATGACACAATATCTCGTACACACAGAGGATGCAGGAAATAAGACAATCCCACTATTAGTCCTAACAAAGGAAAAACAGTTCTTCCAACGAATGTTAGTGCAAAAAAGAGAACCAACAGAAATATCTACACAGAGAAATTAAGCTGCTTTTACTAGTCACAGTAGCCAGAAGCAAATATATAAGGAAACAAAGCCACAAATCTTACTATGTACAGCATGCAGTTAGTAAAGTGCAGCCTTGTGAAATATCATAATAGAGTGATTAAAGACAAAGGAGAAGACTTTTTGGGGCTGCGTCTTGCCTTTGTAAAACCAGAAATGGGACAAGTTGGATCTGTGTTTCAGTTGATCCAAAACCCCAATGTTGTGGGGGTTGCGGGGTTTGAAGTATCTGGTTTCATGTTTGGCTCCTTGGTGCTCAGGCATGCTGCTCGAGAGGATGAGAGAGAAGACCTTACAATGGAGGCTATTGGATGTTTGAGGCCACAATCCTCAGACTTACACCCATGCTTAACTTTACTACCATGAGCAGTCCCTTTGAAATCAATTAAACTTACTCATGGTAGTAGAGTTAAGCACCGCATGGGGTAGTAGAATTAGGCATGGGTGTAAGTCTTTGCAGGATGGGGGCCTCAGATCTCTGTTGCTGTGCTACTGTGTTTGAAAGCTTCTTTAAAAGGTGCAGTAAAAGAAAACCTAGGATATCCGCTGCTATCTATCGATCTACCTGCATGTCTGGCAAAATTATATTCTGTAGGGTTTTCTCAAATGATGGTTTCAATTTTTGTTTTGTTCAGTGGACTCTATCATAGAGGAATCAGTCCCCTCTGTGAGGGTTAATTTATAATGGTAAAAGCAGCAAAAAATGCCCTTCTCATTGTGAAGTATTTAGTCTATTGCCATTTAAAGCTTTCCTTTAATGACTGCATCATACTTCTGATATCTAAATTGACTCTATTTAGCTGAGAATTGGCACTGTGTTCTTTTTATCCCAATCCAAGAAGCACTGTGTTGTGGTGGAATTCCATTTTCTGAAGCTATGGGACAGCAAAGAAAAGTTACTGACTCTAAGTGACTTTGTGGTCCCTTTCTACTTAATTTATATGTATTATGATTGTCTATTTAGCACTACTTTCTTGCTTTGTTCTTCTCCCTGCTCCATCCAGTAGTCACTTTGGGGATCCTGCTGTGTGGAATATGCTTTGCTCTCCTTTATACAGGACCAGAACCTGGAACACCTTGATTAGAACTTTGCTACCATGATTTACAGATTCTTAAACTTTTTGTGCCAGAGAAGGAGGAAAAACCATAACAAAACCAATTCTATGCAGCCAGCTAAGACACAGTTTGGGGAAAATATGCATGAGCTGTGAAAAACTCCTTCAGTGGCAGATAATTAATTTCAAGCATAAAACTAGCTGCTACTCTAACTTATTAAAGTCCACATAATCATCCCATGTTTGTTTAGAATACGTAGTGTTTAAATATTTTACACTGTGTGGAAGGGCTTTCCACCTATTTGCTACTCTCAACATGATATAAGACCTTAAATGTATTACCACTTCAATTAAGCTTACTCTTGTTCTACTCTTCCTAGTAAATTCTAATCACTGAACAGTATACATCACTACCAAGTTAAAAATCATATTCTATTAAATAACTCCTTTTGCTTACACATTAGATAAAATTACATTTTAAAATTAATTTCATTATTAATGTTCATTTAATTTTTTGCACTTCTCATAGGCTCTAGTCCTTCAGTTGAATCTGCAGTGGTGTGTTCCCTTCCTCTCCTAAAGTATCATTTAGCTGCACATGGGCAGACTCCTGTGGTAGCATACAGCCCCAATAGCATTTTTTGCCAGGAAGAAAGGGTGCCTTTGCAGATCTGACTATAGGCCTTAGCAAGGGCAATGGGGGAAAAAACCAAAAACAGACCTGTCATCTTTGCTTTCTAGCTCTTGTGCTTTAGCACAATGCTGTAATGTTTGGGTTACAAATCCTGCATAGAAATATATACACTCAAACAGAAAACCAGCTTCCACTGGAATTCTAAGAGAAACACAGGTTAGAAACATCTTTTGATCTTAGATTTTATAAAATGTAAATTTACTCGGCAGTGTCCCTTTTTAGTTTTAGAATAATCCTTTACCTGTTTATGATGGAAAGGATTATATACCAGAACAGAAATCCAAGAAAAATTCTTAGAGATACAGGATGCTTTCCTGGAAGTTGATGAATGATCCTATTAAATGCACACTTAGCCCCTGGCCATCCCTCACCTCCTGCTCCTTTCTGCCCACTTCTTTCTCTCCTGGTCTCTATCCCTCTCTGTTGAATTTTGCATCTACTCTTAATTTTTCTTTAACTGGATTTTTAAACACACATTTTGATTATAAATTATGTACTATAAATTTGTTTATATTGTAAACATTCATGTAAATTGTTTCAAGTATAGCTAAGGCTAGGCAGAAAATGGATAATATGGTATGTTTATTATAGTGTTTTCAGTTTATATTAAAATTAATAAAAAGTTAATAGAAAAAATCCTTTACTAGGTTAAATTCTTGTTTAAAGTGAGATGATATTAGAGTGTAAAAAGCTTAAGTTTTAGAATTTTTTTTGTCATGAGTGATAACCTGTGAGATCATGCTCAAGTTTTAGTTGCCATCATAAATGGGTTCACAGCCAGAAGTCTGTCTAAACCCCCTTCTCCCCCACCCCATTAGTCTGAACTTTTGGGGTTTGGATAAAACACATTCCAGTGAGGAATCACCTCCTCTGAAAAACCAAACAAAAGAGAATTGCAAAAATAAAAAAAGCCCAATTGGATCATTATTTTTCTTTTTTAATGATTAAATGTTTTTGTGACTCTTCTCCTGGGAGTTACTGAGTGTCTCTCATTTAATTGGCACCAAGAGCCCTCCATTTCTGTTTAAATCATGGAAAGCGGAAAGTGCTTAGCACCCAAAGTTGAAGGTACTCAGAATCTTGCAGGATTAGGCTTTTAAAGATTGCTGTTTTATTCTGCAAATAAGGTTTTTAAAACAATGAATGGGCAAAAGCAAAACTAAAAGCATCCCCTGGAAAACAAGCTAAAAGCATCCCCCTCAAAACTTATTCTCTAGGAGCTCATGAAAGCGTACCACCCAATGGAATAATTTAGGTGAGAAAGGAAGGGTGCCATCTTTAAATGCTTGTCTTTTCTGCCTAGGATGACCAGGCAGCAAATGTGAAAAATGGGGATGGGAGGAAATAGGAGCCTATATAAGAAAAAGACCCCAAAATTGGGACTGTCCCTATAAAATTGGGACATCTGGTCACCCTATTTCTGCCTATCTTATATTTATTAACATAAACATGACTTTTCGCTGCTTGCAAGCAAAAAACAGGAAATGTGGTATGTAAGATAACAGGAAATATGCAACTTCTATGCTTGTTTTTTCATGATTTTGTATCAAGCAAGGCAGGATGGCTAATCTTCACTTAACCATTCTGCAGCGCAGCAGATTATGGTAGAAATAAATGTTCAAAATGCTGTGTTGAGAGAAATTCTCCCCCTCAAACAACAGAACAGGGATTATTTTTGTCAGAAAGGACTGGAACTTTGTTTCCTTTTATTTCAGTCCTGCCTGCTTCAGCAAATGCAGAGCTCAACAGGTTATTTTTTTGCACAGAAAAGTCCAGCCATGTGGTATGTATGTAGTTGAACTGCCAAATTCTTCTGCCTTATAGGGAGATTTTAATGTTGCTGTTTGTTCTGTGAAGAGCCTAGTTTTGCTTGTGTATGCTATGCTATATAGTACTTCCTTGCTGTGCTGTTAAAGGGGACAATGGAAGCCTTCAAGGTCTTTTTTCCCCCAAGCCTTAAATGTGACTCATTTGACAGAGACAAGGTGGGTGGGGTAATATTTAATAGAGATGTTTTTAATTGCTGTAGATTTTTTTTTAGCCTGCTAGTCTTGTTCTAAACAGAACATGGCCATTGCTTGCTGCACTGACTTGAAAAATGCATGCTAAGAGTATTGATTCTGGGGTCTGAGTTAGAGCCTTTCCTTTCTGTAGAAAACACATGTATTTATTATTTTATCTGGAAGTATAAACTCAGTGAGATAAAAAGTTTCTTAAAACAACGGAATCCTAAGAAATGGTGGCATCAAGATTCTTTGGGCCAGCTATTAGGCACCAAAAGTCAAACAGCATTCTGTCCCAGAACTAGTTATGGTGGCATTAACAGTTATCAAAATTATCATTCACCTTAATATAGCTTGCTGTGACTTTGAAAAGCAGCAGCTGTATACACCCTCAGCTAGCCCTTGCTGCTGACAACAGGAGGTACTTTACATTGCTACGAGCATGGTCTTAAACTCCCTTGGAGTACGTAGCCATTAGATGGCCCTCTCTCTAGGCACTCTCCTGAGAGCTAAGGAGGGATTCTTGGCTGGAACGTGACACCAAGTGTGAAAACTTGCTATGCCCCCTGCGCTCTATTTACACCAGGACAGCTCTTCAGAGTCTAACCCTCACCAAACTAGAAATGCAAACACACCAGTTGCAACAGAAAAAGCCATCAGCACAGAAACTGGCTGCTTTAGTTTCAAGCTGACATGAATTAGCAGTACTTTATCTCTGTGTTAATCAGAAAAGTAACTCTGGGAATTTAAGGGCAGAAATGGAAGAAGCTGTGGAATGTTACTAAACCTAGGGAAACTGAGATTTTTTTTCTTTTACATGATAGGGCAAAGAACTGAAGACTGTCAAGTGAAGCCAAATATTGAATGTCAGATATAGAACCCTGGACTGTTGTAATCCCCAGACTTGATGGAGGTAAATTTGTTTTGTATTTTAGCTTGTGCTATGTGTGGACACCCTTTTTGTTCTAAGACTTGTGTTTGTATGCTTGTGGGGGTTTTTTGGTTTAGCTCCAGTCAATTAGGAATAATTTTAAGCTAAACCACAAATAAACCTCATTTTAAACTGAAATAAAGGTCCACTTAGACTTATGAACCAGTTTAACTAAATTGGTTTAAAACCCAGTTTAAGTTAAACTGGTGAATTTACCCTTGTTTGAGAGGGAGAACAATTTCTCTCAGACTTTAGATGTAATTGTACATTTAATGCATCCTTTGCTTAATTTAATCTCTTATAAACTTTACTAAGTTCTTCTTTTTCTCCCATTAGATAAAAACGCTCTTCAGAGGAATGACCATTCTAATATTTTTATTTGTGATTGGATTTATCTCTTTGTATTTTAACAGGTAAATTTTAACTATAAAACCAGGATTAAATATGTGGTGTTTGTACCACTGGGGGACTCGCTAGCATCTAAAAAGCAAAAGATCAGATACTAGGTCTTGAGGAAAACAGTCAACTTCTACTGACTTCAGGAGCAAATGAGAGCATCTTGCAGATGCAAAATTCTAGTTATCATTTTATACAGTCGTTTGAGTAAACTCTCACACACACAAACAAACCCTGTTTTGACCCTTTAAGAGATGTGGTTAGTTTTATTTCTCATTTGAATGGCTCCTACTGCAACCAGAAACACTAGCACACAATTGCGTGGGGATGAGGTGGGAAGTTCTTCCTTTCTTTCCAATAACAGAAAAGGGATTGGACATGGCTGGCCTTACCATGAGATGAACTGAGGCAGCCACCTCAGGTGCCAGACTCTGGGGGGGTGGGGTGGGCGGAGGGTGGCAGGGCACTAAAACCCAGAGTGTAGAAAACTGCATCTGCTGCTGGTGCACATGCAATCTCTCTGCTCTAGATCAGGGGTCTCCAAACTACAGCCCGGGGGCCGGATCCGGCCTGTGGCTTCGATTTGTCCGGCCCTCCAGCTGAACAGGCACGCCAAGCAGGCACGTGGAGAAGCTGCAGCTGCCACGCCTTCCCCCACCCCCGAGAGCTGCTGGCAGCAGCTCCATGTGCGGAGGGGTTAGTGCCCCCACGGCAGTGGCCAGAGGAGCAAAGAGGGGAGGTGGGGGGGGGCCCGGGGGCCCAACGGGGGGGGGGGGGGGGGGGTTTGCAGCAGTGGCTGGAGGAGGAAAGGGGGCGGATTTTGCATATATTGAATTTTTTCACAGTTGCTTCGGCCCGCGAAGCCCCTTCAAAAATCTAATATGGCCCTCGTCTCATAAAGTTTGGAGACCCCTGCTCTAGATGCACAGAGATGGGGGAGTGCTGTGCTGGAGGAAGGAGGGCACAAGAGACTGTTCAAAGTTTTGGCCCAAGCAAGGGGATATGGGGACATCGTTTGAGCTCCCCGCCTCAGGTGTCAAAATGTTGTGGGCCTGCCCTGGGATTGGACATGCTCAGATGAATCTCTTCTACGTTTCCCTCCCTTGCCACCTGCATTTACTTAATTCCTGTTTCTAGTCCTAGCCAGAACTCAGAAGAGCAGAGATGCATACAAAAGAAAAATAACTGGTGAGTAGGGAAGAGAACTGAATGCTACTGAAGCTTGTAAAGCACTAGTGTTATAAAAGTTCAACTGGGTGGAGATGGGGGTGTGTATCCATTGGAAGTAGATACACAAATTAAATTCAAAAATTAATAAACATATTTGCAGGTGTCACAAATAAAAGCCCCACTCAGCTAGGGTTGCCAATTTTGGTTGGACATATTCCTGGAGATTTCATCACATGACAATCTCTAATTAGAGATTAATCTTTAATTTCTGGAGATTCCAGGGCAATCTGGAGGGTTGGCAATCTAAATTCCCTGTAAAATGCACAGCCAAGCAGCAGCCTCTTAAGCTACGGCGCCCCTCCCCTGGCCCAAACCCAGCTCTGGAGCTGCTGCAAACGGGTTCACCTCCTCTGGCCCGCAGCCAGAGCCTTCAAACCCCTCCACCCCAACCCTTTGCCCTGGCCCTGAGCTCGCTCCCACACTCTGAACCCCTCGGCCCCACCCCCACCACATGAATTTTGTTATGTGCACCAATATGGAGGTTATGTGTTGCACATCACCTCCGTATTGCTGCACGTAAGAGAATTCATTCTGCACATGTGTGGCAACAGCGTTTCCTCTAATTTTTCCCAATCTTAACTTATGCTGGTGTTCGTTATCTGTAATCATTTTCTCATGTATGTTAAATTAATATTTCCCAGTTCTGTTCCCTATTTTACTTCCAGTTTCAGGTGTCTTATTTAGACATATTTGTTGCCCATTTATTTGGCTCTTTGGAATTGTTTTGCAGTCTGTGCTGTTTTAGTTGTATTTCAGAGTGAGACCTTAAAATATAGCAAGCTTTTCATATCTTTGCTAAAACTTGTGTCCTCAGAACAAAAATCAGTCCTCATTCTCTGTCATATCCAGTAAAAATGTGTTGCTAAATCCTACACAGATCTATATAGTCAGTCTCTCTCTTTGTGTATTTAATATCCAACAACCAGATTCAATTTTCTATTTTAAAAAAATGGAAACTTTGCACCTATATTTGATATTTAAATACGTTTTAAAGAGTACTAGAACAAAATGATTAATTTCCCTCCCATTCATTGTCACGTACAACCCTATGGCAATTGCTGTAATTGCTACATGGAAAAGTAATGTTGGGAAATTATGTATGTAATCTAGTAGTACTAAATTAGTGCCTAAAGGAAGAGATTCAAAGGCAATTAAAACACTGCCATTTTTGCCTTTGAAAATATCACAGTTGGGGCCACTAGAAGAGACACATATAGACACATTATAAGAGATGGACTCTTAGAATAGTTCAAACTGTAAACAGGCAAAAGTTGGGTTAAAGGAAGTGCTGCTATCCTTATTCTGCAGGTGAGAAGCTGAGGCACAAAGATTAAGTGATTTTTGCCCAAGGTCACATACAGCTAAGAACTGAACTCGGGTCTCCTGATTCCTAATCCAGTATCTGAACTGCAAGACTACCCTGTTTGTTTCATGGGCTTAATGAGAGTAATCAGCTGATAATGAAGAGGAAAGCCAGCACCATTTTTCTTTGATTTATTATTTGCATTACCATAAAGACAAATCAGCCAGTTTTCTGCAAACCAGAATACACCACCGTTGGGGAATTTCTGCCCTGGTGGTCTGGATGAGGAACTAAGACATTACCCAGCCAGCTCTTCCACTGACTTGCTGTATTAACTCAGACAAATCTCTTGACCTCTCTAAGCCTCAGTTTCCTCCCTTTGTAATGTTATACTCTCACAAAGGGAATGGTGGAAGTGGGCACAAGGTCCCATTGCCTTTACTATGCCATTTAAAATTACATCCAAAGTACAATGCCCTTTTAAATACACAAAAAGATTGCGTGATTTTAGTTCTGGTAATTTTTTGAGAGATGAGGGGCAGATCTCTTCCTTAATTTTTTTAAAAGTGATTCTTTTGTTTTAGTGGACAGTGGACCTTCTTCTGGATGCACCATGACAAGTAAGTGCAGGCCATGTAAAATTTTTATAAAGTATTGGTACTGTGTTCTCTCTTTAACTTGACATTTTTTCTTATACGAATGGCCACGCTTGTCCTACTATGAAAAATACATTATACCAGGTGCATTGCTGTACAGTGCATTCATTTGAGAAGTTGATCTACTCCTTTCTAAGCTACAGTGCAGCTGGCCCTCTGCACGTGGGAAGATTTCATCCTGAGTCATTAGTGAGAGCAGTACTACATATTTTGATTACATTTCCTTTCAAATTTCTTTTAGTCCGTTTACTAATCTAATACTGCAGACTGAACATGTCCTTGGATAAGCCATAGTATGTCAGAAATGTGTGTATCTACTATAAATCGTAAAATGCCCTCAGAGAGACAGACTTTGGGACCTTTGTGAACAGATTTAAATTATACTAATGCTTTAATCTATTTGGTTTGAAGCAAATTCAGTATAATCTCCTGCATTTTAAAATAGGAACAGATCAGTGTTGAATCTGTATACAGTAAATGTATTGAGTTTTGAAACCTTCTAACATGCCTTCGTTCTAGTAGCACCATCTCCGCTTGCTATATAGCCAACTGCCTTCTTCCAAGCCTGTTAGTATCAGGGACATTTCTTTGCTATGAAGAGTATCTAGCCAGATTGCCTAGCATGAAGGGCTATGGAAACATTCAAGAAGTTCTTCAGTGAAATAAGCATGTCATTTCAGTGACACACAATGCAAGGATTTCTCCTGAAACTGGGTCATTTGTAGAGTTATATACTGCACTGTTTTAAGATCCCTGGCTGGCTTTGAATGTATTGTAGTGGGTCTGTTTTGTTGTCTCTGCTACCTAAGGTGGCTTTGGTTCTGTTAAACATGATTTTCCTTTTGTGTCATTGATATAGAAGCCAAGAAGTCACTTGTGCTAAACGAAGGGGTTAGGGTGTAGCTCCCTTTTATGGACACCCAGCAGTTATAAAATCCCTCCTGATAGCTGTTCTCTAATTGTTCTATCTATGAGGGTTAAAAAGTCTCATTGCTATGCATAGGTAAAAGGCAGTGAGTAGGCACCTGGCCAAAAGAGCCAGTGGGAAGGCTAGAACTTGTTAAAATTGAAACAAGACTCCCCTTTTGTCTGTCTGTCCTTTTATAGGAAGAGGCAGACAGGACTGCAGTTATTCTGTAAGCTTTGGGCCAGGTATGAAAAATCATCAGTATTATACAGTGGAGCTCTGCTATAATATGCCCCATGGTAACGTGAATTTGGATATAATGCAATCATAAGTTGGCTCCCCTTTCTGGGTCTGGGGACACTGGCTCCTGGGGACCAAAAAATTGGATAGCGGAAAATGCAGGGTCGAGGTTATAGCAGGGTTACCATTTCAAGCCAGTGAGAGGCTGAGCGCCGGGGACAGACACTGTCTGACAAATGGGTTCAATTCCAGGTAAAATTACTTCCTAATGGCAACTAAAACCTATATACACACGAGTGACCTAGGTGGTAACAGAGTGTAAGGAAATGCAGGTGGAAAACCTCTCATGGAACTCGGAGAGCGGCTCTAGTGTTTACTTGCATTAGGTTGAGAGCTTATGCAGTTAGTGTAACAATAACACAGCCAGATTTTCTAGCCCACCGTTGCTCCATCCCTAACTCCCTTAGCATGGGAAAATCACTAGCAGGCACAGAGCCAGCATAGCTGGCGCATAATCCTCCCCATAGCCTCTTCTCCAGAGGACAGCTGTAACCTGCTATAGGGCCATTGTAGGGGCAGAGAATCAGGGAAAAGTAACTGGCTTCTTGATGAGCTGCTGAGTACCATGTAAAATTATGGGTGTGGGAGTTCCAGATGGCCATCAGCTTCTGTGAATTGTTTGAAATAGGAGTACTAGCACTTCTGAAAGGAATTTGCTCTCTGTATTGTTCAAGTTTCATTTAGCTACATTTCATTTGCATTTAGGCACCAGAAATTCCAGATCCCAGAGCTCACTTATGGGAGGAAGTGCTCAATGAGATTGTTTTTGTAAAATTATTTTGTTACATTGTGGTGTTCTGATCCATAATCCACCACACTTTTTTTTTTGTTAAAAATCCACAATGCATTTAAAACATTTTAGCACTGAAATGATTTACTGCAAAATTAGCTGAATGTTTGGTTATTAGGGCTGTCAAGTGATTTTTAAAAAATTGCACAATTAAATTTTTAATCATGATTAATCACGCTTTTAAACAATAGAATACCATTTATTATAATATTCTGGATGTTTTCTACATTTTAAAATATATTGATTTTAGTTACAATACAGAATACAAAGTGTACAGTTCTCCCTTTATTTTTATTACAAATATTTGCGCTTTATAAAGCAAAGTTTTAAAATTCACCTAATATGAGCACTGTAATGCACTCTTTATCATGAAAGTTGAATTTACAAATGTAGAATTATGTACAAAAAATAACTACACTCAAAAACAAAACAATGTAAAACTTTAGAGCTTGCAAGTCCATTCAGTCTTACTTCTTGTTCAGCCAATCACTCAAATAAACAAGTTTGTTTACATTTATGAGGGATAATGCCATCCGTTTCTTCTTTACAGTGTCACCTGAAAGTAAGAACAGGCATTCTCATGGCATTGTTTGAGCGGCATCACAAGATATTTACATGCCAGATGTGCTAAGTTTTCATATATCCCTTCATGCTTTGATTACTATTCCAGAGGGCATGCATCCATGCTGATGACAGGCTCTGCTTGATAATGATCTAAAGCAGTGTGGACCGACACATTCATTCTCATCTTCTGAGTCAGATGTCACCATCAGAAGATTGATGTGAAAATTAAAGAACCCAAACCACCAAAAAAGAATCAGTGTTGCTCCTTTAAGATTTCTGAAAGCATGTGCCACACCTTGTCCCTCGCAGATTTTGAAAGTCTCTTCAGATTCTTAAACCTTGGCTCGAGTGCTGTAGCTATCTTTAAAAATCTCATATTTGTAACTTCTTTGCATTTTGTCAAATCTGCACGGAAAATGTTCTTAAAACAATCATGTGCTGGGTCATCATCTGAGACTGCTATAATATGAAATATATGGCAGAATGCGGGTAAAACAGAGCAGGAGACATAACATTTTCCCCCCACAAGGAGTTCAGTCGCAAATTTAATTAATGCATCATCAGCATGGAAGCACCTCTGGGATGGTGGCCGAAACATGAAGAGGCATATGAATATTTAGTGTATCTGTCACGTAAATACCTTGCCATGCCTGCTACAGAAGTGCCACACAAACGACGCTGCTCACTTTCAGGTGAAATTGTAAATAAGAAACAGGCAGCATTATGTCCTGTAAATGTAAACAGACTTGTTTGTCTTAACAGTTGCCTGAAGATGAAGTAAGACTGCATGGACTTGCAGGCTCTAAAGTTTTACATTGTTTTGTTTTTGCATGCAGTTATGTAACACAAAAAAAATCTACATCTGTAAGTTTCACTTTCACAAAAGAAGTTGCACTACAGTACTTGCAAGAGGTGAATTGAAAAATACTATTTTTTTATCATTTTTAAAGTGCAAATATTAGTAATAAAAAGTAATATAAAGTGAGCACTGTACACTTTATATTCTGTGTTGTAATTGAAATCAATATTTGAAAATGTAGAAAAAAATCCAAAAATATTTCATGAATACCAAGTGACATTTTATTGCTTAAGAGTGTGATTAAAACTGATTAATTGTGATAAAATTAATTGCAATTAAAAATTAGTTTAATTACATGAGTTAACTGTGATTAATTGGTGTTTCTTTTATTTTTGTGAATCTTACTGTCTCTTTCTTTGTGTCTTTACCTATAGAAGCCAAGATACTGCTGACAAAGAGCCAAATACATTGCAGCTAGATGACTGGTTTCTTGCTAGGTATGGAAAAATCCTGGAAACACATTTAAGCTTAAATTCCAAGTATGCTGGTCATTGGCCATAGCAGTTTACTAAGGCTGAGCAGGATACCAGTTGATCAGCAACAAAACAACATTAACCGGGACAACTTTAAGTAAGGAATTCCTGTACTCCAACTGAGACCACATCAGTGCCAAGCAGAGCAAGACAATTGCCTCCTGTGACTTACGTACATACATACAACACTCTTGTTAATACATCCCAAAATATTGACCTCTTACTATTCTTCCTACATTTCCTTCACATCAGGATACTTTGCAGTTGTCCTTTAATAATGTCGTCTTGAGAAACTGCCAGGAGCTCTCATTCATTCATTCATTCATCATTTATTATGCCTTCCACCCCTCTCAGGGTATGGGCCGCCAACAACAGATTGCCAGAGGATTCTGTCCTGGGCCATTCTTTCAAGTTGACTCCAGTTGTATCCCATCTTCATGATGTCTGCCTCAAGGTCACGTCGCCAGGTGTTTCTTGGACGGCCTTTCTTCCGCTTGCCTTGGGGGTTCCACCTCAGAGCCTGTCTGGTGATGTTAGTTGGTGATTTCCGCAGGGTATGTCGTATCCAGCTCCATCTTCTCTTCCGGATTTCTTTTTCTCCAGGAAGTTGGCTGGTTCTCTCCCAGAGGTTGGTATTGCTGATGGTATCTGGCCAGCAGATCTGGAGAATCCTTCTGAGGCAGCTGTTGATGAATATCTGGATTCTTTTGATGGTAGTTTGTGTCATTCTACAGGTTTCGGCCCCGTACAGCAGTACTGATTTTACACTGGAGTTGAACAGCCGAATCTTTGTTTTCAAGGCCAGCTCTCTGGAGCCCCAAATGTTTTTGAGCTGTAGGAAGGCCCCTCTTGCTTTGCCAATCCTTGCCTTGACGTCCGCGTCTGTACCTCCCAGCTGGTCTATAATGCTGCCCAAGTAGGTGAAGGACTGCACTTCTTCGAGGGAATGTCCATTCAGGATGACTGGTTTGTTACTGCTGGTGCTAATCTTCAGGATCTTGGTCTTGTCTCTGTGGATGTTGAGTCCAGCCTGCGATGATGTGGCTGCCACAACATTTGTTTTCTCCTGTATTTGCTGGTGACTGGGGGAGAGAAGTGCAAGGTTGTCAGCAAAATCCAGGTCGTCAAGCTGGCTCCACGAAGTCCACTGGATTCCGTTCCTGAGTTCACTGGTGGACCTCTTCATGATCCAGTCAATGATGAGAAGGAAGAGAAACGGCGACAACAAGCATCCTTGTCTAACTCCAGTCTTCACCTGAAAGCTGTTGGTGAGCTGCCCTCCATGGATGACTCTGCACGTCATTCCCTCATACGAGTTCTTAATCAAGTTGACCAACTTGGCTGGGATGCCGTAGTGTTGAAGGAGGTTCCAGAGGTCTGTCGATCAGCGCTGTCGAATGCCTTTTCATAGTCGATGAAGTTGATGTACAACGATGAGTTTCACTCCAAGGACTGTTCGACTATAATGCGGAGTGTTGCAATCTGGTCTGTGCAAGATCTGTTCTTCCGGAAGCCCGCTTGTTCGTCTCGAAGCTGTGGGTCTACAGCGTCCCTCGGTCTTTCTAAGAGGATTCGATTGAATACCTTGCCTGGCACTGACAGAAGTGTGATGCCTCTGTAATTATTGCAGTTGCTGAGGTCACCTTTCTTGGGGAGCTTGATAAGATAGCCCTCCTTCCAGTCATTTGGTATCACTTCCTCCTCCCAGATCTTCGCAAAAAGTGGGTACAGCATCTCGACTGAGGCATCCAAGTCTGTTTTGAGGGCCTCCGCTGGGATGTCATCAGGTCCAGCTGCCTTCCCGTTCTTCATCAGGGTGATGGCCTTCCTGATCTCTGGTGGGCTTGCTGCTGTTGATCGGGAGGTCCACGTTGGCTGGGGCGATGTCTGGAGGATTTGGTGGTGCTGGTCTGTTCAAGAGTTCTTCAAAATGCTCAACCCATCGGTTCATCTGTTGTTCTATTCCTGGGATTTTCTTTCCTTCTTTATCTTTAACGGGTCATTCTGGATTGCTGTACTTTCCAGACAGTTTCTTGATTGTGTCATACAGTTGTTTCATATTGCCGCTGTACGCTGCCTGCTCAGCTTGAGCTGCCAGTCCATTCATGTATTCTTTCTTATCCTTCCTAATGTTCTTCTTCACTACTCTGTGTGCTTCTGCATATTCTTCTTGGGCCTTGGCTTTTGCTGCTCTAGTCCTGCTGTTGTTAACTGCTACGTTCTTCTGCTTTCTCTCCTCTATGTTGACCAAGGTCTCAGCTGTGATCCACTCTTTGTGATGTTGTTTCTTCTCTCCGACCACTTCCTGGCAGGTTGTTCTCAGTGTCTCTTTAACTATCTGCCATTTGTACTGTACAGAGTCTTCCTCATCATTGTGCAGCTGTTGCAGTACCTCAAACCTGTTCTTCAACTGAAGTCCAAAGTCTTCCCTAATATTGGGGACCTTCAGGCGGCTGACATCGTACTTCATTTTTCTATGTGATCCTTCCATCCAGGTCTTCTTCAGCTTCAGTTTCATACTAGCAACTACTAGGTGGTGGTCGGATGCCACATCTGCTCCTCTTCTAACTCTAACATCAAGAAGGGAACTTCTGAACTTCTTACTAATGCAGATGTGGTCAATCTGGTTTTCTGTCACGTTGTCCGGCGATACCCAGGTATTCTTGTGAATCCACTTACGAGGGAAGATACTGCCTCTGATTACCAGATTATTCAGTGCACAGAGGTCTGCAAATCTCTCGCTATTCTCATTCATCTCTCCTAGTCTGTGGGTCCCCATTACATGCTCGTATCCTGTGTTGTTGAGTCCAATTTTGCCGTTGAGGTCCCCCATAAGGATAACGATGTCTCTGTCTGAGTATGTCTCCACGATCTTCTGCAGTCTGCTGTAAAACTGGTCCTTCGCCGCATCTTCGCTATCGTTGGTGGGGGCGTAGCATTGGATGACGTTCATCTTGATCCTCTTCTGTTTAGTTCTGAAGGATGCTGTGATGATCCTGAGGCCGTGCGCCTCCCACCCAATCAGTGCCCTCTGTGCCAGCTTGGACAGCATGAAGCCTACTCCCTGGGTGTGGGGAGCGTCGCTCTCTTCATGTCTGGAGTACAGCAACAGTTCTCCTGACATCAGTTGCCTCTGTCCGGCTTGTGTCCATCTGGTCTCGCTGACTCCCAAAATTGTCAAGTTGTTGTTCCTCATCTCAGCAGCTACCTGCGCCGTCTTGCCTGTCTCATACATGGTCCTGACATTCCACGTACCAACGGTGGTTCTCTTGGTTGAGAGAAGGGTAGTCAGCCTAGTGGCTTCCTTGTGGCTTTCACCACCTAGCATCATGCATCTTCGGGTAAACAAAGATCCTTCATTTTCCAGGAAGTTGGTCTCTGAATTATCTGTTGCTTATGTTTCTGTAGCGGGTAAATTTTTATGGGGTGGGGTTGCTAGCCCCACGCCCAACCTTCCTCCTTTTTCATCCGGGGTTGGGACCGGCATTGGCGGAGTTGCCAAGAGCTCTCCTGAACTCATTTTCCCCTTAGATTTTCTTCCCCTGGGACCTTATCTGCCAGTTTTGAGGTTTTGGATATCTGCATTTTCTTTTAAATCCATTGTCCTTATTCTGCTGTTTATTCGCTCCTTTCTTTAGAAGCATTAAATCATCATTTCAGGTTCACTTTCATCCAAAACTGCCTTCCACTACGCAAAAAGATTAAACTAAACATTCATGTATAATGAGAAGCTTATAACAACATTATCCCTTTTATTTCTGTTATCCCATACAACACTTAGTACTCTGTTCTCATGTAGTTCCTCTTCCTGTTTTTCTGTGATGAAATAAAATACAAAATAAATTTGAATTACTTACAAGTAAAAATCATATAAATGGTGGAAAGTAACTGTAGTTTATTTTTTAAATGTTTTCAGTTTTAATAATGGAATAAGTAACTTTAATGTGACTATCTGGATGTATCCCTCAAACTATAAATCTTAATTGTTTTGGGATTCCCTCCAACATCTCTTCTACTTGGCTTTGCAAGAGTTCAATTCAATGTCAGATTTAGTCAATCATGTTTCTTTATTCGGTATGCAGCAAAGCTACTGTATGTACAGTCTGAGTTGATCAGACTCAAATGCTTGGGGTACGTCAAAGATCCCAAGTTAAACACAAATCTTCCTCCCTTAAATAGACTTACATCACATTACTATACATTATAACATGTTTTGCAGTTAAAAGCAGTTTCTCCTCTCTGGGTGTTCACACCTCCAGCTCACCTGCTAGAAGTGGGCCTCACCCCCCCCAACCACCCGAATTGAATTTTCCTTGTTTTCTTGCCTGCATATTTATCCCTGCCTCTGGAGATTTCCACAACATTCATCTGATGAAGTGGGTCTTAGCCCACGAAAGCTCATGATCCCTAAAATCTGTTAGTCTATAAGGTGCTACAAGACTCTTTGTTGGGATTAACTTGGTTACTTTGTAGGAACCAATCTCTCTAAAGCATGCTATGTCTACATGCTGTACAAGCAACCTTCTGTTTACCCCATGCTACATTCCAGGCCTATCTTATCCATTACAAAAAGTATGAAGTTGTTTCTCCTTATGTTGCCTAGTACAGATATCCTATCTCTAGCCTATTGATCCATTTAATTCCTCACCCATGCTTTCTGAGAAATGTGTCCTCATACACATTTATACCTCCTGTCAAGGTTCCCTCCCCACTCTGAACTCTGGGGTACAGATGTGGGGACCCGCATGAAAACCTCCCTAAGCTTATATTCCATCATCTTAGGTTAAAAACTTCCCCAAGGCTCAAATTCCTGTCCTTGTCCTTGGACGGTATTGCTGCCACCACCAAGTGATTTAAACAAACATTCAGGGAGAGCCATTTGGGGGATATTTTAGGGGAGATGGGGCTCCAAGTCCCTTCAGACCCTTTTGTGGGAAGGCTTGAGAATAATATACTAAGCAACTGGTTACAAACTGATCATAGATCAAACCCCCGCGGCTTTAGGACACTGAAAATCAATCAGGTTCTTAAAAGAATAATTTTATTTTTTACAAAAAGTAAAAGAATCACACCTGGAAAATCAAGATGGGAGGCAACTTTACAGGGCAAATAAGATTTAAAACACAGAGGATTCCCCTCTAGGCTTAGCTTCAAAATTTCAAAAAACAGGAATAAAACTCCCTCTTAGCATAGGGAAAATTCACAAGCTAAAACAAAAGACAATAACAAGGAATGCGTTAGATTACTTACAATTTCTATAATTTTAGATGTATCATTTCAGTAGTTGCTGGTTACCTGCTTGGTCTCTCTCTTTATCCCAAGAGAGAACAACACAAAGAGCACAAACAAAAGCTCCCCTACGCCGACCTGGTTTGAAAGTATTGTTTTTCCCTATCATTCCTTCTGGTTAGGTGCCAACTAGGTTAATTGAACTGATTAACCCCTTACAGGTAAGTGATTCTGTACCTCTGGCCCGGAGGGATTTTATATTACTGCATACATTAAGGTTGTTACGTTTCCCTTTATATTTGTGACAACTCCCTAATGTATTTTCCCCTCCATGCATCTGATGAAGTGGGTTTTAGCCCATGAAAGGTTATGCCCCAATAAATTTGTTAGTCACGCACTCCTCATTATTTATACATAATTAATTACTCATGTCAAGTTAGGCCTATATATTATATTTTTAAAAATATTTAGGTATGTATTGCGTAATTTAATGTGCAGTTTTCACAGTTATTATTTAGCAACTGTTTGCTTTCAGTTTTTTGAAATTGGGAAGCATAAACCTGAAATATTGCCTAAGAGGAAATAAATATTTCCTATTCAGAACTTTCCTGTATAAGATGATGTGGATCTGTGTATTGTTACAATAATTGGGCCTGCAAATTTACTCTAATTGTGAATTCAATTGTAAAAAATTAGTGAAAGTTTGTAAGATGTCACTATAGTCTATAACAGGGGTAGGCAACCTATGGCACGGGTGCCAAAGGTGGTACGCGAGCTGATTTTCAGTACCACTCACGTTGCCTGGGTCCTGGCCAGCGATCTGGGGGGCTCTGCATTTTAATTTAATTTTAATTTAATTTTAAATGAAGCTGCTTAAACATTTTATTTACTTTACATACAACAATAGTGTAGTTATATATTATAGACTTATAGAAAGAGACCTTCTTAAATGTATTACTGGCATGCGAAACCTTAAATTAGAGTGAATAAATGACGACTCAGCACACCACTTCTGAAAGGTTGCCGACCCCGGTCTATAATAAATGTTGATGGGAAAAGGTGCAAAAGAGACAGACTGAAATTAGTCCAAATAAAAAGGCCTACTAATATAAATCAAGGGCTGTTAAAATCATGCTTGATAAACAAGAAAAGCATAGAACTGGATATCAGTTTTTTTACCTTCTGAAGACTCGTCCAGTTAAAGGAAATAAAGGATATTGTTAAAATTAGCAGTACTTTACATTTCAAATGCTTTAACT
Source organism: Dermatemys mawii (assembly GCA_007922305.1). Taxonomy (NCBI): domain Eukaryota; kingdom Metazoa; phylum Chordata; order Testudines; family Dermatemydidae; genus Dermatemys; species Dermatemys mawii. The sequence goes on along the minus strand of ML677396.1, from coordinate 17,560,952 downwards.
GTTTCTCCTTTTCTGTATTCTTATTGAAAGGTTAAACAGATTTTTATGCTGTATTTCCCATGATACTAAGCAGGGTGAGGTCTCTTGTTTGACACTGTTTAATGTTGGACAGTGACTAGGTTATGTTAACACCTTTGACTTTTTGGTTCCCTTTATTCCACCTAAATTAATATACCACTACTGATCATTTTGCTTTTGTTGCATTCTCTACTGCCCTCTGTGCTGATGTCTGTTTTTTTCTTATATATCTTTAAAGTGCCTAGCCCACCTGAAATGGTGCTATACAATATAAACAGAACCTGAATAAATAAAATGCATAACCTGTCCTACAGTCATGTCTTGCCACCCGTCCTATGGCTGCAGAACTGTAGAATGTAGAAACATTTTTGAAAACAAGGAAGATAAAATGCAGAAATCACCTGTATCTATCAGGGGTCAGCAACCTTTCAGAAGTGGTGTGCTAAGTCTTCATTTATTCACTGTAATTTAAGGTTTTGCATGCCAGTAATACATTTTAATGTTTTTAGAAGGTCTCTTTCTACAAGTCTATAATATATAACTAAACTATTGTATGTAAAGTAAATAAGGTTTTTAAAATGTTTAAGAAGTTTCATTTAAAATTAAATTAAAATGCAGAGCCCCTGGACCAGTGGCCAGAACCCGGGCAGTGTGAGTGCCACTGAAAATCAGCTCGTGTGCTGCCTTTGGCACATGTGCCATAGGTTGCCTACTCCTGATCAATATTCTTGGGTGACTCACTTCCTGCTAACTTTTGGTAATCTGTTGGTTCTTTCATTCTTTAATGCAGTGCACGACCAGAGGTATCAACTTTGACTGACTGGTCAGCCCCAATTGTATGGGAGGGTACATTCAAGAGATCTGTGCTAGAAGACTATTATAGCAAGCGAAAAGTCACGGTGGGTTTGACAGTTTTTGCCATCGGGAAGTAAGTACTACTAGTTACTACTCTGGACTTACTTTAAACCTTGGGATTGCTACAGAAAACCAGCATGTTGTAATTAACAGCAAGGAAATCAGAAGCCTTTCCATTGTTATAAAATGCTTAAATGTGCACAGCACTTTTTAAAACAATGTGACGTGGCCCCACTTGTGGGGAACATACAAGTTTATGAACAGAAATATCAGGGCCGGCATTCAGATTTGGATGAAAGTGCAGTATAGGGGTGTGGAAGAAGTAGGTTTTAAGGAGGAAAGGCTAGAAATACATCTTAGAGGACAAGAGAAGGGACCCTGTTCCAGCCTGAAAGAGAGTGAGGGGAAAAAGCAGAGAACGGAAGCAGTAAGGCTGAAGGAACAACAAGACATGAGAGAAAAGGTTTTAGTAAGATGCCAGGTGAGGAACTGACAGCTAGCAGTGTTAAAAATATTTAGAAGACTAAAGTCTACATTTAAACTTCCAAGTTTAAGGTGCTATATTTTCATAACAGTACTTGGGATGTATGTGCACTTTTCAACTTCAGTGTGCTTTGCAAACATTAGCTATTTCTTACAATATTCCTTGAAGCTAGGGATCATTGTTCCAACTTCAAAGATAGGGGAAGAGACAGAGAGGCTGAGAGTGTCCAAGGCCAGAGAAAGAGTGGGTGTCAGAACCCAGTTTAGAACTCAGGAGTTCTTGGTATTCCATCCTGTGCTGTATTCGGAGCTCATAGAGAGAGTAGCCTATTGCAGTTTTTTGTCTGAGCACTGTACAATTTATATAAACTGCCCATAAAGTTGCCACTGCCAGCATTAGAGAAACCTGCTGAGATTTTTCTTTCTGAAATTGCTTTTTACACAACTTTACAAATTTTTTTTGAATTTTTTTTGCTAACATGCGAAGAGCAAGTAAATTATTGAAAGTGAAACTAGGGATGGCACTCACAGAATAAATACTTTAATTTCTGAACTAGTGTGACATAGTCCAGAGTAATCAAGCAATACTTTTCCTCTTGCAATTCTGCAAGTACCCCCTCCACTGTCCTTGAGAAGACACTTCTCAAAGCATGATGTCAAAAATCCAGATTCTTAACTCTTCACTTGTGCTATCTGTAATGAACTATCTAACCCTCTGATGCACACAACTATTGGACTTGGTATTACTGCTCCTGCTGTCATTTGATTTTTTTTATACATACATTAATATATGGAAAACGAAGCCTAATATATAAGGCATTTCTCCAATTGACTTGAAATCTTAGTCTTTTTAAAAATTGCTGAATCCCCCTCCATGTCAGAGTAAACTGAATGTTGAATGCTGGACCATAACAGGCTACATGCTGACAAATCCCTGTTAATTTAATTGGGCTTGCCCAGGTTTGAAAACTGCATAAAGTTTGGCTCACTTTTTATCTCCCTCTTAGGGTATGTCTTCACTACGGAGTTAGGTCGATTACCTTGCAGTCGATTTTTCAAAGCAGACTGTATAAGGTCGATTTTGTGTGTCCCCACAAAACACAGCAAGTCGGCAGCATTCGTCCACAGTACTGTGGAAAACATCAACGTAGCGAGTGGTACACTGTGGGTAGCTATCCCACAGTTCCTGGAGTCCTCAGCAGGCACCATTTCGAGCAGTGCACTGTGGGTAGCTTTTTCCATTCCCTAACCCTCCCCCCACCCCTCCCACTGTGAAAGAAACTGCAAATGTTCCTGCGGCTTTTCCTGTCTGCAAAGTTCTGAAAGTTCCCGGGGCTTTTCCTGCAAATGTCTGCAAAGTTCTGAAAGCTCCTGTCTGCAAAGTTCCTGGGGCTTTTCCTGTCTACCTGGCCAGAGCAGCGAGTTGAGAGTGCTGTCCAGAGCGGTCACAGTGGAGCATTGTGGGACAGCTGCCGGAGGCCAATAAAGTCTACATGCATCCTCACTAAGCCACAGTCGACCCAGAGAGGTCGATTTCAGCGCTACTCCTCTCATCAGGGAGGAGTACAGAAATCGATTTTAAGGGCCCTTTAAATCGATTTAAATGGCTGCCATGTGAGGACGGGTGCAGGTTTAGGTTGACTTAACGGTGCTAAAATCGACCTTAAGTCGTAGTGTAGACTAGGCCTTAGGGTGATCAGACAGCATATGTGAAAAATTGGGACGAGGTGGGGGGTAATAGGAACCTATATAAGAAAAAGATTAAAAAATCAGGACTGTTCGTATAAAACCAGGACATCTGGTCATCCTACTCTTTCTTCACAACATACTCCAATGTAAAAAGATTTCATTCTCATCTCTACTTATTGTGGCATCTGTACAGGAGCAGAGCTGGCCAACATGATATGGTTAATGCAATAACCTAAGAAGCTCCTATTGAGAATATAAGCATATTTCCCATAATATACCTTAGAACCATCTGTCTGTATTATGTGCAACAGGCATGTCAGAAGAACATCTGATGAAAAACAGAGGGCAGAGCTCTTAAGATTTCCTTTGTATAGAGTATGCACCACACTTGCATGTATCCCACTTCTTAAGTGTTGTCTAAAACAAAATTGTATTTACCTGTTAACATACTATAAATAGCAACTTTTTAGAAGGTAATTATAACTACACTGTAATGTTTTCTCTACTCAGAAATTCTGCATTATAGAGCTCTAACTCAGAAACAAATGATTTTTTTCCTTTGTTTTTATTCAAAATATGGTTGCCGTTTTTAAAAATCAACCACTATTTCCTCTTTAAAAAAAAAACAACCAAAAAGCTCAGACTTCTAAAAGTTTAGAACCTAACTGCTGGCTTATTTTCCACTATTATTTTCTTGTTGCTCTAAGAAAGTTTTCTTAATTATTCATTGGTTAGCATGTTGATGTAGATATATAACTCTTCTCAAGCACACACAATTCTATATTATGTACATACATATACACCCAGTCTTTATATAAATGCATATCAAGACATGCAGTGGTTGAGACAATCTTGAATCACAAGCACCCAAGAAGTTTAATTTTTTCAAACTGTACAGCCTGGAGTTTATTATAAAATATTACTGGACCAAATTCAGATGTGACAAATGGTAATGATGTAACTTACACTGAGAAGGCAGAAGGGTGGGGTTGTAGCATGAGCAGCACACTGAAGTTGTAAAATAATGCAGCTTCCCCTTCTCATCTTGTTTGAGAAGTGTAAGGTCAAGCGTCCATCCTTCTTCCCCTGACTTCATTGGAATACTACTACTCTTATTTTATAGGAACAGTCCAGTAGTTCTGAACCATGTCATGGTTCCATAATCATGAACTGGACCTTTATTAAAGCCAAGTGATTTTTAAAAAGGCAGGAGTAGTGTAAAATAGTCAATGTGGAGTCAAAACACTCCCCTTGTCAAAACCTCATTGTTTTTCCATCCCCATCCCCTCTGGAGGAGTTTGGAGGTGATGGCCCTTCCCAATGTTAGAGGTCTTCATGGAGGCAGGAATCATCCTGCAGGAATACTTGCCCCTCTGCTTGTCCGCCTCTTTTCCCAGATAGACAGGCTCTAGCAGGAGCCATGCTAACATTGCATGGGACCCCCTACAGCTCTTCTTTGGAGAAGTAATTCACCATTATTTCCTGTAATGTATATGACTTGGGTAATAACCCTTTAAATGGTTTTTGACTCTTCTAGGGGTGTACAGTGTCTTCTAAATTTCATATACTCGTGCTCTGGCAGGGTTCTATGTAACTAGATCTTGCATGTTGTGTGTAGTTGGTAAACACAGTTATTTTGATCCCCCCATGCCTGTGTGGTTTCTTCCTGTCATCTTTCTTGTATAAAGATCAAAAGAGACAACACTAATCTGCTGAAAACTTGCATCTTGACTCTAGTTTATTCCCAAACTGTAGATAAAGAAAGTTTAATGATTTTCCCATTTTTTTTCCTAGGTATCTCAATAAGTATTTAAAAACCTTCTTAGCATCTGCAGACAGTTTCTTCATGGTTGGCCATAAAGTGATTTTCTATGTTATGGTGGATGATGTCTCAAAAATGCCTTTTATAGAACTGGGACCTCTGCGGACATTTAAAGTATTCCAAGTTAATAAAGAAAGACGATGGCAAGATATAAGTATGATGCGCATGAAGATCATAGGGGACCTTATTGAAAGCCACATCAAGTATGAAGTAGACTTTATGTTCTGTATGGATGTGGATCAAGTTTTCCAGAGTGACTATGGTTTGGAGACCCTTGATGAGTCTGTAGCGCAGCTCCAAGCTTGGTTTTATAAGGCAGATAAAGAGGACTTCACTTATGAGAGACGTCCCGAGTCAACAGCTTATATTCCATTGACGCAGGGAGACTATTATTATCATGCTGCTGTCTTTGGAGGTACTCCTCGTCATGTTCTCAACCTTACCAGGGAATGTTATGAAGGAATTATAAAAGACAAAGAAAGGAACACTGAGGCAAAATGGCATGATGAAAGCCACTTAAACAAATATTACCTTACAAACAAGCCTACTAAACTGTTATCTCCTGAATACTGCTGGGATTACAAAATTGGCAGAAATGATGATATAAAAAAGGTAAAGTTATCATGGATGCCAAAGGAATATGATGAGGTCAGAAATAACCCCTAATTTATAAAGGATCCTGGGAGAGTAGCATTGGCATTGGAAAGTCTGATCTGCTGGAGTTCAGGGTCTGACCAATAGGTTGTAGAAAAATAACATTACACATTTTTTTAAAATGTAGTTCCATAAACTGCAAGATAAACCAAAATATATTCCTCATCTTTGAATAATTTACTGATGCTGGAGAATTATATATAAATATAAAATTTGATAATATATTGGTAGGGGATGGGAAACACTTGATCTACTGATTTGCTGTGTGGCTTTAGGCAACTTGCTTATTCTTTCCTCCAATTTACCCTTGTAAAATGTGGATATTACGATATATACCTACCTCATAGAGACACTGAGGATTATTTGATGTTTTAGAGGCACTATTATATCTCTTTTGAACAAGAACAGGGCACCAAACAGATGGAAGAAGGGATTGCCCTGTTTCAACCTCCATTCAGCTAAAGGGGATAGGGTGAAGTGCAGTGGAGGGGAAGAGTAACCACTGTAGAAAGATTCTTGTAGTATGAGGTCTAATGTGATTCCTACTGATGTTGATCCAAAAACTCCACCCACAACACTTTGAAAATGTACTCCTAAGTGGCTAACCCATCCAGAAACAGGCTACAGTATCTGTTTTCCTGTCAGTGATGTTCTCATTCTATAGTCCAGCAGGTTAGGGCACAAGCAGCTGGATTTCAGTCTACTTTCATAGAATGTTTGCCTGGAACAAGCATTTCATATCTGTAGCTTCCAACAGCAGAGAGATTGCTATCTGCTCTCTGGAGGTTTCACTGAGCCTTTGTTCTATTCCTGGCTCCAGCATTTCACTAAATTGGACTCTGCAACTGACTCTCTTCATATGCCAGAAGTACACCACAAGAAGTGCTGTGGGAATCAGTGCAAAGGATGTTGAAACACGTTTGAAGAGGTCCATTAGGAGCTGAACATGAGATGAAAAGTAATTGTTTTAGCCCTGGTCCAAAAAATGACAATAAGAAACTTGATGTGATGACTTCATACTATTGTATTTTTATATACTATATTGCTTAATTATTTTTACCACCAAGAAACTGTGAAATCCTAGCAAAACTATTAAATTGAACAGTAGGAAACATGGAAGGATATAATATTTCTTTTATTTTGTGGTAGAGCTTGACTTTTTTCTTTTTGTGAAGTAAAGAAGTTATTTCCTTTTACAAAATTTCAGGGAGATTCTGGGGGTGCTCTTTCTTTGTTAAATGACACCACAGTGAGACTTATTTCACAATACCGGCATTCTCTATAAGACTCAATTCTGTACCGTTGAGTGCCTCATGGGAGATGTGGAGCACCCTGAACTCCCATTGATTTTTATTTAGCTTGCAGGATGGGTCCAGAAGGCTGATATGTACAAAGTTAAATAAAATAATGTTGAGAGATTTTCCTGTGTATATAGATACTTGTATGGCCTCCAGCACCATAGTACCTGAGCACCTTAAATGATATTTAAAAATAGTGTAGACCTGAGTTTTAATAAGAAGCATGGAATGATGGGAAGCAGAAACACCCTCAACACTGGTATTCTGGGACTGGAGTTGGAACAGGAATGGGTATGTTTGAGATAATATTGATTTCTGTATATAGTATTAGAGCTGACTATATGAATTTAAGGGCTTAAAATCATCATCTAACAGTTATTAGATTTTTTTTTTTTAAAAAAATATCTTCCTAAAATAAAAATTGTCAATGTTTTTTAAATGACTTTCTTTATTTTGTTGTAAATCTTGAATGTTAATAAATATTTTTATCAAAAATTGTTAACGTATTTCTGTTAAAAGATGTTTTGGAGGTGGATGGTGACCTATATGACAGTTTACAGATAATCAATCACCTGATGGCTGTGCGTCCTATGTGCCATGAGTTTTTGGATCACTGTCCATTTCCAACTTGATCAGCTGATCACACCACAAGAATCTCCATCACAGTTGATACCCTTACTGGCAATCTCATGGCAGAGGAAACAAAATTTAATAGCCCTGGACATTGAACTACTCTATCGTGCCTAAAAGTAGTCACTCTAGGACAAGGTTGAAGCACTTTAGCAGTGAGTGATGTAGGAAAACTTGCATTGCTCTGGCCTATGCTATAGCTGTTCTCTGGATATCTCATCTACTCAGCCTGTTGTTGAAATGTTCCTTACTCAGATCTAGGTTTCCAATGTATGGCTTCATGAGTCATGGCATCAGTGGGTAAGCTGGGTTTCCCAGGATCACAATGGGCATTTCCACTTCCCCAGTAGTGATCTGCTGGTCTGGAAATAGTCTCAGCTTGCAGCTTTCTGTACAGGCCAGTGTTTTTAAAGATACGTGCACCTTTCCGGACCATCCAGCATTAATATCAGTGAAACACCCACTGTGATCCACTAGTGCCTGCAAAACCATGGAGAAGTGCCCCCTTATGATTTATATACCCGGTGCCAGGATGGGCTGGGGCAACAATAGGGATGTGCGTACCATCTATTGCCCTACCACAGTTAGGGAAGCTCCTTTCTGCAAAGCTACCCAATATGTCATGCACATTACCAAGAGTCATGGTCTTGTGCAGTAGGATGTGATTAATGACCTTGCACAGTTGAGTTACCCATGGTACCAACGGTCGATCTCCCCACTCCAAACTGATTTGCAACTGACCGGTAGCCATCTGGAGTCGCCAGCTTCCACAATGTGATTGCCACATGCTTCTCGACAGTGATTGCAGCTCTCAGTCTGGTGTCCTTGTGATGCAGGTCTGGGCAAAGCTCAGCACACAGTTCCATGAAGATGGCTCTCTGCATCCGAAAGTTTTGAAGCCACTGATCGTCATCCCAGACATGCATAACGATATAATCCCTCTGCTCTGGGCTAGTTTCCCTAGCCCCAAACTGCCTTTCTACAGTGCACAGCTCCTCAGTTAATGCCAAAAGCAATTGAATGTTGCTTATTTCCATTTCAGGCAGCTTATCAGACGTCTCTGACTGCAGCTCTCTGCAAGTTTAAGAACAGCTGCACTGCCAAGCGTGATGTACAAGTGATAGCTATCAGAGCAGTGAATCCATTCCTTCTTGTACAGGTGGTGGGGAAAGCAACTAGACAGCAGGATTTTTTAAAAATGCTGTGAAAGAAACAAGGAAGTAATGGGACTACTGGGATAGGAAACGGTGCCTCAGAGGGGAACTGAGAATGCTTTCTGCTCACCCCCTGCCCCGCACAAGACCTAGTGAGAGAGCTGTCCTGTGGGATAGCTGTCCTCAGCGCTGCTCTCATCGGCAATGGAAGTACTGCTAGTGTAAACACACACTGACACCCCTGGAATTGAGTGAGTACACACACGCCAGAGGAATTGAGTGAGTACACAAGCCAGTGCTTTACTTTCCCCGGTTCCCTACCATCAGTGAAACTTACAGCACAAAAACTCTGAGTGTAGATATACCCACAGTTATTTCATCTTAACTTTCCTGAGTGTCCCCATGCAGACAACCTCAAGAACAAATTTCCCTACATTTGGCTAATACTATAAAATTTACAAAAAGATCAGAGTTCAAAAAGATGATGTGATCCTGTCCAGTAAAATGCAGGGGGCCATTGCTTAGAGGCTAAGTTATAGATGATGTGTACTATATTATATATAAAACTTAAGATAAATTGATCTTTATCAGCCTCGTTAACTGGTTTTATGTACTGCCATTTGCAAATCATAAAATATTTGGAATACAGCAGAACCCCATTTATCCGATCTTACTGTGAATCAGGGCTAGACTGGGTAATTTAAAATTCAGATAAATTTGAGAATGGGAAAATGTGACGCTGCAGTGCCATCTAGTGGCCATATCAGAGATTGCCTGCTTCTAGGCCTGTATGCGCTGGTGGTTCTGTTAATACAGAGGGGCAGATAATGAAAGGTCTAAAATACATAGGGTGCTACTTTATTTATATAGGGCACTCGTGTCTTGCAATGATATACAATCAATATAAAAATACTACCCACACTGAATTACATCCCTCCTTAAAGATCCTTTTTATTAGCCTTCCACCACTGTTTCCTACATCCTGTAATGATTACATATTAACAAAGTAAGAAGGCAGTCACGGTCTTTTGCTTTTGTAACCCTTGTCCTTCCTAAGTCCTCCCACTCTTGTTTGTGTCCCTTTTTGTATTCTAAGGGTATGTCTACACTGCAATTAGATACCTGTGGCTAGTCCATGCCAGGTTGCTTAGGCTAAGGGGCTGTTTAATTGTGGGTTCAAGCACAGGCTGCAGCCCAAGTTCTGGGACCCTGCCACAGGTCCTGCTCTAGGCACCAGCAGAAGCAGCACGTGGTTGGAGCAGCATTCCGGCCATTCTTGGGGTGGCACAACCCAACCACCCATTTATTTATTTATTTATTCATGCTCCAGCAGTTTTGATCTTGGTGCTTGGAGTGGCAAAAAAGCTAGAGCTGGTCCTGCCCTTCAACCGCGCAGGGTCCTACAGGCCAGGCTCCAGCCTTGCTTCTTCATACTGAGCTATAAACCATTACACATCTACAGAAACTCCTTATTACATATGTTGGTACCGTTATTGAGTGATATTGCAAATGTTAAATACATGCATTTCATGCATTACAAAATGTTCAACAGTGACAGTATGGGACTCATTCTTATAAGGTATGGTCTTGAGATACAGAATCCACATAAAAACCTTGTATCAGCCCAAGGTTGACAAAAGTGCCTGCTGGACTAATATGTGCAAAAAGCACTACTTCTGAAATTCAGCTGTAACTGAGATGAGACCTGATACTCCTGTAATAATAGCAGCAACACTATGCTATAGTTTAGGGACATGCAAAGAAGAATACTATATCTAATCAAAGTAACAGGAATTGCAGCAAGAAAATTGCACACCAGAGCCAACAGCTCTGAACTAGCAAAAAGAGCCATGGGATCTTTAATGTCCACAAATAAATTTGTGGACATTAAATTTGAAATACCTTTGTTAGTCTCTAAGGTGCCACAGGAATCCCATTCTTTTCACAGGAATTCAGAATCTTTATTATGTCACATCCAGCTATACAGTGCCAATTAACACTGTGCTTAGCATTGGTTCATTTCTTACTCAGAGGACAAACATCATCTGTGCCAGATAGCAAGTATTTTAGGTGAACACTGGAAATGAAAAGCTTTCACTCATGCTCTTGTAAATCAGCTCTCATAATACTGTATTTCTTTAGACCTGAGTTTTGCAGCCTGAAATTGATAGTGGTAACAGCTTTAATAAATTATCCTGAAGCTTAGCAATTCCAGGAATATCTGCCCCATAAAGGCTTCCCTCACATCACACAAATGGGCTTCTGGATTTCAGTAAGTGAAGAGTAAGAACATTGTTGGCCAATTCCAATACTCTATAACAATATTATTAACCAAGGGGAGCTTCCTTCTCCTACCCCAGTCTTCCATGAATCTTAGATTTTTTAAAAGACCATTTTTTCCAGTCTCAGAGCAGTTAGGTTTGTGAGGATTATTTAAATGTAGATAGTGCAGGTAGTAATGCCTGTTGTTAAGGCTGCTCAAAACTTTGCAGAAGACCCTCTTTTCAGTTGCCAAACTTTAACCATTTGAGTTGGTATTTCCATGTCAGCGGGCTGCTTCGGAGTGAATTGTTTTGGAAAATTTCAGCAAAAACTATTCAGCTGCTTCTCGGACTGAAATTAAGGAAAAATACATTGTTTTGCTTTGTTAAAAAAAATCTTACAACCATTTTGTTGAAAAATTCTAGTGCCTCCATGACTGGAAATTTGCCATAGTGACAGGAGTGTGCCTTTTGTTACCTCCATGAAAACCTGCCCAAATGTGACTAAGTTATGAGCCTCTGAAAATTTAAGTTCACACATAGATATATGCTAAGTTTAGAAGCCAAATTCTCTGAGCATTCTGCCTGAATTGAGCATGCTTAACTCTTCACATTGCCTATGTGTGACTGGACTGAGTATGTTCCATCCTGGAGCTGTTGGGGGCAGAACAGGACTTTCCTTGCAATTGCTCCTCCAGCTATGACAGTAGGTACCGGAAATGCAGCAGGGACACTGCCTCTCTGGTGGTCTCACCACTCCACCGCACCCCCAGTGGCATCTAGGCAACACAAAGAAAAAGGATGAAGCACTCTTCTGGTTCCCAGACTGCATCTAGGAGAAAGCAACCTTACTGGAATGCATAGGAGTGAGAGTGAAGAGGGGGGTGAAGCTACAGGGTGGATAATAGGAGAGGGGAGGAAAGGGAAAAGAGCCACAGGTGAGGGAATAGATAGAAATGGCGGGAGGGGAAGGAAGCTAGGTGGACTTGTTGATTATCAGGGTACTCTGCCAATTGTTTTTGTGTTGGAGAGAGTGTTGAATGCTTTAGTTCACACAGTTCATTTTTAATACTAATTAATATGTCCTTAAAACATATATACTTAGAGAACATGATAGAGATTCTTTTTAAAATTGAAATAAATTTATATTTGTAAAAATTAGTTTTAGAGAAAATAATTGCTACTTACAAACATCAGCAGCCTTCTTCAAATGAATCTAAATAGAAAAGATAAGTTGAAAGAAAGATCTATGTATAGGTAGATGGAAGTAGCTGCACATGTTTATTATTGCATGTCTCAAGTATAATATGTTTAGGAAGGATGAAAATAACATGATATTTGACTAATATAATAACATAAATCACTCCTACACAGTTTAAAGAAAAAACATATACATACATATACAAACTATCAATTAGACTGGTTAACTTTCTAGCAATTACATAGATGTAGTGCATTGTAAGGGACACTCGATGGCAGCAACCATCCACAGAACAACAAAACTTGTGTGTTCATCCCCAAGTTTTTCCTCACCAATAAGTACTACTGAAGTCAATGGCAAAATTCCCATTGATTTTAACAGGAACGGGATGAAATCCACTTTAAGAAATCAGATAAAAGGCTTTCTACTCTAAAATCTTTGAGAAAAATGCTGTAATAAATATGTATTAGTTTGTAGCTAAATGCATGAGTTGTTAATAAGACTCCATACAACAGCTTGATACTTTTGTGTTCATGAAGTGATTTTTTAGCTTTACTAAGGTGAAAATGCCCAACCCTTAACTACTGATATTGATTTTAAGAGGGGCTAGCTGTTATCTGCTTACTATTCATTGCTGAAACTTGGTCTAAAGTAACTATCAGCTCACAGTATCTATTCCTTGTATTTCAGGGGCATCCTCCTTTACTTCTTAACCTACTGAGGTTACTGTTAGGAGACGTCCTTACCACTGGACAACACTTTCAGCACAGTGATCCCCTACAACAGAGATGGCTCCATTTTCTCAAAAGAGATCAGCACTGACAACTTGTCAGAAGTCCAAGGGACTGCACTTAATTTGTACAAACAAAAGAGAAGACTGCAGTCTCCTTCATCTTTAATATAATGGTGTATTCTCTTGATATTAAATACTCCAATATGCAGTGCTCCAGTCTGCTGTAAGATCTGTTCTGATTAAGATGCAGTAATGTGTGTTGAGACTTCTGGTCTCCCTATTAAAGATGAATAGTCATAGAACTCCCTGCCCTAAACGGTTAGGTATCTGACTATCTTGCATTGATATCCTGCTATAGCTGCTCTCTAGATAAAGAGACATACAGTTTCCAAGGTTGTTTTTCTGACATCTTTTGCAAGAAGAACTACAGGTAAATTTACACAACAGTAAAATGAAAAACAAAGCACAGAAGCACTGCCAGCTTGAGAACCCTCTCTCGGTGACAACCTCTATGAACATAGCAACAAAGAGTCTTGTAGCACCTTATAGACTAACAGATCTTAGGGATCATGAGCTTTGGTGGGCTAAGACCCACTTCATCTTTGTCGCTTTTGCAGATCCAGACTAACACGGCTACCCCTCTGATACTAGACTCTATGAACATATTAATCCCAGCTCTTCACAGACAATATTCTTAAACATATTAGTAGCGGTAGTCAGAAAAGGGAGATTCAAAAAAGTTATCAGGACTCCAGGACCATAAAATAGATTTAGTTTTTGTTTTCATTTATCCCTGATTTTTTCTGAGGATTTTTGGCTACTTAGAGCTAGTCTGGAATCTGCTAGCAAAGTGATGCAATTAGAAATTCATGGCAATTGACGACAAGAAGGGCTGTTTATCAGGCATCTTAGGTCCGGTGGGAAAGAGTTTTACCATTATTCTCTTGCAGTGATGCTGTTCATATCATCTTGGGATTCACATGCTTCTGAAATAAGGCTGCAGTGGACAAAAAAATCTTTCATTGTAACTAAAAAAGAATGCAATTTCCTTTGCCCATAATATAGAGGAGAAGCTCACATATCACTTATCACGCATTTGTTTTATTTAGCTACAAATCACTCTACATAAATAGGAAACTCTAGTCCCCATGGCTTTATTAATCACATAAAGGAAAGCAAAAGCCAGGGCATTTCCAAGGGAAGACTCAAACAAAGAGGAATTATTATATATTATCGTTCATATTAAGCCTCTGAATTACACTATTAACACCTAGCTACTATATACCACTGTTCATCCATACATCTCAAAATACTTTCCAAAGGCGCTAAGTATCATTATCTCAGTTTTGCAGATGGAGCAAATGAAGCAAAATTACCCAGTAAGCTAGTGATTATAAACTCTAAACATAATGATGCCACACAATAAATATATGTGTATGTTCCTTCCCCACTTTCATAGCTGTGGAAAACGTTTATTCCCCATATCAAAGAGTTATTAAAGAATAGTCACATATAGCCCTCTTACAACTTCTGATGCCAGGACTCAGCCTTGAAATGTTTACAGGTGTGACACCTTGCATAGCAGCATTGCTACAGTGCAGTAGCTGAGTATGTAATTACCTGCTTCTAGGGTTCTATTGTTGTTACCATGGAAGGAATCTCTTAGGAAAGCTGCAAAGATCACGACTCTGTTTTCTGCCCCCCCCCCCCCCCAAAAAAAAAAAAAAAAAAAAAGGGGGTGGGGGTGGGAACATAGAATCAGCACTTTACTAGGCTAAGCAAGCAGCGTCTCCATCAGTAAGAGAGAGAAGCAGCAAGAGCCCCTATAGGTGGAATTTTCAAAAGTGCTCAAGCTGCATTAACTCTTCTCCCATTTAAGAAAATGGCAAACTCTTTTTCCTTCCCCCCACCCGGCCACTGACTTTAACAGGAACAGTGTTACAATTCTGAGCACTTTTTAAAAAAATCCTATCCTCAGTGGCCATGGACTCTTGGTAAAAGAGAGAATGAATGACCTAGAGCTCCCTCTCAGCCCCCACAGAAGCACCTTACTTCTAGCAATATCTTCCCTGAGCCCATTTATCCCTCCACTGGAAATAACATTTACTATTAAACACCTAGAAATTTTCATTTTCATATTCAAACAAACTAAAGGCTGACTTACCTTCCCAGGGAATTTCACAGCTTATTTGCTTTCAGTGCTCTCATATTCTCTTTGGATTGTTTGGCTTCTTCTCTGTCTTCTCCCTTTCTTTTCTTTGAACCTCATGTCCATGTCCCTGTCTCTGCTCCTCTCACACACTTAAGTTTACACTGTCAAATTTATCTCACTTTTTTCATCCCTTGTCAAGGGGGCTCTGCTGTTGTCACTGCACTTTCTTAAGAATCAATCCTCTTCTAATGGCCCAGTACCTATATGCCTCTCCTTTTCCCTTAAGGCCCATTTCCCAGCTGCCTTATCTGTGTCAGCTCCCTACCATGCCCCATGGTCCTTCAACCCATTTCCCAGCTAATTTACCAGCTGTCACCTCCCCCACCACATCCGAGGGCTCCTCTGCCCAATTCCCATGCAGGGAACCATAACTGCTACAGAACATTCTGGCCTGAATAATTCCATCCCTTCTCACATCACAAGGTCAATGGTCACCCCAAGTGGGCTGCCTGCAGTGTGAACAGTAACTGGGTCAGAGGGGGTATTAATCTACCCTCCTATCTCAATAGCAACATGATTATTTCTGGCTGCTCCCTGAAAGCATCTCAGCTCCACCCACCCTTTCACCCTGCACTGGACACTGAGGGTGACTACCCAACACGAAAAGCGAAAGGGATAACTCTTAACAGAGATAACACAGCTTCAAACACAACCCCAAATCCCGCCCCACCCGACTATGCCCCTCATATCCCTGTATCTCTGTCAGCCCCATATCCCTGTAACCCATCTCTCTGCCCACACATCCCTGATATTCCCACAGCCCTGTGTCTCGCCAGTGTCTCCACCTATACATGTCTCCACCTATCCCGGTCTCTTTGTCCTCCCATATCCCTGCCCCTCATAGCCCTGTATCTGTCACCCCATAGCCCTGTGACCCCATACCCTCACCTCTTATTGCCCCCATCCCTGACACCCCATATCCCCATCCCTGTCTCCCCATATCCCTGTGACC
>ML677396.1:17465674-17539990 GCA_007922305.1 Dermatemys mawii | reverse complement strand
TGCCTCTGCCACTCCATATCCCCTCACCGCAGGAGGAAGTGAGGGGCTCCCCCACCCTCCAGGCAGCCGGAAACCAGGGGGGCCCCGAGCTCCGCCCCGAGCCCTGGGGGCCCTGCTGAGCGGGGCCGAGGCGGGGCCTGGCGCAAGGGGCGGCCCCGGGCGAAGGGGAGCGCGGGGCGGGCGGCCGGGGAGCGGCCACTCGGCGGAGCAGGGGGGAGCGATTCGCGGCGGACGCGGCGATGGCGGACAAGCAGGGCGCGAGAGCCGAGCGCAGCCGGCGGGTCCCGGACACCTTCAGCGGTAAGGCGCGCGGCGGGCTGGCGGGAATCGCCCCTCAGGGCCCCGCCGGGGGCTGGCGGAGCCTCGCGCGCCTCCCCTCAGGGCGCCGCCTGCCCCGCGGGCCGGTCAGGAGCGGGGCCCGTGGGGACCCCCCGCCCCGCCAGGGCGGCGGGGGGCTTCGAGGTGGGCGCGCGTCCCCCGGCACGGGGCCGCTCGCTTCAGACTCTTCCCAGGCGGGGAAACACCCGCCCTCAGCAGCCCCCTGTGTCCGGATACCCGGCTCGCCCGTTCCCTCAGTCGCCAGCCTGGGGACTGTCCTTCGCCCACCCCCACCGAGCCCCGATAGACCCCGCGAGCAGCTCCTGCCCCGGCCACGTGCGCTGGGTCCTGTGGCCAGGGCGTGTCCCTGGCGATGTCATCCCATGACTGCTTTAATTAAAACATGAGCCGTTAATCCCTGGAGACTCCCGGGCAGCCCTGCAGGGTGAGCAACCCCAGGTTGGTGGCCTACAACCGGACAAGCGCCCCCCCCCCCCCCAGTGTACCCTCCGAGTCACGAACACCAGAGTTGTGACATGAACAGTCAACCACACACCTCATTTGTTTGGAGGGACACATTGAGGCAGCAGCGAAGAGGGGGCAAATACTAACCATGCGATATGAGACGTGAACCACTAAAGAAATAAAAGAAAAGCAGCGTTTTTCTTCTGCATAGTAAAGTGTCCGAGCAGTGTTAGGTCAATGTTCAGCTGTAAACTTTTGGAAGTACTGTAATGTTTTGTTCAGTTGCAGACATTTCAGAGTTATGAACAACGTCCGTTCCCGAAGCGTTCGTACTTCTGAGGTTCTACTGTATGCCCAAGAACAAAATGCGTGGCACAGGCCCCTTACAAGATTGGCTACCTCACAACTGGGTACCCAGCAAAAATGGATGAGGAGGAGGTTTGAAACTGGGTTAAATTTTTTAACAAGTCTAAAGTTTTCACAGTTTGTTGTGTGAGGTGTCAACTTGTAGTAATGGAAATAAGAAGGTAGAGGAAGAGGGTTCATTTCATTAGCAAATAACTAGTAGAATGGTGGACCAGATGTACCATTTTCTTTTGGACAGAAAATAACATGGCTGGATCACTAAGAAGTGAAACTCAACATATAATTAAGATCCTTGTCAACAAAACTAGTCCCCTTAGGGACTTCTAACTGTAAATAAGAAGAACTGATTTGTTTACTCCACTAAATGCATTTGGTATTAGCAAAATGTTAGATGAATGATACAGACTAGCCAGATTATGCAATATAATAGTGGATTTTAAAACAACAAACTGTTTTATTAAGGATGAGATGGTGAAAATATCATCACGTGCTTATAATTTAGAAAGTGACTGATGGTTCCATGGGATTGATGGGATGTGAAACCACCATGACAACAAGATTTCAACATAATCGTAATGAAAGTTCATACAACCTTATTTTAACCAAATACTAATTTGCACATACATACATGCACGCTTGCATCACTAGAGACAGATCAGTCTAATTCAATTTCCAATTTTTTCCTATTTCTCAGTGGTGCTTTATACTAGCAGTCTGGGCTATTCTAGAAAAAGTTAGACTATCCAGCATGTCTTTTGGGTGTCATGTATTATCTGTTCTTATCACTTTAACATCTCATGTGACCTTGGAGTTGGTTTTCAGAGGATGAACTCAATATAACAGATATTTTCCATGTCTCTCATCCTACAATACTAATTTGATTACTGAAAACCAGTTTATTTTGTCATTAAATACATGATGTAATGGAGATTGAAACAGATAGAATGCAACTAAATATGGTTTGTTCTGCACTGTAGTAAGTTTGGGGTGGAGGGAATTCATAAGATTGTTTAAATATAAAGATTTAGTTGAGCAGCTTGTGTAAATGAATATCAGGATACCTGTTTGTATTGTTAGTTATGGGGCCAACGCCTAGTTCTGGTATCCACTAAAAAGATCTATATCATTCTTTGTGTATCTTGGATATTAATAACTAAACCAGTCATTTTGAATAGGTGCCTGGAATAAAATTAAGTGAATTTCTCTCTTATCTTTTCACATTTCAAGTTGTTATCAGTTATTCAGAAGTTATTGTAAGCTTTATGTTCTCATGGAGGCTAAGGTACTGGCTGTAAATTATTTTTGCCATAGTAGATGAAGTATTTATACAGTAAATTGATATGACTTACTGATGTCTATAATTATTTTGATTCAGTACAATTTGCCATCATTAAATCCATTCATTGCTCCAACCCTTAATGCAGAATGGAGTATAAGGAGATGGAAATAGAGTTGCTTAACTGTGACTAAGGAGAAGTAGAGAAGCTTGTGTAAAAAGACTGTTGCTTGCTCTAAGGGTACATACTTGTCATTGTCCTTTTGGTTGACAGGAACCTACCAAACTGGCTAGGAGAGGATCAGTAGTGCTTATAGATCACTAGGGACCAGAATAACAAACTTGCGCAAGGCAACAAAGAATAAACAAACCCAATAGTTATCACTGGGTGTGCCCCAATAAAATGGATACATCCCAGAGGGACAGATTCTCAGTCATCATCCCGTTAACTTTTTTTAAAAAATGACATTAGTGAAATGTGTTGAACTGACATACCTGGAGAGTTGTCATCTGTTTTATGTACAGGTACACCATGGGCAGTACAAATACAGGTTTCTGCCCCAACACTGGCTTATAGAGATACTTTCTTTTAGGGATGAGTGGATTATTCAGTCCTTACTTTTCTATTCTGCCTTGCTACTAAGGGGATAAGTTGGTATCAGTGGTGACGGCTATTGCGATATGGACAACTCTCCATTCTTAGCTGGACTGAGACTGCCAAACTTGCTATATTGTGTATTGGGCAGAGAATCTCTCTTCGTGAGGTGATCCTTAGATCTCTGAATGCTGACCTTACTTCTTAATCATGTTTCCGATTCCATAACTCTATATACAAAACCCAGTTGTGATGTTACAAACAGCAGATGACTGATTTTTAAATAGGGACTAAGCAACAGAAGACTGACTGTTAATGAAACAGACCTTGTTTTCTTGTAAATGTCTCTTGTAATAAACATTAGAAGGAAATAAAATACGTACAAAACAAATGGTATTGTTTATAAACATGTATTTTGAAAAGTTACAGTAGATATCAACGGCAAGCTAAGAATGCTAAACAAGTTATATGGTATGGAAATGGCTCTCAGCCAGGGGTATGCAGAGGTCTTCCAGGGGGTACATCAACTCATCTAGATATTTTCCTAGTTTTACAACAGGCTACATAAAAAGCATTAGCGAAATCAGTACAAGCTAAAATTTCATACAGACAAAATGAGAAAATAAGCAATTTGTCAGTAATAGTGTGCTGTGACACTTTTATATTTTTATGTCTCATTTTGTAAGCAAGTAGTTTTTAAGTGGGGTGAAACTTGAGGTACACAAGGCATATCAGACTCCTGAAAAGGGTACTGTGGTACGATATGGCCCAGAAGCTATTTCCTGGGTATGCTGGATCTGCCTTTCAAAGAATTGTGCACTCTTGATAAGCAAATTTTTTTTCTCTTCACATGCTGAAGATATATCTACATGGAAGAATTAAAATTTGTATTACAACAATAGGTGAAATTTAACCTGTGCTAACTGCTAGCACACATGGGACTCGGATATTTCTGCCTATGTAATCCTGCTCAGAGCGGAGTTAGATAGCACTGTGGTAAACAGCTTGCTGTTACTGGTGCAGCTGAACTGTTGTAGTTGCTCTAATACAGGCACTGACTTTTGTACCTTTGACTTTGACCACTCTAGAGTGTTACAGCTCTGAAAAATGATGCAATTCTGTAAGTGGTAGCAATGGTGGAAGCTGTAGTGTAGATGGAACTCAGGCATTTTTATCAGCATGCAACACTACTCTCCGTTTCTGAGTCTCTCACTGTGGAGGAATTAGCTAATGGATTTTCTCTTTGTTCATTATGATTATTAAAGTCAGTTTTTCAGCAGTTGCCTAAAAGATTCCTGTATATTAAAGCTTAAATATGTATCCCGAGCAATAAATGTTACTGATCATGCAGTGTGTGAGTATGACTTTTTCTTCTCTTCCTGAGGTGGAGTGGGATAATATTTGTCCCTGTCAAGTTTGCCTATGTAGCGTTATGGAAATGTTCATTCCTACTAATATTTCATATGAAATGCTGTTGAAATTTGTGTATGATTGTGAAATATATGATTAATCTCTAGAACACCCCTTTTGTGATGAATCCTGTAATAAAGCTAGGAATTCCCAAATGAACTAATTCGGTAGAGTTCATTGGGCGTAAAAAGCCAAGCAGGGCATGAACTATCTCTGTTTTGAATGGCCTCTTGAGCTCATCTTGACAACTTCTCTTGTGATCTCATGAGTATCCTATCGCTGAAATGTGCTATTAAATATTGATACAGCAATAAAACACTGACGTAAACTATCTTTCTGCTCTCAGAACAAAGATGTGTTTGTTCATGTGATTTCCATTAGCATTGCAGAGCTGTATTCTACCCAGTTTAGTTTTCGGTTTGACTTTGGATAAGTGAACTGAAACGTTCTGTTTTTAAATGCCTTTTTAAAAAGTAGGCTGGACTCTCTAACATATGTTAAACAACTTCCATCCAGAAAAAGATATTTCCATTTACCTCTTTATTGGTAGCTCTGAGAAGCACCAGTGGGACAGGAAGTGTGATTGTGGGGAAAGTTCCGTGACATTTGGGAAGGGTAAAAGCTTGTTTAGCCACAGAACAGTCTGATTTTATACAATAACAAGTTGCTCCTTGGTAAGTTTAAGCCAAAGCTTTTATGATCCTTTTGAAAATCTCAATACTCAAAAGCAAAGACTAAAAACACTGGGTCAAGACGCAGCTGAATAACCCAGTGATTGCCCAAGAACTACAGGAAATTATTTGCTGATTTGGCAAACTATATTTCCTTCCTGAATATACAGGCATTTTGTGTCCAGTATACACAAATTTCTTTGTGGAGGACAAAGAAGAGGAAGATACCGATGCTACATTTTGAAGGCTCTTAGAAACCAGAAGGGCCAAATTTAAGAAGAATGGATTATTCTTAATTTTCCATGATACAGATGCAGCACTTGAGCTGCTGACATATATCATATCTACATCTAGTTCTGCATCTCCTGTAAGCTGATATAAATGAATGTGAACATATGGATATATATTATAGTTATTCTTTGGTAACCTATTTCTCAATATATAACTGAAGTGATAATATAATAAATAGAGTAACAAAACTGCACAAGTTGATTTCCCCACCTTCCATGTCTCAATAGAATAGATAAGCTAGTGAATGTGATTTACAAATTGATTGAAAATTAAGGTATTCAGCATAATTTGAAAACATAGTGAGCGGGGATGTATGTAGTCAATCTAATAAGTAAGCATTGTAGACAACATAACTTGTGGCAGTGATTGTGTGGGTGTTAGGACCACAAACCTGTAAAATCAACTTCTAGCCATGTGTGTTTTCTGTCAGATTTTGTAGACTATGGTAGCTTGTGGAAAGAATCTAAGCAAAATCCTCTTCATATCCATATGATAGTATTCCCTTTTGATATTCTCTCCCTTCCCTCCCACGCAAGAGGGACTATCCCCTTGGCATGCCTCTCACCAGAGTTCCAAATGTGTAGGGAGAGCAGAATATTGAATACAGTGACACCTGTATAGGAACTCATCGTTATGAGGCAACTACTGTACTTGGTATAAGATGTGGCTCAAAATATACGGAGTAAAATTCTTTTCCACCTTCTGTTTAAGCAGCCAGTTTTTGTCAGTTCCTTGATTGGTTGCATAAATCAGAGTTCACTGAACTACTTTGTGGAAACAAAGATAGACTTGCTGTGAATTTGCAGAATTCAGTCTCTCTCTGCTCACCTATTTCTATTTGGGAGAGACTCCCTCTTATTTACTAGATACAGTAAATCCATTACACTAAATCCTTTACTGTACAAATACATTTATCTAACCCTCCATTAACTGGCTGTCTGCACTTACCAGACAACCAGGACTTCAGGGCCAGAAGTGGGTGATCTCTCCTGTGGACCCTAGACAGCACTGCAGTGATTTTTTTTTTTCCAGATCTCCAGTTTATCTGGATTTTTGATTATCTGATGTGGCCCCGGTCCCAATTAGATTGGATAAATGGGGTTCTGTTGTACTGAGGTTTAAAGTATGGATTTCCATATTTTGAATGATAATGCTAAATCCTTTATTGTAGGTTAGGTTGCTATGTGCTGAGGCCACTGCCAATCATGTTGACCAGTATTGTTTCCTTCTACTCCCCTGTCTGTATCCATATTACAATATCATCTTTCTTTTTGTTCCCCAAGTGACTTTAGTGCCACCCAGTGGCATTGAAATCACTGTCCCGGAGGCCCAGTCTGAACCTAACCACCTATACTGCAATTAAACAACCCCTGAGCCTGAGACTTGAGTTAGCTGGCATGGGCCAACTGTGCATTTTTAATTGCAATGTGAACACACCCTGAATGACCAGGTTTTGACAACTGGTTGCTTAATAGTTTTGTGCACAATCGTTTATCGTTTCCTTGATTACCAAATTGCAGCAATAGTTTCCTTGTCTTCTGTATGTCCCTGTTACCCACAAATAACCTTATTACTCAGAGACTACTAAGCAATAGGTCATGGGGATTTTCTTTCAAGGAGCCCTGAGTTGGTATTGGGAGCACATTCTTGAGCTTGAGCTAACTTGTCTTTTGATGTTTCTCTTCATTGCTGGCTTAGGGCAGGAGTCTAATCAGTTCGTCCTGTGTTTCTGAGTAATACTGAATTGTGATGTCCATCCCCCTTCAAGAGCAAGCTAGTTACATTGACTTATTTCAAAGGCCATACCTGAGCTAATCTGTTGACTGAAGGAGGAATCTAAGACTCAGGGCTTCTATTCATATTGCTTTTACTGACTTCTTATGTGAGGTTGGTCAGATCAGTTTAAGCCTAAATTTTCAAATTTTTGGTGTCTCAATTTTTGAGACCCTTGGAGCATTATTTAGGCTTAAACTGATCTGACCAACAAGAAGTCAGTTGTGGTTGCTCAGCCCCTCTAAAAAGCAGGCCCCAGTTGTCTAAGATCAGTGGACACTCTTGAAAATATAGGCTTTAACCTCTCTAAGGCCAGGTCTACACTCGGGACCTTTCCACATAACCTTTCTTGTGGAGTGCAGGTGTGAGAAAGAGCAGCCATTTCACAACAGAGGACTAGCATGTATTCCTCTAATATGAGAATCCTTGAGCAAGAAAGTGCTGAGCAGGAACATGTCCTTTGCTGAGGGGCCAAGCTAGGTCCTTGAGCATTGTATCTTATTCTGCGTTCTAGAATTGTTTTTGATATGGGCATCTTCTCAGGTCTTCAAGTGATTTGGGAAGTGGGGGAGCAACTTCAGCAATTTGCACTTTCTGTGATAGGTTACTCAGGAATCAGTGGTGTATGTCACTAGAATTATTTGCTGAAGCAACTGGTGTTTTACCCCTTTCTTGGGGGTAGCAGTGTGGTGTTCTTGTCTGTCGGGCTGATTTAGAGGTAGGTGTCTACTATTACTTCACAATCTTTCCTGGCAGAGAGAGAGGAAGTTGATTTGGGTAAAATATTAGTGTCTTACCTTAAAGATATGAAGATATTTAAATTTATGTGGATTAAACATACTTCAGTTCTGTGTTTTCATTCACTAACCCAAATTCTGCTCTCGGAGGTTTACAAATGCAGCTTTAGTGACGTCACTAGAAGCAAAAGCAGAATTAAGTCCATTATGTGGCCAATATGTTCTAGTTCTAATGTGGTTTGGCTTTGTCCTCAGGGGATGTTTGTCGTGATGACTTATAGCGTGGAACGTGTAGTTGTATCTTTAAATTGCAATCATTTAATAGAACAAAGATGGTTCTGTTTTAACTATTAAAATTTCTACATTTCTCTTCCAGAAGAGACTGACTCTGGTCTTGGGGTGTGTGGATGGCTGCTAGTGATCTTTTCATTCTTCTTCGTCCTTATTACCTTTCCAATCTCAATCTGGCTGTGCATAAAGGTAAAGACGTTAACATGAAAGCTTGATCTAAAGTTTAAAAGATGCAGGATTTTTCCTAATAGTTTAACAACATTGTCCAGTTCACTGTTTTGTCTCAAAACCCAGCTGTTCCTGATCCCTCTTACTTTGACCATAACATGTCGTTAAGGACCATCCTTAACATCTCAGTGTATTCAAGCTCAAGCACATAAGAATTGCCATGTTTCTGCAATATCAGTCAGAAGGCTAATTTCTGTGGTATATCAATTACTGCTCTGTCGGAAGGAAGAGGAAAGGGAAAAAATGCTGAGTTTGCTGGAGGAGAGAGGAATCCCAAATTTTCATTCCTGTCTAAACTACATTGGATGGTCAAAATAATAGCAAGAACAAGTATTAACTTTGAGGAGCCACTCCTTACATTTATAATGAAATGACAAGCACTTACAATGTTGTCTCATCACTCCGTTCCCTGAGCCTGGGGTTTCTGAACCCTAGGGAAATGCTAACTTCTGCTTATATTTTGGCTTAATCTAAATTTTTTGAATGCATTTCATTTGGGGCAGAGGAAACTATAAACCTTTTTTTAAAAAAAAACAACAAAAAAAAAACCACAACACAACTTGAAAAATTAGAAACAGAAAGGCCATTAGACCCTATCTAATCCCACCTCAGTGCACTAGTGCTCCTGACAGTATATTTCCAATGTTTTGTCCCTCTTGAGGTGACAGAGGTGGCAGCTCTATCCTTGGAAAATTATTCCACTTCTCAAAAGATTTAATCCTTTCAAACATTTTTCTGACAGATAACCTCGTTTAGTATTTGTTGCTTAGAACAGCTAGGGTGAGGACATGAAAAGTGTGCATGTTATGTTCTGCAAGACCAGAGACTGTTCACAGTTACTCTTAATATATTTGGAAGCCAAGATATTATATGGAGACTTTTGTATTAAGCATCTGATTTCTCATTACAGATCATAAAGGAGTATGAGCGAGCCATCATCTTTAGACTTGGACGCATTGGAAGGGGGGGAGCAAAAGGACCAGGTCAGTCCTGTGTAAGATCCAGTGTAAGGCATGTGATTCAGTTATATGATCAGCAATGAAAGCTCATTGGCATGTAAAAGCACTTTATTAGCTTGGTACTTTTTAAAAATTGACTCACCAAAATGAATGAATGGAATTCTTTGAAATTTAACTCAAACAAAAAGGCATTGGGTGGCCTATATTAGCTTAAAGTAAATGTTAATTGCCTAGAAAATAAAATATTTCAAAATTATATGTCAGGTCTCCCCAGTATAAATTGGAGTTTAGTGTTGGTAATTTTGGAGAGCAAAACTGAAGAAATTTTTATTTCCCTCTCTAATTTATTGGAGGGACTGTATGGTGTTGGATGTGTCTTTCAAAGTAATTTCAGTAAAACTCCTCTTATCAAGTAGCCTCAATTATATTTAGTGGCGGTAATGTCTTCCACTTGCGTTGGTTAAATTGAATAGCTCTGTGTTCATACAGAGATTCCCTGTCCCCCAGGCTATTTGGACGTATAGGATTCTACTCTTTACACCAGTTGTGATTTCTTTTGGAATGTGCTTTACCTTTAGGGTGCTCAGGGTCCAAGGGCTAACGTGCCTAATAAATATATAAAATTAGTAATTGTTCTAATTTTGTAGGGAGTAATAAAATAGGAGTCCTTGTAGTTTAACCTTAAATGAATTACATGCTGGTGAATGAAAGGCACTGGATTCATAGCTCTTGAGAATGAAGGCTTCTGCTTATCCAGTGAGTAGTATCTTACAGGCAGTTACTGCCTAAGGTCCTTCTCTCCTCCTTACAAAGTGAGTCTCAACCAGCCCTCCTTGGTCTATGCATATTTTTTAGGGAGAGAATAGGGAACAATGTATGAAACAAGCAATCTAATCAAATTAAGGCATTTTTTGAAATTAGTATGTGGGGTAAAGTTTTCAAAAATGCCTAAATGACTTAAGAACCTAGATGCTTTTGAAAATGGGACTTAGGCCATGGTTACACTGGCACTTTATAGCGCTATAAAGCCCCCACGAGCGCTATAACCTCCTCCCCGTCCACACTGGCAAGGCACGTAGAGCGCTATAACTGCTGAGTTATAGCGCTATTATTAATCCACCTCCGCATGGGGAATAAGGGCTGTAGCGCAGCTGCTGTAGCGCTACAGCAAGGATGTGGACACCCACTGCGCTACAAGTAATCTCTGGAGATGCCTAGAGCCATTTAAGGCAATTGACGTCTCTTCCCTTTGTTTTGAACTCGGCTGGAGGAATGCGGAAGTACCTCTTTAGAGTTTCTTTCTTAACTCGGCAGATAAGCAATGCAAATGTTTAAGGAGGGAGCCTGTGTGAAAACAAAGCCTTCTGTGAACGGAGGCTCACTGACAGGCTTTCAGAAAAACGGAAAAACCACTGTCTCTCTCCCTCCGCATACACACAAGGCGTCCCCCCTCACCCCCCTCGTTTAAAAAGCACGTTGCACCCAGCTGAATGCTGGGATACCTGCCCTAATGCGCTGCTCTTAATGCCGCATTAAGTGCCCCAAATGTGGCCATGCTATACCGCAGGAGCATCTGAGTGTGGACATACAATAGCGCTATACATATTCCTGTATAAGGGGACCGCTATAACCTATAGCGCTACAATCTTGTAAGTGTAACCATACCCTTAGGTTCTTAAGTCAGTTAGGCATTTTTTGAAAACTTTATCTGTGTACTTTAGAAGTGGTGCCAAGACCTTAAAGGACTACAATGTTGATTTGAACTGTCAAGCCTAATGCTGGGAATGAGCAGCGGAAGCACTAATTTCCTGTCATATCATCTCACAATCTTGGTACTTCTGGAATGTTTCCCCATGTCTGGCACATTGGAAGTAAATAATGACATCTCCTCCCCAGTGCCATAGAATGTTAATAAATCCTGTCTCCAAGAACTAGTTCCTACAAGTAGCCTCTTGGGACCAGATTTTCAAAAGAGCCCAGCTTCCTAAACCAGAGACTGATTTTCAGAAGAGCTGAATGCATTGTCACACATTGTTGATATTTTTTGAAAATCCTAAGTAAGAGTGCTAAACTCTTGAAAATCTGGTCCTGAATAATGTCTGAAGCCAATTTAAGATCCACTAACTGCAGTGCAAAACCCAGGTAGTAAAAAAATCAAATGCTGCCAGGATCCTGACAAGTATAGCAGCACTATCTAGAAACATTGAATTAGGATGAGATGATCACAAATTACTGCTAAAATAAACTTGTATAAATGGTCCACTGTCTCATTGTGTGGGGTGGATTTTTGTGTACAGGTCTATTCTTCATCCTGCCCTGCACAGACAGCTTCATCAAGGTGGATATGAGGACAATCTCATTTGATATACCTCCCCAGGAGGTAAGTTGTCCCTTTTTCTAAATGTCTTATTTACATATTATGATAATAAATGGAGTTCAGCACTCTGTACCCCTTTCTTCTCTTTTCTCTGATCCCTCTTACTACTTTCTGATTTACCAGGAGATGTTTTCCAAGGAATTCTCTCCAGCTATTGCCCTATTAAAATCCATTGGTATTGACCTAATCCATTTTGTGAGACATGCCAGTGGAACTGTGTGTCTTTGGATTCTGAGCAGTGTGATCTGACACATTCAAAACTCTTTCCTTATGATGTTACTGCTCCAACAAGTTTATAACTAATGTATTCTGGGGTACATGGGCAGCAAGTGTAGCTGGCCAAGGAGACCACATGCCCCTACCCCACTCCTCCTCCATGACCCTTGTCAAAGGCCACAATCCCTTAGACATGGACTCTACATTTCCCAGACCTGCACAGTGCAATGTGTGTTTATTATCATCTTAAACGGAACTAACATTAGCAGCCTCATGACTTTATTTTATGTCATTTTCCCTTGCCAGAGATCATCTCTCCCTAAGTCACGCTTTGTTGTATCGATCCTTGACTGTAAACTCCTTGGAGAGAAGTGGTGTCTTTATTCCCTCAGTCAAGTGCCAAGCATGTCTCTTGCTCTGCTTACAAATATTAAATAATAATACAAACATAATAGATCATTAGAACTTGGCTTGGAAAGTCTCTGCAGCATACCATTCCCACTGCAATCCAGATATGATGTCTTAATCCAATTAAAAGTATGCAGTGGATGCTCGGCAAATCCATGTCTCATTCAGTTATCAACAGCCATAAGAAAAGCAATAAATAAAGCTGGTGCCAGGCCAGATGAAATCCATTAGGCCTTCTCGCTGGCAAAACTAATTTATTTTAAGTAGGAAGGTGATGTGAGTGGTTCCTCACAAGCTTTTCTAGAGTAGTTTGCATTTTTCCCCATTCTTCCAGTTTACCAGGAGAGCCAAATTCAGTGCTGTAACAATTAAAAAACAAGTCATAACCTTGTTGCAGTTGGTTCCTACTATTCAGAGAGATGACACTGCTGGAAAGATCCCACAAAACCCCTGACGAACCATATTTGCCATTTCTGTGTTCTTTGCATTATTTGGAGGCTGGCTGCTGCTTGGGAAGTGCTGCTTTTGAACAGCACCATTCCAGCTACTCTCTTCATCTCTGTGGAGGCATCTGAATGCAGAACTCTGTGTTCCTTGGCAAACCATGTTATTTTCCTTTCTCCTTTGAACCCATTAAGAAATGATATAAACATTTGGTCCTGAAGAAGAGAAAGGGCTTCTGCCCCGGGTCTGGCTAAATTATCGTATGAGTGTTCGCAGTTTACATTGTATTTATGCACATAGCATATTAGAGCAATTTAAAACCTCTTCATCCAGCCAAAGTCAAAACTGTTTTATGCTCAGAGAGGAAAGAGCACAGTTAAGTATTGGGTTGAGCCTTCCTGTTCCTGTGTATATACTTTTGTAACACAGGCTTTAAAGAGTAGAATGGAAAAAATCAAAGTCCTTTCTCTGTGTTAAGTAGGTGATGGTGGTGTTATAAACTGACATCAATTGGTTGCCTCTTGCTATACTTGGAGTCCTGGATTATGCAACATGTAATTAAGCTATTTGTCTCCATAATGTGTCCTACAACAATAAGAGTGCAAAAAGGAATATTCAGAAGAAAAGCACCTGGAGTTGCACGTATTGGGGAAAATACTTGTAAGGATTATCAACGCCTTGGGCATTAGCTGGCAGAAACCTCTGTCTATTGTATAACTTTACATGGCAAGGTATCTTATGCGGGGGTTACACTTCTCTCTAAAGAAGCTGGCATTGGCCACTGCTGAGACAGGGTCCCAGGCTAGATTGGTTTGTATGGCCATTTTCATTTTGTCAGATAAGCAGTGACTAATGGCATTGTCTTCTGTTTTACCCACACCTACATGGAAATTCCTGTTTGAGGCATTCCTTTTAAAGGGCAGAGTGAAAATATCACAACCTTTTTTCCTATCTGGTTACTAAGTAGGTCACCTACTTTGTTTTATATATTGACACACATAGTCAGGTGCATCTTATCTGATGAGTGTGGTCTCATAAGTAATGTACCATGGATATGAGAATCACAAGCACCCTATATCTGCTGTGAGATTGCACCCATGTTATAAGTGACCTCCCCACATATACAAATATCAAATGAGTTATCTGTCATTATACATTGTTTTGATAGTCTGCTCTTTTGCTGTTAACCAGAGAGAAATCCTTAACCATGTAAAAATTGAATGATCAAAACTCCTGCCTTTGCATGTAAACAAAATCAAAAAAACCTTGGAGTATTCTCAGTTCTACTGCTTTCTGAATGTTCTCAGAGCCTCCCCTGCTAGAAGGACGTAGGGCAGGGAAGGCTGATTTGGGCACTCAATGATGTACACTGCCTCACACTACTATTCAGTCCAGAGTGGTAATAATGAGCTTTTGCCCGCACTCTGATGTATGGTATCTGTCCTTTTATGTTGCCACTTTGCTTATGACAGATCAGTCTGTTCTGCTTTTGGGAAATATCCTGGAACTAGCAAAGCTTCCCATCTGCAGGACGGGTATATTTAGTGTAAATCTCTCTTTTTACTGAGGGTTTTGTTTGTTTACCTATATGGGGATTTTTAACACCTCATGATCTTGAGGTCAATAACACCTTATTGCAAACCTAGCAAAAAGTTACTTTCCAGTGACAAGAAGCTTAATCCCAAATTCTTTCTGGTCTAAAGGAGTTTAAGCCTGAGATGGTTCATTCACATATATGTATAAATATACTTACTCATGTGTACTCCTACTTGTTGTATCCTTTTGAGATAGAAACAACCTACAGTTTTAGGACTACCCACTCCTGACAGGCTCAGGATTGTTCCCCACATGGCATTACCAGCATATAGTTGTGAGAGATAAGAATATTAATTTAGGTCCAGAACTGAGTAGCTCTTAAATACTTTATTAAATTACCTTTAACCCTGGGGAAAATGTTGACTTCTTACCTCCCTGTAGATCCTTACCAAGGACTCTGTGACAGTTAATGTGGATGGAGTGGTTTATTACAAAGTTCAGAATGCCACTCTTGCTGTTGCAAATATCACAAATGCTGACTCGGCCACCCGGCTCCTGGCACAAACCACCCTGAGGAACGTTTTGGGAACCAAGAACCTCTCTCAGATCCTGTCTGATCGAGAAGAAATTGCACACAGCATGCAGGTAAGAACAGTGTTGGGTTAGGTACATTGTTTCTCTAATCAGAAAAGCTAAACTATAGGATTGTGGGCACCTGGCAGGGTCAGGCTTGTACACCAGTACAGAGAAGAGCCAAGCCTATCTAGGTGAACCTTGGATTTAGGGTTTTGTGTAAAGTTTCTGGGAGAACTGTTGCGACAGCATACAAATATAAAAAGGACCAAATAAGGCAATGATGGGCAAGTGAGCCCATGAGATCTAGTTTTTAGCTTTAAAAATAGTAGGTGACAGGGTGGAGTAAAGACAAATATTCCGAAAGAGGCAAAACTACTGCCTGATGCTAATTAACAGGTCATGCCCTGAGCTGTGAAGACACCTGCAGAGGGGTGCTAGAATTGTGTTCATGGACCCTGGAGAAGAACCTCCCCAGTTTGATGCAGACAGAATCTTGGGACGCAGAGAGGACCACTGTGCTGACCCCACTTGCCTGAAGCATGGGTTGCACCAGTATTTCAGGCCTATGTTATAGTTCGAAATGATGACCACCGGCTTGTGCACCCTTCTCAAACTGTTTGCTATTACATGGTTCAGTGATGACACAACAGTCAGCTAAGTGCATCGAGATCCTCAGAAACAAGGAGATGTCCAAGTGTTAATATTATTTATTGACTCTCAATTCATGTGTTTTGTGTCCTTGTTTAAACACTAACTCATTAAATTGTTTTTTTCCCCATGATTTTTGTAATGTAGGCAAGTAAATGAATCTAGCATCTTTGTCCTGCTTCTTTAACAGGTCACACTCGATGAGGCAACGGATGAATGGGGAATTAAGGTGGAACGTGTGGAGATTAAGGATGTGAAGTTGCCAGTCCAGCTACAGAGAGCAATGGCTGCTGAAGCAGAAGCTGCCCGGGAGGCAAGAGCCAAGGTAATACAGTAGCTTCAACATACTTTGCGTTTTCATCAATAACTTCACATGACGCCCTCTCTAAGGATGGAGATCTTTAGCCAGAATAGCATGGGTTGTACGGGGCAAGATTTTGGTAGAGCTGTCTTTGGAAGCCAGCACTCACTGTGGGTCACACCATCTGTCTCACTTTGTGAACCTGGAAATCCCAACCTTAGCCTGAAAAGCAAGCTCTGAAAAACTTAAATTAAATGGAGTCTTGAGAGATCATGTGATCTAGTGGCTGAAGTGTGAGACTGTCATGACTTCTGCGTTGTTTCCAGCTCTTCTGTTAATTTGCTGTAACTTTAGGCAAACCCCTGGCCCTCCTCCCCTGTTGTCCCCGCTCCCTCGCAGCTATGCCAGGTCACGGGCAGCGCGGCTGGCTCTGGCTAGGTGGCGGGGCTGCAAGCTCCTGCTGCTCTGAGCGGCATGGTAAAGGGGCAGAGGGCGGGGGCGTTGAATAATGAGCAGAGGGTTTCAGGGGGTGGTCAGAGGATGGGGGGCGGGTGGATAGATGTAGGAGTCCCAAGGGGCCTGAAGGGGGCAAGGGTATGGGTAGGGGTCAGGGGTTGGGGAGACAGGGAGCAGGGGAGGTTGGATAGGGAGTGGGGTCCCAGGCGGGTGGTTTGGGGTAGGAGGTCCTGGGAGGGGACGGTCAGGGGACAAGGAGCAGGGGCAGTTGGTTGGGTTGGGGATTGTGAGGGGGCAGATAGGGAGTGGGGACCAGGCTCTTTGGGGAGGTACAGCCTTCCCTACCTACCCTCCTTACAGTTTTGCACCCTGATGTAAAGTTTGCCCACCTCTAAGCTAAAAGTTTGTAAAGTACTCTGCGCTCCTCTGCATTTCCACAGCTCTCTTAATCCATTTGGTTGTGTTACTTCCTTTTGCTTGTAATGTAGGGTGGGAAAATCTGATGTAAAGCATGTAAGATCCCCTGAGACTTTTGGTTTTGATAGGTGGAACTCAGCCCTGTTGCTAAGCTCTGGGAAGCTTTCTCACTGGAAAGGACCTTGTGCTGTGGAACTTACTCCCTCTGGTGGTTTCCCGATCCTTTGGGGACCCCGGAAAGCATTTTGTGCGTTTTATATTTACTGAGTTAGCTTGAATGTGAAACTGCAGGTTGCCCAGTATCAGAGGGGTAGCCGTGTTAGTCTGAATCTACAAAAGTGACAAAGTGTCTTGTAGCACCTTATAGACTAACAGATGTTTAGGAGCATAAACTTTCATGGGTGCGGGCCCCTCCATGATTCAGTCATGAGTATTTTTAGTATAAATCACGGACAGGTCGGGGCTGTGATTTTTTTGGTTTTTAGCCCGTGACCTGTCCTTGACTTTTTTTTTACTAAAAATAGTCATGATTAAATCACAGCCTTAATTATCATATACAGACAGAGAAGAGACTCACTTCTAGGGAAATAGTTAATGAGACCTTTTGAACCACTTGTATATTCCGGTTTAAAAATTGTTCAGGCTCTCTTATATTTCTGTGGGAAAATAAAAGCGAGAGCAAATCTGTATTTCATTGGACCCAAGTGCTAGGAGTTATGGAAGGTGAACTTGGGAGGGAAAGCTAGAAAGAGTCCTTGGTTCTAGGCAATAGCTTGCATGTTCCAAATGATAATTCCTAGACCTGTTTTGAGGTAGCTAAACAGTATGAAATCTGCAACTAATTTAACTTGGTCTATGGTTAAAAGGATGGAGAACCATTACAAGAGTAATCAGAGTGGACTAGATTATATAGGAAGAAGTATCCTCCACATACCTACCTTGCCCCACTCAGGAACCAGAATGCTATAATTCACCATGCCACCACCCTCATCCTATCCACTCTGGTTTCTGTGGGTTTAAAGGGATGGGATCTGGTATTGATGCACTGTCTCAGATCTGGGATTACTAGCGAATGAGATCTATAATCATGAGTTCTGATATTGTCAATTTAGCTGTTTAGTATGTTGCAGTCACCCTTAAATCTGAGGACAGCCACTTTATATCTACCTCTCAAC
Organism: Dermatemys mawii; assembly: GCA_007922305.1. NCBI lineage: Eukaryota > Metazoa > Chordata > Testudines > Dermatemydidae > Dermatemys > Dermatemys mawii. The sequence goes on along the minus strand of ML677396.1, from coordinate 17,522,056 downwards.
TTGTTTCATAGCTTGATATTCAAAGTGAATCTTAGATCACTGAAATATGAAGATAAGTTTATTTCTCTCTACCCCATCCCACCCCTCAGGGTATAGCAGTAAAGTCAGTGAACATGCTGCTTTGATTTACCTTGTAGAAGCCATGTTTAATGTATAACTTTGTTGCACAGCAGTGGATTCAGGTTTAATTGGCCCCTCCTGGCTCCTCTGCTCAGGTTTCAGTATAACAATTTCCACTAATACCCACAGGAAGTGCCTACAAGGTGCTGCAGCAGCAGCGTGTGTTATGGGCCCTTCTGCTGGATGCTGAAGGAGGTGGTTTGGCAGGGTCCTGGCAGCTGTTTCATAAGTGGGGTCCTATTAAATTAACGGCCATGAAAAATGTCATGGACCATGGAATCTGGTCTCCCCTCATGAAATCTGGTCTTTTGTTTTGCCTTTACCCTATACTATACAGAGTTCACTGGGGAGACCAGCATTTCTCAGATTGTGGGTCCTGACCCAAAAGGGAGTTGCCAGGTTATTTTAATGGGGGTCACGGTATTGCTACCCTTACTTCTGTGTTGCCTTCAGAGTTGGGCATCCAGAGAGCAGCAACTATTGGCTGGGTACCCAGCTCTGAAGGCAGCTCCCTGCCAGCATCAGTGCAGAAGTAAGGGTGGCAATACCCTCCCACACCACCCTTACTTCAGCGCTGCTGCCTTCAGAGCTGGGCAGCTGCTGACTGAGGGCCCAGCTCTGCAACGCAGAAGTAAGGGTAGCAATATCACACTGTGCCATCCTTACTCCTGTGCTGGGTTGGCGGTGACCCTGCCTTCAGAGCTGAGCTCCTGGCCAGCAGCCACCACTCTGAAGGCAGAGCCAGCAGCAGTGCAGAAGTAAGAGTAGCAGTATCACAACCCCCTTACAATAACCTTGTGACACCCCCCCCCCCAACTCCTTTTTAGGTCAGGACCCCTACAACAGTGAAATTTCCAATTTAAATAGCTGAAATCATGAAACTTACAATTTTTAAAATCCTAGGACCATGAAATGGACCAAAATGGACCATGAATTTGGTAGGGCCCTATTCATAAGGTACAAATCTCTTAAGTTGTAAACCAAATCTGCACAAAGGATGCCCAAAAGTTTTGTTTGAAGCTCTCTCATTTGAGCACTGTTGTCGTACAATTGAAGAGTTTTGAAATAGTCAAACTAGCCTCCATTTTAGCACTGTGATAGACCCGCTGTTTCATGCATTTTTTTCCCTCAGGTAATTGCTGCTGAGGGTGAAATGAACGCCTCCAGGGCCCTGAAAGAAGCCTCTATGGTTATTTCAGAGTCCCCTGCTGCCCTTCAGCTTCGCTACCTACAGACTCTGACCACCATTGCTGCAGAAAAGAACTCCACCATTGTCTTCCCCCTGCCCATAGACATGCTGCAGGGCATCATGGGTGCAAAACGCTAAGCTTGTTGGGATGTAATGGAAAAGGGATCTTCCCCAGCAGGGCTGATTTGTGAAACCAAATTAGCTGCTAACGCTTAAAACAATGTTAGCAGAGGGGAACTTTAAAGGGGCCTTTTTTGTGTGATACTTGCGTGTGTATGTGAATGTGATCAAAATCATCTGTGATTTATATAAACAAACTCTGCTCTTAATTTAAAATAGATGCTTTTTTTAATGTTCTTGTGGATCACAAGCTTTTGTAATCTGTACACACATCCTGTTTGCAAATGGTCTAACCACTTTGTGTGAAGGGCTCACTTTTTGAAGGGCTGAGAGATGATCACACACCAGAGAAGTGGTTACCTCTAATCAGCCACACACACTCTCTGAGATGATGTTCCCTTTAGAGAAAAGGGTCCCTGGTGGTGGGTGTGAAGGGAAAATGGCCCCTTACAACTTGCTTTGTGGACACTAGCCTTGCAAGCTGGAATCTCTTGGTAGCCACACAGACTGCTCCTTCAGTTCTGCCCATGTGCTAAAGTAAAACAATGTGTATACTCGGTATCTCTGAAAATCAGGTCAGTGGCTTCTTAAAATGCAGTCTTCCCTCTTGCAAGATGTAGCAGTTTCCCAGCACTGCTGAAATGAAACCATCCACCACTACCCTGCTGTAACTGCGGAAGAGGTATGAGCACACTGTAGTTATGGATACTATGTTTGTATACATTATCCAGTTGTCAAGGTTGTGTGTTGGTCTGTATTGATTAATGCCTTTTTTAAAGCTCTTAAAATGTCTCTGGATCTGCCTTTATTTGTGTATCCTTTTTTTTAAAGGAACATTCCTTTTTTAACAAAACCTTCTGAGTTTCATTTGTAAATAAGTAGCCTTTTTTGTCTTGACTTCAAATATGCTTGTAAACAATTTGAAGTGCTATATGTTAGTCCTAAGACTTGCATCTTTTGCAAATAAGGTATTTTAACATCATGTATCTCTTTTTTTTATATAAGATCTATACACAGCTTTTGTCAGAGGAAATTGGTGACTATTTTTACTTGTTTGCTGCTGAAAAGCAACATTTGACATTCAGCACTTAGTTGTAACTGTGTACGTGAAGATTTCATAACCTTTTACATTTTGTCTTGTTAATCTTAGTGCAGTGTATGTGTGGTACAAATTAAACATTTCTGTGTTCCAGTTTTAAAGAATGATGCAAGAAAAGAGAATTAGCTATTTGGTCCACTATTTCAAAATTCAGTCAACTCCCCTCTTTTTCTGATCTCAGTTGAATTACATATTTGTAGTTTGGATTCCCTCGGACTCCCTTTCTAATGTAATACTAGATGTTTCATTGCTTTGATCTTTCCAATTGATATTGCTCTGTGCGGTGCTACTAGTTTTACAAATCTCGGTCTCATCTGACTGAAAGCAAATGATCACAACAGTGTGTGCAATCAGGAAATAAACATTCTCACAGTGATTTGTATATATAGCTAAACCAGAAGCACATGACTTCTTCAGTTCTGCTAATCCTCACCTTCATGTGCATATCTGTGAATTGCACAGTCATATCTTGCACCTGTTTAGCAGATGTAATTATAGATTGTGGTGAGATGTTGAGCCAGATTCTGCATTGGAACAGCTCCATTAAACTGGGCCCCTCATCTTTAAGCCTGGGTAGTTGGAGTGGAGGACAAAAACAAGCATAAGGAAAATGATGGATGGATTCCAGAAGTGCCCTTGTTATCACGCTGCCCTTAATAAAGTATGTATTTTCTTGTTTAATCACTTCTCAGGTGTGATTCATTTCATGTTTACATTACTTCCATTTACTAATGGAATGATGAGCCAAAAAGCACCTTTATTTGCACTTTACATCCAGGCTTGGATAGCATCTCTGGATGTAATCAGCAGCTGCTTTTAAGCATTATCCTCTACTTTTCCTCCCACCAGAGATCTTGCTACAGATTTCCCCAATGGCACATTCTTTATGGAACCATTATGCTGCTGGTTTGTTTGTTTGTTTTTAGAGGCCTTTTCTGTAATACTAGAGTGCTGTGGGCTGAAACCAGCAGAGCGTCTCTCTTGTGGCAGAAACGGCAACGTGCTTTTGAAGGGGTGTGATGATAAAAAGTCCAGCTCAAATCATTCAGTCTCAGTAATAAGGCCAGAGTTCAATAGAGGAAACGCATGCTGTACTTTATGGTAATAAAACCAGCTCTCCTGGGAATACCAACGAGTAGCAACACATTGGATCCATAGATATAGTTGCATGGTGTTACTCTGTCTGCACAGTGCAAGCCTTGGCCCTGGGATTCTGCATTTCATTCAATACTTGAAGATGCTTTAGCGTTTAACGCTGAAGTTCCAAGGCTGCTCAAGCAACAGGTTAATAAAATGAACAATTTCCTGCAAGGATCTGGCGTTGGTTCATTAAAACATCTCAAACAAATGGACCAAACCTTAGTTGCTTCTGTGATGTACTGTAAACAGAAGAGGCAGCTTCTAGTTTATTGCTGCAATCCATAATATATTCCTACCAATTCAGTCCTTTTCCGCACTCTTAGAAGCACTGAAATAAAAAAAGAACTTTATAAAGACTGTAATTTGCTTCCCAACCATTGGCTAGTTTTATGCAATAAAAAAACATTAGTAACAAATCTGCACGAATAGAGGGACCTCACAGGTGGCAGCTAATGTGTTTGTGAAAGTAGCATAAGGAAGATAATTTGGGGTTTTTTAAGTCTCTATTTCAAGGTTAGTCCAAAAGTCCAAAGTTTAGACCAACGCTGCTCTACAATTTCTGTTTAGCCCAGTTTTCTTGCAAGCAGCTGAAACAAAACAAAGGGGAACGTTTTTAGTGTTCGCATGTTCCATGTAAGCTTTATTGAATTAAATACCACGTTCAAAGCAGCGGGTAGAGTGGTAGGAGGCATCAGGAATTTCTTTAATTATTGCACAGCTAGTTGGCTATTAAAAACAGTTGCCACATTAATGTGTCTCCTGCAGGAGGAAGTAGCTCTGTAGGCATTGAAGGCACCAAACTTGCTTTATTTAAAAAAGGATCCTCTTTACTTAGGCAGCCAGTTCTGCCATGGCCCTCTCCAGAGGATCAACAGTCCAGTAATCGTCATCCCAGCCCAGGAACCAGCCAGAGAAGGTGGGAGGTTCGAATCCTTGCTTGATGATAGTGATAGGAGTTCTCTTATCTCGGTTGGCAGGATCGGTCTCGATGTACCTTTTAGCTGCAAATACACAAGTAAGGAGAGCTCATAAAATCACTACATCTCCGTATGGAGCAGTCAGGGAAAGAGGCTCTGGAAAAGCTAAATGCAAAACAGGCAGAATGTCAGGCTGACTAGTTTCTAAATGTTTTTTTTTTAAATAGGTGATGCTGCTAGTGGGTTTTTATCTAGGGCTGCTGGCCACCTGTCTCAGGAGCTGCTTTCAACCACAAGACAAGCAGCTGGCAGGGTTCAATCAGGGATATAAACTGCCCTTTTCACATGTGATTTACAGGGCTGCCCCCCTAATGAATATTACTGTTTAAACAGCAAAGCACCCTCCTATCCTGTCAAACACAAAATGATCACTTAACTCCCATTAGGGATTTAACCTTCCATTAAGAACAGTTTACCCATTGTACTGATCATCTGTGCATGTAGGTGTAGAGCTTAAAGGGCAGGAAGCTGAGACAGAAAATTATGGGTTCTCGCACAGTTATAAGAAAAGTCAATTTATTTCTCCTAAGGGTTATTTTTGCACTGCTGAAAGCTGTGCAGTATGTATGACAACCAGTAGCTCCTAAGGCAGAGCTACAGGGATCCTTCCAGACTCCTACAGACATCAGTGACTCCTGGCATGTACTAGTCTGTCAATTTTATGCTGTCATGAAGACAGGTGTTTTTCAAAACGTTTATCCCTCTACTCTAAGTGATCCAACTGGAGGTGAAGATCAATAGAAAAGAGTTATTTAGGAGAGGGGCATGTGATTGTTACCGGATGTCAGGGCCTCAGTCTTTTCCTCTTCATGAGCCTCATTTCCCATCCAGACAAAGACCTACAGATGAAAAATCAAACAAACATCATCAGCCTCTATCTGAAGTGAAACAGAGGTCCGAAAAATGTCTCAGGTGTATGATACAGAACTAGAATAAATCCATGATACTTTGACTGAATTACTCATCCTGGTAAACAAAATGACTACTACTGCTGGTGAAGTTTGAGAGAGAGCTTTTGGCCAGTAATAAATCTCCAATGTGGGAACAATTACATGCTAATCCGATACACAGGAGAATCAGCTGGTGTTTGAACTGCAGCTTTACACAGCTACGGCGTGCCTCTCCCCAGACTACCTTTTGGTTGACTGGGGCAAGGCAACTAAGACGCCGTCTTTTTTCCTTAAGAAACCAGTAGCCGATATAACCTGCTGAATTCTGACAACATGCTCAGTCATATACAGACAAGGCACGGGACCATATGCAATATCCTCTCTTTGCTTCCCTCCTAGTAAATCTATTCAGAGGTACCTGGTCCCATGTGTCAAGGATCATAACATCATCTGTGGCAAGGTCATCTTGGGTTAGCTCTCCAGGAACCTCTTCAATCTGAAAAGAATGAGGTTAGAGAGGGATCAGATCCTTCAGGGGGAGCCACCCAAGTTTGCTTCATTTTATGTCACATGGGGAAAGCAGTTCATCGAGGCGCTGATAATACCACTGAGGAATGAGGTGTGTGATGGTACAGTCTGTTCCTTTACAGGCAGTGGAGCCTAAGCATCGGCCCACCCTAGTCATGTGGCCTGGCCCTTTAAGATTTTGGGTCATCTGAGGTGTAAAAACGTACATACGATCTGTGTTAAATTATGGCTGTGAAACATGGACATTCAAACAACTAAATAATAAAAAAAAACAACAATCCTTCAAATCAGGGTGTTATGGAAGAATTCTGAAAGTGTCCTGGACAGATCACATAACCAGTTAAAATGGACTGGGATTTGTAGGATACATTTTAAGAGGTTCAGGGGGCAATGCATGCTTACAGGCACTGGAAGGGAAAATTGATGTCAGAAGAACACAAAGCAGAAAATGATCTTAGCTGGACAATGTGGTATCCTGGGTGAATCAAAAGATGTAAGCGGAACCCCGCAATACCACAACGATCAGGGTCCAAAAATATCAATCGCAATAAATGCAGGGTCACGGTATGGTGGGGTTCTGCTGCATCAAAGCAGTGCCCACTGCCGCTGTCAGGAGCCCCGCGTTATAAGCAGATTCGCGCTATCGCAGGGCGCAGTATTGTGAGGTTCCACTGTATTCATCCACAAAGAGATTAGCAGAGGATCGTACAGAATGGGCTACCATGGTTACAAACCTCCAATAATGGACATATCACATAAGAAGAGGTGTGCAAGGACCTAGGAAATATTGGAAGACAGAAAGAGGTCCTGGGAATAGAAATTGGGAAGAAAACCCATTACTGTCTCTTTAAGGATCTGGGACCAGAGCCCCTACAGAGTGGGCGGGGCAACACTCCCATCTGTCCCAGCCAATTGGGATGAGCTTTGGGAAGGGGATCAGCATATATGCTGCCTCCTGGCACATAGCAGGGGAGATGTGGTGGGAGAAGGCTGGCCCACTGAATCCTGCAAACTTGAGGTCTAATTGGGGGCAAGGTGTCAGCTGAAGGAGAAGCTGCTTAAGGCCCTACAGCTGGCATAAATCACCACCCCAGCTCCAAGGAGAGCTTGTGGGGATGGGGGCTCCTGTTCTAAGGACACAGAAAGGGAGAGAAAAAGGCAGCCTGCCTGCCTGCAGTACAGCCCAGCTGTTGCCAATGAAGCTGGGAATGGCCTTAGGAAGTTTCTCAGTAGCCATTTGGGAAGAAGTTGTATGAGGAGACAGAGCTCTGAGTGGGAATAGTGGAGTCTGCAGCCTTGTGAGGGACACTGACAAACAGGGAAAAGGTAGAAGTGTCCCAGGGATGTGGCAGTGGACTGGAATGAGCAGCCCTTAGCTGCACAACACAGGGTCCTGGTCTGGAGCCTAGACGAGACTGTAAGTTCCCCTTCTCTTCCAGTAACAGAGTGTAACCCATAGGGCTAGCTTAGCCTTTGTCGTAACACTACGGAACTGCAGGCCTGTATCCGTCAGACAGTAGTTTAAGCAAGTTTTCATATGTACAGTCAAGTAGAGTAAGCCTGTGACCTTTGGCTATATAAATGGTGTAATAGTAACACTTAGATTTTGGGGAATTAGGAATAGTTTGCTTAATAGCAGGAGTTGCAACCTAACAGTAAATGGCAACTGCAAGCTCATGGAAGTGACAACTGCAAATCTGCTTGTGCAAGAGGTGACTAATATAATGAGTTAAATAGCATTAATATGTTAACCTATAGGATAAGTAAACCCAATATCGTGAGGGTGAGGATTTGGGAATGGAAGATTAAGCCTTCACATGAATATTCAAGATGATGTTCAGACCCTGTAATAGGGCAAACTACTGTGTAGAAGGGAGCTTTCCCCATCACTGTCGGCGTTCCATCACTTGTCCCTTCTACTTTATTGTTCTCTACCAGTCTTGGGCACTGAGAAATCTGGACCATCAGGTGCATTTGGCATGCCAACTACAGCGCTGGTCCTTTGTCTCTTACCACCAAGGCCTCCAGAAAAGGTATAATTAGGCAAATCTATGAGTTTATGCAGAGAATGACACTAGAGACATCCCCAATATTGTAATATTCCGATCTGTTTAGGTGGCTTGGAGCTTTTCTGGCTTTGCTCCTTATTTTAATACAAGTCTCTAAGGCTAGGTGTTGTGTGATCAGGTACCAGATAAGGGAGGGGGAATTGGCATGGTACCTGATCACAGAACACCTCGCTTGCCAGCTTAGCAGCCTGTTCCTCCATAGAAACAAGTTCATTCACAGTTCACAGGCTCTGGTGCTGCTTAGTCATTCACACAGCCCATACTCCTAATCCTAACACCTGTCACTCAGCAAGTGCTGGGGTTAAAGCTGAAACAGCCTGACTGCTAGCCTCAGGCAAAGGAGACCTAGCTTGATGCTGCAGGGATTCCGTGAGAACAAGGCTTTAGAGCTGGCTGCTTTCTTGGCAGCAGAGTGGCACTAACCCGCTCCTTCTGCAGGGACCCCTGGGGAGGAGCTCCCTGGGCATTTGTTGGGGAGTGGCCTGGGAGGCAGAACTGGAGCCTATTGCCTGGCTGAAATGGGTTTACCCCAGTCCTGGCAGCTGGAGGCTTGATTCCTTCTGGCCTCTTAGTCCATCACATACTCACAATGAAACGCCCGCTCTTGTTTGAGCAGGCAAAGAGGCGAGGGGGGTTAACGTCCATCTTCCTGTCCTTCAGCCGAGGGGAGGTGCGATACGCGGCTTTTCCACCCAGGGCTTCCCAGAAGCTATCTGCAAGAGAGAAGGGAAGGCTGACGCTCCTTCCACTACACCCGCTGTCACCGCACACTGGGACCTTGCTAATCCCCTCTGCTTGTCGGAGACCTGGCTGGACAGAGGGACGTACTGTTCATGCACAGGGTATGGCCAGGAGAGTTTGCTCTTCTTATGCCTCTAGCAAAAATCCCCAGTGGGCGCTACACATGAGTGTAAAAGAAGGTGCTTCGGAGTAGCCATTCTGTATCTGTGTAACGCCCCAGACCGTGCCCAACGGCTTAGCTTGGGGCTGCAGTGGCAGGGGGGCAGGAAAGGACACCTCCTGTGCTCCCTATAATGTGCTTTATCCAAAACACGGGGGTATCAAAGGTACGTCCCTTGCCCATCTGCAGCCTGCAAGGGACTACAGGAGAGTCTGATCATGAACTCCAGTGACTTAAGCAATGGTGCTGCTTCAGTGGCCCCTCTGTTCCTGCATACGTCTGTGAGGGACGCAGCCACATGTAGCGACGATGCTAAGGCAGCCTAGGGATCTTTGATGTGGGAGGCAATGCAACAGGCAGGGAAGCATCACAAAGTACAGCAGTGTTAGCATAGAGATAGTCAGGCCTGTCTGTAAAGGCCTAGACTTTCAGAATTTAGGTGTATTCTTATCACTTAGCTAGTTACAGAGGTATAAAAGAGAGAATCAAAAATTGGTCTGCCTATTTATGGGCCTTCTCTTACTCTGACAGTCCGAGGCTCTGTTCTTAGGCTAAGATCTTTGGCTAAGCAGCAGAGGCAGCCATAAGCCTGGAAGCATATGGTCACAACCTTACATTCCAAACTAGTCACATGGAAATAAGGTGCTATTGGGCTGTTAGGAATACAGCCCTGTCCTGATAATCTCTATCACCTCCAGAGAAAGGGAAGAGCCTAGAAGATGTAAAAGGAAACTTAATTTGACAGCATTCTGTCTGGCAAGAACTCACTTATCAATAGGTGGGATGTGAAATCCTCATTTCTTTGTTGCTCCATCACTGTGGTCCCCACTTCCCTATTGTCTGTATAATCTCTGTCTGGTTCTGTGATTGTTTCTGTCTGCTGTATAATTAATTTTGCTGGGTGTAAACCAATTAGGGTGGTGGGATATAATTGGCTAGATAATCATGTTACAATATGTTAGGACTGGTTAGTTAAATTTCAGTAAAAGGATTGGTTCAGCTCTAGCTAAGCAGAACTCAAGTTTTACTAGATAGCCTGCAGTCAATCAGGAAGTAAGTGGGGGAGGGAATGGAAAGAGGGAATGGGAGTTGGATATTGGAATCATGTTGCTAAAGGGAGGAATGGGAACAGGGACACAGGCCAGGCTCAGTGGTGTCAAAGCTGGGAAGGGGAACACTGAGGAAGGAAACTGGAATCGTGCTTGCTGGAAGTTCACCCCAATAAACACTGAATTCTTTGCACCTTCGGACTTCGGGTATTGTTACTCTCTGGTCATGCGAGAAGGACCAGGGAAGTGAGCGGGTGAAGGAATAAGTCCTCTAACACAGAGTCCGAGCACATGATATCCCCAGTTTCCTGCTTGCACCTTGATCGGGTAGTCAGGAGGCTAGACTATTTGTATCTCAGGGAAGGGGTGGGGTTGACTTTATCCCCTGATTGTTCTCTGGCTGTTTATAATCAGCTCCAACCACGACTATCCCCTGGGGGCTACCAAAGGCATCAGAAAGAGAATCCATCTCTAGCAGCAATGAGATGAGGTGAAACAAATATTTAGGCCCTGGCCTGCTAAAGTGACATGATCACTTACAATGGGTGCTCAATGAGGCCCCAGAGAAACCTTCCCTCTTTCGGGTGCGTGCAATTTTAAAACTGTTCTTACTCCCACTGCCTCTCCCAGATAAGCCAGAGGCCTCCGAACATGAATACCTCCTGCTGGGTGGCTGGACTCACCCCCATATGGCATACCCTTATCTCTGTTAGAGCAGAGCCTAGAAGGTGAGCTTCCCAGAAGCAAAACCGCTGGTCACCTCTTTGATTGGCCATGATGTGGGAAGCCCAAAGTAAATACCCATTGGTATTGCAGCTACAACGTAAGGGATCTGCGAGGCCCAGCCAACGCCTCCCTCACCTGGCTCACTTCCTTCAGCAATTTGTACTGGGCGAGCTCCCAGAATCTTCAGCAGCTCTTGTGCCCCAGATATCTCGGTGTCGCTGGCTGCTTGGCCAACCCAAAGATAAGCAGCAGAGGGAGTTTTCAGGACAAACGCATCGTTGGAGTTCAGTTCTTTGGCAACAGCATCCAGCTGGAAAGCAACAGCACCATCGCTATCACATGGGTCGGTACTTTCGCCACTGACAGTTATATAAAGATATGATCAGCGCCCCTGGCGCTACTGAGCAAACTTTCACCATCTCCCATACAAACATCAACAACTAAGGGGTAACACTCACACTGCCAGTTGCAGTCATGTTGCTGAAGCGGAAGGATTCTATAACAAGCATGAGAAGATGTAACAGGTGTGTGAGGGCGTGTGTGTGTGTGTGAGCATGTGATGACCTGCAGCCAGAATAGGTAGGGTTGGAATCTTGCCAGATCCACAAACGACAGCAGGATACTTAAGTACTTGGAGGGGAGACCGCCACAGAACAAACTCCATGCTGCTGGCATTGGTGATTCTGTAGTTGGCATTTTTCCCCGGGGTCAATAATAAACCAATCCCCTAGCACGGAGCTAGGAGGCTGCTGGAGATACCATGTATTTATGGCTAATGAGCAAGATTTTTTTTATATTATTTTTCCAAGAATCGGGGATGAACCTGAGTCCTGGCTCAAATTCTATTTGGATACAAGATACTTGTCACTTCCTGCCTTGAGCTGGTAAGCACCATTGTTGTGTGCTGTTACGCCAACTGCTGTATCCCACCCCAGAGGCTGATGCTCTTCAATGGGGGGGTGAAAGTCTCACTTTATATTAGTATGCAAAGTCCTTTGCGAACTTTGGAGAAAAGCCCTTACCAATATAAAATGTTATTAATAAACTCATGGGAAGAGGGTGATTATTACTCCTTACCCATGGGAAAAGGGGAAGCTCTCGATAGCTTATCTAGACTTCGAAGTTTGTTTCAATTTAGCACAAGTCCCACAGAAAGTTTCACCAGGCCGTGCCTCTGCTCTCAAAGGGAACATGATGTGCCCAGATATAAGATCTGACATTCCACCTGCTACGTGCGAACCCAGCATCTGGGGTTAGCTGCTTTCCCAGCACATACCTCCACTGCTCTGGTGGCTCCAGAGGTGCTGGACCGGACCTGAAACAGTCGTGTTGCGGCTGGTGCCGTCTGGCCTCCATCTCTGGAGGTTCCGCCTTTGTAGACGATCAAAGGTTTCCTGCCAAACATGCTCATCAGATGAGCTGGCTCTTTCCCCTGCACCACTCGTTTCTGGGGGAGAAGGAAACTCAGAGTCACATAGCAGATGATGCAGAGCAGCCAGGGATTCCCAAATCGACTGCTCCTTTTCTCCCTCAGAGCACGCCCCCACTGGGAGCAGGGAACCAGACCACTGCTTCTCGCACAGAAACTGGTCTGTGGGTAAATTAGGCCCTCAAAATTACATAGCAGTGACCCCACATGCGGCAGCCTGACACCACGAGCAGCAATAAACACGAATGTAAAGAGCGTTAGGTGCCTTCTAGCTACGCAGCTGAACAGCCACCTCATCTTTACTATTCTTTGTCAAGACCGTTTAGTGGGACCGGAGCCACCTGATGTAGATTCAGCTCGGAAAGTCTCTTGTCGCACTGCAGAAACCACCTGAAAGGGTGGCTTCTTGCATAGCAACTGAACAAGATGCCAACGAATTCAGCTGATCTTAACAGGAAGCAAAGCTGACCAGGGCTGAGTCAATAACTTTTACTAGTCCGTGGGTGGGGCTGCTGGCTTCGCTTGGCACAAAGCCTTTTCCAAGCAGCTCGGGCAGGTCAGGGTGGGCAAAGGCTGCTGCGCCATTGCTGGGGTCTGACGACAGAGAACCGCCCGGGGAAATGAACGTGCAATCAGGCCTGTTGCCATCAGTATCATCAGGGGAAACCGACCCTCACCACAAATGTGACATTTGCTCTGAGGAGAATCCTGAACCCATCATGGGATGGATTTCAGCCCCCACCTCTCCTTTAGAGTCACGAGAAACCTAGGAACCACGCGCTCAGACAGCTGCTAGTTAAACACTTTCTTCCCCTTTAAAGACAAACAAACTGAATGTTTATGCTTCCTGCTGCAAAACAGTCACTCCCCTGAGGCCTTTCACTCTTATGGGGCAGTAGAGAAGAGGCTTATCAAATCTTACTCGGTCTGCACTGCCCTTCATAATCCTTGAACAGGACCTATGTAGAACAGAAATATGCACTTTGGAAAGGCCAAACAGCTATATGAGAGAGATGCTGCATTGAGCCTTTGTGACATCTCCTAAAGATACGGCCCTTCTGGACAGGGCCTGTGGATCCCACTGTGGATCCAGCTTCGAAAGCCTGGGGAATTTACTCGGCTCTTGGGAGCAATTTGCCTCTTTCTCCCGCCTGCATTTACCCTCTGGTGCCAGGGACTCTCCTCTCACTCGCATTTCTTTTCCCTTGCGCTTTGATTTTTAACTACAGCCCCAGAATCAAAACAAATGTCTACACGGGCTCTGGAAGTTTGCATTTCAATCAGTACAGTGGCCTACAGAAAGGAAAGCTAAATATATCAAAGGTTTTTCCTCTCCCTCCTGCCAGCGAGCAGTGTCAGCAACTGACACTTGGCACCAACTGTCATGATGTGAAGTTTAGTCACCCCTGAGCATTATTAACAGTGAGGCGCAGAAGGACGGCGTCCCTCGCCGAAGCTGGGTGCAGGAAACTGGCTTGCCATGGCAAAGGTGCACACGTCATTAGTACAGAAGCAGTGATTTTTTCTACCTGTACGGGGCTGCCTCCCAGCTCTTCGTCCAGCTGGACGCTGAGGAATGCGGAAGTTGTAATCTCATCCTGAGAGGAATCTGCACCCTGCCTGAAAAACACAGTGCAAAATGTAACAGCCTTGTCCTCAGGTCACAGTGAAATTTCCTAAGCCCTAGGGAGGTCAGGAAAAGGCAAGGGATGAACTGGTTGTTAACAAACTTGCACAGCAGTTCACTGTAGGTGTGGAGGCGAATCCGCTAACGTACAGAGTGTGAAATGTTTAGGCAGGGAGATCAAGACCTTTTCAAGGTGAGCAGGGTTTTCAAAGCATCCACATTCTTCCATTGCGCCCAACCCTGTGGTAGCTGATTTCACAACACAGCTGCAGTGGCTGTTAGCAGGCGCCATGCACTCAACCGCCACACCCTGAACACTCCCTGAAGATTTCAGCTACACAGCTCGGGATGGTGTGTAAGCCACATGAGAGAGCTATCCTCCCCTGGCTGTGGCTGCTGTTTCCTTGGCTCCACTGGGGACTCCCTGGAGGGCCCAATCACTGTGTTCCCGATTCCTTCTGGCACTGACCCCTTCTTGCCCCACATCCCCCTACTATATTTGGCCTGCAGGGGGAGCCTTTCCAGGGAGAAACCTAATTCCAGTTGGCTCCTGGGCCTGGTGAGCAGCAGCCTATAATGAGATGATCTCACAGCAGTGGCCTCCAGTCCCCTGCAGCTACCGTGCAGGGCATTTCCTCTTTGGCTCCTCTCCAGAAAATCCTTCTTACCAAGTGTAGATGATCTGTCCCGTTTTTCCACCGTGCTTGTAGTCGTACAAGATAATATAACTGTCCCCTCCGTAGAACTGGCCGTGCAGCGAAGGATTCACAGGCACTTTAGCAGAGCCTTCTATTCTCCAGACCTACAAAACCAGCGGCAAGAAGCGGGAGGGGATATACCTCAAACCACGAAATGCGAGAACAGAACAAACTGTGTTCCATTAAGGTTGGATTTTTTTCCTGTTTACTTCACAGACTCAATCTCCTATAAGTCATGGCCCTGCAGTGCCGCCTGCTGGGGAAAGGTGGTAAAACAATGAGCCCCTCCCACAGCCCATGACGGGCAGCCTTGTGCAAAGCCTTTGCAGAGAGGACTGAAATCAAGGCAATACTTGCCTGGTTTCGTTACAGACCTCAAGGCCAGGTGCCCCAAAAGGCTCAGAGCCCTTGGGTTAATCTGAGTCAGGGCTGGGTGCTTGTGGGCTGGGTGACAAGTCTTCTTGCTGGCTTGGTGGACCCAAGAGTTTCTCCAGCAACTTTGGGCAGATTTCCAAAGGTGCAAGTATTGGCCAGGACCTCTTTTCAGCTCAGAACGGGGTTTGCGCAGCAGAGAGAAGAGGATGCCTCAGCGTTTGGCCCTTCTGAGCACAACCTCACCATGGCTTCTTTGCACAAACCCAGGAGTTCGGGGGAGAGGGGAGAAGCTCTCTTGGGCAGTCCCCCTGCCCCTAATGCACTCCCTGTCAAGCTATGGTCTATCAAGTTCCCTGCCAGGAGGCAGATAAAGAAGAATCAAGAGGGGACCCAAACTGGCCCTTGGGGGTTCTGGTGCCACCATGCTCTCTCCACGCCACCCCCCTACCTGTTTCTTGCCAGAGCCGTCGTCCTCCATGCCGTGCTGGGCAGCCATGGCCGTGGAGTTATGCAGCGTGGCAGCGTCGAAGGGCACCTTCTCGACCCGGGCGATGTGGCTGGAGATGTAGGCTGTGCCCAGCCCCTCCGTCTGGTCCCTGTCCCGCCAGTTCTTGAAGAACTGCTTGAACAAGGGGGTCTCGCCGCTCTCGGGCAGGACTTGGACCTGAAACAAGGGAGCCGGCCTGTCAGTGTGAGTCTTGCCCTGAGCCTGGCAGGGCTGCAGTTCTAGCCAATCCCAGCTGTCACATAGGCACTGGCTTCAGGATGACACGGGGCCATATAAAGCCCTGGGGTGACTCCACCGCAGATGCCCCAGGGAGCAATTCAGTCACAAAGAGCAATCCCTGGGCAGCCCTGAACTGACAAGTCGCAAACCCGCAGCTGCCTCTGAGGTGCCCGCAGGCCTCACTGGCTCGATAAGGGGAGACTTGGCAATCATTCACTCCCACTACCTGCAGGAGAGAGGTGCTGTTCTACACACCCCACGGCTTGGCTCTCACCGCGTTTCCACCAGCTCTGAAGCATTAGTTTGCATCTGGCCTATGTGTCTGGTCAAGCCTGTTTTAAGCACAAGCATACCTGGAAAGTCTGTGCTACCACAATAAAACCATGGCCCTCAAGAGCGTGTTCCACCGGTTACCATTGCACAGTAACCATTGGGGCTGCAAGAGGAGGAATCTTTCTTCAGAAAATGCTGGAGAAGCCATGGGTAAAGTCATCCCCTAGAGACAGGTGAGTCAGCCCCTCTTCACCCCCAATGGGAGTCGTTCCAAGTCCTTTCTGGACAGTTTCTCCTGCTGGCCCTCAGACAGCCTGACCCACCACCCCAGGGGTCTGGTTGAGAAGAGTTTGAGGAGCACCCTCTATGGTGTCTGAGCGTCAGCCCAAGGGCAGGGTGTGCAGCCAGCCCAGCCCCCGCCGGCGCTGCTTACCTGGGTGTGTTTGGGGTACTGCATCTTGGAGATGAACTCGGAGGCAGTTTTCAGGGCAGCCTTCTTCTCCTCGGAGTTGGCCTTCTTGCCTTTAATCAAAACAAAAAGGGCAGCACTGACGACTGTTCAAATAATACACTGATTTAAAAACCAAACTCCCCACCGATTTCCTTCATGCCCAGAAGGGAACGAGAGTCACCCAGAGGGGAACACGAGTCACCAGTGCACACGTTAAACCCCTTCCACTGCTGCCCTGCAGTAGGGCTCCGCCTGCAGGTGACGTCACGGAGAAAACAGCCATCTGGGATGCAGTGAATGATTGGGATCACCCGGGATAGCTCATTAAATCAATTCTTGGCATTTCTGGGGGCCTCAAGCACGGGAACTCCTCGGCCCCTCCTGTGGTCTGGCTGTGGCCCAGGCTGGTTTAGTCTCCTGACGGCTCTAAGACTTTGGTCTGGTTGTGGTGGCTGGTCTGCGTGGGGAGGTGGTCGGATGGTGTTGGTGGCCTGTGATGTACGAGTCAGACTAGAGGGCTCGTGGTCCCTTCTGGCCTTGGAGTCTATAATTGTATTTGCTAAGCCCTGTAGCATATGGCCCAGTGACACGGTCTAACCCCCTTCCCTCTTGCACCGTCCCAGTCATCCATGATCCACAGCCCATTGGTCAAACCTTTGTAATGTCTGACGGGCATGAGCCCCACAGCCAGAGATCCTGCACTGACTACACCCTGCCTTGCAGGCTCCAAGAGAGGGACAGTCAGCAAGACTCTCTCCCCAGTGCTCAGACATCAGGATCGCGCAGAGGGAGAGAGGAGACTGGCATAGCTAATGGGCGAACCATTTCCAGAGGAGCGTCCCCACTGCCGCATGCAGACCCGCATCCCTGCCAGGGCGCCCTACACAAAGATCTCTGCCTGGGTATCTGTGAATCTCAAAGATCTTCCCTTCCACTCAGCACTTTTTAACGTTTTCCGCTCAGTCTCCCTCCTGAGACCCTCCCTTTGGGCTCCACATTGCAGCAGCCATCCCTGCACCTGAGGAGCTACGGGTGAGATGCCCTTCCAAGCCCCCGTGTGCTGGTCCTTAATTTCCTGAGGAGCTGCAACTGACTGGCACCATACATTCCTTCCCCATCTCCTATTTGCAGGAAGCTGGGACCAAGAATCGAATATAGAGCCCACGCCGGGCTGCCTTTATCTACTTCTCTTCCCTCCCCAGGGTACCTTTCCAAATGAAGATTTTCCCATCAGAGCCATGGTCCAGAATGAAGCAGTCATCGGAGTTCAGTGCGGCCTGGGAGAACGGATTCTCATCCGCCACCAGAGAGACAGCCATGTTCCCTGCACCATTGGAGACCTGGGATAATGCAACAGGAGGATCAGTTCAGAGACACTAGACACAGAGAACCTAGAGTCCTTCTCCTTCAATGCTCCACAGCTACATGTAGCAGTTGAAAGGGGACATCATGACTTGGGTGCACTGGTTTCCTTCACGCCTCCTGGCCTTCAAACGTGATGTTCTTGGCACAGCAGCGATGTGATATGAAAGGGCAGTCTGCCCCAAGGATTTCAGGGATTTCTCCCACCCTGGCAACTTCCTATGAGACTACAGAAATGGCAGCACATCTCTCTGCCTTTTCAGCAAAACTGTCCTGTGCCCCAAGGACTGAAAAGGGATATTTCAGCATTCTGATAACAGCCGTGAGGAAAAGCCCCTGGTGGGTTTGCTGGTCCACATCAAATGCATTTGGGGGACTCAGACTGGAGTTACTAATGGATAAGTGTTAACGTCACAAAACCACGTCCATACTTGTTTACCAAATCACCTGTCAGTGGACTGAATGGCCACGGACACTAAACTCCCTTCTCACCCCTTGAAGTGGTCTCTCCAGGGCAGGGCTGAGGGCCACTGGCAGGTCCCTGTGGGCCAGTCTGCCCCGCTGTGGCTAGCCAGAGCACTGAACCTCTGGAGCTGTTGAGCCAGACCGCACAATGGAGGCAGAGGAGTTAATAGAGTTTGGGTCCCAAGCTCATTGATTCTAGTTCACTCCTGACATTTCCCTGACCGGACAGAGGAGGTTTCTCTCTTTCCCCTCTAAATACAGCTGCTACGCTGATTCATTTCCCATTACTTCCTCCTCTCATTAGTCCTTTCCCAGTGGGCTGGCATGTGCAGCATTTCATCTCAGTTCCTGACAATACCAGCTGTCACTTGGGAGTCAGTAAGGCCTAGTCAAGCCATAAAGCGATGGGGGCTACTCAGATAGCCTTGCATAAATGTTCTGTGCTAACACTTCATAAATAGCTAATGACACGAGTGATAATCAGAGTGCCTTTGCTCTGCTCCAGCTCTGTCTAGTTAGAACAAGTGAGACAAACACCTTTCAGTGATGGTCTAGGTTTACTTGATCCTGCCTTAGCACAGGAGGCTGGACTAGATGACCTCAAGGTCCCTTCCAGCCCTACATTTAAATGATTTCACTCTTTGCAGGGCTCCTCTGTCAGGAGCCATCTGCTTCTTGTTACCTTATACAGCTTAGCCAGCTTTCGATTGGATGCGTCAGCTTTGAGGTCATCAGCGGCTCCTTCTGGCAGATCGGGCTTAGATCCCAGAACCTGAGAGACAGTGAAACACTCTGCTAGCTATGTGTGGTGATCCAAGAGAATTTCTGCTCCCCAAATGCTCTGACTGCAAAAAAAAAAAAACCCACCACCACACAAGAGAAAACTGTAGGTCAGCAACCTCAAAACTGATACGTTCCGATCTCCAAACCAGACTCAACACCCAGCTTTCTGTCGCTTGCACTTCACACACATTCATTAATTCTTACACTGTGTTGCAGGAAACAGATGGGGAAACTGAGGCATAGACAGGTTCTACAACTTGTCCAAGGTCACACAGCAAGTCAGTGGCAAGGCCAGTGTTAGACCTAGACACTGTGACTCACAAGCCTGCGCTGTAGCCATTCGACAGAGCTTCTCCTGCTGATATCGTATATTGACACACATTCTGCACTGCACACGTGTGTGCGGGCCGTCCTTTCTTCCTGACGCTGCACTCATCACCCCAACAGCTGACTGTGCACAGAGGACTTTGCTGTGACGTTCAGTGAAACACAAAGAAAGTGACCTGTAGCATTTGCTCCCGCTCTGATCCTTCCTCCACGACGTAGACTTTGCCACGGCCACTCCGCTCATTATCCCGGATCCCTTTGGCCACCTGGGTGGCCTTCAGCCGTTCAAACCGATTGCTCTTGGAGCCACACCACTGGTGGATGTCCTGCAGGGCACAAAGAATATGGCATTTCAAAGAGCCCCATCCCAGCAACACGAGGTTTCTTTAGCCAGCATAATGCAAAGAGCACCCCAGTGCTTGGGTTAACAGGCCTGAGCTAAGCAGCAGCGGCGCGTTAGGGCCTTTTCATGCAGTTATGAAGGAGCACCCTGCAGCATCAGTTGGTATGGGGTTGGGAAACGTGGATCTAGGGGGCTGGAGTCCCACAGCTCATCAGACCAGGGAAATACAGCTCACTTTCCAATGTGGCAATAGGAGAGTTAACAGATAACCGTGCAGTTGATGAAACCAATGGAGACCTGGGGGAGCCTCGGACAGCTCAACACAGACTAGGACGAGAAACGAATGGCTCTCCAAGACATCCATTCCGCGATCGTGTGTTTAACTAGCAGACTTACACTGCCCAGATCAAGGATGAAACAATCTCCGTTGTTGAAACTGTCCCAGCTCACAGGGACCTCAGTAGCTCGAACCACTCGTCTGCCTTTGATCTGAAGGAGTCTTTGGACGGTCACCTCATTGGGAACCACATGCTTGAAGCCGGAAGCCACTCCACCAGCCTAGAAGAACAAAGAAGGAGGTAACTCCTACTCCCATGCTTGCTCTGAAGGAACTGAGAGACTGAAGTTGTTGTGTCTGTGTCAGGGGCTCTCACCTCCCAAGGGCAAAGAGTCACCTGTAGAGGCCTCAGAGGGCAAGCTAGTCCCCAGTCTCTCTCTGCACATATCACTGCAACAATCATCAGGCCAATCAGATGCAAAGGATCCTGTGCCACACCCAAGCTGTGTAAAGGAAGCCTCTTAATAGAAAGGGGGTAAGCGGAAAGTGGAGGAAACCTGGTCTATGTTTGCCTTTTTATTGCACTGTGTGTATTAGGGTAACAGGCCTCTTCGCCTACTTCTGGTTACCTATACTCAGTCAGTCATTCTCACTGCTGCTAAGAGAAAGAGTGAGCTGAAAACAACGTGAATTCAAATGAGAACGTTACAAAGACCATAGCAGGGCCGAGCTGGGAACAGTACTCACACTTCCCAACCACCCAGCCCAATGGTCTAACCATTAAACCACGCTGCCTCCCTTTGAGCAGCCTGTCCCTGGACAACTGCCCATCACACATTCTTTCTTTCGCTCTCCATACAACACGTGGTAAGAGAAAAGTCACTTTTTTGCTACCTGTCCTTTTCACTGCATTTGTCCAAGGTGAGATTTAAAACACTTTCAAAAATGATGCATCCATAGATTAAAAGTCAGTATCGGGCAGAAGCTTCTGTTCTATTCTTGGACAATTTAGGCAGTAGGTTTCAGCCACTCCCCAAAATGTGAAACCAAATTAAAATGAGAAAGGAATGGAAAATACTAGGGTTACAGATAAAAAAATTGTAGGAAAATCCTGGACAAGTTAAAAAATAGCCAGCTGCAGAAGAGTCTGGCGTAATGTTGCTTTGCTTGTGCCAGTGGGTAGCTAATGTGGACGACTATTTCTGGACAGTCTAATTCCACCCCCTTCTATCCCACCATTTTGCACCTCTATGGAAGAATGATTCCCCAATGCCTTCCCCCATCTTCCCGTAATACTACGGACAATAGATGCCAAGAGAGCTGGGAGAGGACATGTAGTGGGCATGGAAATAGGGATACTGGAAAGGCCATTGCTAGTTGAGGAGATGGGGAGTGGGACAATCAACGCACAGGGCAAAGCATCTGCCATTAACTCAGATTTCTATTCCCCATATTAGTTGCAGACACCTTGGGGCAGCTCCCTTCTTCCAAGAAAAACAAAACTCCAATCCTCCCAATTGCATGAGGCTTTCATTTCTGTCTCATTGAATCCAGCCCGGACTTTCTTGCTAGGAATTGCTGTTCTGTGCCCTGTCATTGAAAACATCTGGTGAGGAATTTATTCCCTGTGATTGACAAGAGGGAAATTCTTACTTCTCCTCGGTGACATGGACAGGCTGGGAAACCTGAAACCTACCCGGATTCAGACCTGCTAGGCTGGATGCCCAGCAAATACATACTTTGTACTTCAGGCCAGTTTTGAAGTATCCCAGGAAAGTTGAAGACTCGTGCCCTTGCACCTCCCGATGCTGGATGGCCTTCCCGTGAAGATAATCATCCAGCTGGACAGTGAATATGGCAGCTGCACCACTTTCATCCTGACTACAGAAGTCCCCTAGAAATCAAAGGAAGACACCACACAGTGAATGCGGGGCCTCTGCCTTTTCATCCAGCTGTTTCACCCGATGCAAACAATTCCCTGGAGGGCTAGTTTCCTGGAAAACCTCGACTGACAGAGATTTGATTACAGCCAGGTAAAGAGGCTCAGTTTCTTTCCTCCTGACATTTTCCTTTTCCCTGGGAGGAAGCCAGGCAGGGACTGAGTCTCAGTACCTCACTTTTTCCATCTGTGAAACAGCGGTAGCGACACTGACCTCCTTTGTAACGTGCTTTGAGAACTACAGATGAAAAGCTCTGGGTAAGAGCTAGGCACTAGCACCACTGACAGCCTGGCCAGCTGACTTGGCAAGAAGATGCATTCAGTTTGCCCAAAAATCAGGCAATCTAGCAGACCTTAGGGAGCACCAGTGCATAAGCAACCTGGCTCTGCAGACTGTCAGGAACCCTGAAGGATCCCTCTCTCAGGAGATCCGGCATTGCTACAAAATAGATATGACAATGCACTGAATGCACAGAGCTGCCGTAGGGGTGCATGTTTTGTCTGAGAGCTCAGCTGAGGTGCCGTCTGCTCTACGTGGACGTTAAAGATCCCATGGTACTTTACAAACATGCAAGGGTTGGTTGTAGAGTCTGAACAAAATTTTCCCTCCTTGTGATTGTGCAGGGCAATGATTAGTTGCTGCCCTCCACCCCAAAGGTGGCTGCATGTCAGTAGTGCAGTGTTCAGAGAAAGTGTGAAAACTTTGGGATGAGAGGCGCTATGAGAATATATAATTACATGACCTTAATAGTGCCACTTTTGCCTTCTTTTCCCTTGTAGCAGGACAGGTTTACCCAAGAGTCCCAGACCAGTGAGAGGAACACAGTGTAAGAACTTTCACTTCCCGGGTTTAGCTCCAGGAGTTGGAAGAACTGCCAATTTCCATCAAGACAAAGACAAGCCCCTCGGACCTTACCTAACCAGAAATGCAGGTCATACTGCAGGTTCCCACTCCGCTGTTTGACGGTGTTCAGAACTATATAAGCATCTCCGGTGAAGAAGTCTCCATAAAGGTTTTTTGGCACAGGTACCAAATCAAATTTCTCAATCCGCCAGATCTGTAGGCCCGGCTCCTTTCCAGCCTTCAGAAACTCAGCGTGTTCCACCATGCTGACAGGCTGGGAGAGGGAAATGAAACGGAGAATTCTCTTAGGCTTGTGCAATACAATGAGGCTTTTGTTAAACTAAGACTGCTTCTGGACTCTTAATAACTGCGGTTCCAAACGACGACTGGGAAGTTTCCATTGGCTCTCGCACTGAAATTATCTAAGGAAAATCCCTCTTGACCTTTCTTAATTTCCTGTTCACCCTCCTCCATTTCCTGACTTCCTTCCTAGCCTCTTTTTGCCTCTGTTCTGTTATCTGATTACTTTCTCCCTATCCATTCAGCTTTACAGTTCTTTCTTCTCTGCCTATTAGTTGTTTCTTTGTATGGAAGGATGGAGGCAAGACACGGAAGTTCCCTTTCTATCCGTTCCTTTATATAAATGTTCCATAAATTGGAAGGCTCCAGGGAATGTATATAATGTTCCTTTCATCTATTTCAACTAATAAAGGTGAAGAAGAAAGAAATACTATTACATCAGAAGCATCCAGTACTTCGACAAAGAGGAAAGTTCACAGCAGTTAAATGACAAAAATAAAATTTATGCTCAGCCCACAAGGCAGGAATACAAAATGCTGCAGACTGGAAAGCAATACAGCAAGTTAGCTACTGAATCCATATCTAAACTGAACCCTGACATCAACTGGATACTTAAAACAGTGCCCTCTTACAGTTTCCACTCCACAGACTGCACGGCTTAGTTAGGAAAGCCTTTTACGAAAGCTTAAAACCATGCAGGAGAACACAACCCTTGCAAGTATTTTCTTAGCAGAGGAAAAGTTTTACATTGTTTAATTATATGACAGGTCACTTACCACAGCTGAAAGAAGAACAGCTGCTGTAACGAGATAGCTGAGCCCTGCAACAGATACAGAGGCTGCGTAGCTTAACCTCAGAGCCATTGTACAAAAAACCGTGAGAAGAATGCAACTCTAGCCGTGTTTGCCCTGGAATTTAAGAGGCGTTTTTAACAGCAAAGGGGTTCTTCACTCTTTCACCTCCAACAGAAGAGGGACTGAGGAGTCCCAGCTCCTTCTTTATTTCCCTGTCAATAAAGATGTGCTGCATAAGCTGGTCAAGGACACACCCAGCTCCCTCTGAAATACAAGGGCGTAGCACGCCTATGCACACGGTCCACTTGGAGGCTACACAGATTTATTCTGTACAGCCATTTACAAAGGCTCAATCCCAAAAGACAGGAATACAGGACATTATGGTATTCATTACAGTGGGCGGTGCAATAATGGACAAATAAACTAAATATTTGGTCAAAAGGCCAATAATAGAGAGAAGCATCAGCAATGTAGACAAAAATGTATCAGCTGAGAATTGGAACTAGACAGAGGGTTGATGAGGTTCTGAGAAACAAAAAGGTTCTTCCAGATGGCAAGGCCTGCGGAGAAAAAGATTCTCAAACCAATGTCAGTGAAGTGTGGAAAAGGACTGAGAGTGCTAAAGGGAGCTGGCTGAGTGATCGGAGAGTGAGGATGATGTGTTCATATTTCCCTGTGCATATAGATAAGCAAGAAGCAACATTTGGCAAATGCTTTGGGTCTCTTGCGCATGGATTTAAGCCTCCACAGAAGCTACTATGAAATCGGTGTGGAACAGAGGGGTTCTAGGTACAACCATGAAGACCACTCGTCTGCTGGCAAAAGAACTTCCCTTGCCAGACAAGATGGGAGAGCAAGAGCTAGCTCAATAATTTTACACTGTATGCTTTTAGAGATTTAGCAAGATAATGATAGCATGCTTTTACAGTCTTTGGGATTATTGAGTTCAACCATAACAGTGTAGAGGTAGCATCAAAAGACTCGAGAACCAGGTCTACTATCTCTTGTCATGAGGTGAACAGAGCCAGCAATGAGCCTGCTTCATCCAAGAAGTGTACAAAAGAATAAGTGCCCTAGAATAAGATTTCTCATGGATTGCACCACTGGGCCACATTAGAACTGTGTGTGTCATATGCCCCTCAGGTGGCTAGTCCATTAGAATATAATAGCCTACTACCGCTACCACATGATGGAGTGACTCCTAGAGTTCCAAGCCCTACAGGTGGTGCTGCGGTGCTGAAGGTTCTGGGTTCAAGTGCTGCTGAAAACCCATGCAGAAGTTTGTAGTAACCATGCTGTACAGTCTGTAACGCTACGTCTACCCCAGGAGATCAGACAGAGAACGCTGGGAGGGAGGAAATGAATCTCTGTACGTATTTATATTGCAGGCTACATGTATCTAGAGCGGAACTGAGTGGAATCTTCAGATTCATTACCCGACTTTCTGGGAAGACACTTGAACAAGGACCTGCTGCTCCTGCCACGCCCCTGAAGTCAGTGACCAAACTTCCATTGACCTCAATCGGAACAAGACGAGGGACCACCATCCCCACCCCCACAACATAGGAAAGCTTTCTCCTCTCCTCACGAGAATCGTTTTCGACCTCTCTCTGTTTTGCTAGAACACTGTTTTTCATTCCATAGTTTCCAAGCTGGTGCTCTGTGTCTGGACATTTGGCTATTAAGTATTTCAGATCTTGGCAAACTCCTGCTCAGTTAATAGACCTTTGACAATAAGCATAAAACCAAAATTTCCTTGGAAGTTCTCAATTTTTAACAGAGAATAAAAACAATTTCTTCATCTGGCTGGGCTTAGATGGGTTTTTTTCCTGTCTCTGGGGAGGGATCTCACATCCCTCAGGGATCTCAGACCCAGCATCAAGGCTCTGAAAAGCAGCAAACATGCTGGAATCATAAATGTTGGCCAAGGCAAGTTGAGCAGTGCTGCGAAGCCATCAGTGAACGGCTCTTATAGCTGTTCCATCTGTGGCCCACCCAAACCCAGAGGACTACTCTGAAAAACAAATCCGTAACAATGTTGGAAAGAGAGACAAGTCCCTTGCAGATGGAAGTATTTATTCATAAACATTTATATAGTGCCAAAACTCTGCATGCAACTCCGCTGAGACTGAGGGAAAAAGACCCAGGGCAAAGTGCCTAAGTAGTTCAGGAGTCTATGTCCCATTTTCAAAAGTGGCATAGGCCACTATATCCCATAGACGGATGCTTCTAAGTCACATAGATGGGCTTGAAAATGTTCCCCCCAGCCCCTGTCCTCCAGAGCTTACAATATCAATTAGACAAGCGCAAAGCATGAAGGCAGACAAAGGAAAGGGGTAAGGAAAGGAGAATGAAACAAAAATAACGTGACCAACATAGTGAGCAAATAATAAACGATGGTGTTCTTAGGACATAAGGGGTACATGTAATATTCAGGTGGCTGGTCCAGCCTGCTACTGCTGTCAGCAAATGTAGTTACGCCTGTAACGGGAATGGTAGAAAACTGAGCTTTGGTGTGAAGGGTTCAAAGCTTGTTGCTGACAAGTGGCAGAAGTCAATACATAGAGAAGAAGATGTCACAAAGCATGGCAAAGAAGTGGTGTGAAGCAAATGCTAATATAACCATCCAAATCACCCTCACAACTGACGCAAAGTAAACCCAACATCTTACACACAGAAAAGGCATTCCAGGAGAACAAAGCTTCATAAACACAGGGCATTGACTACACAGTTGCAGTGCTGGGGAATTATCTGAACAAGGCGTGGCTGCTCAGGGGTGAAAATAAAAGCTTGTAAGGAAAGAAGCCCCTGTGTTTTGAACAAACAGCAGAAGACAACTGCTTATTATGGAAGTGAGCTGTGTGATTAACATCTCTGTAAGCATTACAGGTCTATTCAAGAACTTCTTATAAATGTGTACCTTCCTATTGAGATAATTATAGGGATACACTCACTAATTACAGCACTCAGTGCCCCCGACATATAGTGAATGAAAAGTAACATCTACAAAGAAGCTTTAACTGTCTGATCGTTCAGTGGCAGGGTACATGAGTCTTCCAGTTTGGAATTTGCTTTTTCAAAAGCAGTTTTCAGTGAACTGTGGTGCAGTGTCCACCCTGCACAAGTAGTGAAAGGGTTAATTTGGGCCCAAACGGCCAATTAACTGAGCTGGCTGAACCTGGAGGGTGCTCCAGGCCTAATGAAAGGTGAAGCCCAGCTGGAGAGGAGCTGGGTGGAGCTACAAAGACAGAAGTCAGACACAGAAGGGATTGTAGGGGAAGAATTGTGCAGGTGCCCTCTGGGAATTAGAGACAGGCAAGAGCTGTGGAAAACACTCCTCCAGGGAAAGGAGGAAGCCTGTGAGGGGAAAGATACCTGAAGGCACAGGACTGGAGCAAGCTCCTACTGCTGATCCTGATACAAGAAAAGCCCTGGGAAGCACTGCTCAGTACAAAGAGCCCAGCAAGGGGCTGGGGAAAAGGCCTGAAGAAAGGCTCATGGTAGGATGGGGTCCAGGGAGGCCAAGGCAAGGTGTCCGATAGAACAGACTGTGGTGGCTTCCAGGGTCCCTCCTCCTGCCACTGGGAATGCGTGCGAAGCCCCTGACATAGAGGGATAAGGATGCTTTAAAGCCCTGAGAGACGTGTGTACGGACTATGGGTCTGAGGCCCAGATGCGAGGACACTGGATTCTTGTGCTGGACTTGCTGTTACCCCACGAGGGGTGGAACTGAAGCGTGAGCTGGCTGAGGTGCAAGAAGAGGCAGACCACTGCAGCAGCCACTCCTTGGGGCACTAGAGAGGAAAGAACGGCTACGAGACGGGGTGAGGCCACTCTTCTACAGAACGTGATTACTGCTAAAGGTAGGCTGGCTGCCCTGCGTACTGAGGGCTTCCACTCAGCACCAGAGTGATGTAGTTTGGGCTTCTTTCTGCCCCAATGCTGCCCTTGCCTGCATGCCCCAATTCTCTTCACACTCCCTCCAGGAAAGGGGCATTCAGTCTCTGAGACCTACTTAATTCTTGGCCACTCCTAAGGGCTAGGAACCAGGGAGCAAGTTGCGGTGGGGCATCTATGCGGTGGGTGTCTGTGCACTAGTGACTGGACTGGAAATGCAGGACTCAGGTTACAATGTTACTATCCCTTCTGGTAAACAATGTGACCTATCCTAGAAGTTGATGTAATGAACACTGGTTAGATCATTGGCTGAGCGAGGTGGGCTCAATGTCCCGCTCCGTATATCTTCTCTGGCATGCTGCCCAGTCTCTTATGGGATGCAGCTCCCACCACTTCTCTCCAGAGACAATTCCACAGAGTAAAGTTTGGGTTTTTTCCTAGTATTCAACTGAAGTGTTCCTTTTCTTTAGTCCACCCCACTACTCCTAACGATACCTGCTTTTTACCTCCCTACATAATTTGCTCTCTGGGCATTTAAGCCCTTCATATCTTTGCAGAGTGGATGCTTCTCACTCAGCTCTCATGGCCATAGCCAAGCTACATAATAACGGCTATACCGGGTTAGATCATTTGTCCATCGAGCCCAGTATCCTGCCTGCCAACAGTGGATGGTGCTAGATGTTTCCAGAGGAAATAAATTGCTCTGTTCATCAAGTGATCCATCGCCTTTTGTCCGCTCCCAGATTCTGACAGTCCGAGACTCGGGGACACCCAGAGCATGGGTTGCATCCCTGACCATCCTGGCTAATATCTATTGGTGGGGTGTCCTCCAAGGAGAATACTCTCATACTGATCCCCATTAAACTTGATCTTTCGGCACCTTACTCATTTTTGTTGTTCTTCTCTGAATTCTTTCTAACGTGTCTCTCTCTTTCTGGCCATGTGTCTAGAGCTGAATGTGACATTCCAGGCACAGTCTCACCAGAGCTCCTAAGTACTCCAGTTATGCAAATAAAAACAAAATGGATAGAGAAGAGCTATCACTGCCCAGATCCAGCACATAATCTCTGGGCATGTGTAGACCAGACTCTCAGATCTGCTCACTTTCCCTGCTGTATCCCATTGCAACGTCAACTACAGGGAATCAACTTCCTGATGACTCTAGTCTGACCTAACCCGGCACCTCTAATTCAAATACCCCCTCACTGCAAACCCCACCTCCAACTCCTATTGCTGCTATCCAAAACCTCCTTTTTAAAAGTAGTAACAGGCACTGGAATATCATCTGATGCTTGGTAAGAAAGGGGAAAATGCTGCAGCCAATGCATGAAACAAGATAGTTTTCCGCTAGACTCAAGCTTCTGATTTACACTCAACCACAAACATTCCAGCAGGCTCACCAAAGCTTAAGGCATGCAGAAATTCTACCAAAACATCAACTGATTGGTGGTATTGCCAGAGCACAGCAGAGCACAATATGTGCAAAAGTACAAAAATAGTCTAGCAGTTTCCAAATTAAAATTCATTAAAGTGAGATTCCACTTTCATAATTACACTAGAATAAGAGGACTGGCTATTCAAAGAGCCAAATATTCAGGTTTATTAAGAAAGAAAGAAAAACATTTGCACACTGGTCTTTCCTCAGAACAGCTGCCATTCTAAAAGCTGTAAGACTAGGACAGTATTTCTACATCTCAGCCATTCCATGAAGATTAAGGCTTTTATCTGCCTTTATTTACTTTAAAATATATGGGGGGATAGAGAGGGGACAGAGGTGGAAAATTACTGTTTCACATCTGCTTATAAATTACATTCTTGGTAAAAACAGGGCGAAAGAGCACATCCGTTTGCTGGTGTATAGATTTAGCTTAGAGAAGGGCCTGCCTTTCAGAAAGAAAGTGTGTGTGTGTGTGTGTGTGTGTGTGTGTGTGTGTGTGTGTGTGTGTGTGTGTGTGTGTGTGTGTGTGTGTGTGTGTGTGTGTGTGTGTGTGTGTGTGTGTGTGTGTGTGTGTGTGTGTGTGTGTGTGTACTTGTATGTAAACAAAGTTGGAAGTGGTGGTATGAGCATCAAAATGAGTTTTCCCAAACAGGAAGGAAAACAGTCAGTTGTGTTTTTTAAACAATAAACTGGATGGAGAGCGAGGAACCAACACTCCTTTAGAGTTAAAATGCTTTGTGTGACAGGTTACATTACTATGCCAGTTGGCACCTACTATTGTTACAGGCCTTTTGAAGAGAGAAACACTGCATTTGAAGAAGGCAGGATTTTTAGGGTGTCTAGTTAAATTGGACTAGTGTACACACACATCCCCATCGTATCACAGAACCTCTAAAATGTCTGCTGCTTAGTCCTTTACACTTCTAGGACTGCAGGGGCTTTAAATTTTGTTTTTCGTAAGAGCACTGAAATGAAATTTCGGTTCTAGTACAGACTGGATTTCTTTAGTGCATATGGATAAGGCATAATAACTGCTCTGCCAGGTGCTACAGTGACCTCTTTATATAATGCACCCAAACAATGAATTGCCATGCATCTCCTTAGGAAAGGGGAGACCGAACTCTGATAACACTCATGGTTGGTTACTCCAAGCAGCTGGAGACAGAGTAAATTTTATCCCACTGTTTCTTCTGTGGCAAGCCAACAGGACTACCCCCGTCAATAAAAGCTCGCCGGCGGAGGGCAGCACAAGCTAGCCTGCAATATTTAAAACAAAAGTACAAACAACTCTTCAGAAAATCACTTGACTTTTTTTTTTCTTTACTTGGATTTTAACTGTTTCTAGACTCTGAAAATGCTACTCTGTACTGGTCCTAGCAGGCTTTATGTAAATCTCAAAATGTAACTGGGCTAACCAGCCCCTTAATTTATTTCCATCTGAACTTTATTGCTGTGTCTCATTAGCCAGGAATAAGTGCTATAAATTACTCCCCTTCCATTACACTAATTAACTGGTTGAGATCAGAAATTTTGGCACCTACACATTTGCAGTAAAGAACATGGAAGTCGATAAATTTAAAACCTCTTTCTAGCTGGCTTTGTTGGTCTGCGTCAGGCAGACGTCTAGTCTGCGTCAGGCATCCTGTCCAGCCTGCACAAGATCAACTACAAGATGCTGTTCTTTTTGCTTTATGCTGCCTGCTTCTTTAACTGGAGTGTCCTCTCTTTCAAACCTGAGATTAGTGAACGGTCTGCCGTCTAGCTAAGGTGATTGCTTTGCATTTTAAAAAGAGAAATTAACTCCTTACTAAGCAGCCAGCTTCTCCTTTAACATCCCAAAGAAACCAGCCTCAAACCCTTAGCTTCTGCAGCCAGGAATTCTATTTACAATAACGAGGAAGCTGAGGGTTTGGGAGTTTAGTTTTGTTAAACAAAGCTGTCCTATAAGCAATGCAAACTAGGCCACTGTCTGGCTCTCATGTAGACAAATGCAGACTGAACTCCCCTAGCCACAGGAAATCACAGCCGGCTAAATCGAGATGATAAAGGAGGCCTCGCTCACCGCTGGAAGGAAGCTGAAGCCTTGGGAATGTGCAGCGGGCACAGAAGTGACCTACACACTGTCACATCTGCACTCCTGCCTTCCTCATCCCTTCTGCTCGCTCCACACTTACTTTGGGTCTGTGGCGTCTCTTCTCCCCAAGCTTCAGGAGACGCCTGACTGCTTCTAACAGAAGAGGACCCTCCCTGGGGCAGACTGTCTAGGCTGGGATTTGCACAAGCGGAGGAGGGGAGACAAGGCAGGCAGCGGATTAGAAATTTAACCCCTACAGTAGCGAATAGCAAATCTTAGTCCAGTAGGAGTACAACCAACACTGGTGCTGCAGTAACGTCCCTTAGGAACCAGGTCATGTTGCACCCTGCAGCCACAGGCCTGCCTTTGCAGTCAGCCAGTTTTTCTCTCTCCCCGGCATCACAGCACCAGCGGATTCCCAGGGCTACATTTGCACAGCTCTGGGTTGGGGGCAATGCAGAGACGCATACACCAAGGACAACCTATGGGGCTGTTCTGTCTCAGGGAGCTCCTGGGTGCACATATTCCTTTCTAGAGTGCAACACAAACCCCTCCATGTGGCTTGTGTGCAGGGGAAGCAGACTCATGCCCCTACCTCCTCTTCACCCCCTTTGGGGCACTCTGCACCCTCAGGGTGACAACCCCCAGGTCAGTGCACTGGAAAGTCTCTTGAGGAGCCACTCTGGATGGTAAATGGGAAACAGTCACTGCATTCTCTCTCTGCCACGTATCCATCTGGTCTGACTGAGTCCATTAACCCTATTCCACCAGAATTGGGTACTTCCCAACATGCATCCCATCTGATGGGAAGCAATGAGTCTGTGGCCAGGACAAGGCTTTTCAGTTCAGAAAATTCTACCCCAAGTTGCATGTTGGAACAAACCCTAAAACCAACTCAAAATTCAGCCAATCCTATTGCCTTCCTCCTGGCTTTGCACTGAAACAAGGAACCAGTGAGATCAGCATGGTGTTGACACAAGCCCATACATTACTACCAGGTTTGCTAGAAACCATTTGAGGAACTTGGTCTGAGTTTGTAATGAAAGCTGAAACCATGGTGACTTGAGCTTGGCTGGAACATTTTACAGACCTCTCACTATGAGTTAATCATGCATTACATTTTTATTTCATCCCTTAGCACTTTGCATTGTGAAGAATACAATTAACTGGCACTGTGAATTATTACAGTAATAACACCAGGTTCAAGAATAAAAAGGTGACTTGCATCAACAAACATACTTGTCTGAAAGTCCTGCCTGACAAATGCTCATAGAATGATGTTTCCTTAAAAGAGGAATTTTTTTTTCCAGACTAGTTACACAGGAGCTGTAATATTCTTGTCTGTCCTATACATATTCCACCCACAGGGGGGAAAAAAAGCCTTAATTACATGTTTGCATGAATGGTTTTGCTAATATTCTGGAAGTCATATATTTTTTTCCTTTTGGCTTAGTAAATGCTTTTACAATCTGGCTGACCTATTTTATCCAAAGGGACCAGAAAAACTCTTGAAAAGTCATCAGTGTCGCACATAAAATTACTTGTCTAAGGAGCCTGCGTTTCCAGGGACACTCGGATCCCATATTATTTTACATTGCCTAACTACCTACTAGTAATTCCTCTACTGCATTCTGATTTTGCATTGTTACTTGAAAAGTCCATTATTTGCACATTGGTTTCTACTCGCCTTACAGGTTTACATACAGGCTTTACAAAAGTATTGTTCCTTAGAAAGACAGGAGGGCACAGGGCAGTATTACACGGCATCATTATTGGGAATAACCACTGACTGGCTTCACAGACTTATTGTCTATCAACTAATCCTTCTTTGCATGGCTATAAATAGTTATTTAGATGAAATGGCTGCTTGTGCTTTTTGTTCTTGATACCTATCTCAGTACTTCCAGCTGCAACTGACAAGCTGGTTTGGAAGGTACATGACAGGAAACTCTTTGGCAGGCATTTTGACAGGCATCTAGCCTGGGTTATTTTCCATAGTTCAGTCTCTAGGTAGGTTCAAGACTCAAGATACGGAGAGTAGCAATCTCCGAGATGCTAAAAAATCTCCCTTTCCTTCTTACCCATTCTACACCTATGACTGGTGAAAAGCCTTGATGCATTTCCACAAACTGTGGGAATCTGTGGGATCAGCAAAGCATCTCTGCTGCTTTAAAGAAACCCTGCGACATCCCACAAGACAGTATAGAGGGAGAGAGCAATTCAGTACAATATTAACAGCTGATGACACTGCACCCTGGAAACAGAAATATTTGTCTTTATTTTTTTCCAATTCTTTGCCAAATTTGCAAAGAGCATGAGTGACTAAGTCTTAAGTCAGCCACTGAAAAGGCCACAAGGTCTATTTCAGTTTTATCACCAAGGTGACAAGCATTGAAAAATATCTAAAACAGTAGATTAGATCCGTCTTTGATCTCCTGGCAGCATTAAATTCATACATACGCAACTAAAAACAACCTCCACGCTGAGAAGCTTGTAAAGAAAGCAGCTTTAAGACAACCATGGTGACTCCACAATCTATTTTAGTTTTGTCTCTTGCTGTCTGAGGAACAGCATTGCTAATGGTGTTCCTAGTACAGGCTGCTGCTTATGGATGCTAGCAGTAGTTAACTGCTGCTCCCAACCAGAAGGGTGGGTAAGTACAATTCTACCTTTTTCCTTTAGCACACACAGCCCAAAACTTTTGTTGTATTTTTTTTTCACGTTTGAAAAAATTCATACTAATGAAAACCAACACCCTAGCAAAATATATATATAAAATGAACGGCACAAATGTACATTTAAAACAAAGTTCAGGACACTAACTACAGGTGGCTTTATCAGAAGCTCACAACATTCAAGTCAACAGTGTCCTTTTAACTGCTCTCACCTCAACTTTAAAAACTAAATCTTGTAGAGAACAGGTTAAAATTTATCGCTCCAAAAGCATAGCAATATCTTTGTCATGGGCAAAGCTGGTTTTTGCATTCACAGATTAACATTCCCAGGGAATCCTTTTAGCAAACTAGAATAGCCAGGTGAAACAGGCCAAATTATTATATGCATATTCTGGGCACTGTCAACCTGTGGAACTCTTTGTCAGAGGATGTTGTGAAGACCAGGACTATAACAGGGTTCAAAAAAGAACTAGGTAAGTTCATAGAGGATAGGTCCATCAATGACTATTAGCTAGGACAGGCAGGGATGGTGGCCCTAGCCTCTGTTTGCCAGAAGCTGGGAATAGGCAACAGGGAATGGATCACTTGATGATTACCTGTTCTGTTCATTCCCTTTGGGGCACCTGGCATTGGCCACTGTCAGAAGACAGGATACTGGGCTAGATAGACCTTTGGTCTGACACAGTCTGGCCGTTCTTATGTTCTTTACCTCATGATTAACAATTCCAACTCTATTCTGATATTTCCAACAACTACAAGTTTTTGCTGCTGGCTTTTAGTCACTTAAATAAGTGACTAAAATGCAAGATTTCAGGAGAAAATGCTAATGTTGAAAATCGCAATTTAAGAGCCTGATTCTCTTCCCACTTTCACTGTTGTAAATTAGACGCAACTCCACTGAAGTTATACCAGGGTCAAACTGGCATGGGAGAAAAGAACTGGATCCTCTGTGAACATTCAAGGACTGTATATGGGTGAGACACACCCAGCTGTGAATCTGACAACCACAAAGCCCTACCCTAGTGAATGCAATAAGTAGGAATCCAGTCGTGCTCTTAAATGCACAGTACACACACCACTATGGATTTTGGAAAGCCAACTGCTTTCTTTTGTGAGCGAACAAATCCTAAATTGCATTCAAATGCAAATTAGTGCTAAAATGCTGACTGGGTGTTCTAGTTCTCACACACACAGGCACTAAGCAATGCACAAAAGGCACACATGATATGTGGCCCACAGGCCAATAGGTGTGACCAGCCTGGTGCAATTACACAGAAACAGGAACGTCAAATCTCTTTAGTGTAAGATGAGCAATAAGAAGAGGCTGCAACCTGCTTTAATGCTCTTGCCTGTTCCAGCAATAGCGGCTCAGATGTTGTGCAATCAGTCAGAGGACAGCTGGCTCTTCCTTCAGAGAAGGAAAATCTTTGTGCAAGTCTGGATCTCGCCAGAGCAGAGGTTTGAGATACGCAGGTGTTCTCCATCTGCATTGAGCCTTTTCTTTTAGGAGAGCTGAGAGAGATGGAGGTCCTCATTGTCCACTATTTTGCATCTTTTGTAGTTATCTGCACATATGCAAAGGGAGTGAGTATGAAGCTCCCAAGTCAGAAATGTGATGTTTACCCTACTGTGGCATGATGTAAATAGTGACAGAATAGTGAAGTCCATGGAGAAGCAGATCCCTTGTTTTCCATACTGTCTTCCAAATTCAAAGAGATTCCCCACTTGGAAGGTTCCCTGTAGGGCAATTTTTTAGACTTCCATGATATTTTCTAAATATTAGCACTTGTGAGCTGATCCTGTGCCACCGACCATGAAATTTTAATAGTGCCTCATCTGAATGCAGATGATTTCCTGCAGGACCAAAAGTTCAGTCAGCAAAGAGAAGGGCTCTGACACAGAGCCCATGTTACTGAAGGAGTGTCACTAAAATGTGTGTTGATGGCAGGGCTCCTCCGCACCTCTGAAAATGCATCTCAAAAGCTGAGGTTCTGACAATCCGTGACCACTTTTGGCCCGAGACTTGCCCTAGGCCACAACGGAAGGGTGTGGCACTACCAGGAAGAGAGGTCAGATCTCCTGACTTGATCTCAGAGACCTGTACATCAGCCTCAAGATCGTCTTTCCCTTTCTTCGCATCACTTGCTGAATTCCAGCTTTCAAGCAGGCACTACTACTAGTGCCTCATCAATCACTTATGTGATCAGTGATTGCTTTGGTTGTGAATATCAAATCCTACCCCTTCTTTACACATGAAGCACACACTTGTCACTATGTTTAATAAAGGGGAGAAACATGTGGATCTGTGTTCACACAAAGATCCCAGACCACACACATGCTGAACAGTTATTCTGCATTCCCAGAGTGCGAGCTCACACACATAGACACAGACAAATCCATTTAAGATTGTTTGTCCCTGATTACAGGTGTAAACACATCTTACTGGAATCTGTCCAGAGCATCTTCTCCAAAGGACAGAAGACCTGGTTATTTATTCTACAAGAACCAAGCTATTTTTTAATATGCTTCCTGCTCTGGTAAGTATGTAAACAAGAATCTGTCTTTGGTTTAGTAGCTCAGGATGATTTTGCACTGCAGACAGATTATGCACAACTGACCTAGATATACACATTGCCAACATGCTGAGAATAGCTCATGTCTTAGAGGAAGATTTATGAACCCAGGGAGATACAATTCTCCATATTAAAAACCAACAATCTTGCCACGTTATAAACCACTCTAGGAGGCAATAGCAAAAAAGCAAAAGCTCCTGAGATGTTGATATAGGAGGAGGACACGTGCCAAGGTTCTACATAGCATCTGCCGGAGGGAAACTGGCACATCATCATCCCACCAGCCCCCAGTCACACAACACAAACAGGAGCAATGTTTTGCAGCCTCAGGCGACTACTTGCTCTCCTGGCACAGGAGAGCTGACAAAGCTGTACACCCCCCAGCAACAGAGACATTCTTGTTCAATTCACTAACCTGCCGCCCAAATCAATGAACAAGTAATAAATGATTCCTAAGGGGGGAAAAAAGGAACTGGAAGCTGCGGCAGAAGTTCCCATAATGAGGAGTGAGATGAAATGCAGCCTGCAGAGACCCAAAACAGGGCTCTTCACAGTAACCGCAGCACAGAACACAAAGCTGATGGATGCAAGTTGTTCAGACTTGTGAGCTCTGACAACAAGCCACTGTTATCGGCCTATCAAGGGGGAGAGAAGTACAAGCAATTGTTAAGTTTATAGAAGATCTATTTGTGATTCAAACCATTTAGCTGTAACTTTGCCGTATTCCAGCAGAAGACCAGCTCTAAGCACTAGTGCATGGTCCCTATTATGCCTGCACCTTAAGCTGCCAAAGTGCCAGCAACAGACAGTCAAGGTGAAGGCCACAACCTCGCTAATCGGTTCTCTCCTCTTCAGCGAGCACCTGTGCCCCAGACTATCCAATGTTCTGCTTCCTCTTCTTAAAGGTCTTTACAATGCATAAAGCAGCACTGAACATATACAAACTATTAACTTAATAAAGCTCAAACCTATATGTATTCAAAACCCAAAATAAGTCTCTTGTAGGAGGGGTTGATCTGAGCAGGGGACATGTGGTAAGAATTAAAACAGCCACTATATAAGTGCTCAGTGCTTGCATTTAGTTTTTGGTTTATTCATCTAAATCAGGTTCTCAAGAGGCCTAATCGGCACACAACTGTGGTCCATGTGACATCCTCAGGCCATATAGGTAACGTACAAATATATAGGATGCGGACCATAAAGCACAGAGAGCTGCATATGCAGCCCACAATGGTAATTAGGTTGAGAACCACTGCTCTAAATATAAGCAAAATGGACAGACTGCCTACCAATCAAACATTTTTGAAATGCCTCTCCCGAGGGCGTACAAGTGATCCTTTCGCTTCATCATCCCTCCTTTTGCTGCAGGATCTTCCTTCCTCAGAAGCAGCATTTAAAAAGTAGGCCAGGATTTACCCATTTGCTTTTCAGGGTTTGTCTCCACATGGAGCTAGTCTGGAAGAGCTGTATAGTGTAGTCCACGGAACAGTGTCTGAGGTACAGCCCATACTATCTGGGGTTTATACCTGGTTTGTCACTGACCTCAGGCAAATCAATTTAGTTCTCTGTGCCTCTCTTTTTCCTCTCTGTTTCATTGGTAAGCAATCTGGAGCGGGGATTTTCTCTTGCTCTTTTTGTACAGTGTCTCGCACAATGGAGATCCTGATCTCAGCTGTGGCCTCTGATTAAAATGTAATATAAACAACTTTTGTTGTAAACCAGATGCCGCAGGTTAGCTTTTGTTAATCCTTATTATAACAGGTGGCTCACTGCTCCTGAAACAAAGTTGAAAGTAAACATCTTCAGGCCTTTGTAGGGAAGAGGCTAAACTACCACCTCTCCATCAAGGGAATGTGGTTATACTGGCTCCACAGTGCAAACAGTGTTTATCTGTCAGCACATTTTTCCACTTCCTGTGATGGCTGGGACAATGGTGAATGGCAGGAACATCAGAGGTGACCATTCTGCCCATATTCTGAGTTCTACCCCAATTCTCAGCCAGGGACCTTGCTGAACAACCACACTCTGAACTTTAAAAGAGGTCAGATGTGCTTTTAGAAAGAGGTGAAGAATCTTCCACCAATGAGAAGTCAAAGGTGACTCTGCCCTTTTCCAAACCCCTCTAACCTACAAAATCGGCTCAATCACAAATGAGATGCAGGGTTGTGTTTCAAACGTGGTATAGCACAGTTTTCTCACTGAGTGGAAAGGAAAAACATGTTTTAGTGTAATTTCTTCAGGGGCTAACCTGCTGACATAAGTTGATGAAAACTGTGTTCCTTAACATGTTTGGGGGGAGGGGAGGGTGTTTCTGTCCACACTAGTAATAACTCTTTTGCAAAACAGATGGGCAAAATTTTTAGACTTGATTATTTTTGTAGTATAGACATGATATTAAATAGCCTGGTCTTTCAGAAAGAGGATTAATGGATTCCAATCCACTGCATGTAAACCAATTTTATCTTTCCTCTTAATATCCCCAGACTGTAGCTGGCTCACAGGGCAAAATCATAATCCTACAGTGAGATACAGAGACAAAAACCAAATGCTTTGTGAGCTCTTAAGTTCCTGTAACAGTAACTGGGTGTGTTTTTACTAACAATACATAGTGACATGTTTGACAAGAATATTGTTTATCTCCGTCACATTACTTACACCAAAACCTTGACATTCGTTAGAATGTCTCCTTTTAAATAATCAGGTTCACATTTGAAAAACTTTTGTTACCAATAGCCAACATTATTAAAAGATAAAGTAACATTGTAATTTATTTTTCAGCCTTTATGCCATTTGTTCACATCTTGCATTTCATTCAGTTTGGACAATCAAACATCACAGAGCTGTTGTGGTGATTTATAAAGTTAACATTTTCATGCCGCTCTGAAAATACAAAGGATCATATGAGTATATTTTATCAATTCTCTTCCCTGATATAACAAAACTAGACACAACTACTGCATTCATCATACACATTTGAGGAGCCAGGACTTGAACCCTTGTTTAGATGCAAAAAGAGTCTATCCCAACCTGAGCTGAAGAAATAGTTCCTTACCAGCTAGCTGCTAATCTCTGCCAGCCAGTCACTTAGAAGTCAATATCATTAATACGCAGACAATATACCACCTAGTTCCTCTTCATATTAAGGTATGTAATGTTCTCTTTATGGTGATTACACAGAGAACTCTGGAGAGTTTTTTGTTTGTTTATTATCAGAGAGGTAGCTGTGTTAGTCTGGATCTACAGAAGCAACAAGGAGTTCTGTGGCACCTTAAAGACTAACAAAAGTATTGAAGCATAAGCTTATGACTCTGTTGCTTCTGTTCGTTTATTGATTTCTTTAAACATGATTCAGACTTCTGGTGTTGAGGAACCAAAGTGTTACTCAGATCAGAAAGTGAGAGAGAACAAAGCCCTAATGATTTTGATTTCAGCTAGTATTTGGGGTTCTGTCCAATCTAAAAGATTTGGCTTCTTTTGGATCACTCACTTCATCTTGCATTTTATATATTTTGTTTTGAATTGTAGGTATCATTTTTTGTGTGGAAACGTTTACTAAGCCCATATGTTTAAACACTGGATGATTTCCCACTGACTCACCGACTGTCTCCTAATAAAGACAAGCAAGTCTCTCTCCATTGATGGCTGTGCACAGAATAGAAACCTCCATGCCTGAGATCAGTTTGGATTCTCCAGGCTCATTCTGGGGGAGGAAGGTGATCAAAAATCCAGATCATCCTATAGACTGGGGAAAGAGGGGTGGCTATCTTTCCAGCTAGGTAGGAAGGAACCATTTTTCTTGAGAGTCCACAGAAGCAAGTTCTTCTCCCATCCCATCACTTCTCAGAGTTCTGTCAGGGTCACTGACTCCTACTTTGAATACTCTGCATGCACATTTAACTGGATGCATCTCAATGCAGTTCCAAAGGGAGAGAACAACTGTGTCTAGACAGAGTTATATACAATATCACAGCAACCTACCATTCACACTTCATCATGTGATATTGACTAGCTCTGGATTGATGTGATGTTTTGAGTTCCCATATGGCTCCACAGAGCCCTTCTAGCATAACCTTGTGACATATGCTACAACAAATCCCCCTAAGAGAAGCTGATAGAATTGCAGTTAGGCAGATTAGTCTCTATAGAAAACAGCCAAATGCTAGAGCTTTCCTTTCCCCTCAGCCTAGCATTGTGCTAGCCTCATAAGTTATTTACCTAGGAAAGGTGTGTCCCTAGGACTTTAATGTTTGTACAGATACTAGCCAACCTGTTGTCTTCTCTAGTTGGATGCAGAATACCCATAACCCCCAAGGTGGCTGCCGTTACTTAATACAATTACTAGGCACACCTTCAACATCTGAATGAATCAGGTCAAAGAATAGGCAGTAAAATTCTAGATAGGTGCTTAAAAATGCTTATAGCCTAGGTACCCTTGAGATAGGTGCTCCAGGATTTTGAGTGCCTGACAATGCTAGAGGACACTGGGAAACCAGTTAATTTACTAATGCACCTGTCAAGAACCCACCTTGAAAAATAATCCTATAGCAATAGAGCAGGTACCAGTATAATCACAGTACTCTGCAAACAGAACAGGTACAGATTTGTACTAGGAGAAGAAGTACAAGATTGTAAGCTCTTTTGGTCAGGGTTCACATCTTCATGTGTGGTTGTAAAGCACTTTATACAATGGTCCTTATGGAAACCTTTGGTGCAATAGAAAATTAAATAAATAATGTAGGCTGGAACAGGTACCGGATGAACAGGTACAAATGGGAGAGAATGTACAAACATAGTGGTGCAGTTATAATAAACGTGATCTAACATTGTGCTAACAAAAAGCCTGACTAATAATACACTTTGCCAGTCAGGAAATCTGAGATTGCATGATGTGGTGTA
Organism: Dermatemys mawii; assembly: GCA_007922305.1. Classification (NCBI taxonomy): domain Eukaryota; kingdom Metazoa; phylum Chordata; order Testudines; family Dermatemydidae; genus Dermatemys; species Dermatemys mawii. The sequence goes on along the minus strand of ML677396.1, from coordinate 17,480,681 downwards.
AATAACAGACGCTTGCCAACATGACCTTTCAGGAAGCGGGGGTGAATCAGGAGGACATCCTCTGGAATCCCAAATCCTACTCTGCATGGAGTCTCTGCAGTGGCTTGTCCCACTGACTCCTTTTGCTTTTACTTTCCCTTTTCCTGCAAAAAAAAAAAGTCCCTCCTCCATCTTTTCTAGGACTGTGCCTTTAATGGAGACGTGAGCAGCAAATCAATGTAGGAAGCAGAGTAGGTACAGCATAATGGGCAACATGCTGCATTTCAGTTCCCTTCCCTTCTGTCTTGCCCATTTTCTTTTTCATGGTGCTGCATTAAAAGCAGTTTTCTGCTCAAAGAACTATTTTGGGAAGACGGATATTTTTTGCTCAGACAGACCCCACAGGCTGTGCTGCCTGATTGCTGAGGAGCAGCCTAGCCTGACTCCTCCATTGTGGACCATGTGGGAGGGAAAAGAAATTACCCAGGCTGCCTTGTAAGGCAGCAGCATTATTAGTGGACATGTTCAGTGAGTTCCAAGGGCATGCTGCTTTGAGATGGGTCTTAGAGGAAGCAGAATTGGGATCTAATGAATACAGATCCCCTTCTCTGAGGTCTTGGTCAGGGTAGGGGGCATGACACACACTGCAGAATCTGTTTTGAAATAGCAAGACTGCTAATACTATATATTTGAACTATCTGCTGCACTTGTCCGAGTAGCAACATCTTGTCCTGAGCATTAAGTGTTTAACTTTTAACATGATCATTGTCCTGTGGACCTTTCTGCATCAAAAACATTTAAATTTGTGAAAATCCTTGACATATTAAAACATCACGTGGGCAGTGTGTTGTGTGCCATCCCCACTCAAGGAGTTATCTTTTTTTAAATCTAGACTCTGGTATCATTTCCAATTAACACAGGGCCCAAATGCAAATACATCCCTTTATGGAGAAGCTGATAACCATTTTAAACTCTTTTTCTCTATCCTTCAGCCTCCTAAAATTGTTTGTTCATACTCTTTGTTTGGAGTGATAAACACATGATGAGCTTGAAAAGACTGGGACTTTAATTTTACGTGGCGGAAAAAAGTAAGAGGAAACATGACAGAAGTATACATAATAATTAATTGCACAGAAAAGATAAATCAGATACTTCTACTTATCCTTTCTCATAATGCAAGAAAAAGGGGACAGCCAATGAAATTGAAAAGCAGCAAATTTATAAATGATAGCGATTTTATGTAGAACATAATCATAGAAATGTAGGGCTAGGAGAGACCTCAAAAGGTCATCTAGTCCAGTCCCCCATGTTGATGCAGGATTAAGTAAATCTAGACCAGGGTTTCTCAAACTGGGGGTCGTGACCCCCCTGGGAGTCGCCAAGCGCTTCCAGGGGGGTCTCGAACTCCTGCCACCGCTTAAAAGCCACCGAATGAATTACTTCCGCATTCGGCAGCTTTTCGGCGGACATGCTGAGCTATTTCGGGAGTGCTCGGCATGTCTGCTGAAAAGCCGCCGAATGCGGCAATAATTTATTCGGCAGCTTTTCGGCGGACATACAAGGGTCCACCGCGGCAGCCGAGGAAGGAAAAATGGGTCGCAGTTCTCAAAAGTTTTAGAACCACTGATCTAGACCATCTCTGACAGGAGTTTTTCTAGCCTTGTCTTAAACCTTCAGTGAGCAGGATTCCACAAAATCCTTAGGTAACCTGTTCCAATGTTTAACTATCCTTATCATTAGAAAGTCCTTTTTATAACAGCCTTTTACCTATTTGAAGATTATGTTCTCCCCTCTTCCATTCTTCTCTTCTCTAGACTAAACACGCCCAGTTCTTTCAGTCTGTCTTCATAGGTCATGTTTGCCAAACTTCATATCATTTTGCTCTCCTGTGGAATCTCCCCAGTTTGTTCACATCTTTCTTAAAGTGTGGAGCCCAAAATTGGATACAGTACTCCAGCTGATGCTTGTGGAACTCAGTGTCACTAGACAGCACTGAATCAAGAGTTCAGGAAGATTCAAAAAAGGATTATAAATGTATACAGAAAATGAGAACATCCACACTCTGCGTTTCTTAACTCTTCCTGTGGAGCATCCGATACAGTCCACGTGGCAATTCCTATATTCCTAAATGTTGTATGAATGAACAAAAACTAACCTAAAATATCTGCTTTTTGGTGTCCAGTGTTACTCAGTGTCTTATAAAAGTTACTTGATAGTTCATCTTAACAGTGATTTGCATTTGCCTTGAATGAAGGACTCAGAAAGTTCCACTGCCTTAAACGCAATTTGGTAACTATTGCCCCATTTCAAAAAAAGCTGTTTCTTGAGGCAAGGAGTAAAAGTGACCATACTCTGATGCGTTAAGTGGCACATCCCTACTACCCATCATGTTCCTCCAGCTGGCAGCTATTGATTAGCTGCACTGATGTTAAAACTTGGATTATAAGAAAGAAATATATTTGTGAAGAGAATGAAAAAACAGATGTAATCACCAAATACATGGCAGCTATTTTAGGAATGGCATGGTTCCCACCAAAAGTCCCTAGATCAGATCACTTTCCTGCACCAGAAAAAAAAAGTTGTATTCAAACCCATATAAGGCAGCATTTAGTCGAGGTGGTTCTTTAAAATATTAGTACTGCTTTCTGTAGTCAGAGGACTCTTATTAGCTTTTCTCTTTTTGCAGCAGATGCATCCGACTTTGTTGGCAGACACACTAACAGTTTGTGAGCTGCACAAGATTTGCTTATATATTTACACAAAATATTTATAAAGGAAGGTTTTACAATGGAAAGTGTTAGACAACCTGAATTATAGGTGGAGCTGACTGCAACACCTCTCTATTACGAAACGAGTTTGTAGCACGCTTGAAAGTAGATGCTGCCTCCTCCTTCTAAGAATTAGTAAATAAAGGACAACTGCCCACTACTGTAATTGGCTAATGCTGCCTCTCCTTCAGCTCAGCTGGTGGAGGTCTGTGCTTTGGTAATGAAAGTCCCAGGTTAAAACACTCATGATGATCAAGGGTTGAGTTTAGGTTACGTTAAGATTAAAGCTGCAACAAACAGAACTCTCTAATTTCTGCCTTGCTGCTCTTTAGTTACTTAGAAACAGGCAAGTCTTGATTTCTGGTTCAGTTTCTCCCTCTTCCCTCCCAACACACTGATTGTCATGAGGATGTGGAAAATAGCCACTCCTTGTGCCATGTTTGGTTTACAAGTTAAACTTTATTGTGGGGGAGTTTTTCAAAGACGCAAGTGGCAGATAGGTACCTAGCTCACACTGAAATTCGATGCCAGTCTCTGAAAATCTCCCCAGTAAGGTTCAGATGCATATGAAAATGTTCACCTACAAACTCACTGATTATTACTGTTCGATGAGGTGTAACTACATCCCACACTCTGCTGGGACTTCAGGTATTTCCAGATAAGCAAAACTGTCTTCATGCTGAGTACCAGTGAAATCCATGGTAAAGCTCTCACTGACTTCAGTGACAGGATGATCAAGCCAATAGATGGTAGAGATGAAAGAAATAGTTTAAATGGCTCACACTCAATATAGGGTCACTGTGACTCAGTAGCCAGCATTTTCACCACCAGGTCCGGAGGTCATAGCGTGGAGTCGATTCTAAAACTTAAGAGTATAGCCACTACGTATGTTGCAATGCTCTGCCAAGAAGCCTGCTGAAATGCTAGAAGCCATCAAGTAGAGGGGATGTTAAATTGGGATCTCTTCTGCTCATGGCACTTTATCGAAGGGACTATGGTGCAAACTTTCCCATAGATAAAATTAATAAACCTGGCTGCAATGTCTAAGGTTATGAGAGAACTATTCCTGGTCACAAAAACGTGGCTTCACTTGCCTTGACAGTCATTGTAGACAGTATTTAACTCATTACTTTGTAGAGTAGTTTGAGAAATCTAGAGGAGGAAAGATGCTATAAAAGTTCCCCTTTTTATCCTAAAGTAAGAATACCCTGTGCTGAGCCATGCCATGCCCCAGCAAAGGGAAGTTTTTTTGCCAATAAACTTGCATCATGCATAAAGCTGGCTACGAAGGATGGAAAGAACTGCAATTATCAGTTAGAGAAATAACAGACTCAGGAAAAAGAATGATGGTAGGATCCTTGTTAGCAAAGTTGGATCTTTACATCCAAAAGCAAGTTAACATTCAAAGCAGTTTATTCAAAGAGGATCTACTTACTAATGAGGCCTCCTTGAAACAAGTCATCCCCATAACTTTTTTTAACTCTCTTCCTAGGAAACATTTTAAATACATTTAAGTGTATACATCTTTGAAATTTCTATTCAAATAGTGTTTTCAAAACATACATACTCCAGGCAGAAAAACAAACACAAAGCCTCCAGTATTCTCGGCACTAATGTGAACAGACTTGTGCTATTTTTACCAGTGTTTGGCATCTATCCTAAATCAGTTGTAAAGCAAAGGAAGATGACCCTTTACCCGCTGATCTCCTCTGCAAATCCACCAATACAATCTTCACAGGTTTTTTATTAAGATCTCCAAGAACAGCAGTGGAATGTTATGGTGTAGAAGCTTTTCCAGGATTTCTGAATCAGATTACACCAGGCTATTTTTGCCTCTGGGCAACAAAAACATACATCTTCAGTATTTTGAAAAAAGAATTGTAACAACATTGTTTGTTGATTTTATGAGAATTAAAAAAAACTAAGTTAAATTCCTTGACACACAGAAACTATCATGTAGCAACACCACAAAATATAGGATAATGTGTTGCTAGATAGACTATGTAATGCCAAATCAAACAGAAGGGCCCTGTCATTAATCTCACATACCACACAAAACACAGGGATTTTGAACATACATTTTCTGTTCATGCCAGGGGATATTTTACCTAAGCAAATATATTCTCTTTACTCTTAGATTGTAAGATTCTAGGGACAGGAAGCTTGTCTATTCCATGTATTGTACAGGGCTGCGTCCATTTTCAGCAGGCTACAAAAATGTAATTTCTATTTTGAATCAGCTCTCCTTTCTACAGTAAATAATTTCTTTGAGCGCTCCCCATTCTATCTAAGTACTTATACTGCACTCAACACTGTAGTAATAGGAAATACTTTATTGTGTCTCTGAAATCATCTCATTGATCAGCCATTAATATCAATCCATTGATGAAATTAATGATACCATAGCTATTCAATCAGCTGTGTGGTATTACTATATTTTCTCAAAAAGAGGAATATTCTGTTTGCTTGTTTGTTTTTAAGGCACACCAAAAAAAATTGCTGCAGGCTTATATTTCCATTTCCACTATGGTTTGCCATCCAAAACCATTTCAGTAATGCCTATTGATGTGGGTGTGTGCATATGCAAGCAATGACTCATAGTGACCTTCCATCTTGTCTCCTAGAATTTACAACCATATAAAATTCACAGTAGCAGCTATTACCCTAAAGCTACTACATAATTACCAAAAAGAGCACCTAAATATGCATTCAAAAAGCAGCCGGTCCGTTCTGCTGCTAAGATTGAAAACAAAATGTTAACTGTTAACAGTTGTATAACTGGCTACATTTTAAGTGTCCCTTTGCTCATGAAAGGTTTGTTCACTGGCTATTTAAAATTATATGTCAATATTCTCTCCAGTCTCATGAGTCACTCCGTTTAAGTGCAGATGCAGTTCCTAAATTTCACCATTAAGTGGAAAGTGGTGTACGGAAAAGCAAAGTTAGCTCTGCAGAGAGGACCATTAGTAACTTCGGGCGGGTGTGCACTTATCAGCTTTCTTTAGTATAGATTTTGAAATAGTGCCAGCGCCTCAGGAAGGCGAGTTTATTTAAATATCAACCTCCACCTCCCTTCTTGGTTAATGAGTAAGAATTCACGATGCCTCCGAAAAGACTCTAAGGCTCGGTCCGTCCTGCAGGCTGCTGCGCACCTTTCCCTCCCATGGGAGGCAGGGAGCCGGGAGGGCACCCAGCTCCTTGGCCGGATTTGGTCCCGCCGGGTGCGCGACGGGCACCCGTGGAATGCTGTAGGTGGGTTTCTATGAGACTCATCAAAGCAGCCCCAGGAGGAGGGGAAGCAGCGTTCGCCCCCCGCACCCTCCAGCGGCGCATCAGGATGGGATTGGGCGGGTCCCTTCTGGTTGCGCTCCTGCGCGTAATCCAGGGCGCATGGCGGCTCCCCGCCACCCAGGGACCCCCTCTCCGGAGTCCAGGGCGCTCATAGGCCGGTGGTACACGGGCTCCTTCCCCTCCCCCGCGCTCCAGTGCTCGGCTGCATCCCAGCTCCTGCCATCTCAGGCCTCCCTCCTGACTCGCTGGCGTCCAGGGGGAGCTTCCCATTGTCCCCACCGGCGGCGGGATCGGCCCGTATTCCCCCCGAGACGGGGCTGCAAAGATTCTTTCCTCCGCGCCCCCGCCCCCTCCAGCTGGGGAGGAGGGACCGACACGTCCCCGCTTTGCCCCGCTGGAACAGGGCAGCTGCTGCGCCCGGGGCTGTCTCCAGCAGGCAGCGGCCGATGGAGACGAGCCCGGAGCAAGCGCAGGCACCGGCCTCCCGCTTGCCCGAGGCACCCCCGTGCCCCTGCAGTGGGGCTCCCGTCTCGGACCTACCTGCAGCTGTTGCTTAAAGGCAGGAGACGGGTTGGCGAGTTATTGCAGCGCCCGGCTGGCGAAGGGAGCTGGCGCGGAGTGGGCTGGGCTGGGCTGGGCTGGGCTGGGGCTGGGGCGGGCAGAGCCTTGCACGTGGGCACCGAGTGATTCGCGGCTTTGTCCTCCACTGAGCAGCTGCAGGAGGAGGATCCTGGGGTGGGGCAGGGCTTGTCCCTGGGCCCGGGTGCAGCAGCTGGGCTGTGGGGGTGCGGGCGGCGGGGCCGGAGGCTCCCGCAGCTGGCGTGCAGTGGGGCCGGCTGCGCTCTGGCTGTGTAGCAGCCAGGACGGATGCAGAAGCAACAGGAGGAAGCTGGTGAGGTTAGGTGCATAAGCAAAGAGGATGTGCTCGCCTCTTTATGCAGCAACTGGGCTGCGAGGATGCTTCTGCAGGAGCAGCAGCAGCAGATGCTAATAAGGTTCTGGCCTGTGAGATCCAGGATCAGCAACCACAGCCCTTTCCTATGGTCCTAGAAACAAAAAGGACCCAACAACCGAGCTCCTTGCATGTGAACTGTTTGAGCCCAGTTCATTTCAGCGTAAACTCACCTGCTGAGGATGATGTGCATTAGCAAGTAGTGCTAGTGGTCTGAGTAGATAAATTAAGGAGCTTCCACTAGGTTCCTTGTGGTTCTTGGATCTTCTAGGGCCAGCCTTAACTTTGGTGGAGCCTTGGCCAATTCCACTGCAGGAGGGAGGACTGAGGTGTGACATGCTGAAATTGTCTGTGGGGTCCTCAAACGTCCAGCAGCCCATGCAGCCGCCTGCCTGGTACAAGCTCTTTCATGGTTTTGCCAGGATCTGTAATTTTGGAGAACAACTGTTTACAAATGTGTACAGATTAGAAACAACCGAAAAACTTTTTTACAAGTCCCAGAGTCCACTAGAACCATCCCTACACTTGGCACTAATTGACTGCCTTATTAGAAGCATCAGCAGTGGCCAAGAATTGAATGGACCATGGGAATTGATGGACCATTCAGGTCAGGAATTAAAAACATGATCAGGGGTTAAAAAGCAGTTAGAGGGACAAAAGATGTCTTTTAAACATTGGAAGTGAAATTCTACTGAGAAAAATAGAAAGGAATATAAACTCTGGCAAGTCAAGTGTGAAAGTCTAGTTGAGTCCATCAGAAGCAGGAAGCCTGCCAGACAATCAGTGAGGCCACTGGATGACAGAGGTGCTAAAAGAGCCCTCAAGGAAGGTCATTGTGGAGAAGCTAGATGAATTCTTTACATCTGTCTTCACTGCTGGGGATGCGAGGGAGATTCTCACACCTGAGACATTCTTTTTAGGTGATAAATCTGGGGAATGTCCCGGACTGTGGTGCCAAGAGAGCAGGCTTTTTAGAACAAATGGATAAGTTAAACAGTACTAAGACACCAGGCCCAGATGGTGTTCACTCAAGAGTTTCAAAAGAACTCAAATATGAAATTGCAGAACTACTAAATGATGGTATTTAACCTATCACTGGAAATCAACCTCTGTCCTCGATGACTGGAGGATAGCTAATGTAACACAGATTTTTTTAAAAAGGCTCCAGAGGTGATCTGGCAATTACAGACCAGTAAGCATAACTTCAGGACCCGGGAAATTGGTTGAAGCTACAGTAAAGAACAGAATTATCAGACATGTAGATGAATGTGATGAATTGGGAAGAGTCAACATGGCTTTCATAAAGGAAATCATGCCTCACCAATCTATTAGAAGTCTTTGACGGTGTCAACAAATCCAGGCAAGGGTGATCCAGTAGATGTAGTATACCTGGATTTTCAGAAAACTTTTGACAAGGACTCTTACCAAAGGCTCTTAAGCAGTGTAGGCTGTCATGGGATAAGAGGGAAGGTCCTCTCATGTATCAGTAACTGATTAAAAGATAGGAAAGAAAGAGTATGCATAAATGGAATAGGCATAAATCACCCCATCTCAAAAAAGATACTCTAGGATTGGAAAAAGTATAGAGCAGGGCAACAAAAATGATTAGGGGTACAGAACAGCTTCCATATAAGGAGAGATTAAAAAGAGTGGAGAGAGACGACTCAGGGAGATATGATAGAGATGTATAAAATCATGAATGGCATGGAGAAAGTGAATCAGGAAGTCTTATTTACCCTTTCATGTAGCACAAGAACCAGAGGTCACCCAATTAAATGAATAGGTAACAGGTTTAAAACAAACAAGAGAAAGTACTTCTTCACACAGTGCACATTCAACCTGTGGAACTCATTACCAAGGGATGTTGTGAAGGCCAAAAGTATAACAGGGTTCAAAAAATAAATAAATTCATGGAGGATAGGTCCATCAATGGCTAATAGCCAAGATGGTCAGGAACCTAACCCCATGCTCTGGGTGTCCCTAAACTGACGGCCAGAAGCCGGGACTAGCTGGCAAGGATAGATCACTCAATACATTGTCCTGTTCATTCCCTCTGAAGCATCTGGCACTAGCCACTGTTGGAGGACAGGATATTGGGTTAGATGGACCACTGATCTGACCCAGAATGGCTGTTCTTATGTCAGTAGGAGAAATGTACATTACTGCTCTTCATGCTGCACCTGTTCTGTGCATTTAGTGAGGATTTAATTCCAAGGGTTGTGTCTAACACGAACAAGTCATACTCTCAATCACTTGGCATTTCTAAAGCACCAGTATAATTTGACCTTTATTGAACTTTTCATACAGGTGATTCAACAATATCAGCAATTAATGTTTCTTTTGCCAAATTTGAGCAAACATTACAAACAATTAAATATAAACATGAACACTAAGATGCATTACTCTATTAGGACAGGAAACCCTTGAGATGAGATCTGAGTGTGACTCTGAGCCCACCTATGTTTGACAGTAACAAACTGACTACAGAATCCAAAGAACCTTGATCATTCAAGTAGCAGTCTGAACCAGTTAAATTCAGCCTCAGCTATTTTTCAAGGTTGACACTTGAAAATAAATAGTCTGACAGATTTTGCAAAAGAACTGAATAGCATAATGACTAACTTTCCATTTTCTGACTGGTATAGTTTATCAGCCTAGGGATTTATTTGTAGGGGATGTGGGGATGGGGAAGACATGGAAATCCTCTAATGTTGAACAACTGTCTATCTTCCATGTCTTTTTTCATGCTTTCCACTCCATGTTTGGAATAATTTCCAACATGCAGAATGCCAGTTAATTTCTTCACTGCCTTAAACCCCTCTAATTCTTTCCTGAAGTCTTTCTATGTTGATATCCTTCCTGATGACATGTCCTAATGCTATCTCTCCATCTTACCACATTCAAGCTGTTGTCCTGTGTGTTGCAGTTGCCCAAAACATGTATTTAGAGTCAGTGGGGCTGTGCAATGGTTCAGGGATCCACCCATGCAGAGTCAGTTGCAGGATCAGGACCTTTTGTTGGCAACATGACAGGAGAGGCCAAGGAATGAGGGTCATGGGGCTATATGGCATTTCCTGTAAAGCTGTGTCGGTATTAGTGGTGCTAGATTACTAATTATAATTTAAATAACTTCTCACCCAGGGAACATGTTTCTCTTCCGCCACTTGTTTGTCTGTAATTTGCATTATCATTTGCTTAATATCTCATTACATAGTCTTCTTTACCTGAATCTGCAGATTACTTACTTTTGCATGGCTTCCTCTGACACCCCAGGTTTTACAAATAAGTTACATGGGGCCTGGTTCCCATTCTTAAGTGGCTGCTATCCCTCATATGACTACTGTCTTTTCAATCTGGAGATTACTGGCAGAAAAAACGTGGCTTCTACTTTCCCTTTTTCATATCAGTGCTGCTCAGTTGCTTAGTGGGGGTCTGCAGTCCTAAAATGGAGTCAGTGTCTCTGTTCTAGGGCTTACATTTAGCTGTTCTTGTGTTCTAAATTCTCAATACAAAATTACATTAAAAGAATGCTAGGGTTCGAAGACCAACCAACAAATACAAAAGAAGGGGCAAGTAACCAAGCTAGGCAAAGTAAGCTTACATTGCGATCAGTGCTTAATTTGTGTCAGGGTGAGCTTTGGCACCTCTGTGCTTGGCAGTTCATAGCCTTCGCACCTCTGGGCTGGCCGTATCAGTTATGAATGTTAAAAAATGGCTAGAGTTCCAGCATGTAATTGCTTTAGTCGTGGCACCTCTTTCGTTACAAATTAAGCACTGATTGAAAATGGCATATCTTTGGTCTAGTTCCTGGAAATTACATCCTGATCGGACTCAAGTATTTTCTATGGTTTTTGGTTATGCAGACTCTTGATGGCTTCTGTTCCAGGCAGAATTTATCTAGTATGGATGCATCATGTAAGGTGTTAAGCAGTTTGTCTCTTTAATAAAGCCTGAACCTTGCTTCACCTTACTCCAGCTCTTGCTAACTAGAGCTTTATGGGTACCAGAATTTTAATTCTGTAAAAAATTCCGCAATTTCAAAATGTGTTTTAGTTCCAAATAGGAACAAACCGAAAATTTCTTAATAATAAGTTGTTTCAAAATGAAAAATTGAAATGTTCCATTCTGATAAGGTCCTTATTGAAATGATTAGTTCTGATTTTTTTAAATGAAATTTTGTTGAAATTGACATGCTCAGGCAGAAAGTTTCAATTTCAATTTCAACCTTCTGTTGTAAAATTTTCAACCACCTCTACTCCTGATGAGGCAAACAACTGCACCTTGAACACTAAAGGAGTTGAGTCACTTACTTTTCAGGAAGAAACCTTCCCAAAGGGTTGTGTTGACAAAAGTAATGAATTGAATCCAGCAGCTAGTATCAGGAGGGCAAGGATTCAAAATGAAAGAGGAAAGGATCTTAGTGATGTTAATTACAGTATTAAACATCTGTAAAAGATGAAGCTCTGTAAGAGCTCTGTGTAAGCTTGAAAGCTTCTCTCTCTCTCTCTCTCTCTCTCTCTCGCCAATAGAAGTTGGTCCGATAAAAGATATTATCTCACTCACCAAGTCTCTCTAATAAGCTACAACAACACTGCATACAATTATTATATTCTTGCTTCTTGCCAAGGAAGTAGCTAATACTTTCAAATCCGTGCACACACATGCATTTCCTTTCAGTGGAATTCATAGAGAAGATTGATATTATGTGTTATATGATGACTGAAATATCGGGTACAGGTGCTGATGGAGGTAGCTTGCATATTTAAAATAAATCAGAAGAAGGAATAATTAAATTACAGAAATCTGTTGGCACCACTATTTACCTCCACTATGTCTTTTGATAGGTTGGAAAACACTATACTAATCTTGTCTTATTTCATACAAGAGAATCTCACTCATATGTTCTGTCACAGATGTTGAGAAGGTCTGGTCTGCAGAGGTGTTGTCACATCATCCAGGAAGATGATGAAATTCTCTTATGTCTGAAAGGAAGACACTGTGGTATTTGGCAGATAGTTCTAGTGCTGTCACTAGTCTTTTTGTGGTGTCGTACAGACCTGTGCATGGGAGCATAACTGTTTTGTTGAGGTTTTAAGCTAATGTAGAAGTACATTGGTCTCAAAGTCAAACACTTTTAATGATTAATTTTGGTTCATGGGGAATTTGGAGTCAGATTGGGTTTTATGGTTTTCTGTGTCTGGAGTTTGGCCTCGAGATTCAGTTTTATCCAAATCCAGTGTGATAAGGAGACCCAAAATAAAACTGGAGTTACCTTAAAAGCTGTCATTACATGAACACTTGTAAGGCTTTGCGAGGTTCATAGGGTTCATTTGACCCAGAAGATGTGCCGTGTGAGAAACAAATTTCATTACAAACACAAAACCATGATGGTGGAGAGGGTCAAAGAGTAAGCAAAGCTATGTTTCCATCCCCTTATGCACTGTCCAGGGGGACTGGCTGGTCATTTTACCTTCCCCACTTCTCCCTAGAACAACCCTGAATCTCTATAGGCCAACCATATTTGATTTGAACTAATGATCTAGAAAAGTAGTGGACACAATAACAATAGATACAGAAACATATTGGGGTATTCATAGACATGGGGGGAAATTAATAGAGGAGGTAACTAGATTCTGATAGCTCATATTGCTTCTCCTGCCCCTCTGGAGAGACCATTTGAAAGCAATTTGCTGTATGTGTCTGAGGGTAGAGTGAAAAAGCTAGCCAATGCTGAGGGAGCGAGAATGCCAAAATCTGCTCTTAGTTATTTCACTGACTTCAGTGGAGCTGCACCATTAACCAAGAGAATTCAGTGGATTTGTATCTGCTTACCCAGGAGTAAAATTGGTCCATATATGTTCATACCATTATTTATTATTATTTTAAGTCTATCATTTGCATAGGCATAAACGAGGACACAATTTGGCCCACATACTGTACAGCAATGAAAAACTAGAAAGGAGAATAAGCTATTACGCCAAGAAAGAGGAACAAAATAAAAACTAGCTACAGAAGAAAATTCCTACAGAAACCACAAAACTGAAATGGCAAAACAATGGCGGAAAAGCTCAGCAACTTAAAATAGAAAAGAAGGAAATGCCAAACAATTAGTCATTTCAGAGTGATTCAACAGTATAAAAGAGTGAAAGAAATAAATGATTAACTTTTTCAGGAGTAACTTCCACATTTACTATGTCTAAATAGTTCCTGAAATATCATGTGGTTCTTCCACGTTGCTTAGCAGTATATATATATATACAGTACATATATGCACAAAATCACAGGGGAAAAAAAAGACAAGAACGGAAGAAGAGACAGAGTTTCAACAAACATCAAATTTCAGAATTTTTACTTTTTTTCATTCATGATTTTTAACAGCAGCAAGTTAGTAACTACAACTATCTCAAAGCTTTTATTAATGTAGGTCAATTTTCCTTTTATGTTAACTGATAATTAATGTGTTAATGGCAATAAGAATCCTATATTGTTCCACAAATGTCAACAATGGTCAAGTTTTCTGTAGCTCCCCTTTTGGATCACTTGTATTATAACAAGGAAAGGGAAAAATAAGTATCCTATGTTAACAATAGGTTATATCCTTATAATATCATACATATAAGGGTGTATATAATATAATATCATAGCTCCTTCATGAAGTGTCAGGACATGCCAAGAAGATAGCTAATCTAAATAATATGTGTGAGGTAAATAATGTTCTGTAATGTTTTATAATCTGTAGATGGTGCTGTTGTTTAAACGGTAGCTTCTGGTGTGAGAGACAAAGTCAGCCAGGATGCTAGGTCTATGTGTGCAGGTTTTCCTAGCAGATTGAGTGAACCTGTATTGGGTGAAGGAGAAAGGATCAACATTAAGCACAAACAACAGCTTAGGGCCCTGTGCTTTGGGGTGCCACAGCATAGACTAACAGTCCCTGGGCCAGTGAAATTGGAAGAAAAGGCATCTCTGCTGAACTATCCTTTGGCCATCCTGAGGCCTGTCTCTTACTTGGGGCCTGCAAACTATACGGCCGCCCCTGGTGGGAGGACTCAGATGCATGTGGACAAGTCTCAGTAGAAGGGTGAGTGAAAATCTGTAGGCAAATTTTTCCTATTTGCCTGTTTCTCAGGGCCTTCCTACTCCACGTTTCCATGCAGTCAAAAGGAATGTCCCCCTAGTTTTTTCCCCCAGGTTGTCTGTTTTTGTTGCTTTCAAATGGTAGCAAGTTTATGAAAATTATTGAGTTGCAATGGAAACCAGGTTGCACACTAGCCCTCATGGAGCTCTGCTGCTACCACTGAAACACATGCAGCCTTGACTACACATAACCAACAGCACAAATGAGGCAGATTTTCAGATTTATGCCTCTATTCAAAGTATCATTTCCTTGTAGGCTACAGAACTATTGACAGGAGGGGAAAAGGACAAACATATTTGAAAACCGAGTGCACGTTAATTGTGTTGTAGGATAGTCTTTCTTCCCTCCCAACTCTAAGATGGTGTGTAATTTTGTTGTGTACTGTTAATCAGTAGCTACTTCTCACGATAGAGGTGGCTTCTCTTCAGTAGTGGGTAACATCATTTCTGTACATATGGTTAGTACATTTTGTAAAGCACTTGGAGATCATTTTGGATAGAAAATATTGTCAAAACGCATAATATTATTTTTGTTGTAATCTATCATATTCTATAATATGGCACCAGAATAACTGGAAAAATGAGTAAAGCAACCTGTCATGTTAGCATCTGAAAGCTTGGCAGTTGCTCCAGTCTTTGCTACCCTTTCAGAAATTAATGCTAATCCTGTTGGGTTCAGTCCAAGAAATATTTTCAATTAACTGAACAATCTTTTTTATGTTGCTTGGTGCTTGTCTCTTTCAGTAAGTGGTATGTATCAAAAAGATGAGTGGCCATCTTGAATATAGTTCCATGGACACTGTAACTTTGTTGAAGTGACAAAGAGTCCTGTGGCACCTTAAAGACTAACTAAAGTATTAGAGCATAAGCTTTCGTGGGCTAA
>ML677396.1:17229353-17465274 GCA_007922305.1 Dermatemys mawii | reverse complement strand
AAGTGGGTATTAGCCCACGAAAGCTTATGCTCTAATACTTTAGTTAGTCTTTAAGGTGCCACAGGACTCTTTGTCACTTCTGCAATTCCAGACTAACACAGCTACCCCTCTGATTCTTGTAACTTTGTTAATATAGTAAAGGACAGTGGGCTAAAGGAAAATAAATACCATCTGAAAATCAATGTTCCTATTGCCTACATATTTCCTAGGACAAGGTACAAGAGCAATAATTAGTAAAACAATAAAAATATTCTCAAATTAACTAATCCTTACAAAACTCTTGAGGTAGATAACTAAGTGTTATTATTCCCATTTTGACATGAATAAGCTGATTCTTCAAGAGTATATGCAAAGACTACAAGAAGCTGAGACCATCCTTTCATGTATTTAGCCAGCCTGAATATATTTCTCAATCCCTCGTGAAATCATTGTAATTTCTGGGTCTATTCTGAGCTTGGGTTACATTTTCTTTTGTGTGTGTATCTTGCCTATCAACATTTCCTAATATTATAAAGGAAAAACCAACAACAGTTGCTTTTATCCTACTAGTAGCATACTGGGTAGCAAAGGGGCTGTGTAGTTTGGACTCCCAGGTTTTATTTGTGACTCTTCCATTTATTTGCTATATGACGTTGGGCAAATCATTTGACTCCTTTGTGTTTTAATGTGTTCATCTGCATAACAGATATAAAATTACCTCCCTGTCTCACAGGGGTTTTGTGAAGCTTAACTAGTTACTGTGTGTAAAGTATCTTGAACTTCTTAGGTATTATAGAAGTTCACAATATTATTCTTATTGTTTTTGCTGTTTTCTCTATGCAAATATAATTAAATAAGGAAACCAGCCACTGACTGAGATTTGACTACATCTATTTGAAGGACCTGTTTACCAGTGTGGGAGGGAGGAGAGTATTGCTGGTGGCTAGAACAGCGAGGAGCTAGAAGTCAGGAATCCTGGGGCCAACTCCCAGATCTGTCACTGGTTTTCTTTGTGTTTTTGTGTCACTTAATTTCTCTGCTCTCTCCACAGAAGGGGATTAATTAATGCTTCCTTGCTACACAGGGATGTTATGAGGATTACATCATGTTTTAAAAGCACTTTGAGATCCTTGCTTGTGTCTAGCTATAATGTATATTATAATTACAGAGGGATATGTTAACTGTGGTGTAAAGCGGAAAAATATAATCACCATTTTCTAAACTAAGGTGTAAATAAAGTAATTGCTGTTACATTTTTAGAGAGATCAAAGCATGATACCTTAGCAAGTGAAAGAGGAACTCCAGGAACTGAACTCCTTGCAGGATTGAAATTAAATATTGTTGGTTGGTTGTATCATTAGCAATGCGACAGGTAGCAAGGCTCAGCAGAAAAGATGTAGTCCTTTGGCTTATTTGAAAGCCTTTTGTTCCAAGGGGTCATTAAATATTGCTCTTGGGGGTTGGTATAAAACAGACATTGTGGTTCTCTTCTGTCTTGGAAGCCTGCAGCATCTACTTCCTGAAGAACTAAGGGATATGGTTGATCAAACAGTTTATTCGGGAGTGCGATTGTTTTAAATTCTATTTATATTTAAATCCAATGTAGAATGCTGGTCATCTCCCACAATTTCCGTTTGCATGCTCCCTTACTCTTTAGCAAGAAGAATGCTCTGAGCCAGCCTTCAAGAGAGACACCGGAGTCCTGAAAAAAGGCATGGCCTTTCTCCTCACATCTCATCAGGAATAAGTGTGTGAAATATGCACTGCATTGCACCTCCTCTAGCTACAGAAGGTGGACTTCTGCAGCTACTAAGGTCAACTGCATGGAAAAAAAGGACTGAACTTTGCTCTCAGTAGCATCCAGGCAATCCTTTTGCCTTTCATGGGGTTGCATTGGTATCACTGACAGCACAATATGGCAACGATTGAATAAACTACAGAAAGTAAACTACTCTCTCACCACTATGTTAGTCCCTTCTGTTTGAGTTTCAGGCACAGTAATATGGCAGTGTGAGGAAGGTTTCCAGTGCCTCTTCCCTTGTTGTAAATGTTCTTTAGGGCATGGTTACACTTACAAGATTATAGTGCTATCGGTTATAGCGGTCCCCTTATACAGTAATATGAATAGCGCTATTGTATGTCCACACTGAGACACTCCAGCGTTATAGCATGGCCACATTTGCGGCACTTAATGCAGCATTAAGAGCAGCGCATTAGGGCAGGTATCCCACAGTACACCTCTTCCCGATCTGGCGCAATGCCTTGTGGTAGGGGAGCGTCACTTGCGGGGCATTCTGCATCCTGTTTCAACTACCCATGATGCTTTTTGGCATATCCCAGCAATCTCTGTGTTTCTGTCCACCTCCAGCGCTGTCTTTCAACAGTTGCAGCAAAGCGCGCTCCGTCTTCCATTGTCGTGTGCCACAATGAATCCAGAACTGCTGAGGAACATGCTGACGACTGTCGCCAGCACATCTCTGTGTGCAGTGGAGTTAATCCTTGACATGCAGGATGACAGTGATGAGTCTGAAGACGAGATCGAAGCGGTGAATGCGTTTGACACGAAGCTTCTTGTCTCATTAATGGACATGCTCACGGCCGTTGAACGTCGCTTCTGGGCACGGGAAACGAGCACTGAGTGGTGGGATCGCATCGTCATGCAAGTCTGGGATGACGAGCAATGGCTGCAAAACTTTCGAATGAGAAAAGCCACTTTCATGGGACTGTGTGCTGAACTCGCCCCCGCCCTGCGGCGCAAGGACACCAGACTGAGAGCTGCCCTCCTGGTGGAGAAGCGGGTGGCTATCGCGATCTGGAAGCTGGCTACCCCAGACAGCTATCGATCAGTGGCCAACCAGTTTGGGGCTGGAAAGTCGACTGTTGGAGTTGTGCTGATCCAAGTGTGCAGGGCCATTAATCGCATCCTGCTATGAAAAATCATGACTCTGGGTAACGTGCATGACATTGTTGCTGGCTTTGAAGAAATGGGTTTCCCTAACTGTGGAGGGGTGATAGATGGGACCCATATACCTATTCTGGCGCCCGCCCACCTAGCAGACGAGTACGTTAACCGAAAGGGGTACTTTTCCATGGTTCTCCAGGCGCTTGTGGATCACCGTGGGCGTTTTACTGACATTAACGCTGGCTGGTCTGGAAAGGTGCATGACGCACGCATCTTCCGCAACACCGGCCTGTTCACGAAACTGCAAGCCGGGACTTTTTTCCCAGATCATAGGATCCCCGTGGGGGAGGTGGAAATGCCCATAGTGATTCTTGGTGACCCCGCTTACCCTTTAATGCCCTGGCTCATGAAACCGTACACAGGGAGCCTGGACAGCAGTCAGGAAAGGTTCAACTACAGGCTTAGCCGGTGTCGAATGACTGTGGAGTGTGCTTTTGGGCAACTCAAGGCGCGCTGGCGCTGTCTTTATGGGAGGCTAGACTTGGCCGAGGGTAGTATCTCTGCAGTTATTTCCGCATGCTGTGTCCTACATAATCTTTGTGAGCGGAAGGGCGAAGGCTTCACTCAGGCATGGTCCTCGGAGGTTCAATGCCTGGAGGCCACATACGCCCAGCCAGAGAGCAGGGTTCTTAGAGGGGACCAGCACGAGGCTGTTAGGATCAGGGAAGCCTTGAGGGAGCATTTTAAGGCTGAAAGCCAGTTCTAAAGTGAGGTGCAGAGGGAGGGAGGGAGGGAGTATTCTTTTAATAGGAACAGGCATTTCCTTTTCTGTGGCCTGTAATGATCTATGTACAGTTAATAAAGAAACCCATTTATTAAGAAGACAATTCATTTATTGAACAGGTACTTTGGTTGCTGAAAGAAAATATTGTGATGCATGTGAGGGGGAAGGCAGGGGAGGTGCAATGGGGGTGTTATGGGGTCAGTCAGAGATCGGAATATGTCCGGGTCTCTGAGTCTCCAGTGCCCTCACAGTGGCCAAGTCCCCCGAACCCCATTTGCGGAGGGCAGTAAGGCATGATATTAGGGGTTGACTGCAGTGGATAATGCTCCAGGGTTTGGGGGTTGTTTGGTGAAGACAGAGGGGTTGGAGGCAGCTGTGGATGGTGATAACCATATAGCTGATGATAGTGGCCTGGAGGGTACTGAGGCACAGAAGGGGAAGGGATTTGGGGCAAATGATGATTGGGGTGATGGGTGCGGTGCTTCTGCTCCTGAAGGGTGACAAGCCGCTGCATGGTCTGCAATTGAAGCTGCAGTAATGAGAGCAGCTTATTGGTGCTTTTCCGGCGGTGAATCGCGTTCGCCTGCCGCGCCTTCTCCCTCAACTTGCTCTGGTCCTCCCTCCACCTCTGTGCAATTCGGTTCTCCGTTACAGCCTGTTGCATTACTTGCTGTACAAGATCCTCTTTGCTCCTTCGTGGCCGCTTCCTCAGTCGCCTCAGCCTCTCAGCTGTTGATAAGAGTGATGGCACAGGGCTCAAGGACGATCCTTCTAAAATAAAAAGATACATTTAACAGTGGTTCCCTTGTAAAGAGCAGATGTGCCTACGATTCCCCCGCATTCCCCGTTTGCCTGTTCCGCAGACAGCACAGATACAGCAACGGAGCCCCTGCCATGGTGAGTGCACTCCAGAGGCAAGGGAAATGATTTTTTCCCTGCCCTAGTCAAGCTGTGCCAGGGGAGGGGGTGGGGAGTGCCGGTAAGTTGCAGGAGCCGTACTCTGAGCAGCAGGCCGGGGGAAGGATTTCTTCCCTGCCCTGAAAAGCTGTGGCGGGGGGTGGTGGTGGAGTGCCGGGAAGTGGCAGGAGCCCTACTCTGAACACTGTTCCAACATTCTCTGTAGGTGTTTGTCCTGGAAGATATCTCGTTGCTTCGAGTCACTGAGGAGCAAAGGGAAGGGATTTTAATGAGATGCGGCTTCCGCCCAGGGCCATATGCAGCTTGCCTATGTGCAGCAATGCTCCCCCCACCCATTGTAGCACAGTGGCGGGGACTAGTGACCGTGACCGGGACGGGGGCCACGCTGGAGCATTGCAAGCGCTCTTATTGAGACCTTTGAAGAGATTACTGATGACGATTACCGCGAGGTGATAGACTACATCAATGCACTATTCCACATGTAGGCAAGCATGCAAGCATCCCTTTACACCCCAAACTGCCTGCCTTCCCCACAGAAAAGCAGCTTTAACTCTGCAATCCGCTGCTGAGCTGGCCCCTGCAACCGCTGGCCGCTGTGGCTGGCCGCCCTCCTCCTGGCTTTAGAGGAGAGCTCCTGGCTGCATGCCCCCCTGCCCTCCTCCTGGCTTGAGAAGAGCTCCAGGTGGAATGCCCCCTGCATCCCTTTCCACCCCAAGCTGCCTGCCTTCCCAATAGAAAAGCAGCTTTACCTCCGCAATCCGCTGCTGAGCTGCCCCCTGCAACCACCGGACGCTGTAGCTGGCTGCCCTCCTGGCCTGAGAAGAGCTCCTGGCTGCATGCGTCCAGGGATTCCTCCGTGCCCTGGGTCGCTGCCGCCTCGTCCTCATCCTCCTCCTCTTCTTCATCCTCCTGCTCTTCGTCCTCCTCCTCACGCCCCCCTTCAGTGGTGGGCTGGGAAGTGTCTGTGGTGGTCAATGGAGTGACTGTAGGATCACCACCAAGTATCGCGTGCAGCTCCTTATAAAATCTGCAAGTCACCGGGGCTGCCCTGGAGCAGCCGTTTGCCTCGCGGGCTTTGCGATACGCATTCCTAAGCTCCTTTACCTTAACACGGCACTGCAGAGTGTCCCGCTCATGGCCTCTTTCCACCAACGCCCTTGATATCTGCCCATAGGTATCAAAATTCCTGTGGCTAGACCGCAGCTGAGACTGAACAGCCTCTTCCCCACAACAGCTGATGAGGTCCAGCACCTCGCTATTGCTCCATGCTGGGGATCGCCTATTGCGAGAAGGCATGGCACGTGGAGTCATGATAATCAATCAGAATGACCACCTGCAACTATTCCCTGAGAGCACGCCACGCAATCAATCAGATCAATGAGAATGATCACCTGCAAGGATTCCCTGAGAGCATGCCACTTTTGGCTGGAGCAAACAGGAAGGGGATTTTCAAATTTCCCTGGAACTTTAAAGGGCGGGTCTGACGTGTGGTCACCTGAGGACAGGACAAAAGAGTTTGCAAGTGATGACCAGAGTGGCTCGAACGAGAATTATGGGACGGACTGGAGGCCAATTAATGTGCAGTGGGTGTCCACATTCTTGCTGTAGCGCTACAGCAGCTGCGCTACAGCCCTTATTCCCCATGCGGAGGTGGATTAACAATAGCGCTGTAACTCAGCGGTTATAGCGCTCTATGTGACTTGCCAGTGTGGACGGGGAGGAGATTATAGCGCTCGTGGGGGCTATATAGCACTATAAAGTGCAAGTGTAACCAAGCCCTTAGATAAGTAGAGATCTTCAGTCTCCACACGTTTCAATGCCACATCCTTTGCAAATACCAGCACATACTTTAGTCATTCATTCAAACAATATACAGTCAACATGAATTTTACAACAGGGGAACAAATTATGTACATACATTTGAAATAAAGCCCTCTACCAACTGTACAAATATAAGGCTGTATTTTTCCTGGGGTTTGTGGTGAGAAAATAAAGAGAGCAATGCATATGTAACTGGAGCCCTGAGTTTAAAATAGAGCTTTGGTATATGTACAGCTTAGGTGTGGTTCTCTCTTTACAGAAATATCAGAAACATAGACACACAGAACAGGATTTTCAAAAGCACTCAATGATGACCTAACTGAAAATCCCACCATACAGGAGAATTCTCTGTGAAATTCATACAGGAGAATTCCCTATGAGTCAGGTGCCCCATCTACTCTGCTCCTGCACCCAAGAATGGTTCTGGCAAAGGAAGCCCTTTGCTGGAGCCATAGATTGAACTCTCTTGGCTCTGTAGTCCCAAGCAGTTAAAACTCAGCCAGTTAGCACATGCCAAAGTACAACTTGTCTTGTTTACACCAGAGATTTAGAACCTTTACTTAAAATGTGGTAGCTAAAATATTCTAAAAACAACAAACAAACAAAGCCCCCTCTTGTATCCTAGTTTAGACATATCCTGGCATCATCTTCTGCAACAATATAGCATAAATATGGTGCAGATTGTAACTTTTTGACAATTGGTTCTAAGTTACTAGACATTTGCATTTAAAGTATTTTTCTCAGAAATGTGTTATTAATTCCTGAAAATGTTTTGCTTAATATATTCCAAGTAATTATATTAATGACCATACTTGGATAGTTGGTTAAATTGACTTTACTGTTAGAGTTTATTTTGTTTATTATATTATTATTGCTGTGGAAATTAAAATGCGTATAATGCTTAGAAAGAAAAATGTGAAACATTAAACGTGTTGTATTAACATGCAAATGCAGTGGTAGAACTTCAATATATGTCTCTTTCTCCCTCCCACTGACAAGAAAAAAATGTAATCAGTTCTGTAGGTATAATTAAAGCTATTATTTAAAAGTAACTTTTCCATAGTTATTATCAAAGTATTCTGAAGGTATGAACTAGAAACTTACATAAACTAAACAAAGTGTCCAAAAGAATGACATAATTTCCCTTGTCCTACATACGTATGATGGATAAAGAACTAGTATTTGGCATAGTCTGTACTTTCAGATTTCTGTTCTCTTTACTGGACAATATATTTTTTAAACACTGCAATAGTTACATAAAGCAGGACACACAATTGCTTTTTCAACCCCAGAGTACCAATGGGCTGCAGCTGGTTCTGTGGGCTAATGTAATTTTTCATTAATGATTTGTTTGATCATTAATACTGATTTTTTAAATCATTATTTTAATTATGTGGAGAAGAATGTGCGGTCCCTCATTTTGATGTTCCCTGGTTGCCCCAAATAAGCCTGGGCTTTCCAGTGCTACCCCTTTTAGGCCAACCTGTGAGAAATCCACACCTGCAAGCAATGTAGTTATAGTGACCTAACCTGTGGTGTAGATAGTGCTATGTCAGCGGGAGAGCTTCTGTGATTGACATAGCTACCACCTCTTGCACTGATGGATTAAACATGCCAATGGGAGATACCCTCCCATTGGCATAGTAGCATCTTCGCTAAAGTGCTACAACGGCACAGTTGCGCTGGTGCAGCTACACAGCTGCAGCACTGTAGGTGAAGACAAGCCCTAAATTTGAAAGCTTGTCTCTCTCACCAACAGAAATTGTTCTAATAAAATATATTACCTCATCCACGCTATCTCTTTAAGAGCTTTGAGCCATTGTCTCTGAGAAACTCCCTCTTGTGGAAATTCTTCCTAGTGTTTTGTTTTCAATTATATTTCTAGTAAAACTGATTCCATATATGGTACTGCAACACTGGATTTTTTTCCTGCTGCATCTGTATTATCTGTTTAAAATTATTCTTTATGTATGTTTTTATACTGTACTCATCACCAGAGTATTTGAAGTACCATAGTTACAGCCTTGACCTTAACAGTTGTGAAGAAAACAAATTGGTGGACATCAGTAATACAAATATAATCGACTGTCTATCTATCCTTTTCTAATGTGCCTAATACTGTGGTATCTGGTTTTTATTGTTCATACCGATTTTGTATTTATTTTTGTTATAGATGTAAAAAGCAAACACACTTATTTCTCATGTAGTTATTTTCAGACTCATGCCATAACGTCTGCCCACATATACTTGGCAGTGGAATTCAAGTGCCTGCACAATGAGAGGCTGAATTGTGAGCAGGGACCTGCTGTTTCACAGCTGATAGAGGTCAGTTCATTTTGGGGAGGATTTCCTACACAGCTGTACACTGAGGAAAAGGAATTCATAGGGTCAAAGTAGTTAAAAATGGAAAATACTCAATAGATCTCCTGGAAGGATAGGATATTGCCATGGGACCTTTACTATTAATCTGGATGGGCAGCCAGGATCTCAAATTAATGTTTATGAGAAAGCTGAATTTGTATATTATTTATGGTGTGCACCATTATATTTTAAAAAATACGCTACTGTACAGGAACCACCATCACAGTGTGTTGATTTGTCAGAATACACATTGGTGTGGTTCTGTATGTCTGAGATCAGAATTAAGCCCTTATTATGCTTCTTAATTTGGTAGGAAGAAAAATTACAGAATCTAGATTTAGTATCAAAAATATGCTCTAACATGCAGAACCATTAGCTCTTTCCAAACTTATTTAAAACCTAGTGAACTTCTAATCCTAAAACTAGTAAATGGAATCTCTTTGCCTGCCTTAATTGAGGCTTTTGTTTTTGATGGAATGAAGCTGACAAAGCACTCTGTTCATTCTCAGAATCATAAATTGTGCACTGAAACCACGCCACATGACTGCCCTCTAGCAGATATTGCAAGAATCTCTCTCTCAGAGATATAACTATTCTTAACAGGTTTTCTAGGCTCTAAAGGTTTTTAAACAAAGGAATCCTAAAGACATTTCAGCTGAAATACAACCTATAGTTAAAGTGCTACTATAAAGGTTAGCCATGAATGCTGATGCTATTAATCTTGATTTCTAATGTCTGAAGACAATAAATGTTTCTATAATTTCTGTGGTCATATAATGAAAATTCATATATTGGATTATAGTTTTATTGAACTACAAACACATAGAATCCTTCCATAAGGTTATTTTTGACACGTTTCTCCATCTTATGAGTCACTCCATTTCAATGCTCTTTATTCCACATGTTGTAGCTTTCTGTACTTTTAGGCCTTCAATATTGCCAGCCCCAAGTTCAAAAATCCTGAGACACACACCAGAAAAACTCCCAACCAATTAATTGTTTTAAAAATCATGAGGCTTTAAAAATAATAAATTTTGGGTCCTTTTTATCTGTGTTCTGGATTTCAAGCCTTTAGAGTTCATGTTTTTAAGCTTTTCTCCACAATCATGATGGCTAGAAACTTTTCCTTTTTTTTTTCCAATGGAAGATGAGAGCCTCAGGTAATCACATGACTCCAGGAGCTGAAATCCGCCAATTATTGAAAACTTATGACAAAATTGTAAGAGTTGGCAACACAGCCTTGATAAGACCTTGGGTGAGCATAGGGTTCACCTTAGCCAGCTAATGTGTTCATGGTTTATGTTAGAGGTTTAAAGAATATTTGTTAAGACATAATAACTAACTATAAACAAAACAAAACAAAAGCCTTTTTTCTTAATCTATATATACCAATAAAGGGATTCTGTCAAAATGCACTGGGAAAAATTTTGGATTTATTAATATATAACTGTTCCAGCTGAAAAATATATACCACTATTGTTCATTTAAATTGTATTTCTCATTTGGCTACATTATCAGTTTCCAACTGTTTTAACCATAGGAACACATCACTTTCTCATCTGTCTTTGGAGATCTGCAAAAGTAACTTTGTTAGAGTGTTTTTTGTTCATGGGATAGATTTTTCTAGAAGTAAGACTTCTGCAAGAAGACCTGGTATGACCATCAACTGATTATAGGTAATAATTGCTATGACTTTGTTCATTCTTTCTTTTTTTTTATTAGTATTGTATGGTGATTTGTTGATAGGAGGGCACGTACTCTAAGGACCTGATCCTGCAAGGCATCCACTTGGATGAATACTTATACCCTGGTTGGGTCACAACTCACAATGGACAAAATTCCAAAGCTGCAATAGAGAACATCCTTCTTACTGGTCCCACTGGGACATTAATATAATATAATGTAATATAATGTAATATACAATATAATTAATTATAATTATAATACAATATATTAAATTATAATTAATATAATAAATTAATAAATTATAATTAATTAATGACATTATATTTTTGTTCCATTTTCCAATTGAAATCCATATAACATCATTTTTTCCTTATAATGTTGTCCTATGAGACTCCTGAGCTCTGAACTGTGCCATTGGTTAGGAAAATGAAAGCTCATTATATTAATGTAGATGAAAATGTTACATTGTGTAAATCTGCATGTAGAATCTTTTTTATTGTATAATCTGCTCTTAGACCCTTAAAGTATAGGGGGTATTATTGACCCAACATATAGACCCAACACACTGGTCTAACTTGTGTATCAATAGCATTTAGTGCAATCTGAAATCATATTATTAACTTTTGAGGTGTGAATACACATATTTTACCCCTTCCCATAACACAAGGATGACGAGTCACCCAATTAAATTAATGGGCAACAGGTTTAAAACAAACAAGAGAAAGTACTTCTTCACACAATGCACAGTGAACCTGTGGAACTCATTGCCTGGGGATGTTGTGAAGACCAAAAGTATAACAGTGTTAAAAAATAATTAGATAAAAATAGCTTTAAATATCCAAACCCCTCACTAAGGACTAAATAGATGTACATTTTTCTTTTCAAAGACAAAAAAGCTTGGGAATAGCAATAAAAATATTAATAAATTAGAAAACTTCTTTTTCCTTCACTCTGCAACAGTCAAAGAGTGTGCTGGATAGCAAAGCAATCAGAAGACAACCCAGTGCACCTGGAAACATCTCTCTCATCTTTCAGGGCTCCGATACTGACTTCACTTAGGATGTATGAATGCCTCATGAGGGTAAACCTTACTCTGGTTGAAATTATACTTTTTACTGAAGTAGTAATACCGATAATGCGTTGCATTCCTATAACAGCACAACTGGAATTCTGAAGGAAGGTGGGAAATTTGATGTGTTTCTTTGTAATTAATGGCCTTCTAGGTCTGGCTATTTTGAATGCCATAGGTAATTTTATTTATGCTTTTGTTTGTTTATGCTTTACATTATTGTTACACTAAAATGACACCATCTAAGTTTATTAGACTAAAAATTTCAATTATCAGTTGCGTTTTGGGTATGTGCATATTACAAACACTTTCTCTTTGCTTTATTCTAGACGCATGAAAAATGCTGTTCTTGGTCCTGTGTGACTGAAGGACTGGAGGTTACAGATATAGTGGAGCTGAAGATCTTTGAGCTGTGTGCACTGCATGTTTTCTTAGTCTCAGTCACTCACAATTTTACATTTTAATTTAATTTAAAGTCTGGTTGCAGGATTTTTTTTTTTTGAAGGGGAAAACCCCGGAATTTCTGTAACCATGAGGGCAGTGTGAATGCAAATGTAGTTCCCTTTCCAACTGGGGGATTCCAGCAGCATCATCATACCTGCCTACAATGCAAAAATGAAAAGTCCAAGATTTTCCTCTTGGTTAACACCTCCTCACCCATCCCTTCTGTACTATTTGAACTTGACCATTATTTTTATTGTAGTCTGCATGGATCGAGTCTATCTTTCCACTCAGTCTCTATTTTAATCAGTTTCTTTTTACTCCGTGTAGCACCTACATCCTTAGTGCTGCCAAAATTCCAGAGATTTTCCAGCCAGCCCTGATGGCCTAAGAAATCTGCCACAAAAGTTGAGGTCTGAGTGTCACCCATTAGGACCAACAAAATGCTATGTTGTGATGCTGCATTATGACATGCTGATTTTTTAAAATATAGTATCATAATTTAATCTCATCATATTGCTGGCATTTTTATGGGACACCATGTTTATAAGTGTTATTCGTGGGTCACTTTTAGTCTCCCAGTAGGCCACAACAGCAAATCATAGTTCCTTTATGAAACTTCTTGCT
The DNA here is from genome assembly GCA_007922305.1 of Dermatemys mawii. Classification (NCBI taxonomy): domain Eukaryota; kingdom Metazoa; phylum Chordata; order Testudines; family Dermatemydidae; genus Dermatemys; species Dermatemys mawii. The sequence goes on along the minus strand of ML677396.1, from coordinate 17,452,686 downwards.
GTACTAGTGTCTCTATGAAACAATGTATTTGTGTGTTTTTCTCATGTCCTCTAATTAATTTGTGTGTGTAGGGATGGGGCGGGGAGGAGAAGGGTGAGGTCACACATTGAGACCCTGGAAGTCATTAGCAAACTATCATTTTACAGTGTAGCATTATGGCCCACTGCCATCTGGCAGGCTGTGTTGTTGCTACCTCCTATTGTGAGAGACTGGTGGTGTCTTGAGCTGTTTGTGTGGGTTTCTTTGCATCCTTTCATTACTGTGCAGGGGGGACATTTGCTGCCCGCTGCCCCAGCAGCAACCAATGGTCATAAAACTCAGCATCTCTCCTCATGGCCATGTGGCCCCTTGTGTCTGTGCCAGTGTTTGCCTCCTGACCCCTTGTTAATTTGTCAGGGTCACTTTGTGACACTCACCCCTGAGGCACTCAGCAAATTGCCATGACACTGTGAGGCTGGGTCGGGGCAGGCTGAGGTGGTTTATGCCAGGTCCCTTCCTATGGTGCCAGGGCAGTGTCTGCGTGTGTGTCAAGTACGTGCCCTCAGCCATATCTTGGCCTGGGCATCTCAGGGTCCCCAGCCTCCTCTCAGCACCACAGCAGGCAAGCGGCAGGGCGCTGCTTGAGGCTGCATCACCACGCCTGCTGGGGTGCCGAGCAGTTGTGTCGGGGACACTCTCCATTGGTGTTTAGATGGGTCCCCCTAGGGGCCGGTGGGCACTGGCTGAGGAGGGTCAGCGGGATGGGGGAGTGGCACGAAGGCGGAGCAGCCGCGCCTGCGGTGCGGGCGGGGTTGATCGGCGGCTCACTGACCCAGGCTGAGACTTTTCCCGCCAGCCCACTCGGCGCGCGCCCCAGGAGCGCGCGAGACCCAGGACACGCCACGGGGCAAAGAGGGAGCGCGTGACCCGGCGAGCGTACTCCAGCCCAGCGCGCGCGCGCGCCGTCGCTTGCTTTGGGCGCCGCCCACCGCGTGCACTTAGGAATGCCGCGCCGGGGCACGCTAGCTCGGTGATTGGCCCGAGTTCTGAATCCTGCGCGCCTGCTTTGTGCGGCTGCGGCCCGTTGAGAGTGGGAGGGGAAACCCCGCGCACGGGGCACCGCCATCTTGGATAAGGGGGGATGGGGGCGCAGTAGAGCCGTCAGAGCTGAGCCTGTGGGAGCCCCGGAGAGAGGCAGAGACCCAGCCCGGCTGCCGCTGCCCATCCCGAAGCAGAGCCGTACAGCGCCCAGAGGGGACCGGGCTGCCGCCGCCGCCGACACCGAGAGAGCCAAGCTGCACAGCCACCAGCTCCCCGATCCCAGGTAACAAGGAAGCGGCGGCACCTCCTCCACAACGCCGGGCCCAGAGAGCCATCGCCCGGCCTCGGATCCTACGGAGGCCCGGCTAGGGAGGCCTTCCCCGGAACCCCTCCTTGCCTGGCGAGTCATCCTAGGGTTGCACTCGGAACCCATCTCCTGGCCCGGGAGCCGCTCAGTCCCCGCACCGGTGCCCTCCTTCCCCGCTCCACAGCCACCCGCGGCCTAGCCTGGGGATCACTCAGTGCCCCGGCCTCGCTGGGACCTTTGCTTCAGCTCCTCGCCTTCCCTCGAGCCGCTCGCCTTGCTGGGAGGCCCGAGGCGGATACAGCCTGCACCCCGCATCAGTGGGCCCGAAGCCCCCTGTTCTCCGCCTGCCGTCCTGCCGCCACCCGCCGGCCCATCTGTAGCAGTTAGGCACAATGGAAGGAGAAAGAGCCAGAGCCCTGGGGGCTGGGCCTGCCAGGTAGGGTGAGGCTGGCTGGGCAGGAGCTAGGCCTCTGCTGCGCCGGTTCTGTGGCCTCCGCCTTCTTTGCGATGCTGCACACTCGCTTCCCATCATGTGTGTGTGCAGTATGTGCCTCTGCATAGTTCGTGTGACTGCACACCTGAGTGTGTTTATCGTATGTGCACTCGGGATGTGTATACAATAGGATATGCTTGCGATGTAGGCTGTTTCTGCTGTCCCTAACCTCAATATTTTAACGTTTATGTTATCATGAAACTATGGTAAAGAATCTTTCAAATAGGAATAATAACAAATTCTCCAAATCTTTGTCTGAGAGTCCCCTGAAACATTCTGAAGTTCACTCTTTTAAATGAAATTATTTTAGCTGCTGCACAGGAAAATGGTTTAAAAGACTCAGATCATTGTTTTGTGTCTGGTGTCTGTCTCCATCACATTTCTGAATTGTCTTAATGATATTCTGGAGTGGGGAGATGGCTTATTTTGGAAACAAGTTTATGACAACAAAAACATTGGCTTCAAAAGCAAGGAAATGTGTTTGTTAGGCTCTGTCTACAGTTGTATTGCTTGAAGTCCAGACTGTTGTGGCCTTTCTTGCTACTCAGTTTCTTTCTAATAGTCTGAAATTGAGTGGTTACATGAGGGATGGGGGACACGCATCTATAGATAATTTTTTAAATAAAATCTTGTAATTGTCCTGACAATGTGAAAATGATATTTGTCTACACTTAAATTGACAAGTGATCCAAAAAATTATCTTTATATTGGGTTTTGAACTAGAAACTGATTCTTTAGTGGATGTTTTCTTTGTGTATTATTATAAATGTTAATTGAAACATCTTGCATAAAAACTGCTAGAGACTTTTTAGTCATAATAAAAATAAACATTTAAATTTATAGTATTACTTAAAGTCCTGAGTTGGGGTTGAGATTATGTTATGCTGAGCAATTTACAAGCATGAGAGAATTTCTGCCTTGGGGGAGTTAACATCTAAAAGTGTAACTAACTGCATATGGATTAAAAAGTAAGTTACTAACTCCTGTGAAGAATTGGGAAGCCACTTAAATCTCAGCTGTGGTAAGAAACTCCAGTCTTGTGTTTTTATGACTTGTTGAGCATCTTGAAATTGGGGAAGCATGGTATTTTACAAATGTATTGGGTACGTTTGTTCTGAATGAAGCCATCGTTAAAGGAGAAAATATGGCATTTTTTAACATATTAAAATTGAAGTTTTGAAACATGTTTAGAAACCTACTTATCTTCAGCGTGTGCAGTTGGCTCTCAAGATTTTTTTCCCCCACATCATCTTCCTGAACCAATGAAATATGCACTCTTGCTACTGAACAGGAATGTATTGTATCAAGCTGGTGACTTAAACAGCCCAGTAACTAATAGCTAGAGAATCATAGCAAACTTTTTGTCTAGTTACTGCACCAAAAGTTTTGGTAACATGTGATGTTGCCTGTTCAGGCTTACCTTGCAGTAGATATCTATGGGAAAATGTGGCTCTATTGCTAAACGAGCAGTGAAAGGAAACACCTCATATCCAGTTGATTAAATATAAAATTTTCTTTTGGTTCAAGGTAACTGCTAAAATGTATCTTTCTGAAGGTGGTAGGAAGTGTGTTTAAGTGACTTGTCTTGTCTTGGGCATTATCTCTGGTTTTGGTTGAGTGGTTATACTCATAAGCACAAGATGAAGTCTCATTGCTATTGAGACTTCTGTCCAAAGAGAGAAGACATCCAGTGCACCTTCTTCTACCTGCACCCCTCCAATTTATAGAATAATATTTTGTTCCATTATTTTGGTGTAATGGGCAATAATGGCTTGGTTGTAGTGTCTGACACAATTTTTAGTTAGAGATTGTAGGGTTTATTAATTGTCTGTGAATCTGTATCAAAATTGTTCCATTTAAGTATTAGAAAAAAAATGTTTCTAACTGCTAACCCAACAGTCTCAGCCTGGGTTCTTGCAGGATATCACATAATCCGTGAATATTAAGGTCCTGTAAGCCAACATTGTCTTTAGTGACACCTGTGCATGCAGTTCTAGCCTTTCAGTTGGTTGCAAAGGTATAACTGATACCAGGAAGGAAGAACATTAGTTGCTATGGCACTGCAGTGCTAAAGGGCTAAAAATCACTGATCTGTTTGTCAATAAAATAAATACTTTAAAATAAAAAAAGACAGCTGTTTCAGGAGTGCTGTCATATACTCACAGAAGAACTGCACTCTTAATCACCAGTGTTAATTGTGAAACGTAAACACTGCTTAAATCTTATGGAAAAGCAGCATGTTATGGTAGGTCAAGTTACATGGCAGCCAGACTCTTCTTTATATGCTGCTTTCCCCAAAAGCCTCAAACTTTCTTTATTAAGGAACACATAAGTGCCATCAGTTCAGCACTCATGTATGACTCTACCAGATGAAACCAGTTTGTTCTCTCTCCCCAGTGACAAACATTAAACTACTGCTATATCAAATAGTTCATAAATGCTTTCAGTTTGAGACCCATTATCATTAGATGGATTAGGAGTGGGATGCTGGGTAGAGGCACATATATAACTGGTTGGCTGAAGGGGGAAAAAAACAAACCCCAAAACCTTAAAGAACATTATCATGACTACATTTCTTTTCCTCTTCTAGTTAGGAATTTAAAGAAAACTAGCATGAAATAAAACTTAGTGGCCAGAAATGGCACATGATCATTAGTAATGTAGACTAAGCTGTCATTCTGTATTTTTTTTTCTTTAAACACAGTCACTCCTTCTTAGGCACAGCCTGTCGACTATTTAATGGAGATTTGATGAATGCAAATGCAAATCAGGTGATCTGACATACTTTCTGCTGTTTAAGTATAAGACTCGTTTTCTGTTACGGAGGAATGTCTGACAGCAGACACATTAAATTCTTAGTAGTGAGAAGTTCCTGTCAATAGAAAAACCACCAGTGAAATTGCCAGAAAATTGAAGGCAATGAGGTGCTTTCTGATAAAACTAATAACTTGGAGTTGATTCTGGTGGCTCTATGTAATATTCATATGCCACTGTGTAATAATGTGGTGTGACCTTGATACTTCCTCTTTGCTCTGAGTAGTACTAGTAAGATTGCAGAGGCAATGTATTTAGAGTCTGCTGCAGCCTGTTATCTTTTTGCACCTGGCTGTTCCAGTATCACCTTCTGTAAGGGGGGAGGGGGAGCAAAAATAAAACATGATTTAAAAAACCTTGTGAACTACTCACACTGACAACCCGGGGACTAGGTTAAAAATTGGTACTTTTGTTCATCAGATCTGTTCCTCTTGTAGTCTCACATCTGCTGATTCCAGTGACAAAGTTACTGCTTGCATTTTACTGTTGGTGGCTGTTTTGGCTTTTAATACTAAGAGCAAGTGTTCTTTTGTTCAATCATGTACATAAACAGAATTGTTCACAATGTACCTGTTATTTCCATGCAAACCCATTCAGGGCAGTGGAGTTGTGCGGGGTTAAATAAGAACCTAGTTTGGTCTACAGAAACTATTTTTCCCAATCTTGTATACTACTATTTGAGCTCAGGATGAGTTTCCATGGCTTCCAGTTTAATTTCTCTTGTTTTAAACAGCAAACTCTGAAATCAAGAAACGTGTGAAAACTCATGATGCCATTTTGTCATTTTTCAGAATAGAATTGCATTATAATGTTAGAGTTGGAGAATATAGTTGCTTTCTGGAGCTTATATGAGTGTGCAAAGCAGGTGTGTGTTTACAGGACTCTGATGGGAACCTGTACGACTAGTAGGAACATAATTACTGAGGTATTATGTCCAAAGCACATTGATAACTAGTGTTCAAATATACTGTTTCAATTATAGCTTGCCATAGCCTGATTTGTATCTAAGGCCTAGTTTACACTGGCAGCTCTAAAGCGCTGCCATGATAGTGCTTTAACGTGGCTTGTGCACTCATGGCAGAGTGCTAGGAGAGAGCCCTCCCCGTGCTCTAAAAAAACCTTCCTCCACAAGGGGCATAGCTACCAGCACTGGTGCATTGTCTACACTGATGCTTTACAGTGCTGAAACTTGCTGCACGTGTGTGTGTGTGTGTGTTCACACCTGAGTAAGAAAGTTGCAGTGCTGTAAAGCACCAGTGTAGACAAGCCCTAACATGAGAGGAACAGCTAAGCCACTTTCAAAGTGTAGGAGATATAAGTAGTAACTACAAATGTTGCAATACTTATGTATGTAAAAGGGGTTTGAATAACACTGAGTTGCACAAAGACAAGAAGGGGTATTTAAGGTTGCTTTAGAGTAGTGTTTTTTTGGGAGTTGGAGTAGGAGAAAGACTTTACATTGAACTGTGTCCATGTAAAACTACTGTTGATAAATTGAGGTGGTGGAGAGTGTATATCACCTGTAGACCATTTTTCCCCCCCTCCCGCTTGAGGATTTAGTATAAAAGACCATACGCAGATAAGTCACTATACACTTCTGTCCTAGGGCTTAGCACAGGCCTGCACAACTCGGAAAGCAGCGAGGGCCATATTACTGCAAAAAAACCCAGCTGCGGGCCGAAAAGTCCCGACTTCACCCGCTTCCCCGCACCTCACTGCTTGTCTTGCCCCTCCCCTACTCATCTCCCGCGGGCCGCACAGTGAGCCTGTGCGGGCCACATGTGGCCCCCGGGCTGCATGTTGTGTAGGCCTGACTTAGCAAACTCTTTACAACAGGGGTGGGCAAACTTTTTGGCCCGAGGGCCACATTTGGGATTGCAAAATTATATGGAGGGCCGCATAGGGAACATCCTGCCCCTTATCCAGCCCCCTCCCAATTCCCGTCCCCTTACTGCCCCCTCGGAATCCCCGACCCATCCAACCACCCCGACCTTGTCCACTAACTGCCCCAACTCCCACCCCACCCCAAACCCACTCAGACCCCCAGGACTCCCATGCTCCATCCAACCCCGCTGCTCCCTGACTGCCCCCTTGAGAGATTCCCCCACCCGTGACCACCACCTTGGAGCCCTACCACCTATCGAACCCACTCTGTTCCCTGTCCCCAATTGCCCCCACAACTTAGCCAACTCCCCACCCCGACTCCCTTACCAGGAGGTTTTTGGTGTGGCCCTGGGGAGGGGGAGCGTGCAACCCTGGCCCCTGGAGCACTGCCCACGCAGTGTGGTTCTGGGGCAGAGGGGCGTGCACAGCCCTGTGCCCCTCCCACCAGCGCTGGCCGTGTGGCTCAAGGGGAGGGGAAAGTTGTACTCCGGCCCTGCGGAGCGCTGCCTGCAGTGGCGAGGCTCCGGGGGAGGGGATAGCGCACAACCACAGCTCCAGGGGTGGGAAGGTGCTCTGCGGGGCGCCCCCCCCCCCCCCGAGCGCTGACTGCACGATGCTGCTCAGGGAGAGGGGGGAGTGTGCAGCCTCGCCCCCCCCCCTTTCCCCAAGCGCTGCCCACAGTGGCGTGGCAGCAGGGGAGTGCGAAGCCGTGCTCCTCCCCCGGAGCGCTGGCTGCGCTGCACGGCTCAGGGGAGGGGGAAGCTGCAGCCCCAGCCCCCTGGAGTTCTGCCCGCAGCAGCGTGGCTCCTGGGGAGGGGCTAGTGCGCATCCGTGGCTCTGGGGGAGGGGAGGTGCTGAGCCCCCCCCCTCGAGCACTGTCCCCACGGCGCGACTCTGGGGAAGGAGGGAGCACGCAGCCCTGGAATGCTGCCCGCGGTGGCTTCGCGGGGGGAGGGGGCGGGGGCAGCCTCCACGGGCCGGATGCAAGAGCACTGTGGGGCCGGATCTGGGCCGTAGTTTGTCCACCCCTGCTTTACAACTTTCGAATTAAAGTTCTCAACAGGATTGTAAGAAAAAGCCTTTTTGGATCTTCGTCTTGGATTCTTAATTTTTTTTTTAAACCACGTGAATTGATAACTGCAGGACGAAAAATCCCCGGTCTTTCGGGTCTTGAAACTACTAATCTTAAAATATAGGCATTTCCCTCAAAGAGAGTCTCTTCTAATTAAGCCACTCTATATAGCAACACCCTTGTCTATGAAGGGGAAATAAAGCAACTAACATGGGAAGCTAGAGCCAAGAAGATGCTGGGGAGTCTGAACAGGATGAGAATGCTCTGCATTTTTTTTTTTCCTTAAGCTTGGAAAGATGAGGAAGAAAGCGTATGGGAGTGGAAGAGGAGACCATGCACATGGCGTTTCAGATAGTAAAATTGTGGTATTTATACATTTTACTTCTTTCACTTTAGTGTTTTTCTGAAACTTTTCATAGTCCCTCTGTCATCTGCTGGACTAGCAGTATCTACCTTACAATTTAATGTCAAAGAGACTTAATGATGAGTACTACTAAGAAGCAGCATGGCCCAGTGGACAGGGTGTGCTGGGTAGTCACTCAGGAGATCTGGCCTGCTATTTCTATTTCTGACTTAAGTGACTTTGGGCAGGTCATTTCACTTTGGTAAAATTGGGATAATACTGACTTCCCTTTCAAAGTTCTAGGATCAACTGATGAAAAGCAGTATATGGGAGTTTACTATACTGTAGGGCAGGCGTGGGCAAATTTTTGGCCCAAGGGCCACATTGACGTTGCAAAACTGTATGGAGGGCCCAGTAGCGAAGACTGTGCCTCCCCAAACAGCCTGGCCCATGCCCACTATTGGTCACCTCCTCATCCAACCCCCTCTGCTTCTTGTCCTCTGACTGCCCCCTCCTGGGACTCCTGCCCCTAACTGCCTCCTGGGACTCCCATCCACCTATCAACCCTGCTCCCTGACAGGCCCCCAGTACTCCCATGCCTATCTAACCCCACCGTTCCCCATCCCCCTTCCCCCCCCAAGCCTCTGCCCCATCCAGCCTCCCCTGCTTCCCATCCTCTGACTGCTCTGACCCCTATCCACATTCCTCTGACTGCCCCTGGGACTCCCTGCCCATTATCCAACCTCTCTGCTCCCTTACCATGCTGCTCAAAGCAGCAGGAGCTTGCAGCCTTGCTGACTGGCAGGAGTGGCAGGCCAGAGCGCTGGCAGTGTGGTGAGCTGATGCTGTGAGGGAGGGAGGATAGCACGGGAGGGACCGAGGGCTGGCTAGCTTCCCCCATCGAGAGCTCGGGCTGGGCAGGATGGTCCCGCGGGCCAGATGTGGTTTGCAGGCTGTAGTTTGCTCTCTTCTGCTGTAAGATGTATAGTCACTCTGGACTTTGACTGGGACCCTTTAAAAATGGAATGCTGTAGTCAGAATGTCATCTGAGGTGGTGTTTACATGGGAAAGTTGAATGGGTTTATTCATGACTTTGAAACCAGCACAGACCCCTGAGTGGCACTTTCAGTGAAGTCAGTTGGGAACTAGTTTTTCAACTTCAACCTAAGAGTCATAGACTTTAAGGTCAGAAGGAGCTACTATGATCATCTAGTCTCACCTCCTGCACAATCCAGGCCACAGAATCTCACCCACCCACTCCTGCTATAAACCCCTAACCTATGTGTGGCACCAAACCTCCCCCTCCTCCCCCAAAATAAACTTGCACTGGTTAACTAACCTATTTCAAACCAATTCCAGTTAAACTACTGCAGATCTACTATGTACACAATCTCTTAATCTTCCATACTTTTCACTCCCTTTCGTGTTTCTATGCTCTCCATAGAAAATGAAGTTAGTAAGTAACCCTCTTATTCCGCTTTAAGAGTAGCCAGTATTAGGCTGAGTTAATTTTTAATGTGGAATTTCCTTGAGTTTAGAATTTTCTCAAAAGAATGAGATTGGATAGAGATGATTCTATTGCTCGGACTGAAAGCCATGAATATAGAATAAATACCCATAATCTCATCAGATTTGAATACAAATGATTGGTCTGCAGGTGGCTATCGGTTTGTGAGCTGTGACTGTTTATTATGTCAAGCATAACTGTGCCTTGTCTTCTCCCCTCTACTGATGTCTGTAGTAATGTGTTAAGATTGCAGGCTGTGTTAGGCTCCGTACGCACCTGCAACAAGAAATAATATGTTACCATCATTTCTCTCCATCATGGTGAGACACACACTAATCAACCTTCTATGTGTTTGAGGCATAGACTGTCACTATGTCTGCACAGTGGAGTCCTGACCTGTTTGTGGGCTGTAGTTGCTAATACCATGTAAATGGTGATGAAACACTGCTACTAACAAAATGTAGGTTAAATAAAGTAAAAGCTTTTTAGATAAGGACTGAAGTAACTTAAACCAAAGATCTAAAGCATGTCACTTTTTAAAAATCTATATTTTTAATTGAGTTGAGTCTTTAAAAACTAATTGTTATGCTTTTTCAGTTATAGATAATTATGAGTTATAAACATTTTTAAATGTCATTACTTAGTGGGATATCTTATTTGAATAGAACAATACTGCTATAGGCAAAAACCAAAATACTGAAAATTAAGGCCCTGATCCAGTAAACATTTAAGCAGGTACATAACTCGACTTCAGTGGGAAGTTTATAGCTTGTGTTTATAGCTCAGCACCTGCGTTAGTGATTTCAGGGTCAAGGCTAAAATTGTTTTGGGTTTTTTCTTTGGCTTTTGTGTTAGGGTATAACTGTAGCTGAACCCCTTGGTAACAGTGACTCTAATGTAATTAATATTAGCATCCAAAATAATACCAAAAAAATCCACCATGGTAACATTTAGCTTTAAAAAGGGTAACTACATAAAAATGAGGATGTTTGTTACATGGAAAGTAAAAGGAGCTATCAGAAGGATTAAATGTCTGCAGGCAGCATGGGTATGACTTAAATACACCATAACAGAGGCTCAGACTAAATGGATGCCCCAAATCAGAAAGTACCATAAGAGGACCGAAAGAGTACCACCATGGCTAAACAGCAGAGTAATAGAGACCATTATTGGCAAAAAGGCATCCTTTGAAAGTCAGATCCTAGTGAGGTTAATTGGAAGGTGCACAAGAACTTGAGAAGGAACTTGCTAAAGAAAAATTCTTACTGTACTTTTTGCATAAAGACGCATGGGGTATGGCTACACTGCAATTAAACACATGCAGCTGGCCCATGTCAGCTAAAATGGGCTTTCAGGGCATAGGCTGCAGAACTGTAAAGTTCCGGTATAGATATCTGGGCTTGGGCTGTAGCCCGAACTAACATCTACACCAGAAATGCATAGCCCTGCAGCCTGAGCCCTGTGAAACTGAGTCAGCTGCCCTTCTCCATCTATCTGAGGCAATGGGGGAGAGGAGATGTGCAATCCTAGGAACAAGAGCCCTACCTGAAATGTGGGGAGAGGGGTGCCTGCATGTGAGGCCTGTATCAGTTAACTGATCATTTTTCATTCATTATGCCCTCCACCCCTCTCAGGGTATGGGCCGCGAACAATAGATTTCCAGAGAGTTCTGTCCTGGGCCATTCTTTCGAGTCATCTTCCAGGAAGTTGGTCTCTGAATTATCTATTGCTTGCGTTTCTGTAGCAGGTAAATTTTTACAGGATGGGGTTGCTAGCCCCACGCCCAACCCTCCTCCTTTTTCATCCGGGCTTGGGACCGGCATTGGTGGAGTTCAGTTAACTGATATAATTTTAATAATTTAAACAGTTATCTTTTTAAATGATATTTATATCCCTTTCCCACAAAACAAAAACCAGGGGTCACTTGATGTCCCTAATATGCATCAGGTTTAATACATGAGGACAACAAGAGGAACTACTGTCACACAATCCACAGTTAACATGTGAAATGTATTGCCATTGGAAGTTGATAGCCAGAAGTATAACTGGGTTCAAAAAAGAATTAGATAAGTTTATGGAGAATAGGTTTGTTAGTGGCTATTGTCAAGGAGACACTTTGCTCAGAGTATCCCTAAACTTCCAGCTGCAAGTGGGTGGCACTGGATGACAGCAGATGGATCACTCAAAATTGCCCTGTTCTGTTCATTATCTGGCAAAAGACAGGCTGCTGGGCTGGATAGACCATTGGTCTAACACAGTGGTTCCCAAACTGGGGTACAGGAACCCCTGGGGATTTGTGAAATGTTACAGGGGTTCTTGGGGCGGGGGGAGGAGGGGAAATTCCCTAATTGCGGTCAGAGCTGTCACTAGGGACCCAGGGAAGCATGGGGCCTAGCAGCTGAGAGCCCCTGGACTTCCAAGAGCTAAGCAGATCAAAGCAAACATAACTATCACACTGAGGAGATTTCAGCTTCAAGACTTCTTATAAGAAATGGAAAGGGAGGTGGATATTTTTTGCTGTTTTTAAAATTAAATAGGCAGCTAGTCTTGTTTTTAAAATTATGAAGAAAAAGTTTAAGCTTTGTTGTAACGTGTTTTTGCCTGGACTGCTCAAGACCTGAATGCTTGAGTAGGAGGAACTCTTTGAGTTGACTTCTTAAATACCTTCACACTGTTTCACATCTGATACTCCTTGATGAAACATAGGAGCCTTGTCTTATAACAATTCAAAGTGATACAAGCTATGAAAGTGAGATCTTGGAAGAGTGTTGCCATTTGCATAATGTAGTATGTAATAAGCATGTCAGAAAAAACTAATTTTAAACTTCCAAGATCGCTGCTTTTATAATTATAATCGGGTAAAGGAGAAAATCCCTGGAAATATTCATTTTTAGGAAGAGGGTTTGTGAGTCCTCACCTTTTAGTGAAAGGGATTTACAGGTTGTTAAAGTTTGGGAATCGCTTCTCTAACCCAATATAGCTGTTTTTATGTTTTCCCCTTATCTTGCTCTTTTGCCATTATTATGCACAGTGACATCTAAGTCTGTCTCAGTTCTTTCCAGTACATTGTGATATCTTCAGACTATTCTCAGTGCAGTCAAGTGTGACAATCAGTTAGCCTTGATGAGGCAACCTAATTATATAAATTTGTTCCTCTAAGGCAGACAATTTTTTTTTTAAACTAGTGATTTTCAACCTTTTTTCATTTACAGACCCCCTACAATTTCAAATGGAGGTGCAGACCTCTTTGGAAATTCAACCCGTGATGTGCAGACCCCTAACGTAGGAGTCTGAGACAGAAAACTGACTGAACAGAATTCACCTATAAATGTTGCATGTGCTTGGCATGGCATTTAATGTAGCGTGGAAAAGGTTGCTCAACTGTTGGCTTCTATGGTGATGATGACAATTCTGTGTTTTGACCTGTAAGTGGGGGTATTCACATACTCTTGATCAGAAAAACAGAGTGCCTCTTGGGATCTGAAACTTTATTTTCATAGTCACTTTTCACAGGCTCTTTAGACATGGTCTGTGAACACCTAGGATGAAAACCACTGACTTAGACAGCACAAACTTTAAAGAGATACCCAAGTAAATATTGAGTTTGACTTGCATGTTGCTCATTCTTTAGCAATTTAAGACAATAAAATGGTAAGGAAGAAATGGATGCTTTATGCTTGTTCTTTAATTGTTAGTAAAGTTTCAGATTTAATAGATTCTCTATTGTAACGAGTTTCACATTAAAATTCTCATCTATGCTGAAGAGAGTTTAGATATCCTGTCTGTTACATCAGTTTTGTGTTGAACTGCTTTTCATTAACACTGAAGCATTTTTGTTTGGATGTATCATTACTGCCATGCTGGGTCAGACCATTAGTCTGTCTATCCCAATGTCCTGTCTTGTACAGTGGTTAATACTAGCATGTCGGGGGATCATATGGAACAGGACAGTAGAAAGATTCACACCCTTCTCCCCTTCCCTCCCAGCTTTTGGCAGTCAGAGCTTTAGGACCACATTCCTGAGCATCTTGGCTAGTAGCCACTGATGAACACATCCTCTCTGAACTTATCTACTTCTTTTTGAAGGCAGTTATACTTTTTGCCTTTACATCATCCCATGGTAATGAGTTCCACAAGTTAACTGTGTGTTAGTTTTAAACCTATTGCCTATTAATTTCACTGAAAGTTTTGTGGCTTCATAGACTTTTTTGAAGTGATATAGCACAAATGTAAATTGAGAATTGCTTGTATGTGCATTAACTTATTAAAACTGAATTTTAAAAATCTTAAAGAATATTTTGATCGTTCAAGCAATATTTGACTTAAGCTTTTTCTGAAATAGCTATACTTGATGAATGCTCCAAACAATTAAAGATCTAAAAACTAGAAGTTGTTAAAATTTTATCTCTGGTTTAGTCTGAATGTAATGGTTTTGGTGGCATGGTTATGTCTGTTAGAAGGGTGGGAGGGAGAAACTGCACCCCAAATTGACATCACTATGCCTGAAGCCTGATCTACACCTAGTGAAGTTGCTCAGAGCTGTGAGATTTCATGCCCTGAATGTCATCGTTTGGTTGATCTAACACTCAATATAGACATGTCTAGGTCGATAGGGAATTCTTTATATTTTCCCTTTATATTATAATGGGAGAAAAAGCAGGAACCAAATTTAAGTTTATTCTGATCTTGTTAGTTCAACAAACTGAATGGTATTGTTCTTGGGACTCATTCTGCTTCCTTTCCAGTATATAAAACCTGGAAGACACAGTCAGAAAATCTGCAGCATCAAGGTGTGTCCAGACTGGAAAAGCTGCACTGACACTGAACTCTTCATGTACTTGGAACGTTAACATTCATCTGACACTGAAGAAATCTTTATTTCTAAATATGATGAAGATCTTCAGGAATATAGCAAGAAGTGTCACTGCACATCTAGCAACTGGCAGTGTAAGACTGACAGAACTTGAGCCTTTTATGTGGAAGGAAAAAGCTTGATGCTGAAGATATAGTCCTACATCAGTGGGTTGTTTGACTCCCACAGTTGCTCTTGTACCCAGTACAGCAGCAAGAAGTACTGTCCTTACAAAATTACTGTCTTGCGGTGCTTTCGTACAGTCTCTAGAGGGGGAACTAAAGATCCAGTGGCTTGTTCTGAGAACAATAATCTGGGCTAGAAGGGGAAGAAAGCTATTGTCCTGACCATCGTGTCCTCTCCAGTTCCCATTCCTCACCCCCCAGTAGTGCCAAAGGTGCACTGAGCTACTGCAGAGCATCTCTTGATGGTAACTTACCTTGCTGTTACCTTGGTGGATAACTTTTTGTGAAAAAGTCCTTTGAGCTATCTAGGCCTAATAGAATTTAACTTACAATGTTTTAGATGATTTGCTTAGCTGCTTGGGGTACATGGAGTGGAAATTAGATAATTCAAGAGACCTGAGAAAGGTAGAGAAGTGTTGTCTGGTTGGACAGAGAGGAAAGGGGAGCTTCCTCTGAATAAAACAGCTGGGGAAGGGGGAAGTCACTGGTACTGCCATATTTTGCCTGGCACACTTTGACATTTAAACTTTCTCCCCCTCTTCCCTCCCCTCGCACCCCCAAAACCCGAAGTTCCTGCTGTCCTTCCTGTTGTGCTTTAAACTATTGTCCACACCATCTTTTTGGATTCACGCTGTATGCAGTTCCTGTTATAGATAGGAAAAAGCCTGAGTTGACTAACCTTGAGTAGTCATTAGTTTGGATTAGTTTTTCTTTTTACTTGCCTAAAAAGGAATGTTTACTATGTTGTATATATCAAAATGCCATTGATCTGTAAGCATTTCTGTAGTGTTCCCCACTGATTTTACTTGACCGATTTCTTTTAAATATATAAGCACACTTGTCCTGTCTCATGAGGTGAACTTGCACTAAACTATAATATGACTTAAGAGGGCTACAGATCCAAATCTCTTATAACAGAGAGACCCTCTATGTAACTGGTGATTGTCTGACATGTGGGGATCGAGGGGGGCAGAGAGTAAGATAAGAATGAGTGAGTACAGAAAATGTTGAACTAATGAGAATACTTGACACTTAAATAGTGCTTAACATTTACTCATGTGGAAGAGCAACACCATCCTCATATTAAACTGGTGGCTGGGGTGGGTAGAAAATAAGCATGAGAAGTGCCACAAGGGAATTAGTGAAGGGACAAGGCTGCCAAGGAAACATCTGAGCAGGACTAGAACTCAGACGTAGCTGTACTTTGAAGTAATAAAAGGAGTCTTCAGTGAGACAGAGGAGTCATTCATAAATGTTAAAACTCACAAGAACTATAGTTCCAGTTTTTAAGCAGATATCTGAAACGAATTATTTTTGGATCCAAAAATTGCATATATTAAAGGTAAATAATGGAAATGATTTGTTTTGTCGGGCTTGATAGAACTAAGCATTCCTTACTCCTATGTATTTAGACTTCCCAGAATAATTCACCTTATCTTACTTAGTATACCATTTGTAGTAAAGTTTAAGTAAAAAAAAAAAAAATTAACAGGTTGATATGATATAAAATGATCAGTTCATATAGGAAACTTAATCATGTAAAAGTAGTCAAATTACTGAGGCTTGTTCACTGCTGTCTGGCTGACAAAGCAGCAATTATTGACCAATTTCCTGAACATCTGACTTGTGGCTTAAGTCTCTCAATGCCTGGGGTGTAGGGAATCTGGCCTTCTTACTCAACAGAGCATGAGCCTGAAGTAGTCTTCTCTATAAACTCAAGTGATCTAAGTTAGCTGACTTAAAATATGCAAGTCTGTAGTATTTATCTTTGGAAAACATTCTATGGTATACTGTAATTTAAGTTATTTGGAATGGCAAAATGATGTTATGGCTTTGGTTCAAATCTTCAAGTGCACTTTTTTTTTTTTTTTAGAAAAGCTTTTGGGACTGACTGATTCCAGAAGAGGGGTTCTACGTTGTAACTAGCATTGTATTGTCAAACTGAGACTTCTCTGCAAATGTGGAAGTTGGAATGTCCTATTTTTTTGTCAAACCATCTGCATTAAAGAATCGGATCATATTATACACTGCTACTAGTGCCAGAAACTGCTTGAGCCTTCTCTATGGAGCAGGTAGACTAGTACCTGCACTGGTGAGAATTTCTTCGTGAAATTCCCTAGTGCAGACAATGGGTCATAATACTTGGTATGGAAGGGCCTGTTCCTGGATGTCTTCTGTTCCGAGTACTTGGATATCTTTATTCATTGGCAAAATGGAAATGCAGTGGAAATCTGAGATAGCTCAAGAAAAAACATGCATTCATTTTATACATCCCTTCTCTCCGAAGGGTATCTAAATCCGTGGTTTTAAATGGCTAATGTATATTGCTGATCTTTTTCTTTTCTTTTTTTTGATAGTGCCACCATGGCAACTGCACCTTACAACTACTCTTACATCTTTAAGTACATCATTATTGGTAAGTATGAACTTGAAAAATGCTTAAAGTAAAAACAGATGTTGGGATAAATAGGTGTGTGTGTGTGTGTGTGTGTGTGTATATATATATATATATATATATATATATATACATGGATGCTTGCTTACAGACAGCGGATATGGGCAAACTACAGGCCACATCCGGCCTGTGGGACCGTCCTGCCTGGCCCCTGTGCTCCTGGCTGGGGAGGCTACCGCCGGCCCTTCCTCTGCTGTGTCCCTCTCAGCCTCAGTGCACTGCCAGTGCTCTGGCCCGCTGCTCCTGCGAGCTCGTGCTGCTCCAGGGGGCAGTCAGATAGGAAGCAGGGGGTAGTTGCGTGAGGCGGAGGTTTGGGTGGGCAGTCAGGGGACAGGGAACGGAGGACGTTGTATAGGTGTGGTGTTGAGCGGGGGGGGAGTGTGGATAGAGGTTGGAACAGAGAGCAGGGGGGTGAGGGTTTGGACAGCGGTCGAGGCAGTCAGGAGACAGGTGTGTGTGGGGGTGTTGGATAGCAGAGGCAGTTAAGGGGAAAGGGTGCTGGGAGGAGGCAGTCAGAGGACAAGGAGCAGGAGGGCTTGGCTAGGTTGGGAGTTCTGAGGGGGGCAGTCAGGAGGTGGGAAATGGGAGGGGGCAAATAGGGGGCGAGGACTAGGCTGTTTAGGGCGGCACAGCTTTCCCTACCTGGCCCTCCATACAGATTCACAATGCCGATGCTGCTCTTGGGCTAAAAAGTTTGCCCACCTCTGTTCTAAAGTGTATCTGAACTCTGGATGAGTTCCTATTGAAAGGATAACTTCTTGTTAAGCGTGCATCTAGAGCAATGTTCTTCATCTTGCATCTCCTATCATTTCTACTCTTTCTCCACCCCCACAAAGCTGCTTCTATGGAATATTGTGTGTTAAAATTAAAGTGATAAATATGCACTATTTACTGAAATCCACCTACCTTTGCTTTCTGAGCACTGCTTACCAGGCATAGTTTTAATTGCATTCATTATTGTACTTCCCCTCAAGAATCCTTATTTCTAAGGTCATAACACTTAGCTCTGTGTATATCAGGTTTTCTGGTGCTTGTTAAAAGTTGTGCTCCAAACCACATGGAGTTTAACTACTTATGGAATGGAGGGAGGAATCTAGGAAGCGTGCAAAACTCACTTCTACAGAGAACATCCACCCAGTCTGCTACTTGCTCTGCTTTAAAATTAATGATATTACTACAGTACTGGTATAATTGTAGTAATCTGCTTTATTTTAGTAGCTGGATCATCCTGTTACTGTTGATATATGCACAGTGGTTGCTTTCTAAGGCTGGAAAAGAGAGCAGTCCAAACAAGACCATTGAAACAAAAGCGTACTTGGTACTTGAGTGAGTTGTTTCAGCAGAAAGCACTACACTCAAGACACACAGGGAAGACACGTTTATGAGCAGGGAATGAGTGCAAGTTCAGTATTTATTCTCTTAGCAGGGTGGGGCTGTATTCTGATGCAATCTTACAATACTGAAATGTTTGTCAGTCCCAAAGGGTTAGTGACTGGAGCCCACATTTTTGTCTGTTCTTGGTCTCCGGTAGGTACTTCCATAGTGTAAAAAGCTTGAAGGTAGCTAGATTGGTGATTTAAGTCATTCTACCCTTCAGCCACCTACAAGCGGTGGAAGGGGAAAAAAGTAAACAACCAGTTTTAATCATGAATTAAATTGATTTTAAATTTTTTGCATCTTTACAATCAGTTTCCCTAAATAGAGGTTAAGCCCTGTTGGTCGGGATAATTTGGTGGTACTCGTGCTGACCAGGATGATAAACTATAATTGCTTAATAAGTATACAGATATAGTATAACACACTTCTCAGATGTTTAGCTTTGATACATTTTTATTCAGTAGATTAATTTTTTACAAGTGTTGCTGCATTTAGTAAAAACTGGAATTCAATTAAATACAGACATTTTAAAACTGTGTTTATTAAATTACTTTACATATGCTAGATTCCGGACCTTTTTCTTGTCCAAACGCATTTTATATTTTAAAGCTGATTTTATTAAAACAAAAATAGTGAATTGAATGTTTTTGGCAACTCTGTCCTTGAAGATTTTATAACTAGTAAATCTCATCCTCGCACCTCATTTTTATTCTTAGATGGGAAGAGAGAAAACAAGCTTTCGTGCTTTTTCAACTACAATTGGTTTCTCAACTAAAAACTGAACTAGTTGACTAGACAGAAATGAAGAAAACATTCTCTGCACCCGCAGGAGAGGCTAATGCTGTCAAAAGTTGGTTTAGCACTTCAACAAACTCTGGCTTCAGATTCTTGGCCAGTGACTTCTCCCGGTTCAGTGGTTTGACTTTCTTTAAAGCTTTGGCAGCAGTTGTGTACTGCTTTAACATTGTTTTTATTTACATTATTTTAACAGATCATAAGTAAGCTTAGGACTTAATATAGGTTGTCAATTTTAAAATATCTTTAAAAATAAAGGGGGGGAAGTATTTAATTTAAATAAAATTAAAATGTTGGGTCATCTTAAAATTATATATATAATATATTATTTTTTTATATAATTTTATTTTTAAAAAGCTATGTGAACATACAAATTACCATGGGTACGAGTGTGTGTAGCGCAACTTAGGGGGAAGAGAGGCTATAGGGGCTTTAAGTCTCCTTCTTTTTTTCAAATTCTGGTGACCCAGTGCAGTGCTTGGTGCAGTTTGGGCAGCTTTGGAGGCTCCGCTCACTCTAATTATACACCTTATGCCAAAGCCTGCAACATCGTATGTAAGAGTGGTATGGCAATGCCTATGCTGGAGAAATCCATCCTTGGCTAAGTGGCTCTTCCAATACTGTATGCTGCTGTAGCTGCATAAAAGGGGTAGAGTTAGGGAGTGGGGGTGTGGTGGGGCGGGAAATCCTTAAACTTGGAATCTACAGCACCAAAAACAATTTTTCTTTTCATTTATAAAAAAAAAATTAACTGAGAGATCAAGCTGCATAATCACTGGGACCAGCTGCTTGAAGACATGATCGCAGGCATAGACCTGTACACTCCTGAGGTATCTTTTAACTGCATAGCATCAAAATTAAGTTTACTATAAGCACCTTATCTTGACCACAAGAGAGGTGTGGAGTATTGTGGGTTATCTATACTGTTGCATTTAAATTTATAAGCACACTAGGGAAATACCTAAATGAAATGGCCATGAGGCAGGTGCACAACTGATTGAAAGACCATATTCAGAATAGTTACCAATGGTTTGTTGTCAGACTGAAATGACATGTGTGTGCAAAGGTGTCTCTCTGATCCAGTATTATTCAATTTCATTAACAACTTGGATGATGGAGAGTAGGCTTATAAAAATTGCAGACAAAACCACACTGGGAGGAGTTGCCAGCACCTTGGAGAATAGAATTAGAATTCAGAATGATCTTGATAAATTGGAGAGTTGGGTCTAAACTAGAGATGAAATTCAGTAATAACAATTGCAAAGCACTACACTTAAGAAGAAGAAAGTAAAATGCACAAAAACAACCAATTTTCCCCATTGCAAGCTATAATACTGTATAAGAGGATCTGGGAGTTATAGTGGAACACAAATATGAATCTACAAAATGATGTAGTTGTGAAAAAGGCAGATCTCATGCTGGAGTGTATTGTGTGTGGAGACATGGAATGTAATTGTTCTGCTTTACTCTGCATTGTGAGGCCTCAGCTTGCATTCTGTGTCCAGTTTTTGGGCATCACACTTAAGAAAGGTGTGATCAAATTGGAGACAGTCTAGAAGAGAGCAATGAAAAGCTTGGAAAATACGATCTTCAAAGAAAAGTTGAAAGAATTGGGCATGTTTAGTCTAGGAGACAAAAAGGCTGAGGAGGAACTGAAGTCTTCAGATAACTGTTAACTTAAAAGTTGCTCGTGATCTGTTCTATCTTGGTAACCATGGGGAACAAGAGATAATCCTCTCAATTTGCAGCAAGGGAGATTTAGGTTGGATGGTAAAAAAACTTTCTAACTGTGACCAATAGGTAAATGCTGGAACAGGTTATCAAGGGGAGGCTGTGGAATCGGTGATTAGAGGTGTTTAAAAACAAGTTAGAGACAAATGCTCATTGAGGATGGCCTAGGTTTACTTAATCCTGCTTCAGTGCAGGAGAATGGACTAGATCAGGGGTTCTCAAAGTGGGAGTTGTGATCTCTGCCCAAACCATCCTTCATTACAGAATTTATAATACTGTTATGAATTAGAAACTCTTAATATTTGCGGGGGCGGGGGGGGGTCAACTCACTCAGAGGTTTGCTGTGTGAAAGGGATCACCAATGTAAAAGTTTGAGAACCACTGGACTAGATCTCTTGATGCTTCTTCCCGCCCTTTGCTTGTCTTTTTATGATTATCACAATAGGATTGGGCTCACTGTGTTGCTTATACAACTCTAAAGGGTTTTCTGTAGATGAACGGGGCGAGGGGGGCAATTTTGCCTTAAAGGTGTGCAAATCAAGGTTGCTATAAGAGCCTTGATTGTTTATTCTCTTTAAAACAATTTATCATTTAGTTCTGTATTGTATGAAGCACACTGCCATGACTGGACTGAAGCCTAATACAGGCTAACATGACAGTGTAGCAGCTGCCTCACACTTGCTCAACTACTGGGAGATGTCTACCTTCTGGTGTAAAATGTTTAAAGTTCTCTGTTCTAATATCTATCAGTATGGAATTAAAAATTTCTTTTGCCCATCTGAAAGTTGCAAATAACCTTGCTATTTCTCCCACTCAGTGCCTAATGGGACAGCTTTCTGTGTGACCTTGCAAACCTCAAATAGTGATAAAGCATGAGGCTGTAACCAGAACTCCTTTCCTTTTTGTTTATTCCTTGGACACCTCTACTACCCTATGCCTGTGAACAATGCTATAGGGGAAAGTATTGTTACCAGGTGCATTGTGAAACGTCATCTTGTGCATACAAGTGTAGCAAAGCATGGGGCTAGCAAGACACTTGCATGTTCAGTGTAAAGCTTGTCAGATGTTTTTAAATTGAAGCCGTTGTTACCAGTACAGTAACTGTGTTTTCTGTAACAGGGGACATGGGTGTAGGAAAGTCCTGCTTACTTCACCAATTCACAGAAAAGAAATGTGAGTATCTATCTTCACTGATGTCTTCTCTGATGGAATGGTTCCTCCCTCTCTTTCCCACTTCCCTAGTTCTGAAAGCTGTTTTCCACATGCATGAGTTCCTTCTGGTGCTTCACTCACAGCAAATACGTAGACTAATCATAGAATGAAGAAGATAGAAACCAATAGTTATTTAGCATAGTCTGCAGCGTGTCAGGTCATTTGTCTGTACACATGTCTGGAAAGTGACTTCTGTGAAATAAAGGCTGTAGCATTTCCAAGGCGCACATCTGTAATGGGCATAGTGCTGGGGGAAGGTTCTGCTACATGATGGCTTCTGAAAGTGTGCTACTAAATTTCCATCACAAACCCCACTTCAAAAATATTCCTATACCTTTTTGCATTAGTGTTTTGGTGAAAGTAGAGCCTCTGGAATGTAAAAGCTCACTTAAGGGGAGCTAGAACTTTTGACATTCAAAGTGGGATTTCACTGCTAAAAGTCAAAGCCTTTTAAATAGGTTTGTTTAACCCTGGAGTTAATTTTATAGCTTGTCATCAGTTACAGCTGCTGCATCTGCGTGATATATACACTCCTTAAGGAGCATGTATATCATTTGTTTTGTAACTGCAATGTGCTTTTTCTCTCGTGTTAGAGATGTGATACATAAGCATTAACTAAAGTGTTGCTTCCCAGATCTAAGCTTTTTCTAGTTTTGTTTCTTCAATGGTGTTGAAAGTTTGTTGTGGCTCTTAATACTGTCTCATCCTCTCCATGCAGTTTACTTATAGTGGACAATGTAGCTTAGTTTTCATGTCCTTGGACTTGCAAAGTAGTTACACAGCTTTACAATATGTTTGTGTGGTGAGAACTAGGGTTCTGAAAGTGACTTACCTTTTGATTAACCTATTCACCCTGGAAATACTAAGCAGTTTCTTGCGTGTGGCCTGACTTTTGAAGAGACCATCAGATGTTCTCTGAGAGAGTGCTTTAAGTATTTGTAATTTCTCAAGTTCTATAAACTTGAAGCAACAGAACTTAAATTTGAGCACAAGGACAGGGCATAAGATGATCTCTAATGGGGAGTAGGAAGATGATTTGCCTGTTGACAGGTTATCCTAGAACTGTCTTCTGACATGTTTCTTAAACCTTCCTCAAACATCCGTTACAGGCGAGTCTTCAAAATGTGATACTAAACTGGGTGGCGCTCTGGTGTGATCCAGCATGATCACTCCTATGGTCATGTGCAGCGTTTTTAACCATCTGTTGGAAATTATAAACTTCATTGATACCTTTCAAGTCATGGCTAGTCTCTAAGCCTTCAAGTTATTCTTTCCACAAGGGTCGGTTCTGCAGCAATCTTAAACTGATAAAGTTACTCAACTTGTAGGGCCAAGCACATCAATGATGCATATTTTTGCAACTTCCATTGGGAATTTTCTGATTTTTATGAATTGACCAAGTAATTCTCAAATGCGTGGCAGTGCATGAAAACTATCATTGATTATTTCCTGAACACAATCGTTCAATGCTGCTTAAATTAAAAAACAATTTACTGTTGGAAAGCGGGTGATCTGGATTAGATTTTTTTAATATGAAAAATGACATTACTAAAATCTTCCTCTGTAATGGGGAGAAGACTTCTAGTAGAAAGATATGAATCTCTGATTTATTTTTTGTGACAGTTATGGCTGACTGTCCCCATACAATTGGGGTCGAATTTGGTACAAGAATAATTGAAGTTAGTGGCCAAAAAATTAAACTGCAGATCTGGGACACAGCAGGACAAGAGCGATTTAGGGCTGTTACACGAAGCTACTACAGAGGAGCAGCAGGAGCTCTCATGGTCTATGATATTACTAGGTAAGATATTGTCTGATTTTTGTCAACTGTAGTTATAGCTAAAATAGAACATGTGGTATGACTACTAGTTTATTTCCAAGCCTCTTTGGGACACTGCTTTACAATGTCACTACTTTGTATATGACCATTTTCTCTGGGTCTGCCATCTTGGTTTTCTAAACTAGTCAGGTATCTGGATAGTGGATTTTCACCCTTTCTTATGCAATCTCCTCTTTATTTCCCCCCCTTCTACAAACCACTGTTTAAAAAGTAAAGCACTGGTAGTTTACTTTCAAATTGGTTTTGATTAATAAATGTGAAACTTCAGAATCTCCAAGTCCTGCATAAACAAGTTTCTCCTTGGAAACTTCCATTGACTCTCCCCGCTTCAGGCATTGTGGTGTTACTGCATTCTGCCAACTTATTTAAACTCTCTTATCTGAAAGGTGGTTCTGTCCCTAAGATTTCAGGGTATGGAATTTAGGTGTGTGTGTTGGTGTATTTTTTCCCCCCATGATGAGATTATGGGAATATTCCCAGACTCAGATTGTCTCCCCTGGGGATAGTATACAGTGGAATTCTGAAATATTACATTCTGTTGCATAGATCTATTAGAAAGCTTCGGGCCTATTCTTGAACTCTCCCATTTGTCTGTAGTCTTTCAAATAGAAGTGGCCTAGCTTTCCCTGAATGGAAGGAATACAATAAATAGTGAGTAGCTAGCTGCTTTTACACACACAAACTCAAGGTAGTCACTTTTTATAGCAAAGACTTTGGTATTTTGAAGATGTAGTAACTTCCCTCTCTCTGAAATTTTTTGTCAGAGTAAAACTAAATATCTTCATTGTCTTAACTAATAGTCATAATTGCAATTACCTTTCTTTGTGGTGTATAATCTGTAATTGACTTGCATGTAGGTATACCAACAATATACATCTTATCATCATATTATATTCAGTATATGGAAACACAACTGAATATTCAGTCAGGTTGCAGATGAATGAATGTCCTGTACTCTACACTTCACTAGGTGGTGGTGTTTTTGAGGCACCTGTTTAACACCTTGCTACACATCCCTTATTTGTATGTATTTAGATAATGAGAAAAAAACACTAATTTTTTAGTTATCCATGAGGAAATGGATGGTGGGTTTTAGAACAATGAATAAAATTATACAATGCTTGGAGAAGCTGTATTTGAAACTAAGTTGCATCGCCATGTAGAAATGATTAGAGGATACTCAGCACATGCCTGATAGGCTCTAAAAGGAGCTATGGGAATGCAAGGTGTTTTCTTACAGCCATTCTTCTTTATGAAAAGGGTAATAGGCTATTCACAGGGTAAGAAGAACTTGTGAGTTCTTTACAAAATAAGAACAAAGCATACAAAAATCTGCTTATTCCCTTCAGGGATGCAGGCATACACCAATTAGGCTCCCTCAAAGGAGGTCATTGTCATTTCATGGTTTTGATTCTATTTTCATCCAAATTCCCCACAGACCAGGACATAACCAACTCAACAAGG
The DNA here is from genome assembly GCA_007922305.1 of Dermatemys mawii. Classification (NCBI taxonomy): domain Eukaryota; kingdom Metazoa; phylum Chordata; order Testudines; family Dermatemydidae; genus Dermatemys; species Dermatemys mawii. The sequence goes on along the minus strand of ML677396.1, from coordinate 17,427,335 downwards.
CACCAGACCCTGCCAGCAAAGATGCAAAACTTGCAGACCAATCTCTGCTACTACCATGATACCGCCTCCTTCTCACCAACGGAAGTTGGTCCAGTAAAAGATACTCTCACCCACCTTGTCAATCCAAATTCCCTTTATTTGAGCAAGCTCTGCTATTGATCTGCTGAAGAATATATAGTCAGATAACAGTAGATATTTTAATTATCAGTTTTTAAAGGAATAGTTAATACAGAATGATCAGTGAGACTTGGTGGCTTAGGGGAAAAAGCAACCTGAAGGTATTGCCTGTCTTCAAAGCAAAGGACAAACTTAATGGGCATTGCACAATATAAATCCTCATACATTTGGGGCACAGTTGAAATCACGTTCTTGTGGTTTAGTGTTCAGTTTTTCTGCCGCCTTATACTTTCCCTCCATCTCATGCACACTTCTGTATGCATCCTAATTTGCTGGATATAAGTCTTGCTTTAAAGAATACATAATCTTACGCAGTGTTACCTAACCAGTATTCTATAGTGCAGTATTCTTTAAGAGAATTAAAAAGGAAATCCCTTTGAGTTTTATACAACACTGTCTTAACATGTTGCCCTCATGGAAAGCAGTGATACTGCATGTGAAGTAGTTAGCCTGTTCTCCAGAGTTTGTGCTGCTTCATGGGCTAGCTGAGTTGCTTAAGTTTATTCTGAATGCAGAATAAAACTTATCACTTCTTCTCTGGGACAAATCTATTTTAAACACTAATTCTGAAAAGTGTACTATTGGGAGTAATTACATACTATATAGGTAAATTCTCCTCACTTGGCTCTTCACAGAAGAAGCACATATAACCATTTAAGCAGCTGGTTGACAGATGCAAGGAACCTCACCAATCCAAATACTGTAAGTTGGACTGCTTTTTACGTTTTTAAAAAACTTATCCCAAAGCAAGAAATCCAAGATTGAAATTGAAACTGAAATGTTTCCTTGATACATGGCGATATTCTTTTAAATAAGCTTACAGTGTGCTGTCCTCACTATATGGCATGCTATGAGTTTATTCCTTTTTTCTACTCCTAGCTTTAGATCTTAATATTGAACATACATTTGACTTTCTTCTGCCCCTTTTCTTACCACAACTTGTTGCTTTTAAACTGAAAGTTTAACTTGTCCTTAACTTAGTAGTATATTATTTTGTTCTAAAAATTTGAACACGGGTTTAAATCTTATCCGAAAGAAGTACCCAATGTCTTTCTCCCAGGGTCCTCTTTACCCCTCTTGGAGGCCAAAAGACTTTCTCAGCTCCTGTAGTGTGATTCTAATCTTTTGTCTGTCTGTCTGTCTCATTAAGATGTTTTGTAAGGGCTGGTCTACACTACAGGGTTGCGGGGAGGAGAATAACGTAGCTGAAGTTGACGTGTTTAGATCCACTTAACGCAGTGTCTTCGCTGTGGTGTGTCGACAGGAGATGCACTCCTGTCGATTCCTTTTGCTGCTCTTGCTGAGCTGGAGTATTGGAGTCAATGCTAGAGTGATCGCTGGTCAATTTATCATGTCTGTACTAGACCTGATAAATCAACCCCTCCCCTTCCCCCCCACTGCATTGATCACTGGGCAGTGTCGAGTTTTACTGAGTCATCTATCAGATATAGATAGAGATAGATAGATAGATAGATAATCTATCTCAAATGAATAGGTCTGCCTGTTTTTGGGGGGAGGGAACGCTTGTAGTTTAGGGATGGACAGCAGTAGCAATGCTGTGTGAAAGCTTACAGAGGTCCTGGACATTTGCAGACCCTCTGATCTAGAAGAGTTTGTATCAACTTCCTCTTCCCTGGCGAGGGCATGGAGAAGCGGAGGAAGTGCACTTCCTACTGCTTAGCTGGCTATCTTTTAGGGCTGGTCTACACTGGCACTTTACAGTGCTGCAACTTCTCACTCCGAGGTGGGGAAAAAACACCCCCTCCAAGTGCTGCAAGTTTCAGCACTGTACAGTGCCAGTGCAGACTGAGCGCCAGATCTATTCTCCTCATTGAGGAGGGTGGGAGGTGGTTTTTAAGAGCGCTGAGCTCTCTCCTAGTGCTATGCTGAGATTACACAAACCAGTGAAGATGTGCCCAGAGATGTGTGCCATAGCACTCTCCCATTTATCATGGGTGGGGTGAGAGAGAGCGAGCTGCCATTATTCTAATTTCATTCCTTGTTGAGGAAAACTTTGTTTAATAGTAACATGATGTGACGTGGGGGGTTAAAGAGCAGTTGAACTATTTTCCAGGCTAACATTTTTCTGTTCTGAACCAGGTGATAATCCTCATAGGAAATAAAGCAGATCTGGAAGCACAGAGAGATGTTACATATGAAGAAGCCAAACAATTTGCAGAAGAAAATGGTGTGTGCGCCTTTTTTGTGCTGTTATGTTTCAGTGAGGTTAGAGGTTTTAAAGTGTACCTTCTGTATTAGTAATTGGAAGCCATTAAAGCACACTTTTTCAAAGTAACTTAGTTGTATATAAAACTTCTACTTTTTATCAAATAGTCTGCTAATTTGGCCATTTTAGTAATAGGAATGCAATTTGCTTGTTGATGTCCTACTTTAAAAAAAACACCTTAAATACTTTTGAAAGTATTATTTAGCATGAAGTTTCAGTGGGTCATCACGTGTTTATCTCAGGATTCAGACTTCAGTGACTACAATATGGTTCTCTTGAAGTATTTCATGTATCCTAACAATTTCAATTTTGTTTCTAAATAGGGTTATTGTTTCTTGAAGCAAGTGCAAAAACGTAAGTGAAAGGCCTACTATCTGAAACTAGAATGTTGAAGTCCAAGGAAACCAATCACTTTAAGCAAAAAGACTACACTTCCCAGAGAGACCATTCTTAAATTTAGTATACATTTTCATAGAGTGACTTAGTCTGAGGTTTTGTGGGTGAAAGTGAACTTGATTTCTAAGGTTAGATTGATCTGTTTAATGCAGGAGATGGGGGAGAGTAGAGCACGTCTAGCATTTTTGCTTCATTTTAACCTTAACTTGCGACAACCATCTTGTTACTCTGGTTTTGGGCCATCTTCCAAGCAAACAGTTGCTGAATTCTGATGGGCTGACATTTAAAACCAAAAAAGCCCTCCAATTAGAAACTGAAACTGCTAAACTAATTTCACTTAAGACCTCACATGACACTTCTGCCATCAGTTGCACCGATAAAATGGAGCACTTTATTGTGTGTGCTTTTAGGTGCAGCTGACTGTAACTGGTTAACTTACGCTGGTCGAGTAGATTGTGCAGCTTCCTCATTTTAAGGACACTGCTAGTTCTGTGGTGGTGGGGGTTCAGACCTAAAGTGTGTGAAACTTTTCTCTTGTGTGGTGTGTTCAGCACTTGTATCTGTACAAGGCTGTGCAGCTGCATGACAGGGGCTGTTGCTGGAGAGGGATGTTGTGCTGCCAGAAGCTGCTGTAGGGAGTTTCCTTTTGACTTCTCCAGAAGAGGAGGTGACAAATTGTTCCCCTTAACCACCGAGGACAGGACAAGAAGTAATGGGCTTAAATTGTAGCCAGGGAGATTTAGGTTAAACTTTAGGAAAAACTTCCTGACAGAGTAGTTAAGAGCTGAAACAAATTACCTAGGGAGGTTGTAGAATCGCCCTTTATTGATGACTTTTAAGAACAGGTTAGTCAAACACCTATCAGGGATGGTCTAGATAATACGTAATCTTGCCTCAGTGCAGGGGACTGAACTAATCTTATCAGGGTCCAGTTCTACATTTGTGATTTCTACGATTTATTTTTTATAGGAGTTAAGAGATCCAGTTGACCTTTATATTTGTGTTCTCACAGTGCAGTAAGCCTATATGGCTTGGCAAGTCCAGCAACACTCTTAATAGAAACCAGGCCTACCATAGCACCTTGCAGCACTAACCAGTATAGTTGTTTTGTTTTTTAATTCAGAGGCTTCATTAATATCATCTCATTGTACAAGATTATAAGGGCTTCATGCTATACTGTGTGCACCCTAGTAAAAATTCTCTAGCAGTTACTAATGGAGCTGGTTGGAAAACTTTAAAAAATAAAAAATAAAAATAAAAAAAAAATTGTTCATTGCAACTTGCTGATTTGTCAGAATTGTAACGTTCTGTGGATCTTGTCTGTTTTGACAGAATTCAGCTGGAAATCCTGCCTGCTAGGGAGAACAGCTTCAGGCTTGCAGCTTGGCCTACACTGGAGCAGGGGATCCTGGTAGCCCAGGTTGCCATCAGGCACACTGCTCCAGTGCCAGGTCTGCCAGTAGAACTGGGCAGAGAGCAATAATTCTGTTGTGCTGAAAATGTTGAAACTTTTTTTTTCTAATTGGAATGAAACTGAATTCTGAAATCTCAATCTCCAAACCAGAACTACAGTTCATTTGTAGCTGCTAGTAGTGAGACCAGCTGTGATATCCTCTCACAAAGGTCAGTGCTATGCAACAGGAGAGCTGTAAAGGTGCTATGGTATATGATGCAAACTCAAAAAGCAAGTAAATCCTAGCTTAGAAAGATTTCTATAAACTAATAGATCAGTTGATGCAAGTTACCACAGATCTTCATTATTGTGCCTTTTATTGTAACTGTTAAAACCATGATATGAAAATGCTGGGTGAGGGTGGGAATGCCCATCTCTGAGTAGCTTATTTTAAAACTGATGTATTTTGAAGTCCAGCAGTACTGAAGGCTAATCTACTTCAAGGGTGAACTGACATTTGCTTCTCTTCCCCCTAAAGCTGGCATCTTGAAAAATGTCCCTGTTGCTTGGTAATCTGTAAAATACTTCATTAGGCAGTTTACTTTTTCCAGGTCTTCTGAGGGGATAGCTACTTCAGGTGGGAGCATTGGACTGTATCCAGCTTTTGTCTTTCATGCTGTTCTTACAGAACATATAATCAATGCACAATTGATACTATTAGAAAATCTCAGCTAGTGACTGAAAGAGATGGATGGTAGGCCATGCATGCGCAGGACTTCTCATTCAGTGTAGACTGTAATGTAGTGCACAACTCAAATTAATCTTGCTGCTTCCTTTTTAAGAGGAGAGAATGTTGAAGATGCATTCCTGGAGGCTGCCAAGAAAATCTACCAGAATATCCAAGATGGAAGCCTGGATCTGAATGCTGCAGAGTCAGGTGTACAACACAAACCTTCAGCTCCGCAGGGGGGTCGACTAACCAGTGAACCCCAGCCCCAGAGAGAAGGCTGTGGCTGCTAGTGACCTCTATTCCATGGCTCCATTTTTGACCTTTCACCTCTGTTGGAAGCAGTACTTTTGACTGCTTCATTGTCTTCTGTACATCTTACTGAGTTTAATTAAACTCCGAGACAACAGTTTAACACAATACTAAACTGCTAAACAACTTTAGATGTAATCAGGTTATCAAAGGCAAGTAGAGTAATAAAATCTCTCCTGCATGGTAAATCTAGAAGTTTTTTTTTTTTTTTCCAGTTGTCCTTGTGATAGTGTCACCAATACATGATTTAAACTGAGCACTGATGCTGGACTCATGATTTTACACTTTTGCAGGGCCTTTTCTTGTACGGTTTAATTTTATGGTTCTTCAGCCTTCCTTCCCCATCTGTAACTGTTCTAAATCTATCCATAGTAACTGATGTTTATTTGCTGTGAAATGACTTGATGGTAGAAAAGGGGCTCTATCACAATGTGCTTTTGTTGGAGGAATTCCCTGTGGCGGGTGTGTATGTTGGTGGGATAGCTTGTTGCAGGAGTAGGCAATTTACTTCTGTCTTAGCCTAGCACAGGGAAAAGTCCACTCTTTCTTCTTGTGCTCAGTAGCTTTACATCATTTTTTGCCATTTTATCCTTTACATTTGTTAACAGAACGTAAATATGTATAAAATTTGAAGGAACTGAGCTAACAGTTAAATACATTCTGTGTATATGATTTTAATGAAGAAAATAAATTGATTACTGGCATTAGAACAGTATATAAGAAAATATCAGTTTGTACAGTATGATCTCTGTGACCACGTTGCCCCATTTAGTACAAAAATAGATGTAACTGCAGTTCACTAACATAGGCTTAACTCCTTGGTGTCAACAGTGGGCATTGTGCTGGGGAACTCTACTCCCAATGCAACAATATTAACACTAGTGGAATATCTGTCTGTTCCATCTTTGCACTGTCGTATATCTAAGCCTCTTTATTAACCCCGTTTTTGTGCAATCAACAGTGTGCTAACTTGCTTCTCTCTTTTTGTAAGCATTTTGCATTGGGCTTAATTTCCTGCCTTGCATTGTATAGAATGGCTGGTTCTATTACACATTTTATGCTTTTATACCTTTTTTTGGAGTGGTCAGATTCTGAACTGGACAGTCAGAATTCTCTAGGGATTTTTAACTACTTTTTGCATTTTTATTTACACTACAGTGAAACTTTTTTACACAATTAGGGTCCCCTCTTACTAAAAGCATTTAAAATATTGCCTTCATGAAATTACACATGTTGAAAGTACTCTTTTATAAAATCGGAGCGTTCAAATAGTATCCAGGCATATGCAGACTTAAAGTACGTGGTATTTTCTGTTTGGTTAGACCAGTGTATTTAAATCTCTACACACTGTACCATGCTTCACATGAAATCAGATTTTCATTTCTGAAACTTCAAATTTGATTTAGAGGTGACCAGGCTAAAGAGAGAACATTCTTTTATTGTACCTACTATTCATTCAATATTTAGTCAAACTGCAGTGTTTAAAATACAAAGTAGTCTTAAAATCCCTCTCTACAGACACTAAGAGAAATTATCCAATGTTCAGACTTGTAAGCAAGCAGTGATACCAGAGTATTGTACAGTCAATGTTAAATAAAAGCCAAAACTGAAATGTGCAGACAATAGGATTTGGGTAACTTGTGCACTGTCCATTGTTTTTGTCTGGTTAGTCTTTTTTTAAACCTAAGATTATTAAAGTAGATTGGTATAATGTTAAAAATTTATGGCTGATGCATTTTGCTAAAACAAAGTTGCACCACATAGGGGTTGCCCCGGGACCATGACCTGCTGATGAAATAAAATGTGGGTGAAGTAAACAGCATTCTAATGACTACAGCTTGTTTGAGGCTCAATGCCCTTATTCCCAAAACTACAGTAGGTCTAATTTGTTTCTGTGACAGAAAGGACTTGTTTGGACTGCTGTACTCTTCATTTGGTGTAACAATGCTATTAATCTAAATATTTGTAAATAAAGTACCTGTATCTAGATAATATAGTGGGTTGCCTTATTTTAAACTTTCATGAGTTGGTTCAGTCATCCCATGGACTTTCAGAATCTGAAATTAAAATACTCCACCAATCTGTCTTGCTGCTTTTGACAAGGCTTGACTTACATGATGCTTCACTCCATTTCTTGCTTCACACTTATCTCAGTAGCTAGACAGAAGTTGACTTCACACATGGATCTCCTCTCTGAGAACTTGATTTGTTCAGAATTTCTCAGTACCTATAACTCTGCTAGCGAAGAAAGGCCCTGTGCCTTTAGGTGTTGTGCAGTGGTGGGGTATGCTGCAGGTGATGGCTGGGCACCAACTAATTTTCAACGTCTTAGAAGACCAAGAACATCTTGAAGCCTTAAATCACTTGTTTGATGGTTCCCTTTTAAATTAAACATGAAGGCAAACCATTTTTCAACCTCTAAGTAGAGCAAAATACTTGGAGTAGAGAACACTCACCTCCATAATAAGTCAGTGAAGTGACAAAATGTGCTTGAAGGTCCCTCTATAATCTTGCTTGAGAGAAAGTTAAGTGTATACTTTGTTTAATATGAGGAAGGGAGTCCTAGAAAACTGTATATTGAATTTATAATCTAAGACCGCTGTAAGGAAGGCCCCTTGCTGCTGTTGTACTATAGACTTTTGTCAGGGTTTCCTCTCCATCTGAATACAGAAATGAGCATTACAAACTCAGGAAACTGAGTTAAGATCAAGATAATTTAGTGTTTGGACCTGCTCATTTAAAGTTTTGTGTCTTTATAGAGAGATTTGAGGTTGTCTCCGTGCCTAATTATTTCCATAACATGTTTGGATTTGTTAATCTGAATTTCCTGCCAATGTAATGCTGGTTTACATACTTAACAGTTGATCTAAGAATCTCCTTGACATAGATAAAACCTGAAGGATACTATAGGTCACTTCTAATCATTGCCTGAGCAATACAAAGCAGCTGCTGTGCAGTGGTGAATCTGACCATTATGTATGAGAAAATCAAGTTAATTTGTAACTTCCAGCATCTGAAAGTGGAATCCTCCAGCTGGCATAATGTATCTCTGAAAGCCAGGAGCTATGAAAACAGGGTTGTGCAGGTATGAAGGGATAACAGGAACAACTTTTCAGAGAGGTCAAGGATTTGGGTGGGACCTGAAAGAGAGGCTGTTAGTGAAATCACTCCCAATGTTTCTGCTTTAAAGGCTCTCCTGGCCGTGCTATCTCGGTGCAGTTCGAGACAGCAGTGCCCTGATGGGCCTTTCAAACATGCTCAAGTTCCCATCAGGCAATGGAACTCTTAAAGAGCTGTAAGCCCTCTTCCCAGGGAACTTTTCACATGTGTCTGGTCTCTTCCTACTGACTGTTTACAACCAACAGAACTTGAACATGCAAATTCTCTGTAAAGGAGGGGTTGCAACTGCCTGAGTTACTTAAACTATTGACCCAATCCTATTTAGACTATAACAAGATGCATTTAATCCAATTGCAATTTAATTTCTTCAAAAGTAGTCTATATGCAAGATTAACTTAAACTGTGTGGCATCAAATCATTTAGGACTGACCAAGTTTTTTTTTAACTCTGTTAAATTCTAGTTCAATCTAATTAGTGAATAAAGAATTGAGAATACACATTATATCAAATGCTTTTGTGGGACAGAAAATCCTGCAAGCCAGTTTTAAGTGGAAAACACAACCTTTAGAGAGAGGGGGTCTCTATACCACCTCTGAAGCCTGTATGACCTGCGCTATGTGTTCAAGAACATTTGTTGCATGCTTACTGAACTGCATAAATGTTAGGATTTTAGTCAATTTAGGTGCTGTGAATTGATCAGACAGATTCAGGCTCTATTCCCATTGTGGTTTACTTTCTAGATGGGAACAGTGGCAGACATTCTTGACTGTAACTAGAAGTAAGGATGGGTGTCTGGCATGGACTCCATGACTTCTCATGACTTTTCCCACAGGCACTAGGCCAGCAGCAGTTTCAGGGTGCCTGCAGCTCCTAGACTGGAGGCTAGGGGGCTCTGTGCAGTTCCCCTGCCTGCAGGCACCACCCCTGCAGCTCCCATTGGCTGTGATTCCTGGCCAATGGGAGCTGTGGAGTCAGCTGTACAGGTAGCCTCTCCCCCCTAGGAGCTGCAGGGATATGCCAGCTGCTTCCAGGAAGCTGCATGGAACTGGGCTGAAGCCTGTCAACCCTCCCCCACCCCAGCAGGGGTCCTGGGCCATATGCTGCCACAGTCCCTCTATCCCTAACACCAGCAGGGAGTCCTGGGCCATGTACTGCAATCTGTCCCTGCTGCATCAGTGGGGGTCTGAGCCACCCTGCATTGCAGAGCCTATTTAATAGCCAGTAACAGTTTAGAATGAAGTCAAAGTGTATATTGCATAGTCTCCTTGGAATTCTAAATAGACCAGAGAGTGGCACAATCCTAGTTCTTTGTACTTTTCTTTCTGTACAAAATCTGGGGTGAAAAGAGTTTTGGGCCTATAGCCCTAGAGCAGGCCTGCACAACGCTGTATGGCCTGCAGGGGATGAGTAGGGGTGGGGCAAGCCAAGTGGTGGGGTGGGGGGAAGTGGATGGGGGTGGGGCCAGAGCAGGGCTTTTTGGCCTGCAGCTGGTTTTTTTGCAGTAATATGGCCCTCACTGCTTTCCAAGTTGTGCAGGCTTGCCCTAGACATTGAATAGCAACCTCTGGCATTACTGCTATATAAGTGTGACAAACCTGTGGCACTGGGAACTCTGTGGTACGGGTCTTAGTAGAGCTATGATATCTCTTTATGAAAAGTTAAATACCAAATTCATGGGAAAACAAGAACATAATGGCACATGTAACATCTTCAAATCAATACAAACTTTATTTTGTGTAAGAAATATTCCATCCACCGTGATGATGCATAAAGTCAGGAATAATGGCATTTGTTTGACAGCAGCTGAAGGAATAACCAGATTTATGTCAACACCACAGAAATTCAAAGTTGTGTTTAATTTAAACTTGTTAAAGGTTTGAGATAATTGTTGCAACCTTTGTGCCCCAGAATAAAAGTTCATTTCTCTCACATTAACACCAGGCTTTAACATAATAAATATTACCATTATCTCTTGCTTAAGTTACAGTACCATACAAAACTTTACAGTACTGGCAGAAGCTTACAGCCAGTATTTACATGGAAAAAATATTCAGGAATGGTAGACTGTGCTGCCTTGACACGTGGCTGTCTGATTATCCAGACTTGCAAGCTAATGAGGTAGCAGTCTTCAGCTTCTAGATTTGGACCAGGGGCTAGAAAGTGTGTCATGCCCAGCCATACAAGTGTTAGCGTTGTTAAATGTCAGCATTCTTCTTCTACCAAAAAAAAAAAAAAAATTAAAATTTGGAGAAAGTGAGTCTAGAACACTGGCAAGATATTTTGTTCTGGATGCAAGATGTTGCTCTCTGGTGCTCTAAGAACAATCAAAGCAGAGCAGCCATTTGATCACATCCTGCCGCTTTTTTTTTTAAATGCCCTGGTGTTAAGTTCTTCTTGACGTGCATATTTCCAGCTTCACTGTCTAGAAAAAACTGGCTACCTGTTAGCAGATGAAAACTGGCCAGCATAAATTTGCTGTAAAGCAGTTCTGTGTCTATCGCCAGTGGAGAGGTCTATTGGCGATTATTGCATGAAGTGATAGCTCCTACTTGAGTAAAAACATTTGGCTCAAATCAAAGTACCTCATTAAAATAGCACCATTAATGTGATGAGGGATCTGCATTCAATAGACGCCAAAATGTTTGGCAGTGTAGAACCTATTGCTGAAGTTGTCTTGAAAAACATAGCACACGTTTACAGCTATACCTTAGCCACTGCCAGATTGAATTGTTGGCAAGCTTAAATTCCCCTGTGAAAAGTGACATCCATAATGCAAAATACAACTCCCTCTGCTTCCTACAGAAATGTGCAAGCTGTTAAACTGGAGGGCTAAGGGGTGCTCCCAAGCAGAAGGCAAGAGTATTTTCACCAAACATATGAGTCAAAACCATTTTAAAGTGAGATGAATTTAAAATGAAGGTAGAGATTATTTCCTTGGGGAGCCTGGTTTAGGTCCATAAAACACCTATTATGTGGAACCAGGAAGTGGTAGCATGTATCCGTAGAGTAGCAAGCACTATTAGCTACCTAACTTGTTTCTGAGATGATGCAGTATATGCTGTGCCTTACTACACACGAGTCTTCAAAGAGAAGTTCTGCTTGAGCTTGTCTGTATGGATCAATGTGATTTAATGTAACCGCTGGCTCATGGTCTTACCTCCATGGTCTAGTGGGATTATTTCTTGTGTATGATACTGGTGGAATCGTTGAGATTGAGATGAAATGCCTGCTGGCCTCCTGTTAGGGAGCCTGACAACTCCTGTCAGAGCAACCTAGAAAAAAACCAGTTTGAGAGAGTGAAAGCTAGTGCATGTAATGAGCAAATTCAAATTAATCTCTGAAATATCCATTTACTTTGGGATTTAAACTTCAAGATTATGGTAACCTTCCACCTCCAAAGGTTGATTTGTTTTAAACAATGTCAGACTTGTGGAAAAACGTGTACATGTAAGAGTTCCATAAATGGTTTGTGATAGCGCAACTTAGCATGAAGGTTAAAAACACACAAAGTTTAAGCTGCCACCCCCCACATCCTCCTCATAATAGCACACCGATTCAGTCAGTGGTCAGGAAATAGATCCACATCCCTTGACAGGCAAATTCTTTCCACAGACTATTCACCTCATGTTACTATTCTCATGTGTCAGTATAGAGGGCCATCTTTGCTGAGAACCAGGAAGTGAATAAATAAAAAGGTAAGTAGCCCCTATTTACAGAAGAAACAGATGCAACTTCCCTGCTGGGGCACTCTGATGTAGTAGATTTGGGTACGAGAGAAATGGGGGAGATGTAGTTTTTACTACTGATTCAGACCTGACTTAATTTGACCTTGAGTAGTCAGTGTAAACTGTGTCTTTGCTTCCTCATCTGTAAAATGGAAGCCTGGCTATTTGTGTACTTCACACTGGGTACAGTTGGATAAGTCATTGTTTGCTATGTAGCTTTGGAATATTGTATTGAGATGGTGCAAACTTCCTAAACTCTGTAAAACCGGCATGCAGAGTTTAAGCTGTGTCCCTTTATCTAGTAACTTTTAAAAAAAGAAGTTAGAGCTGTTTCAGTTATTGCCAATTTTTGTGGATTTAGAGTCACATTCCTGTCATCTTCTATACAAGGAAAAGGGAAACTGATAATGCACAAAGTGCACAAATTGAAAAACAAGGACCCTTTCCTCTCGTGTGTTTTGGCTACAATTATCTTAAGAGTTTACTTGTAAACAATATAGGTAAGAAATGTTCAGGCAGAAACCTTTAAGTTGGTATTCCTTTAAGAGCTCCCCAGTTCCTGTTATACACAAATTGCTTTTAATATTAAGTCCAAGAAACGGTAACGTGATTTAAAACCAATTCAGTTTCAGGCCCAGCCATTTCACAGTTGGGACAAATCAAAAGAAGTTAAGAAAGAGTAGATGGAGAGACTACCAGTTTTGTATGCACGTGTTTCAAAACACTGTCATTTTTGTATAAAACTTTCCAGGACAGTTCTACAACGGCATAAGATTACGGTTGTGAAAACACTAAGTGCAACAGTATATCTTTGGCTACGGCAGGGTGGCCATCAGAGTTAATAGACCACAATGATTTGAAAACGTGGTATTGCGAAATGCTCTAAAGCGTTACCTGGTTCTGTGTAACATTAAGATCATCATGAAGGGAGGACATTAGCCCCGATGAGCTTTGGGACAGAAAGAGTGAATCCGTAGCGGTGCTGCTAACCAGTTCATCTAGTGCATCAACTTGTCTCCTTAAGCTGTACAGGGTGCCCTCCGTCTGCCGTTTTCCTTTAATTAGTACTTCCACTTGCTTGGACATGCATTGTCGAAGTTGAGCCTTAATAAAACAAAATAACTAAATTATTTCCTTATATCCAATTTCTGCTTCATTTCCAGTTTTTGAAATTCATAGTGGAGGTCAGACTAGTAAAAAAAAGTTTACACAATATGATGGAAGCTGTTTTGCCTTTCAGTTCTAATAATCTTCTACCTGTCCTGACCATTCAGAAAAGGAATATTTCTATGGTATATTCTAACCTCATAAAACATTACTCAAAGAACAACAGCAGATGTGTGCTAACCAAATTCTGGTTCCATTTGTGATTGTGGCTAGACTTGTATTACAGGCTATCACATTGGTAATGCAGTGCATTGTGTAAGTTAACAAAGAATTATTATGACAACATTCACATACAAAAGCCTTTCTAGAAAAGTGGTGTTAAGGGAAGCATGTTTAAACAACATGAATTTTGAGCAATAAATTATTAATTTACATTGAAAATATACAGTGCCTTCCTCTCCCTCCTTTTCATCCCAATGGAAAGAGCTATGATGTTGCAAAAAGTATTGTATGGTTATTTAAAATGTATAAAATTATGGTTCAAAAACCAAAAGGGAAAAAAAAGACTCAAGAATTATTCAATGGAGCCCTTCTAGACTTACAAGTAAATAAATGCATTATATAGCGAGAGATACAACCTTGAGCCGATCTTCATGGTGACGCAGCTTTTCTCTGAGTGCTTCTCCACGCCACTGTTCATCCTTTAGAAAAGAGAATCATATTCAACAGCCAAAGCACAAGGTTTTAAATAATTTTTTTAAAAAAAATCTATACCTGCCATATAGACCACAAACTTAATTATGTACAGTAGTAGGACCAATCTTCCATTCCTTTGACATGCAAGACTTCCATTGAAATCAGTGGAGTTTGTGTAAGGAATGCAGAATTGAGTTGATTATTAGTAACCAAAAAGATGTACCAGAAAAATTTAGTTTAGCTCAACTAAGCAATCCACTTTTAATCAGAGAGGTTTCTAGACGTATCCAGTTATACATGTGCAATTGAGAATAGTGAAATGAAGTACACAAAATACACAATCAAGTGGCCAATTTAAACAAATGGGGCCAAATTTAACCCTGTTCTGATTGTCTTTATAAAGTGTTTTTTAAAGTAATTTTACCATTAAGTGGACTTTGGACAAATCCCTCTTTTCTTCAAATGACAGCTGTCTTTCCTCATTAGCAGCAAATAGGAAGTTCTCTTTTACTTTTTCTAATTCACACTCCAGACATGCTTTTGCTTCAAAAACAGCTTCCAGATCATCCAACAGCTCTGGAGGAGATTGGCTTACATCTTTAAGGCCAGTTCTAATTTCATCTTTCACCTCCAATTTTAGCATCTTCACTGCATCTTTTATCTCCTTTTGTCTCTTTTCCAAATCTTCCTGAGTTTTAATCTAAATAGCAGAGCAGAAACAAATTTATGCTCTAAAGAGAGATGACATCTCAAAATGTTGCCATCAAATTACTGTTAAAGCACCAACGCATAGTCTTTTTGCGTTAATAACTGACGCCTATTTCTAAAACAAACAAACATTCTAATTGAAGTTATGCATGGTTGTTTGCTCTCATTACTGCTGTTAAAAATGAATAGTAGTAGCTTTCTAAACAATTCAGAATCTGGGCCGTAAGACCAAGCTAAGAAGTTTTATCCTGATGTGTGTATGAGGCATCTGTGATTCAAACAAAAGGGAAATTCCGTCACAGCTGTAAACTACTTTTGAAGTTTCCTTGAGGTGCTGACTGGTAATATTCAAAAAGAACATTCCATTTCCTATCATCTCTCAGGTCTTCCTGAATCGTTATATAGGTACTGATAGCATTCCTCTCTGAGGCACTCTCAAGTCAAAATTAGTGGACTAGGATAGTTCAACCAATACAGCACTTTTATTGGCTGAACATTACAGTTTAATCTAAAGTAACTAGTAAAATAAGAGGGAGGCTGCATTTTTGTGGGATTATTGTACACTGTTCAAATCTGTGAAGTACAAAAGACAGTGTATACGACCTGAAAACTGCAATCATTCTTTAGAAACTGACAAAAAGTTCTATAGAGCTTGTGAAAATTATATCTAAAAATAAAAAGTCACATGCATGTATTTAGTGGGAATTACTAAAATATGTGACATGACTGATAGTTAGAGGCTT
This sequence comes from Dermatemys mawii, assembly GCA_007922305.1. Taxonomy (NCBI): domain Eukaryota; kingdom Metazoa; phylum Chordata; order Testudines; family Dermatemydidae; genus Dermatemys; species Dermatemys mawii. The sequence goes on along the minus strand of ML677396.1, from coordinate 17,412,004 downwards.
CAGTTTTTCCAGCATGGTAAAGTAATTTCATGGTTATGCTCCAAATATACTCTAAAACCTGGCCCTGCATCAGTAACTGAAGCTGGGCATCAAGAGCACACTCCATTTCAGGTATGCTATAAGCATTTCACTGAATAGTTTCCTTTCAACAGATGGCTCTATTTAATCTTTAATGTGTTACAGTTTTTAACCAAACCAATCAAAAAGTGTGCTTGACAATGTTACTAGTGCTAGCTTGACTGAAAGACATAGATACTAGGATTTCCATTGATGTGCACATAAAAAATAAAAGCAGGTTCACAAATCACATCAATTTGATTTCCAAAAACACAGATTATTCTTGAGGGCAATTAGTGCTTAATCCTGTAGTCCATGATTTCAATGCAAGTATTAGACCCTCAATAGATTGTGAGCGGTTTGGATGTTTTAAATGCATTTATTCATGCTAATAACAACAGAAGTGAACACAGGCAGATTAAAAATGAAAATGAACTTCTTTACATAATTTCCATGTAAAATCTTCCCATTGAAAAAAATAGAATTATGGTTAGGTATTCGACTATACCTGTGACTTGAGATCCAAATAATCCTGTTGGATCTCGCTCAGCTCCTTAATCAGGCGTTTTGCTCGTTCATGATTATCATGTGCCACTTGTTCTACTGATGCCATTTCTTTTTGCAAAAAGCTGTTTTCATGCTCCTTTTCCTAAGATATAAATGTGAAAATTGCTGAAACTTTACTTTGTTTTTTTTTTTTTAAATGAGCTTGTCCCTAGGAGAACAAACATATATTATATACATACATATATATACACATATATATATATACATATATATACACATATATATATATAGAAATATAAAACCGTTTCTTGGATTTTAAATAGCGTTGTTGTGAACAGTCAGTACACTCCAAATGGGATCAACTAAGAGAGTGTTTGCAGGGCATCATAGGAATAGCAGAGTGTGGGTGGGTGACTTCTGAGCTGATTGCCTGAACTGTATCCTGTAGGCTCAAAAGGACATACAGGATTTTTCTCTCTAAAGAAAAATGCAAAGTAATTAAAATTGTTCTTTTTATAGCATCATAATGAAAACATACACTAAGTGCTCTCTCAAGATGTGTCCTTTGGGTTTTGATTGCTTCCTTCAGACCTGTGATTTGCTTTTCTGCTTTCTTCCTCTCTGACAGGATCTGATCTTGGAGGTGGTTTAACTCAGCCTTTGAGAGCTCCAGTTCTTTCTGGAGGGATAAAAACTCTTCGTTTTTTTCTTGTAACTGCATTTCTTTTTCTGAGAGCTGATTTTCTGGAATTAAATTAAAAAAAAAAAAAAACCACTTTAATCAGCAGAAAGTCAATGTATCCACTCACATTGGGTGTATGGCACTAACTGCAGAATCATCGGGGGATGAAGGTGGGGGTGTAACATGCAACAAAAGCTCTAGAAGACCTTAAAGTTTTTATACACAAAACCCATAAATTTGTTATGCTGAAATAAATTTGTTAGTCTATAAAATGCCACAAGTATTCCTGTTCTTTTTACAGATACAGACTAACAAGGCTGCTACTCTGAAACAAAACCCATAGTTTCTTCAGTTTTCAGGGACCTGCAACTTCTCTATACTGCTGTGCTAACTGGTTCTTTTATGGTGGAGAAACTGAGCAAGACTGAAACTGATGATACTAACTTCTGTTTTATCTTAAAAAACCCCAACCCTCAGATTAAACTCTTGCCACTAAAAAACTTCAAGAGGGCACTGAAATGAAATTACATTGGTCTTTAGTGGTTGAAATCTTATTCAGATAGATTATTCTCCAATTATCACCAAGTCCCTTTATGAGATCATGAAATTCCTTTTTCAATTCTATTTAGTTTTACAGTTCTTCACACTTGTCTTGATGGTTAACAGAGTAGAACAGGAATCGCTTTTTCCTTCTGTTATATTCAGGCTGTCAAGATCAAATCCTATGAAAATTACTACTATGCAATTTTTCTCATTTTCATGAACACTGGTCTTCTAAACAAACAATAAAGTGAAATCAACCTGGGAACTCTCCATCCCCAAGAAGGGAAGCTCAATCAATATTTATTAAGAATCTGCTTCAGTGGCCTGATCCAAAGCCCAGCAAAGTCAATAGAAAGACTCACGCTGACTTCATTGGGGTTTGGATCAGCCCTCACACGATATAGTTACACATATGAAGTATCTTACTGTTTTTTCTCACTGTTTCTTCCAGTGCTGTATACCAGGTCTCCTCCTTTTCCAGTTTCTCAACCCTTTCTTCTGCCAGTCTTACTTTAGCAATTGCCTGCTCAAATTTACTTTGTTGGTCTGTCAGCTCCTGTTCAAAGAGTTGTTTCTGATCTTTCAATTTAGCTGTACACTCTTTGAATTTTTTTTCTTCACACTCAGTGTCTGCTTTGAGGTGCTGAAGAATCTACAAAGACAGAATGTCAAGTGTTAACTTTTGTTGAGACAGTTGGGTAGTATCAGCTCAATAATAGCAAACACCATCACCATATATTACATTAGAAAAAGAATACAGGGTGGTAAAGTCAGAACTGATGTCATTTCAGTTCCATTATCTTCACACTAGCAATCAGTTTGAGAAACACAGAAATTATTTTCTTGATGAACAGAGCTAGTGTCTTAGCTTTTCTTTTTCTAGTTCCTAACATTTAAAGGATATCTAGATAAATGCATTTCTCTATCATTTAATCCTGCTTTTAATTATGGTACGAAAGTAACTTCTAATTCTCTTCTACACATGTTGAGTGTCTCAGATGTATCCAGCCACTGCCAATATCAATGTGTGACATAGCACTGCAATATACTAACTGTTGACTCATCAGACCAACACTAATAGCATTCTCTCAGATGCAAAACTGCTGTCCATTAAACCAAACTGTTATAAGTATGATGGTTTATTTCAGTAAAATTGTGGCTTCTATATATGGAAAAAAAATCTAATATGAGAAAGTTTTTTTAGTTATCTACTATTATTGTAACACACACAGAGACCCAGATCATTTTATCTGCAACTGATGAGCACACACAGCAATATGGTGTGGGAGAGGGATATAAAATTCGACATTAAATAGAACTGATGTCAAAAGAAAAAAAATCACAATTAAAAAAATTTATTTTTCAACATATCAAATTCCAAGTATCTTTATAGCTGGTCAAAATATGAAAAGGAAAATTTCATTAACATTTTTCCTAGTTTATTTTTTAAAATTTTAAATTTATGTTGAAACTCAAAATTTTGATCGTGTCTCAGTTTATCCCACCTTTATGCTCCCACGATCCCAAATCAGCAATATGCTTGCTCAATTCCCTGGTGAACGTCAGAACAGCTTAAGAGCTGCTTTAAGTTATGTGTTATGGAGCAGAGCGGCCCCACACTGGTACCGAAGGGGTTAACCCTTCCTTCTTAGTAGAGGAAGCCACGCCCCTGAACTGGGCATGCTCCAACTGGAGAACAGGTATAAAAGCCTGCAGAGCTGCTTAGTCTGGGCTGACTGCTGGAGGCATGCTGCCAGCTCCCAAGGAGGGACAGCCTGCGCTCCAGGATCTGGAGGACCTGCCAAGCTGGGATGCACCCTGATGGAGTATGTCACAGGAAGAGAACAGATTGGAGGACCCTCTGAAGTGCAGAGCCCGGAGTTCATGGTAGGAAGTGACCCAGGGGAACTTTATAGGAAAAGGGCATTAGAGCCGCACAGATGCTCTGCATGTTTCGGGCAGTTCCCTGCCAAGCTGGTGGCAAGGGGAATTTAACACTACCAGGGCCCTGGGTTGGGACCCGATGGAAATGGTGGGCTCAGGTCCCCTTACACCACCCCCCACCCTCATGCCCAGGGAATCCTACAGATTCTGGCCGCAAGGCCACACTACCTTGTCTGAGGGGGGTGATTATATGGATGCCAGCTATCAGGCTGCACTGCTCCAATGCTGGGAGTGATTTATATGGACCCTGGCCTTTGGGCCACACTGCCCTGATGCTTGGAGTGAGTCACATGGACTCAGGCCGCACTACCCTGCCTGCAAGGGGGAAGTTATATGGACTCTGGCCAATGGGCCACACTGCCCTGACACTTGGGGCAAGTTACATGGACTTGGGCTACTACCCTGCCTGCGACAGAAGAGTTATATGGACTCATGGGGAGCGATTTAAATGGATTCTGGTTGGTAGGGCGCACTACCCCACCCAAGGGATGACTGTGTGGAGAGAGGCCCTTAGGCTCCATTGGGCCACCCACTGAGGCAAGCACGCAAACTTGGGAGTAGCAAAGTTCTGACACCCCATCCCACCCCTTCCACAAAGGGGTGGTGCGGTGCCAGGCCTGCCACAGCTAGCTATCAAAAGCTGAGAATAAAGGGGTGCAGAGAAACCGCAGCAATGATCCATTTTTTGAGATACCGTCTACACCTGCAGCCAGAAGGGTAGGTGTGGGGTGGAATAGATAAGAGATCCCCTTCCACAGTGAGGATCTTCCCATTGCTTTAAGAAAGCTTTGTGTTGCATTTCATCACAAAGTGGTCACACCACAGGGGAGAATCTGGCTCTTTGTTATTAATAATGGATTCCCATTGTTTTGTAGTGTAAAAGTTTCTGTTCCACAATGTCAAATCTCAAGCGCTATTTCTCTCCAAATGAAATTAAAAACAAAATGAGATAGATTATATTATATTACAAACTCACACCTATACCCTTTTTGCCAAACCAGTTTTAGACACATAGAAGCTGTGTCTCCACCAGTCATGTAAAGATGAGAGAGAGAACGTGAGTCTCATTACCATTTCTTGTTTGGCTAGTTCTAGTTCCTTTTCTTCAACTTCTCTCTGAAGCTGCTGCAGTTGGTCCTCCTTCCTTTTCTCTCTCTCTTGGCAATCCTTATACTTTTTTAAACATTCACTGATGTCATCTTTAAGGGTTGCCTGCTCCCTAAGCAACTCATCCTGATGCCTCGTGGTATTTTTCAGATCCTGCATTATAGGTCAAATATAAAAACATGTGAATAGTTGCTCAAAATAAATTCTCTAAGCATTCTACACAAAACAATCCTCCCACTGGGCCATATTCTGCCAACCTTATGTTACTTTATTGCTGGTGTCCAAAATTAGTGGTTAGATGGGTTAAAATGTAAAGAGCTGTTAAATGCAATTGAAAAATGGTAACAGTTTGAATGCTCTGATCCTCAAAAAGTACCATGCAGATACAAGGCTCCACCTCTGCAGAGCTCCTTGCAGGATTGGGAAAAAAAAAATCACTAGAGTGTGGAAGAGGACATATCTTAAACTGTGAAATTGATACTTTGGCCATGAACATTGTCACAGGTCATCCTTCTTTCCATGTTTTAACAACAACTAATCTAGTTTAAACAACAACTAACCTAGTTAAAATGGTAAAAATGGTATTGTGCTCCAAGTGCTCCAAGTGACTCGAGCTCATTTGGAAATTTTTTTCCCCCCTCTTGATGGAAGTCTAAAATATCTAAACAATCTGAAAGGCCCACACCCTTGAGCTAATATTCACAGGACCAGAAAATGGCTGTATTACAATACATACATGAAAACAAAATGAAACAGGGGGGATAATGAAAAATCATTCCTTGGTTTATGCTTCAGTGTCTGCACTGTTGTAATGTAGTTTTTGATTAAGCATATATTTAATCTTTAAGCAAAGCTAACCTGTTCTACCAGTTGAAGTTGTTGCCTGGAATCCCTCACTTCACCCGTCAGTGTATCCAGCTCTTCCTTTTTTTCTAAAGGAAACAAAATAATCTGAATTGACAATCCATGAATTAACCCCACACATGTGCATGTGTGTGTGCATAACACACACACAAAGAACTTTCTATAATATTTAAAGGAGTCTAATAGAAAACTGTAATTTAACCCATGATATATCACTTAGCATGCTACATTATGTAACTGATTGACATACACTGTAAAAATATGAAGCTATAAATTGTTACAAACAAAATTTACAACTTTTCTTTACCTTGTAGATGCTGCTCTATTACTGCAATGTCTCCATTTAGTGACTTTTTGTGTCTGTTTAGTTGGTCAATTTCCTGTTGCAGTTTTCTGACATTTAAGTCCATTTTCTCTACATTAGACAGTGCAGTTTTTCTGCTATCTTCAATAGAAGTTAAATGTCTGTAAAATGTGGAAAAATACCCATTTTTGGTCTGTTTAAAATATCTTAGAAGGATTTTTTAAAATAGCTATACTACTACAGGGGGTTTTATAGGAAGTAGTATCTCCTGTCCCATTTCAAGACTGAACATGTTGCTTTCAAATTGTCTCTTACTACACTGCCACCATATTGCAGATGTAGCAAGTGTTCAACTGAAGTTTTAAACACAGACACAAGCCAAAGTAGGAATGATTAAAAGCCACCTCTGCAAAAATGACACTTTTTTTTAAAAAAAGGGAACAGGTTTTTCATGACAATAAATGTCAAGAGTCATTCTACAGAACAAAGGGCTCTACAATCACTCATCTTTTGAAAGTCTATTTCACCCACTTTTGAGTTTGTGACAATTTTCGCTCCAAACTCTGACAGGTTTCATCAAGTTGTTGCTTCTCTTTTCTCAAAGATTCAGTGCTGTTTTGCAGAGTGCGCATTTGAGAAGCCAACAGCTCATTTTCTTGCTGGTCTTTCTCAAGAAGCTGTCTCTGCCACTCCATTTCCCTTCTCTGACGCTGGGACAGTTGCTGGAGATTCTCTAACTCTAGTTTCTCCTATGAAATAAGACACAAATATAGTATGTGTGTAACATGCAGATATATATATATTTTTTTTTTTTAAAAAAAAACCCAGCTAACACCACCCTTCTGTACATCTTCATAGGACCTTTTATCCACAAAGTTCCCAGAATTCATTGCAGCCTGCATATACAGCAGTCACTACTCCTGTCACTAAACTATACACAAAGGCAAACAGCCTGTGATTTTACAAATGATCATGAAATATAAACTGCACACTAGCACTTTCTATAGCACATCCCTACCAAAATGGCGTCCCTAGCCTCTGTTTGCCAGAAGCTGGGAATGAGCGACAGAGGATGGTTCACTTGATGATTAACTGTTCTGTTCATTCCCTCTGGGGCACCTGGCACTGGTCACTGTCAGAAGACCACATACTGGGCTAGATGGACCTTTGGCCTGACTCAGTAGGGCCATTCTTGTGTTCATTGGGTCGGATTTAATTTAGGTTCTTTGAGAGGAAGGATAGTGCAGTGGTTAGGGCACAAACCTGGGACTTGGGAGACTAGAGTTCAGTTACCTACTCCACCACACACCTACCTTTAGTACTGAAACTTGAGTCTTTTCTAATTCGTTAACTTTTTGACTGTGTTGTAGTTTTAGACCTTGCAGTTCATTATTTTCAAGCTGTAACATTTCCAGAATGTGCTTCAGTTCTAATGGAAAGAAATAAAATCAAGTGGGTTATAGAAAAACCAAAACACTATGGTTGCAAAAATGCATTAAAAACAGGATTAACCTAAATGAACTTTGTTGCCAAGAGTGTCCTAGTCACTAAAGGATCCACTTCAGAATTTAAGAATTCAGAGTGTGAATAACTTCTAAAAACATCAATGGGCACACTTTCTCTGCACTGAGTGAAGTAGAGAAAATGCAGTATTGCACAATGTAATGAGACTTTATAATGTATATGCACAAGAGTTTTCTAATTTTTGAGTGCTTAATTTTGTAATTAGTGTTCTTTAAATGGAGATTTTTTTTATATGTAATTCCAAATATATTATACCCATTGTCACAGAATGGCTGGCCCTTTAAGGGGAGTCATGACCTAGTTTACCTATGACTGAATTAATTATGGAGAATGAGCCCATCTTGGTCCACCTGACTGACTGCCAGCTAGCTGACTAATGAGAACCCAAGCCTGATAAAAGGCTACCTCAGTCAGTTGAATAAGGGTCTCCAGAGAAGAGGAGGTCTTAGAGATGCTAGTGGGCTGATGACTGCCTGCTAATCTCTCCAAGATGCTAGGTGAAAGGAGTGAGTAAAAGGAAAATACCTGCAGAAAAGCTGACTGAGGGTTACAACTGGTCTGAAGTATAACCCAGCTTCAGGAGAGCTGAGGATCCTGATTTAAAGAGAAAAGCCCCAATTCACAAAAGGTACTTAAGCTCTGCTGTGAGCCAAAAAACTCCTGCAAACTCTGTAGGTGCCTAAACTGACTTGATATGTAAGTTTTTGGAGTAAAAGTGCCCATGGGGCCCTTAGTTTCTGCCTCAGGCTGGTGTCTGGATGCCTGTCTCCTACCTAGGCCACACAGTGGCTCACAAACTGGAGAAGACAGGTGGATGAGCCTTGTGTGCAGGGTCTGATATCATGTGTGTGCCCACAGAATAGTCACTGGGCCAGACAGTGTGCAGGGAAGGGAATAAGTCTGTAGCCTGGTGGTTAAGGAGGTGAGAGACCCAGAGTTCAAGTCTCCCTGTCCCAGTCACTCTTTATTTATCCACAATGGAACAGCTTCAGCAGGAGAGAATGAAGGAGCCCCACATCAAAATATTTCACAGCTTAGAGGTGGGAGACCCCTGTTCAAATACTTCCTCCCCCTCGGACATTGAAAGGGGAATTGAATATGGGTCTCCTACATCCCAATTAAGTGCTCTGACCACAGGGCGAATAGGTATAAACTAGGCACCACCACTTCAATGCCTCTCCTCCATTTTGTGTGGCATGAGGCAGGTACCTAACTCATTTCTGCAAGGAACTACTTAGGTGCCTAAGCCACCTGACTCCAGGAGACAGGTTCCTGTTCAGGGATCGCTAAGCAGAGCTAGGCACCTCTCTGCAGCCCAGACTTAAGCCCCTCTGTCAGAAGGGTGAGGCCTATGATACATCCCTCTTGTTGGCATCTTCTATTGGCTAGCTTAGGCAGCATCCCACCTAGCATGTTGGATTTTGTGGATTGTGTTCTAAGGTGCCTATTTCTCCCCAATCATTGTACACTGAATTTAAGTGCCCAACTCAGCTTTGCGGATCAGTGTGGTTCCTGTGATTTTTCTAGGTGCAGCAATGCTCAAACGCCTAAATCTCTTTGTGGATTTGTGCTAGTGAGACTCTTTGAATGATAAGCCAGCTCTGGGTGGAGAGCTGGGGACTCTTGAACTTGGGAGAGGATGCTTGTCATTATTAGTGCCAGGGTCAAAAGAAGTGTTGGACTTGGGGGTGGTGGTTTGTTCACTATAAAATGAGTTAATGAGACCCTGCACATGAATCATAGAATATCAGAGTCTGAAGGGATCTCAGAAGGTCATCTAGTCCAACCCCCTGCTCAAAGCAGGACCAATCCCCAACTAAATCATCCCAGCCTGAGCATTGTCAAGCCTGATCTTAAAAACCTCTAAGGAAGGAGATTCCACCACCTCCCTAGGTAACCCATTCCAGTGCTTCATCATGGTGAATCTTGGTCTTAGAACCCATGGCTGAATAAATGATTCCAACTGCCAAGAGGGTGCTGTGGGCTGTATAAGTGTAGGCCCACAAGGGGAGGAGGTGGGCTTGAGAGCATTGCCACATCACACACACATTTAGTGAGAACCTATTCTTAATTGAAGGGGGAAAGAAAAGGACTTTCACTTCTAAAGACATTTAACCCATGATATGTTTTCAATAAAACTAATTCAAATTTTGACTTGATTCCAAAAAATGTAAAGCAGTGTGTTTTAAGCAAGTTCTTTGACAAGTGTCTGATAATAATGCTAATAACTTGAAAGTTTCAAAATCAGTAGGAGCTGGCAAAGAAAAAGCAGAACTTCAAGTGTTCTAAAAAAACAACAACTATGTACATTTCAAGCCTGTACAAAATAATGCCTCATGGCATCAGAGACATACCTGTCTTATGTTTAGTTATTTGCCCTAGTGCTTCCTGCAGGTTTTCTTCTTCTTTTCCAATGTCCTGCTTTATGAGGGAAAGATGTGCTCTTTTTTCATTTATCTCGGCATTCAGTTCTCCTCTCTGAGCATTCAGCTGTTCCAGAAATGATCTTACTTCCTATATCAATATGCCATAGTTAAAATCATGTTTAAAAAAATCCTTAGCTGTATTGCTAACAAGAGATTAGTTCACTTTGAATTATTTTTTTAAAATCACCATTCTTGCTGTTTATTTTTTGCATTTAATTTAATTTGGATAATACTTTAGCTCATGTTTTAGCACAATGCTGCGGTGTTTGAGTTGCAAACATGAAAGAATGTTGTAACTGCAGATCTTTTTTGAAGAAATATTTTAACTGAAAACATTTCTATTGCTCTTGAAGTCTGTAAATGTTTGATTTTATAGACCTACATGACTAACAATATCCTTTAAATAAAGCTTTACAATATCAGTCTTGGTACTGAATTTTAATTTCACAATACCAGGGCAGAACTGACAGCCTGGGCCACTAAGATTTTTCTTTCCACCAGAAATGTATATACCTAGTATTACCAATTTTCTTCCAGAAAACTGAGGACAGAAGACTGATTTGTTGTGGTATATGGGATATATTACACAGATTGGCCAGATTCATTTTTCTTTACCAACCATTTGTCCCAACAGAAAATCTGTGGCCATGCGTCACTTGCAGCCCAATCAGCACACAGCTGCAGCCCATGTGACATCCTCAGGGCCATACTAGTAGTATATATATTGTGTGGATGCAGCTCACAATGGTAAATAGGTTGAGAACCACTGATCCAGACATTTCTGGTTAATAACTGTGACAAAGCTCCAAGTTTGTACTCGTGGGTCCTGCACTTCCTGGCAGATTTAGGGGCCTCAGAAACTCATCTAGGCCCCAGAGTGACCTCCCTTTCTCAGTATAATTGGCAAGAGTCACCGCCTAGTGAGTTACCTTCATCACAGGCCAGTATGGAAGATGGAAAAGGGGGGAGCCCGAGCCTGCCCTCTACTCCAGACTCCAGCCCAGGGACCCTAATAGTATCAGCTAAGATGGCTGACCTTTTATCCACAAAACACAATACAATTTCCTGGGCTACTTCCCCACAGCAGTCCCTGCTTCTTCAAACTCCACTTCACCCTTACCTCAGGGCCTCCTTCCTTCTGGATATGTTGTCCACCACTCAGTCTCACCAACAGCACAACCTCCTTCCACAGTTCCTGACACCCACAGCCACCTGACTAACTGGGAGGTTTTTATCTGGTTTCAGCCAGTCCCTGATTGGCATCAGGTGTCCCAATTAGGCTAGCTGTTTCTACTCCTTTCTAGAAGATTCTTAATTGGCCCCAGGTGTCTGGATTGGCCTGGAGTAGCCTTTGCTTGGCTATCCAGGGATCAGGGACCTGTATATCCTGAGACTAATATACCTGCCTTCCAGCACTCTCCTATATCCTTCTGGTCTGACTCCGTCACATAACAAATACATCCACTACCAAAAAGTAACCAAGGGACTAATTCTGTACTTTAACCGATCCTCCCCCCACCCCTTTATGCATTAGTACCATCAACTGTAATTTTTTTTAAGGGATGGGCAAAATTTTTTGAAAATTTTTCCTTTCACTAAACTAAACTACACAGATAAACAGTTAAGAACTGTAAAAGACTTTTGAAAATTTACTTGTATTTGTTGTCGTTTATCAGTAACTTCAATCTCCCCTTCTCGAAGAGCTTCTTTGAGGTTTGCTTTCTTCTGAGAAATATCATCTTGAAGGAGGTGTAACTCTTCTTTTTTTTGACCCAATAGTCGGTCCAAGAGCAGAAGCTCTTGCTGGTTAGCTGCTATCTACAGTACGAAAATAAATTAACAATCTTCTGCCTAAACTACTTTCACATGTACATTAAAATATGCCATGCTGTCAAATTATTGCTAAAGAAGGTGTCTTTTTGGAAAGTTTTCAAAATATTACTTCTCTGACAGCATCTAGCAGAACCTGTTGGAGCCCTGACCCTCATTGTGCTATGCACAGTATAGATAGTTTAGAAAATGAAAGTCACTGACCCAAGAAGCTTGCAATCTCCAGCCCCAATCCAGCATATGTTTATGCCCATGAGAAATTTATGCATATGAGTTGTCCCATGGAGCTCACCAAGACTACTTATGTGCACAAGTGTTTGTGGGATGTTCTTTAGCTATTACTAGAAGCAACAGGTGGAAGAGAAGGAAGTAGTAATACAGTCAATTGACAATAAGCTTAATGTGACTTTACAGCACATTTTTTGCAAAAACTGTATACAGTAATAACGAATGCTACCTACCAACTATTACAGTAACACCACATTTTTGTAGATTTTTTAATACAAAAATGGAACATCTTTAATTTTAATGTATTCAAATTTGAGATTAAAGGATAATTGGACTATAACATTATTTCTACAAATAAGTTTTATACACTGTTCAGCTCTGATTTCTTGACAAGTACTTGTCAAGAAAAGAGTGCAGAATGAATGGGTATGTCACGTACACGTCAAGGTTTTGGCTGGTGTGTGACAATGCATTTATTAATGCACTGGTATATAAGTGAATACTTTTAGAAGCACGCGCATATAGTATTTAATTTGTAATGGGTATTGACTAGCCATTTAAAAATAGTATGAACTTCATGTTGAGGAGATATTGACACTAAAAAAATATGATCAGAACCTAATGGATTCTTCTTCAATTGCATGGAGTAGGTAGATTCCCCCCCCCCCTTTAAATTTACCTGATCTTTCAATCTTTCCAGCTCAGTTTTTTTGCCTTGAAAAATATTTTCTGCTTCTTTAAGAATTTGGAGATGATGATCTTCATTACCTTCTGCAACCTGAATATCTTCCTGCAGCTTCTGAAGACTAATGATTAAATTTAGATTTAAAATATGTTCAAGAAGAACACTTAGGTAGTCACTTCACTTTGTCATTAGATGAAATAAAATAAAGTATTAAAGCAAATTAAATACTTACCTTTCAGTCAACATTTCTATCTTCTGGCTTAAGGACTGGAACTCAGAATCTCTTGCTGATACAACTTTATTGATTTCTTTCAAGATACCTTCTTGTTTAGTCTTGTGCTGTTCTAAATCCCTCGTATCTGCTTGAAGTAACCTGAAATACATTAATTATTACTTCTATCACAGCATTAGGTCTTTGAAAGTAACATCATTCCAAACAGGAAACACAGCTTCTTTTGTTCCTTCCATTTCATGAATCTACATTACATAACAAAAATATGAAATATAAACCAAATGTACCTTAACTGCTGATCTGCTTTCACAAGCTTAACAGCCATTTCCTGAGCTCTTCGTTCTAGCTCCTCAGCATCAGTCTCCGTATGAGACAAGTGTTGCTTGGCATGATTGTACTTCTGAATAGTTTCTTTGGTCTAGAAAAGAAATGGATTTTTTTTTAAAGTTACTGAAACAAGATTCACAGTAGTTCCATTTGGTGGCATCACTTAAATATAGGATAAACCAGATAGCAAGTGTGAAAAATCAGGACGGGGATGGGGGTAATAGATGCCTATATAAGACAAAGTCTTGAATATCAGCACTGTCCCTATAAAAATCAGGAAATCTGGTCACCCTAATTAAATAAAAAGGCATACTATCTAAGTGTGACAAATTGGCACACTTAGTTTATTAGTAATGAGGAGGAAGGGGTGATCATTTTTGTGTACTAATCAAAGTCATAAAACGAAAACTTCCCCTGGCTTTTTAAGGTTCTTCACAGAAACCCAGACCATTGCCATTTATACTTAAAATAACTAATAAGAACTTGCCTTTACATCTCCCTCTCATCAAAGCAAATGAGCAATTTTAGATTCAGATCCAGCCATGTTTAGCTGCATCTGCCTTGCACCATGAAAATGAATATTCTACCCACTTCAACACAAATCTTCCTTAAACCAAACAGATACAATACAGAACAACTTACTTTTCCCCGAGTACTTTCAAGTTCAGTTTCAGCTTCTGCAAGAAGTCGATCTGCTTCCCGGAGTTCTGCCCGTCGTTTTCTAAGAGTCTTTTCTATACATTCAATTTCATCTACAATGTCTTCGTGATGTTTGAGAGATTTCTCTAACTCTAGCTCTATAAGACTGTCAACATGTCCTTCAATGAAGTCCCTAAAAGGGAGGGGGGAAATAAACCAATTAATTCAGAAGTCAAATGCAAAAGAGCTGTCCAATCTCTCAAAAGGTGTACTCTCTTACAGAAAGACTACAGAAACATAAATTATGCATAGTAATACAGTGGAACCCATCTTTACTAATAGCTTTTGAAAAGTCTATTAATCTTTTAACAGGCATCCTTTTAAATGCATATAACATACTACTCTTACTTGCGTTTACTACGTTTCTGGGCTGTCTTACGCAGCTCTGTTACTTCATGCTCCAGCTCTTCTCTTTCGTGAAAGAGATCTTCAATGTTTTGATGCAATTTTTCCATCTCTTTATTATGTTTATGCTCAGATACTCCTGTCCACTTATATTCATATCTCTGAGACCTTAAACGATACACTGTGTCTTCTAGTTTTGAGATTTCCTTCTCCTGAATGCATGCAAATCCAAAGTTAGAACAAGACTGACCCTCCACAACATTCCTCCATAATAAATATGTTCCAAGGCAAAGCTAATAATGTTGTCTGAAACTAGAGAAGCTACTGTATTCCTATGCTGTGGGACAATATAAAACTTTTAATCTTAGATCTCAGAACACATGGAAAAATGGAGGCACCGAGGATCAAGAGATTTACCCAAGATGTAACAGTGATCTAGCTGCAGGGTTATGACTAAAAGTCACATTTTATTACTTCCAGGCCTGTGCCTTTATCTACTGGACCATATAGCCTCCACCTGTATAACTCCAACTGTATATCTTCCCTTCAACACACCACACAACAAATTCCTAAGCAATCTTTTGAAAAACATATATCCCTAGGAACTGTCTTCTTTTAAGGTCAAGATGATACTCCTCAGGAGCACATGGATTTAGTGAAACCTTTTTATGTTCTTCAAATCTCTAATCCATGAAATATGATTAGATGGAATAACGAACACTATGTTAGCTAGAGAAAAAATGTTGAGAGGGGAAAGTTAGAGATGTTTAGAATAAGTAATGTGTGTAGTTTTACAAATTTATTTCAAAAACCAAACAGGAGATGATACTAAAAAAAAAACATTACCACCTTTACTGAGTCAAGTATATACAGCTGGGCCTGCGCCATACACATACCAAGTCATGATGTTCAGGCACATTGCAGTGAAGCACTCCAATAGGAATGAGAGGGACAGAAAAGTTAGCAGGTACAGGGCCATAAACAATCTGAGCTCCAGCAGGAGGTGGTCCAAAAACAACTGTTCCGGGAGCAACTGGTCTACCATTGGTTGGTATAGGAGGAGGTCCATAAACTACAGTCCCCTGAGGTACCGGGGCTCCATCTGGAAGAACAGTATAAATAACTGAACCAGGAGGTGCTACAAAGGGAGAGTCACTGGAAGCGTTCATTTCACCATGTCCTCCATTATCATCTAGAAGAGAAAAATCAAAATTACAATTTTTTTAGTTAACAAGATTATTAATTATGCATCTCCAAAAGAAAGGACCTAATCAGCAGTTAAGTATTCAGACCAAATAAAAAGCTCAACACTAATAAAATTATTAAAAAAAAAAAAAAAAATCAGTTACTGATACTCAGAAAATTCACTCTGAACTTTACATAAGCAGTTTGTATTTCCCTAAACATCTTAGTATGATCAAACTAACATACCTTTATTGGAATGTGATTTGGACAACCCACTCCTGACTGGGGAATAAATCCAGCATCCTCTTGCAGTGGGTGAAACACAGTCTTCCTTCCTGATTTGCCTGCCCTGGCAATCCCAGGATGAAACAGGATACTGTAAGCCAACTCCAGAGTCTTTTGTGCTATGAGAACCAGGAGTTGAGACCTAAAAACCCCAAGAGCAATGCAAGTTTAAATTCTAGAAATAACAAATACTGAAAAAAAAACCAAACATCTGACTACAGATGTTTGCAAACTGGTCTTCAGAGAACTGGTTTATCACCTGGTGCTTTTTACTGTTTCTAGCTGCCAAACTACATTAAAAGATAGGAAAGTATTTAAGGCATATTTAGTTATGTCCATGTAAGCAACTGGTGTGGCTGTCATTGGGTTATTATGAGATCAGAAGTTGGAAGGTAGATGATAAACAAGACAATCTCTGTACAAAACTTGTGTGCACTCTGAAAGTCTGAGAACTTGTCTTATTAGATATGTCTCCTTTTGGCCTATTACAATAGCATTCTTATAATCAATAGTTAGGGCAGGAACAGTGATTAAAAACTAGATTTGAAGGTCAGCAATTTTTTTAAAAAATAAATCCCCACATATAATTTATTTTTTGTTTAAGCTTTTTGTTGATGTTTCTCCATTACTCCAGTTAGTGAAGTTGACACTGAATTAGTTTGGAGATTTAAATTGGTTATTAGGTTAACAACGAAGGAGGTGTGCTCTACTTGGAATGTTCAGTAGCTTTCAAAACAGTTAATTAAAATTAAAATGAAATTTGAATACAAAATTGAGAAGAACAGTCAGTAGACAAGCTATGTTGACAAATGTCCTAGCTTTAAATAAGTGTGTAGTTTAGATTCTGTGCTAATCTGGGATTTTTCAAAATTTTGTTGTTTTAAATAAAATCTTGACAGTTAGCCTTTAAAGTTACATGTTTCTTGCCCTGTCAGGTGTGGCTTAAATTAAGCCCTGAAACACTATAACATGCATTGGAATGCCTTTAATTTGTATGACTAAATGGGAAGCCCTTTGCAAAGTAATGAATTTTGCAAAGAGCTGACTTGTATGAGACAAGACAGTGCATGACTCTACATACTTCAGTGTAGTATAAGGACTAGGCCACATGTGTGGTGTGAACAGAACATGCCAACATAAATATGCAAACATCAACTATCATGCTTAAAAGACAAAAATCAAAATTAACAAGGTTCTAAGCAGCTGAATTATGGAACATACATTTTGTACAGAATATGAGGTATGAAAGATTAATATTGATATTCCAACTTTTGTCTTTTTTACACCCATCAGCTTTCTCTCTAGTTCTCCTCCAAATATTAATGAGGTTCATAATATAATTTTTCCATATCAAACTACTTCCCACAAAATCCCATGTTAGTTTTCATACTTGTGGTGATGATGGCATATAATACCAATATCCCCTTCTTTTGAATGGATCTGCTATACTGGTGATGTAATCATTCTGGTAAGAAAGGGCATGTCTGAGGGCTGCAATTTCATCCAGTAAACTGTCTATTTCATCCTTGTCACCTGTAAAACAAACAAACAAAACAAAAAAACACATGGTTACATAACCTTAGAATGTACTCCTGTAAAGCTGAATGCTCTATTAAATATATAGACCTATAGGTACCTCCATAACTATAAGATAATTAAAATGCCAATTTAAAATCCGTTGCATCCCAATACCATTTCTTTCTGTATTTCGTACCAATAACACAATATACTGAAGTTATTACCCAGCACTTCAGATAAACAACAGATACATCTTTAGATGATGACAATGTAAGCTCAGAAACACAGCAATTTAGTACTTAAGCACAGAGGGAACTTTAAGACTTCTGAAATTACTTAATGCTTCTAAATTCATTCTTTTTCATTATACTTGGTCATGAATAGACCTCTGATACCAGTTGTGAAATGTGATTTTTTCCATGCTCCCACCCACCCCGCCCCGAGCTACGAGGTAGGTTTCTGAAATATCTACTGAATGTGTAACACAGTTAATGTGGTTTGGCCATTAAAGTTGGGCACCAGTATTCCTAGACTGTTTTTAGGTCTGCCATTTGTGTACTGTGAGACCTTGGTTAAGGCTGCAGAGGTTAAGTAACATTTCCTCATTGGTGGGTGGGATGATAATAACAGGCACCTATATCACAGGCAGAGTGTGTGGTTTAATTCAATAATATTTGCAAAATTTCATAAGAATCAAGATCCTTAATCATAGATGAAGGAAGCTACATAACTGCATTATATGTATGATAAGAACATTATGGATGTGCAGACTTACTACATTCTGCTTATTGCATTTCCATACACCCATACCCTCCCCTTCCGCCCTCCCCTGAAGGGAAAAAACAAACATACATTTAGGAACAAAGTGTGAATCTTAGAAACCCGCTTTCAGAAGCCTCACAGAATGGACTATTAGAGTTTTGAATACGTCCCCAGGCATATGAAGTGAGCAGGTGGTGAGAAACATGGGGTAGAAATTTATTTCCTCTAAACCTGTGCTGGAATGCAAGGTGTGGAGGCAAAAGAAGACAGTATTACCTGTTCTGGCATTGTCTAATAAGCTTTTCAGTCGGTCAATTTCTACTCTCTGACGTTTCAGAATCTGGTTTAATTTATCAATCTCAAACTTCTGAAAACTTGATGCAACTGCTCCAGCATTAGGTTTTCCCATTTCATGCTGAAACTATTTAAAAAAAAGTTTGTAAATTAGACTGTTTTGATTTTAAAGCCTATTCTAGAAACACATCTCATTAAATAAAAAATTTAAACTCAGTATGTGAATTTGCTGTAAGAAAGATTCTCCCCTTCTCCTCCCAAATGATTATGACTATGCAATTACCTACATAAAGACATTTTACTAAATGATAGTCATAAGAGAATCACCTGGGCTAACAGAAATGAGTATGCAGAAAAGTCCAGTGCTAAGTTTAAAAAAACAAAACAAAAAAACCCAAGAAACCTAACTGTAACTAGGAAGTCAGTAATTAAAAAAGTTATCATAGAACTGGAAGGGATCTCAAGAGGTCATCTAGTCCAGTCCCCTGCAGACTGGACTAGATGACCCCTAGTCCAGGATGAATTAATTATGTTAGGCTGTTTTAGATATTCATTTAACCATGCACCTATGTTCAAACTGATCTCTGCATATTTTATTCTTGCCCCTTTAGCATTCATATCTTGATGTACAGCAAAACCTACTACAATTTACCTGTCCTTCTTTTTCTTTTAAAAGTCTCTGCAACAATTCTATTTCTGCTTCTGCTTGGGCAAGATCCTGAGCTGCATGAGCTGCCTGCATACAGAACTTCTCTGCTTCCTGAAATTCCTACAACCATAAAACAGAACAAACCTTTCATTTTAAAAGCTTATTTTACAGAGCTGCTGATGCCTCCTACAACACTGAGAAAAGTATAGTAATAAACAATCATACTGGTCTGCTTTCTGTATTTTCTTTTTCACCTTTTTCTTCATTCCTATTATCAGCACAAAAACTGTTTATTTTTTACACATTATATAAATACCCAACCTTGTAGGTACTTTATAAATATGGAGACAAAGTTCCTGACCTGAATAACTTGAAGTCTTAAGAATTTACTTACATTGTATCTGTTCCTGTTAATTTATTCTGATAAATCATACTACTATTATTATTGCAATCTGTTTTTCAGTTAAGTGGCTATTATTCAAATCTTTGTAAAAATTACGTATTCAAAATCTTTCAGAATGTAATGACAAAGTTATCCAACCTGGGAATTACCGACAGTACTCTCCCAGGCTACATTTACTTTTTACGATAAATAAGACTTGCCCCAGACTGAGACCTTATGTGCCAAGTTTCAGTCCAGTGTGAGGATTTGGGGTTGAGCCTTAAACTCCACATGATAAATGAAACACCAAGAACCCTCCAATTATAACAGCATTAGTAAACATTACATAAATGTATTTATATGTTGAATCACCTCGGCTCGCTCTTGGTTAATTCTGAGAACAGTTCCATGGAGAGACTTCAGCTGATCTTTGGCAACGGAGAGCTCTGTGGTTGCCAGTTTATCCGAAGTGGCTATTGCTCTTTTTAATTCCTTCAATTCTTTACCTAGGCCAAGAATTTGTTTTTGTGCCCTGGAATCATCTAAGTTTTTCTGAAATAGGGAAAATATACATATATTGTTACAAAAGAGTTTTTATCCTGTAGTGTTTTTACATTATGTTCTAGCTTTTTTTCTGGTGTCTCTCTAGGACATTTTACCTTACAGCCTATAGGAGTCACTATGCCCCATTTTGTATAGTGTTGTTTCATACTATTTTTCATTTAGAAGTATTTTTAAGATGCTTTGCATTGTGTGTGTGGTTTTTTTTGTTTTTTTTTTTTAAATTAAAGACAGAATCAAACTAACATCACTGGTAACAATCAACATCTACACCTGAGATCCCAGGTAACATACCATAAGTCCTGGAAATCAAAACTGCCAAAACACACTTAAAGGTTTGTTTGGTTTTTTCCTCCAGGCAATTGAGTTCAGTGTGTGTGCTTGTTCTTGCTTATCTACTTCCCACCTTATTCTCTAAATCTTCTAGTTGGGCAAGAATTTTCTCCTTCTCCTCATCAGCTTCTTGAAGTTGTTGATCTGCAAGGCCCTGTATTTCTTCCAAACTCTTTATTTTTGCAAGCAAGTGTTGGATTTCATTCTCTAGCTGATGAACTCTAGTCTTATTTTGCCTCCTCTCGGATTTAATCTGCAGTTTAAATAAATTACAATGAACATGAAAGAGAAGCATGCACAGTGCATGTTTTGATTCACAATCTTGTTGAAGTTTAAAAATATCTGTATCTCAAAACATGCAATTAGCAGAATGCTATTTATCAGAGAGATTGACAACTACCATATCATGGTTTCAATAGACTAAAATTTTAAAACCCTTTTTTCTTTTTACCCATAATCTTTACTTTTACTATCTGTATTCACTTTTCTTTGTTCTCATATATTCTATAGTCCGAACGCTGGCTAGGCATATAAATCAAGTACACTTCATAAAGACAGCACACAATCAACTCCACAACTGTTGCATGCACATACCAGAAAATAGTTATCCCTATTAATTTTTGGAAGCATGAGAATTCTTCTGAGACATTTATGCAAAAATGAAAACCACCTCCAAGCTCTATGCAATAAAGGATCTCCTAAGAGTACAATGGGGCACACAGCATATCAGTGCACAGATGCCCATATTAAACCATTGTCTCTAGATACAGCATCTCCATACATTTGCATCATATTTTTGATGCAAACAAAATTAATAAGGAGTCTGAGAGTAAGACAAATCTACTGTAAGATAGGAGAACAAAAGAAGTGTTCATATGCATCCATTTTTCCCCACAATAGCTAGAATCTATTGAAAAATGTGAGAGCTGTCAAATTACTTCTGAAGAATTTTTTTAAATTCTCAACTGTTTATATCATTCCCTTTAATGGACAGTTACCATTTAAGAGAAATATGCACTGCTGCAATCACATGAAAACCAGAACCATACTACACATTAAAAAGAAAAGAACAAACCCATCTTATCAGATCTGAAATGAAATAGTCATGTCTCGCTCTACATTCCAGTTGTCCCAAACCTGCTCCAAACAAACATATTTTACCTATATAACCAAGAACTTTTTAAAAGTGTTGTAGTGCTAAGTAGGGAGTGAAATTTGACCCTTGTGCTGCCAATTCAATTTTCTCTTACTCTTGCTTCTGCAGCTTTGTTACAGGCCTGTCTATATTTTTCCTGTGCATCTCCCAGTTTCTCTTGTTGAGAAGCCATCTCTTCTTGTAACTGTCTCTGTCTAGCCCATGCCTCCTCTTTTTCTTGCTGTGAATGAGTAAGGATTTCATTAAATTGTTTCTGCAGGTCTGCAAGGCTTTTCCCTACAATATCAGTTGAATTATGGCATCTGAAAGAAAGACAATGCAAATCATAAGAACGAAAGCAGTAATTTTAGTTCTTGGTGTTAGATGCTGGGATTTTTCCACCCTAATACGCTAGTGCAACAATATAAGGTGACTGATACAAAATTGGGTACAATTCAATAGTGGCCCAGCCCAATGACTGAGGACTGTATGGAGAAGTGTGTCCCTATCTCCATCTTTCCCCTTCCCACTCTGTGTGGCTAGAGGCAAAGCAGCAGATTTTGCTCACTTACACCCCACCCAGCTGGAGCTCACTAGTTCTAGGGGGCAAGTGGTCCATCTGGCACACTCATCTAGTGACAAAGAGTCCTGTGACACCTTAAAGACTAACTAAAGTATTAGAGCATGCATCCGACGAAGTGGGTATTAGCCCACGAAAGCTTATGCTCTAATACTTTAGTTAGTCTTTAAGGTGCCACAGGACTCTTTGTCACTTCTGCAATTCCAGACTAACACGGCTACCCCTCTGATTCTTGACTCATCTAGTGGTGTCTTTTTGATTGGTCCTATGGTTCCTGAGCCAACACAAATATATTTAAGCAGATGTGGAGCAAAGGATCGCTCTCTCATTTCCTCCTCTGTTGGAAGATACACATCCTACATGAGAACTGTTAAATAGAGAAGGTGGGGTAACTGTGAGGATAGAATGCAGAACATAGCAGCAGGCTTACGTATAAGCCAGTGTCAGAGCTGTACTCTGATACAAAGGTGGAGAAAGAGTGCTTATCTTGTTACTCTTGCATACTTAGAATAGTGCATACCAACTCACTTAATGACATTTAATAATGAGTTTATTTTACCCACCTAATTTCTCCAGTTCCTGTCTGCAGTTTTCTCTTGAGCTCACTTACACGAGCTGTAACTTCTTCAGGATGAATTATGTTGTCAACTGCATGGTTTAGCTGATTTTGAAGATCTTTAAGCTGTTGTTTCAATAGGTTATTGTCTCCCTGTAAAACCAAATGTAAGGGGTCAAATTTCAGTACTTTAAAACCTGACAAATATTTTCCAATATGAAATGCATCTCTCCTTGCAATTACTCCTAAATGTTGAAAATATTTTGATGCCAGTTCAAGAATGGGCTTGTTTGTATTGCATCTCCTTCTTAGCAGTCTAATGAAGTAATAAATATATCTTTGTTTAAGTTAAGCCTATCGCCTTAAAGGAGCTGATAACACAAGCAAACTATAGAATTCTCATTTCATTCGAGAACTTAACAGGGAGAAATTTCTCAGAAAAAACAAACAGCACCAATTTCAACAATTAGAATTGTACAAAGATAATATACAGAGCAAAATTACTCAGTTGCGCTAACATAACTAATTTTCAGCAAGAATCAGGAGCAGACTGCACTTTACAAAACTGGAGCTTTCCTTTTGTCTCCCTGTTGTCTGTCTGAGGGTCTGAGTTGCTGACTGTTTAGAGAGCAGAGACTTCTTTTTGCACCTGTGCTGCTGCTCCTAAGGAATACTGGTTCAGACAACAGAAGGACAAATACACATATCCACATTATCCCTAAGCCAGGAAACAAGAAGTGTAAGATAGCAAGTCAACCTGCATTTTAATTTAATTTTCTGATTTGACTAGAATCTACTCCAATGGACTCTTGATATTCAGTTTCTCTCCTGCAGGATATTTCTGTCCAACTTTAATGGGAACCAGATGTGCTGAGTAGTTCTGAAATCTGGAATAACTAAGCCTCTTTCTCTCACACATGCACTGAGCTGGAAGGAAGGATATGATTTACATACAACAATAATCAATCCCTCTGAAATATTGTGGAGCAGTCTTGATAGCCCAATTCAGACCTCAAAAACAGAAGGATGATTACTGCAACATGGGGCTTTTTGGTTAGGAGTATTAATATTAGGGATAAAAGAAAAGCCAGAGATGCTACTTAAGATTCCCAGATGCAGACTAGACAGAGGAGGAAAATCCATATTAATTTTAATTTAGGGGAAAAAAAATCATCCTAGATATCAGGTGAATCGAGACAAAAATGAATAAGTATTTAACCTGCAATTGTTTGAGCTGGGAGAGTAGCTTATTGTTTTCCTGTTCCTTTTCTTCAGATATTTGTGCTTTGGTAAGAGCATTTTCTAATGCCTGTCTTTCTTTTTCAAGTTCAGCTTGCAGGGCTGAGTGTTCCATCTATAACAATAAAGTTTTTCAGATTTAAAAACCAGAACAATTGTACTTTTTGAAACAGGAAAATTAACTGAATTATAAAAGGTGCTAAACTAGAGCTAGTCCAAAATCCCACCATGCCTCCTTGTTGAAATTTCCAGTGAAATTTTTTAACAAACAAACAAACAAACAAACAAACAAAAAACCTGTCAACGTTTTCCAAGGGAGTTTTACAGTTCTTAGCAAAAACTCAATTTTTTCATCTTAAAACAGGAACTGTATTTGGCTTCTTGTGTCCTCATTCTCTATGGGCCAGCTGGGGAGATTTTTAAAAGACATTTTTCAGACAAGCCCTATGCTAAACTTCACAAGACTGTGGTAATGACATTTTATGTTTGGGTAACCAATATTCTTCCAACTGTATTCCTGGAAAGCCACAATTGCTAGTTTGTTTTTATTCAGAGTATATGCTCCATGGAGAGCCCAAAATATTGTATATCTTGCTTTCCAGATAAAGTTATAAATCATATCAAGATGACAACTACCAACCATAATGGTTACATTGTCTTATGAAACATAATTGCTACTTTAACATAAGGAGCATTTCCTTACTAAACTTGAAGTTACCGAATGCAAAAATAAGACCCATTATTAACAAAAGAACCAGTCATATTTGTTTAAATTCCTTGCTACATACATTACTTTAAACTCTCTTAAAAGGGGATCTCTTTGAAAGAAAGGTATTTCTGACTATTACAAAGGAAAATTCCATTATAGTAACAAAGAGGGAGATAGTATATTATGCAAATTAGAAATCTTTTCTAACAGAACTCTTAAAATGGATACCTGAAAGCGGGATTAACTGGATTTTGAAGTTTGTGTTTATGAATAGCCAAAAATGTTTTCATCAAAAATATGGATATTAGAATTTTAATCATGAACTCACAGGGCTTTAAAAAAACAAAAAAACAGCTGATAAGAACAGTTTCCCTGGAACTTTCATTCTTCACAGACTCAGAAGGGAAAAAAGTATTTCTAGATCTAAAAACAAAATATAAACTGAATAAAGTCCACTTATGTTTTTCAAGCTGATTACCCTTTTTTAAAAAAACAAACAATTTTCATTTGATACCACAGTAATTCTAGTCTCACCTGACTAAGTCGCTTTAGTCTCTCCAATTCTTCTCTCTGTTGATTGGCTTCTACATCTCGGACTTTAAGTTGAGCCTCCAGTTCAGCCTCATATGCACTGAGATCCCCTTGTGCCTCTCTAAGAGATTCATTTACTTCTCGTTGCTCTTGGAGTGCACATTCAAGCTCTGCAATTTCCTGAAATTGCACATTCAATTTAGAAATATCTATGATTCTGTTCAGATTTCTAGTTAATTTCTTGATGCTAACAAATGCAGCATATTCAACTGTCTGCAAGGGAACAGAATTTACTGTAGCACATCTCCTGGCTTCCAGGGATTAACAATTATGACCACATTTAGAAGAGCAGAATAAGGGTACCATTCATGACCACTATAGTCAGGGACAGTTAGCTAGCTGTAGTTAACATTCAAATATAACTAGACAAAAATGAGTAGAGTCTAGGGTGCAGTTGTGCTAAGCACTGTACAAAGCCCACATGCACAATACAAATAAGGGAACTTGCAGGTTAGAGCCACAGACATTTGTTTCTCGTAAGTCAAACTTTACTCCTAGCAAGACAATAGAATTGGTCTTTAATAACTGGATGACATACCCATCAGCTTGGTGGTAACTATGTGGAAAACCCGAGTATGTGAATTATCAGTTAGTTCAGGTTCTGGGCTGAAGAAGCTCCGCTGTAGTCGTCATTTATTTTTGGCTTTGAGAATAATAGTTTAGCACATATTGTTCCAAGAGCATCTCCTGTGGGGTGGTTTCACTGACTAGCTTTAATACCTGCCTCAGAGGTACTTAATTGCATATCCCACTGGTAGAAAGAGATTAGTGCAAAGTGCATTTTAAAAAGGGAAGGGTTCCTTAGGCAGAAAGAGAGAGCGAGCAGGAAAGGTGGTTGCTAGAATAAATCAGAAGAGTATTCTCAATCTAAGACTGACTACACTTGTTTGTTTTTGCAGAAGTGTAGCCACATAGATGCAAACCCTAGTATAGATGTGCCACACTGGTACTGGAGCAATTTGTGCTAGTGTAAATCAGCCTTTGGTCCGAGGAGCAAAAATCTAAGCCTGGATTTCTGGGAGAGTTCCACCATAAGAAAAATATACAAAATATACATTGACTGCCCCTTGGAATAATCTCTATTTGCTGTATGCTATTTGTTTTAAATATTACAGGCCAAACTCTGTTCTCAGTTATAGTTTTAACTCCCACTGAAGTTACCATATAAGAGTGAAATTTTGTTTCGCAGTTCAGAATTCAGTTTCTTCTATAGTTTCCATTTTTATTCCCAGGGATCTGGCTTTGGGAAGACGCAGGTACTCTTAAATCTTACTTTTCTCATGTTTTCGGCATCCATGGCAACTATTTCCAGCTGATTTCTTTCCACCTCCAGTTCAGCCAATCTTTGCAGCAAAGCCTCCTTATCCTTCTGTAACTCCTTGCATTCATCACTGGCCTGCTTGGCCTGACCCTTAACACTCTCAAGGTATTCCTGTAACCCAATGATGATACCTTCTAAATCCCTCTTCAGTGCTTCATTTGCTGCTATTTGACCTGCACAAAGGTACAAAATGGAATTAGAGTATTCAAGAGAACTCTTTATTTCAAATATATTGGGCCAGGAATAAAAGATGAACAAAATAGACATTCCTAATCCTCCATTACAGTTTCTATACTGTTACTTTTCTGAATATAAGACATCAAAAATGTCACAAAGGAGATGTTCATTCACAAACTGTCAAGTGCTGAAGATCAGAACACAGTTAATTTAGCTGAATCTAAGTGTTTTCCACTTTAATTTTTTAAAACTATTTTTCTCTCTCTGAAAAAAGTCACCATATTTCAGTGTTAGATTTTTGGTACAACTCAAGTCATTATTACTTAGTGGCTCAACTGTACTTACTACTTGAACCAACTTGTGTGTGTTACCTAGAGTTTACAGTAACTTCTCATGTACTTGGAATAGCTAATTCCAGAGAAACAATAATTAGGGTTTCAAAAAATTTCTTCTCTAAAATGCATCCTGATGTGACATTATGAAGTTAATGTGCAGCAATTTAAGATGCATTTCTATTCTATATTGTTCCCTCTTTGACCTTCTTCAACTTTGTGCACTAAATATTTTCCTGATTTGGAACAGCAGCTTAAAATATTAAGTGTACATTTTCTAGTTTACTGGAATAAGGATTAAAATATTTAATTTTATTATTTTAATATATAAAGACAATGGAAAGGTCATTTTTATATTCAGAGTATAAATCTTTCTGCAAAATTAAATTTTTTTTATTCTAGCAGCTTGAAACCACACACTATCTAAAAGCAAAAAGCCTCCAGTTATGAGGCCTCTTTATAAGTTATTAACTGTATTTTAACTGTCCAACACAAGTAAAAGTAAATGCTATTTCATATTATATTTCCCACTCCTACAGTAGCTCTCATTTCTCTCTTATTAGAGCTAGATTTTTCCCTTTTTCTTTTTAGGGAAGAAAACATCCCACCTGAACTAATTACTACTGCTGTTCAGTAATGGCCAACAAGGAATTCTAAGAGATGTCTAGGATGCAATATTCTCCAGGGACAAGGACACTGCCTTCAAGATATTAAAGCCCGGACAATTCCAGAGCACAAGTACCTTAGCTCACTGTGCATTAGATCAGTGATCTTCAGACTGGGGTGCACGCACCTCCAGGGGTGCGCGAGCCCACCCTAGGAGGTGTGCGGGATCCCGGTGCACCGCTGATCCCGCGCGGGAGACAGCCCGCACGGGAGTTTGGCGATTTTTGTCCCGCCGAAATGCCGCCGCGGAAAGTGGAAGCTTCCGCTTTCTGCGGCGGCATTTCAGCAGACCTACCCTGGGGGGCCGCGAATCGGTGTCGGACCACGGTAAGGGGCCGCGGCCGGAAAAGTTTGGAGACCCCTGCATTAGATGGCTGCACAACTTCACCTTTCAATTCACTTAAACGGTAATGATGATAAGATTTATTAAGCATTTGAAAATATTTAATTTTTAAGCTAGGCATTTGCTTTTACATAAGTGATTTATAGTCTCTTGTACATAGTAATACTGATGAATGGGATTTCTTCAATCAGTTTTCAAAACTGAAGTGATCAAATCTAGGCATATGATGGAGCCTTTCCATGCAGATGGTGATATTAGAGGATCCCTTAACAGTCAGCAGAGACTATATAGCTTTTCTACTATGTAGAATGTCACAAAAGACTAAGTTCTGACTCTGACAGCAGTTTCAATCAACATGTAGTAACAATAACTAGAAGACTTCATAATACCATTTGGACTATAAAGATGTCACTCCCTCATATAATGAGAAGAGGGATCACCTCATTCTTATGGCGGAAGGCCACTAATTTATGGCACATCCATAATGCTCCTTTATTTGCTGCAAAATATGTCGTCAAGTGATGAAATATACTCAACTTGTTAAGCAAGAGATCTGAATCTTCCAAGCAACTGGGAAGAGTGTTGCTGCTGGCTCTCCCCATCAAGATCTGATCATTGAGGTCTTATGTATTGTGTCTGCAATACCTCCTTATCAACACAATATTCCTTTGCCAATGAAAGCCTTGATGGGAAATACATAATGTTTTGGTGATCTGTATTTTCCAGCTCTTTTCCTCTAAGGTGGACACATTTGAGAATTATCCCATTTTTGTTCCCTTTCAGATCAGTTAGGAATAATTTCCTACTAGGACTGTTGATTGATTGCAGTTACCTCTGTGATTAACTAAAAAAAAATTAACTGTGATTAAAAATTAATCACACTATTAATAGAATACCCATTGAAATTTATTAAAATGTTTATGGATGTTTTTCTATATTTTCAAATATATTGATTTCTATTATAAAGTATACAGTACTCGCTTTATACAGCAGACCTTTGCTAGAAGGCGCATCTATATAGTGCAAATTCGCATATAGCGCAATTGCGGCCATGGATCCCAAATTTAGTAACTTTAATTGGAATCCATGGTAACGTGGTCCCCGCTATAACATAGTCCCTACATTAACATGGACCCAAACCCTGCATTCTAGCGGGGGTCCAGTGTATTAGTTTTTATTATAAATATTTGCACTGTAAAAATGAAAAATATTATTTTTGTTTTGTCAATTCACCTCATACAAGTACTGTAGTACCATCTCTATTGTAAAAATGTAACTTACAAATGTAGGGGTTTTTTTGTTACATAACCGAACTCAAAAAACAAAACAATATAAAACTGCAAAGCTTACAAATCCACTCAGTCCTACTTCTTGTTCAGCCAAAAAGGGTTGTTTATATTTACAGGAGATACTGCTGCCTGCTTTTTATTTACAATGTCACCTGAAAGTGAGAACAGGCATTTTGCATGGCACTTCTTTAGCTGACATTGCAAGATATTTACATGCCAGATATGCTGAACACTTGTATGCCCCTTCATGCTTCAGCCACCATTCCAGAGGACATGCTTCCATGCTGGTGAGGTTTGTTTAAAAAAAATAAAATAAAATAAAAAAATAGTGCGTTAATTAAATTTGTGACTGAACTCCTCAGGGGAGAATTGTATGTCCCCAGCTGTTTTACCCACATTCTGCCATATATTTCATGTTATAGCAGTCTTGGATGCTGACTCAGCCCATGTTGGATTTACAAACACTGTTACTGCAGATTTGACAAAACGCAAAGAAGGTACCAATGTGAGATTTCTAAAAATAGCTACAGCACTTGACCCAAGGTTTAAGAATCTGAAGTGCTTTCCAAAATCTGAGGGGGACAAGGTGTGGAGTGTGTGTTTTTTTTTTTTTGTTTTTTTTTTTAAAAAAAAATCTTAAAACAGCAACATTTCGATATGGAAACTACAGAACCTGAACCACCAAAAAAGAAAATCATCCTTCTGCTGGTGGCATCTGACTCAAATGAAAATGAACATGCATCAGTCCTCTCTGCTTTGGATTGTTATCAAGCAGAATGCATCATTAGCATGGACGCATGTCTTCTGGAATGGTAGTTGAAGCATGAAGGGACATATGACTGTTTAGTGCATCTGGCATGTAAATAACTTGCAATACCAGTTACAACAGTGCCATGCAGCATCTCCTGTAAATGTAGACTTGTTTGTCTAAGCGATTGTCTGAAGTAGGACCGAGTGGACTTGTAGGCTCTAAAGTTTACATTGTTTTATTTTTGAGTTCAGTTATTTTTTGTACATAATTCTAAATGTGTAAGTTCAAATTTCATGATAGATTGTACTACAAATACTTGTAAGTGAATTGAAATATACTATATTTCACAGTGCAAATATTTGTAATAAATAAAGTGAGCACTGCACACTGTTTTCTGTGTTGTAATTGAAATCAATGTATTAAAATATAGAAAACATCCACAAATATTGTTTAACAGTACAATTAATCGCAATAATTTTTTAAATCACTTGACAGCCCTATTTCCTACATATCCGGTATCTCAGTTATGTTAGAATACAGATTCAGTGCTCCTAAGGAAACAAAGCTAAAAAACAAAACCAGGGCTCCTTACCATCTGTAAGCTGTTGCTCCAGATCCTTAATTTCCTCAGTTTCCTTAGCAATCCTAGAAAGCATCTCATCCAGGCGACTTTCAAGTTGTTTGTAATGTTTGTTCATCATGTCAAGCTGCTGTTCTTTACTTGCTTTCTGAGCTGTCATGTGAGCCTGTGGATGATAGTTAAATTGATATTTCACATTTATCAGTAAGAATTTTTAAAAAATGTATATTTAAACTAAATAAGTTATCTGGCTCTTTGCTCCTGAAGTGTCTTATTAGAAATGAGCTGCAACAACAGTTTACCTTCCATAGCTTATAATTTCCTGTTTACTGCCCCAAAAGGTAGTAGTTGGACACTCATCTCAGACAGATGAAGAAGTCTATAGCAAACAGTGGTGTGTTTTTGTTTGTTTGTTTTTTAAAAACCAAAACACTACATTCCTGCCCAGAGTGGGAAAGTCATATGTATCCCTTACAATTCCAATAACTGCCCTTTTCCCAACTTTAACTCTCAACATTCATTACCCCCTTCAAAACCCATGAACACTGCTCTGCAGTAATCGAGGAACACAAGGAATTAATTCATTCTCTTTCCCCTAGGGCTGAGTAGCTACCTCCACAGCCCTCACAGTCTATGGCCTGGGAAAAAATTAGCTAACAGACAGTGCAGGAAAAAAACCACAAAATCTAACAAGACAGCCAAGTTTCACATAGTCTAATAATTTTGGCTTCATCTCTGAATAGCTTTATTTTTTTTAAAAGAGACGTGGTGGGTGAGATAATCTCTTTTATTAGACAAACTTCTGTTAATTAAGAAAGATAAGCTTTCAAGCTCCATAGAGGATCTTAATATTTTTTCTAAATCTACAGGATACGTTCACTTAAGTTGTGGTGGCCCAATACCAAACACAAAACACTGACAGAAGTCTCTCCCTAACTTGAGCTGTGTAAACTATTTGCAGAGTTGAATATAGTCAGAGTTGCAACAGGATACTTTATTGTAGTTGTTCGAACGCTGTCCTCTGTTCAAATAGTAAGTTTATATCTGACAGTCTGATTTACAAACAGGGGGCCAGAGCCTGAGGAGTTCTCAGCACCTGCAGTCTCTACTGACTTCAACCACAGCTTCATGTCTTCAGTATCTCTTAGAATTTGGCCATAATGTACTAATGAAACATTTATTGGCAGCATAGTGGCAAATAAGACCATAACAATAGTGCTACATTGTTCATTGGTACTGAAACATTTACAATCACAATTTATAAAATATTAGCTTCCAATAATACATAGTTTGTTCTATTTATTAAAAACAATTTTTGTTCTGGCCCCAAACATTCACATTTCATTTTTATCTAGCTATTATATGAAAGTCTTAAAACTTTGCTAACATTTCAGAATAATTTTTTGAAAGCTGTTTAACTGCAAGTCATTTTAATTTATAATTGTATCTGCTTTACTCTTAAATAAAATTGCAGTCTGTAAGGAATACATCTAACTTAATTTCTAACTTCTAAAATACAGTTCCAATTAATAAGATTAAGCACAGCTACTGTTGTTAAAATGATTATTTTGCTACAACTGTTGAATGTCACATGAGGATTGTTAAAAACAGACACTTACAGCTTTGTCTCTTCTTCCTTTGAAATCATGTGCAAAAAGCTCCACCCCTAATTTAGAATCCATTTTAATGATGAACTGAAATCTAAATGACGGAAAGCAGCAGCTTAAAATGAAACATGATTTCTCTTCTGTCTTCTCTTTCCTCCAAACTTCTCTATCTCATGATTACACTTTGGTAAGAATGTGGTTTGAAATCATGGGAAGTTGCAGAGACTGAGAGCTTTTGACATGACCGTAAAGCAGCAGCATGCTCTCCAAGTTCTACTTAGTCTCCACTAGCTGTATTCTGCTCTATTTGCTTTAAATCACAACACAGGAAGCTGTGTATGCAGCCAATCAACTACGGAGCTAGTAACAGTCAGTCTACGCCCCAAGAGGCTAGGCTTGTCCTCTTGAGAAAGCAGTTTCCTTCCTGACACACAGACTGTTACAATCCTCCTATTTTATTTTCTTAACTGCAGATTTTAAATCTATTTTTTTCAAAAATAAAAAGGAGTCTGGGTCTCAGATGAAAGCAGAGACCAGGCATGGGAATACTTTTTGTGTGTAGTCATATAAATGGCCAACAGATATAGAATGCACATCTGAAAAGCTGTTATTTTATAATAGATTTGATTTTAGGACACTTTTTTAAAAACTCACTCTACTCTGATTTAAACCTGCTGTACATAATATTCACTGAAGTTATACACCACAAGTATGTTAAAGATCAACTTTTAAATATTGCTTGTATAGATAAAAGAATTTACAGGCTTATCCAGGGAGATTTCTTGGAATGTCAGTATTTACATCCTAGACATTCATGAACTGAAATTTCTTCTACAACAATGCAGATTCCTATGCTCTCCTTGCTGAAGGACAGAAGCTAAAGAACACTAATCTTGCACCAACATAGTCCATCCAGGGGTACAGGAAATGAAAAGGCAACTGTGTATTAACCTCTCTGTTGCATAACATTCCTATTGCACAGCCACCACTAGCATTGCTGTAGGAAAGCAAACACATGCATAAATAAAGGGCAGAGAGAAAAAAGTCAGGAAACTTTGTTTCTACTCCTCTTGTTTTCCTCTCCTGCCAATTGTAGCAAAGGGTGTTTGTCAGTTGTACTACCACTGCAAATGGGGGAAAGGTCCTGATTCTGCCCTTCTGGAACTGCATTAAATGACCCATAGAAAGGTCTGGAATCTGTCCCATAGACAGTAAGGGTCTGATCCAGTGCCCACTGAAGTCAATGGTGGTTATTTTTTGAGCACCCAGTGAAGAAATAGGCTCTTAGTTTAAAAATATTAGGCCTAAAGTTCTCCAAATATTTCAGAATAATAACGTAATAAGAGTGTGATAGTTGTACTTTTTTTGGGGGGGGGGGGAAGTGTCTGTCTCTCTCCCATTATCACAAAACCCTTAATGACACCTGACCGTTGTGGTGACATGTTGAAAATACTTTCATTTAAGGGAGGGTAGAAAGCGGGAGAGAAATATAATCCTCCCGAAGACTAATCAGACAAACCTCACTCTTGTCAAAATTAGAGCTTTTAACAGAAGCCTGGTTCCGGCTTTGGTCCCCAGTCCTGCAAGATGTTCCGCAAAGGCAGACCCAACCATGCCAATGCCCAAAGCTCATTGCAGGGTGCAGGCCTTAACTATGGAGCTGCAACAGTTCCTTCCTATTTAACATAGATTAGTTCAGTGGCTTAACCACTTGAGCCCTGATCCTGCAAAGAGATGCACATGGGCAGACACTTGCATCTGCATGGAACCTCTTTGCCTTCAAAGGTCTCCCTGAATACATCTCTTTGCCAAACTGGGGCCTTAGGATCTACAGATACAATGTAGCACAATTAAAATGAACACAATGCCAAAACTTCTGTGACTTTTTTAGTAACTTGTCTTGAATATTTAAATTTCCACAGATGCAAACAGTTACATCGTATAACAATGTTTATGTGTCTTACCTCAACAAAGTAAACATTTTTAATTGAATAGTTAGGCCTAGATCCTAAAAAAATACCTAGTTTCTATTAATTTCAATGGGAGTTAGGTGCCTAAATACCTTTCAGAATCTGGACCCTACTTCTATAAATATATTTGATAAAGGTGGAAGCCAATTTTAAATTCTGTGGTAATTACACATCTTTAATACCAAGCAACTAAAGGAAGCAATTATCTTTACAAGTAGCTCACTAACTAAAAATATTGTTAAAATAGTATGAAGAGCATATTATGTTTTATAAAATTAGCTATAATGAGATTCTAGTTAGTTAAAATCCTGAATAAATATTTAACAAAAAGTATACCTTAATACAAAAACCTGACATAGAAAAGCTATGTTTCCATATTCACTTTTTAGTACTTTACTTACGTATCTTGGATCTTTTGGATCAATGGAGTCTATAAAACTCTGCAGGTTTTCAATCTCCTTTTGCTTATTCTCTATTTCTCGTTTCTGTTTTTCCATCTGTTTTTCTAGTTCCAAAGCTTCCTCTCGTAGCTGATTTAGGAGAAGTATCTTGCCACTCAGTTGCTGTTGAAGACTTTCCTTTTCTGCTTCTGAAATCTGGAGTTGAGGCATGGAAAAACAGCTAATTAAGCTTGGAAATATATAGCTGATTCAGAATCTTTTGGAAGATATAGTTGGTAAACATGGAGTTGTTATAGTCAGCATTAACCTAAATTAAGATACAAACTAGGAACTGCAGCTTGCTGACATCTTGTTTCTGGTTATTTTGCTCAGGTGACAAGTGCTTACAGTACTCTCTCTCACAAACTAGCTATGAAAATAGGAATATGTTGTTAGCTCTTTGGCAACAAACAGTTTAGAATCTCCAAACTGTGTAATCTTGGCCCAATGAGCCAGGAAACCCTCAAGATCTGATGTCTGAAATATTTATTTTAAAAGCCTCATTTAAGTGTATTTTAAAAATTCCAAGGGAAAGTAAAGGAAGGAAGAGGGGGGAAAAAGGGTATCTCGTCTTAATCACACTTCTTGACAAAACTGGGAGGAGCATATTATTACATTTTCTATGTCTACATTGTTTCAAACATTTTTATTCTTTATCTTCATATTGTTAGCTTTTACATACTTTTCTCTGAGCCACAGTGTCTTGCAGTTGTTTAAGTTCCTCCTTTGCTTTTAAAACACGTTGCTCGGCACTTACTATTTCATTTTGTAGTTCTGCTAATCTTCCTTCAGCTGCAAAATTAAAAAACAATCAAAACGCATTTTAATGATTTCTGTATAACATTGATGATGTACATTATCTGTTTCCTCAATATCCTCTCTAGACTATGTCCCCCTGAGGATATGAACGTTGCCTGAGTACTATCCTGCCTGACACCATGGGTATGTACTTGGGAGACTAGCCCAAGCCACTACTCATGCTGTCACAGCCGCACTGCTATTTTAAGTGTGCTAGCTCAAGTAGAGCTAGTATATGTCAGTCTACTGTACTGGGAAGCCCTCACTGAGCTGCTATGTAGACCTAATTAACATGGCATCATTCTTGGCTGGTATTCCAGCTGTACCATTGGGAACTAATGCTACATCAAGCTGTTACTGCACGGTTGTGAGGGGCTCATGCAATGGCAGCAACACCTTGGCCTAAACCATGCTGATACAGGTAAAAGGAAAAGCAGCAGTGCAAAGATGTAAATCCTTGTAGCCCCTAAAAATCTGGAGGTTCCATGTGTTTGGGAGGATATCTACTGATCCCCCCCGAACTTGTTCTGATTTAACAGTTGTCAGATAACTCACAGATGTGAAACTCACTAAGTGTTATAGCTCCTCTGCCCATCCTCAATGGGTAGCCCATGGAAGGAGACAATCCAGCATTTTATCTGCAATATTAAGGCATTAACCTTTTCCCCACTTTAATTTTACTCACCTTGCATTGCTTAGTTGAGGTGGGGAGATAAGAGAGGGACAAATCTGCTCTCTAGTGCATTTGAAATCTGCATATGAATCTTGCCCTTAACACTAATTTTTGTAAGTTAAACATCAAAGAATTATATTTTATCATCAAATCCCTTCATGTTAAACTCAAAGTTATTTATTGCAGTCCTTATTTTTGTTTGTCATTTGATGGTAATTTTGAAATGTAGCCACATTGACAAAAAATACACAATCAAATGCTAAATGTAGATATCACATTAATTCTAAAGTTTAAGCAGTTTGTTGGAAGGTTCAGCATAAATCAGTGTTCCACTGACATCAGATAAAGGGAACTAGTTTCATATTTTTGCTTGAGAAAATTTAAAACTTTACCAGCGTGAATCTTTTTTTCTTTATCTTCTAGCTGAACATCTAGAGTTTGATGAAGTTTCAATTTAAGCTGCTGGTTCCTATGTAGATCTTCTTCATCTAGTTCAATTTTTCCAACTTGTATTTGTTGAGCTTTATTAGCAATGAAATCTTTTCTGGTATACATATTTCTCTTGTACCTGGCTTTACCAATGTAAGGGCTTTCACCAGGTACATCATCAAGTTCAGCATCCTGAAACATGACCAGAACAAACATATTCAATTATTTTTGTACACAGTAAATGTTTTATGAGGCTTCAAAAGTAATTACTGATTTTGTACATTTAAACCTGAATTTAACCTATATGTAACAGGCCACCAACCTAAAACCCAGACAATTTAAAAAGATATTAAGAGTTCTTTATTGACACACCCACACAAACATGGGGAAAAAATGATTATGGCTACAATGCTGCAGACATTTTGGTGAAACTGACCATATAAAAACTGTCAAATGAACTAAAGGAATTGTTTACTGCTAATCTCTTACAGTTATAGTAATTTAGATTATACTTGTAACACTAAAAATGTAAATTCAGGCAGAAGTGGGATTAACTGATGGTGCCCTAAACTTTACTCACATTGCACCCTTTTGAATATTTCAAAAACTATACATTTGTAGTTCACCAAGAGTATTTAACATTCACTGATCTTTTTATACTTTCGTTGTGATGTCTCTTTCCACTCTAAAGGAGAAGGTCCAAACTCTACAGTCCAAAAAAGGGGTTATTCCTGTAAGTAAAATAGTGAGTAGAAATCCTGATCCTATTGAAGTCAATGGGAGTTTTACGATTGACTTCAGTAGGGTCAGATTTTCACCCAGAGTGAGTGAGGACTACAGAATCAGGCCCAAAGTGGGGAACATCCATTGCATAATTTTCAGTAAGAATGAATGATCTATTCACTAGCTTTACTCAGCCAAAACAAATTGATAGCTATTAACATTGTTGTTAATTAAATATTAAATGCCACCTAATAGTAACATTACAAAATATTGACTAAGGCTTTTGAGAAATCATGCAGAGAAAAATATATAACGTGTAATTTCAAACAAAGTTTAATTTGCACAAGTGACAAGAAATAACTATTCAGAAAGCAAAATCTATTTAAAAATTACAGTAAATAACATGCCCTGCCTTATTTTTAGCTTCATTAGAATGCAAAGCAACGAAGGGGACAAATGCAAAAAAATCATTTTTTAAATAATTACCTCTCGTGGAAAATAACTTAATGGCTCAAATTTGGCATCAATCTTATAAAAAGCCAGTTCCTGCTCCAACTCATATTGCTTCTGGCATGCTCGGGTTAACTCCATTGTCTTCTGCTTTAGCTAATGCCAGCATGAAACACGAGTCACTTTCACCAACAATTTACCATATTGAATTACTACATACATTAGCACTTATTGGTTTATGTATTAACTGTATAGTGATGCAAAGCTTCTATACAAGAAAACAGTTATGAGAAGGTTTGGTAACAAAGTACTTAACATTTATTTACCTTAAAATTAAATTACTGTAAACAAGACAGACAAAAAAGCAAACACAAATGATCACATGAAGGTCCTTTGAATCTATATTTCATATTCCTCACAAAAAATACAACCCAAATATAGCTACTCAATGTACTAAAGATCTCAAGAAACAGGCATGTCAAAAACTAACTTAGTCAAACATCTATCAGTCATGACAATTTTCTGTAAGTAATGATTTAACAAGCCAGAATATGAAACTTTATTTCATGTGCATCTTGTTAAACTACTTTAGGTTTCAGAGAGTGCTAACTAGTGAACAATGATAAGACTACTAATACAATACACCACTCTTCCTACATTTGTCTTTTTGTGGTCTTGTGCTGAGAAGAACTTAAATTGTGCTATCAAATGGTGATACATTTTGCAAGAAATACACCACCCATAGTTTCCTAACATTAAACTGACTTAGTGATGAACGTATATGCAGTACTGTTAAAGCCAACTTTGATGTATCACATTGTGTATCAACCCTATGTTGTTACTTAAACTTATAGCAAAGGTCCATCATGTGATTTTTTTAAAAAAAATTTTTGGTCAGCTTTTCATGCTGAATACCTGAGGAAGAGCATGCAGCAAGGCTCCAATAGACAGCAGAATGTAGGACTAATGGAGGAAAAGAAAAGAAGAGAAATATAGAATAGACTGGAATAAGGAAAAGGCTTAAAGAAAGGTTTAGAAATCTAAGTATTTGGTATCATGCAAAACTTTAATCTCATTCAGAATAGAAAATATTTGAGGAAGAATAATTATAGCAGGTTAAGCAAATGATTAGTCTCACTGTAACTTTTTTTATTTAAGATGTTTTGACACTATTAACATCATGCAAGCATATCGTATGCAAAAATACAAAATTATGCAATCCAGCGGTACATGGGGACTACCTTTAGTGAGGAATAAAGGTTCATTGGAAAGGGAACTGTGACAAACCAAGATACCAGCTAAAGGAAGAAAAAAGCAAGCAAAGTTTGTCATCCAAAGGATAACAGTGGGTTAAGTTGTAAAATATATGCTGCTAAACTCTCACTATACTGAGAACTATATTTTAGAAATATGCTGCTATTTGGTAGAAAATATACTGGGTATACTTGTACAGATTTATAGCTCTACTCATCTCTTAGTTGAAAGGGAATATTAACATGCCGAATGAAAGTGTATAAATCAAATATAAGTTTAGTTATTTATAACTTTACATTTTACATCCAGCAATGAAAGGTAAGATAATCTTCTAACACAGGCTCGTAGGATATGAGCAAAATATAAGCAAATAATGGACATGACCTACAATAACAGTAATGAACAAGAACCCAGTGGCATACATCTTTTACTATCACAAGGTATGTGTGGATTATTTTTATTCACTACAGCAGCAATTTAAAAATTAAACAATGAAGAATCATCAGTACACTAGAAATTTAGCAGCCATGACTAACTTAACCTCTTACTAATACACAAAGTTTTAAACAGAAAGTGACTAGACGCAAACCACCATTAGCTTTTTTTAAAATACAAAAGTCATAGGAAACGTACAATTTTATAAACTGAAAGGCTTAATTCAGGAGAAATGTGTATAGCACACACTGTTAATTCCAGGCAAACTAAATGAAAAGACAACTAGGCAAATGTCCACATATTTTTGATATTCAGTGGGCCATTCAACTTGCACACAGGATAAAAAGTTACAGGAGCAGAAAATGGGGCAAAGAATGTAAATGAGGCGGGAAAGAGAGACCGGAGGAAAACAGATACTGAATGTGGTTCATTAACGAAAAATCTGTACATTTTGAAATGTGGGTGTACAAATCAAAGCTGTTTAGCAAATTTACTTAGGCCCATAGGAGGAATTCATGCAGAGGTAATATTTTTAGAGAATTTAGAGCTAAAATTTTCAAAAGTGACTACTCATTTTTGATGCCTCAATTTGTGTGTCCAATATTAGATACCTTGGGCCCAATTTTCAGATTAGATGAGCATCCATAGCTTTCACTGAAGTCAGTGAAAGTTCAGTGCCCAAAACCTACAGAGCTGAGATCTGCCAGGGACCAGAGCAGCCTGTGCAAAGGCCATGTTTCTTCTCCAGCTTCCTAGCATTACAATGCCAATATAGTCATGTTGCCAGAGAAACTTCTGCCTTATGCTGTCCATGGACATTACCCTCAAATCACAACCAACCTGTGCTTACCAATGGTTCTAGAACATGGAAGGAATGGATACTAAAATGTATCCATACAAAAGTGTAATAAAGCCTCAGGATTTCTTAAGTTTTGTTCTGATTCTTTGTGAAGTTGGTAAGGATACAGCATATATTACTCTCTTTTGCCCACACCCAAAACACAAAATCTTCAATCCAAGGGAGGATTTTCTGGGAAATGGAGATACAGATAATGATGAAAAGGCAGAACCGCCTGCTTTGTCAGCAAGTGAAGATCTACACGTGGCACATTCAGGTTGTAACTCATCGAGTTGTAATTGTTGGCCATTTAACAGGTTTTGTTTTGAGGCATTTATACTGCACTGGCTGGCCTTCTGCAGAAAAAGTCTTTTGTAGGGCTTGTTTGACTAGGAAGGCCACAAATATTTTGTGCAGGATTGAATCATTTTCAGTTATTATTCCTGCTTCTTCCCCAGCTGGAAGTGCTGTAAAATTTAGACAAAAACTGTTCTGCAGAGATACCACTATAACTCCTAGTCAACCACCTCTAAATATGTAAATTGCTCTAGATTCTCTGTCTAACAGAATACCATTCAAGTAAGTCTTAAGCAATCTGAGCAGACTGTCTTTATGAATGTAGTGCTTATGAAAGGTGCCAGAGTTAACAGCTTTGGAAACTGAAGTCCTGTCTTTATCCACAATATAGATATAGCACAGGCAGTGGAAGTGTAAGCTCTTCCTGTCAGCTTCACCATTCTGCCTAACCGAGATAGGGTGAGATTAATTACAGTGAGTTAATTCTCTATCTATGCCCCATTCCATCTTTGGCCTCCACCCCAAGATTACCAGTTGTGACAGTGGTGGCTTTGGCAATGTGGATCTTTCCCACTAGGAACTGGTCCAAGAACATTAACTCACTACAGACAAAATACAAGAGACCAGCTGAATGTGGATTGGTCACTACCAGTCTGCCTGGAGTTGAAGCATTGCCCTGTATCAGAAAAGCTTCATATACACTTCCAATCCACTGAGCCATCTAAATACAAATTTAAACATAAATCCCCAAGCATTTAAATAAGCATTATATTGCATTTATTGTTATGAAACAAAATGATTCTCAAAAACATTTCTTCAGTATTTATTTTTAACCCAAATTATTAATTTACCAATTCATTTTTGGTGTCCAGGTCCCGCTCAAGTTCTTTGTAGATTTGTTTCTGTTGCAGGGTTTT
The DNA here is from genome assembly GCA_007922305.1 of Dermatemys mawii. NCBI lineage: Eukaryota > Metazoa > Chordata > Testudines > Dermatemydidae > Dermatemys > Dermatemys mawii. The sequence continues at coordinate 17,370,631 of ML677396.1, read as the reverse complement.
TTGTTTTAATGATCGGTTCACCTCATCTTGATGTTGAAGTTGTTCAAGCACTTCAAACTGTTTAGTTTTAAGGTCCTCCATCTCTTTTATTGTTTTCTCTAAATCTTTTTCTAATTTTTCTATTTCTTCTGCAAAGTAAAATAATCCAAATACTCAAACATTTTTCTACTTGCTTCTTCAATCTGAAACTTGGTAGCAACAATGCTTCTCCACTTTAAAAAAAATTGTGTAAATGTACTAATTGCCTTAATTTATTACAGAAATTAATACCTAAGAGAAGTTCCTGAAATCATTCTTGTTTTATTTATATTGTGCTTTACATGCAAGTCTTGTTCTTTAGATGTAAGTCAGAACTATGTCTGATCTACAACCTTTGAAATCTATTGTTTTTAAACAAGCATCTTCAATTAAACCAAAATTTCAAACTCTTCTAGCTTCTTTTTTTGGTCACCTACCTCTTTGTGCGCATACAGAGAATGAGTCTCAGTTACACTAAGACTCCTTTATTCTACTCTGGCAGTGTAAGAGGATCAGCATGGGTGGAAATGATGCCCTGAAAATATCCTTTATGCAGGGAATCTTATTAGCCAATGAAGAACTGGTATAAGGGCTATTCGCTGACCTTCTCACAGCCTACAAAGTTAGGCGCACAGCAGGGGTGTAGTTAGAGCACAGTGCACTTCAGCTTTTATTTGCTTTTAAGGGAAGCGAAGTTTAAGTTACACCAGTCTTGCCCACCCAATCCTTGTCTCAAGCACAGGAACAGAGATACCAAGAATCAAGCCCACTATGCTGTGATTTTCTGTATAAGACATTAAAGAGAGATGAGAAGAAAACATAGCTTGTGACCTTATGTATAAACTCAGCCTTCTTAAATATTAATTTAAATAAAAGATCATTCTTGTGTCTGCAATGGAATTGGACACTCAGTAGGCTAAAATCCTCCTTTTTTTTTTTCTTGGAGGACCTCTGAACAGTTTTTAGAGGACGTAACTGGTCACATCACAAGCTGGCAGTAAACTTTAACAGCTTGATGTTAAATTAATTACAAAGCTTTTCAATCTAACCTTCTAAATCTGATATAGTTCACAGTAGCTCTAACATATCATCATCATTACCTAAATTAAACCTCTCAAGGGCCTCCTGCCTGTCATGATTTGTCACTGGCTGTCCATCAAGGTTTTCCAGTGAGCGCAGGTGGAATATGGTATACAAGCGATAATGAGGCAGATTTACAATTGGATTGTCCGTCAGGAACAAAGAAGTCAAGTCTTTTAAGGGCTTCAGCTTAGCTATGTCATGGAGCTAAAACAAAGAGAAAGGTATAATGATTAGACGTCTTTCCAAAGACAATCACTCCCCTAACATCCATTTTCTACTTTTTAAATAAAATACATTGTGAATGCTACATTTCATTGTTTATACAACAATGTAATTTCTAAAAATGATGCCCCCTCCAAAATTATATAGCAGTGTCAGAGTTCAAATTTTGAACTACATTTATAGAGTTAAAGTGTTCTCTATGGGAGAAACCCATGGGAAGTGGACAGAAAGTTATGGAATCTTGACCTTGGAAATTCCAAGTAGATGTCACCTCAGGTGGAGGAGCACTTTACAGCCTTCCAATCCCAGACACCCTTGGGGTTCATGAGGAAATGGAATACCAATCCTGTGAAGCTGTCTTCAGAGAGGGTTGGACCATCTTGGCTCCTACAGCATGGTTCCTTCAGGAAACTTCCTTCACTAAAATGAGCCCTACTCACAGCCATATTCTCTCAGAGTACACAAAGAGGACCACAGACATTAATCTAATCATGTCTCAGTTAAGTGTTTTTTTAAATGCCACTCACGTCTATTCTTTGCACAAAACTCATATGTAACTAATTTATGCTAATTAGAGTTGGGCACACATCATGAAGAACTGAAATGGAACCCACAATTTGGGAGAAGCTTGTCAACTTCCATGAAGTCTTTCCTGAGCTTGCAAAGCCTTCCATTGCCCTGACTAATAACAGTTGTATAACATGAGTGCTTTGTGAGTTTTCCTGATAAAGAGTGAGTAGTGTTATGCAGACAGCAAATCTATATTATATCTTTTCCCAGAGAACCTGTAATTTTCATGTTGATCATATTAATTGAGACATGAAATATGAAATATGAAAATATTTCTAACAATTATTTCTCCTACTTAAAGTCACTTACTGATGATATTTTATTTTGCCTCAAATTAAGGATGCGCAGGGATCTTAATTTCTTGCCTACCCATACAGGAATGTACTCAATCTCATTTCCTGCAAGGTTCAACTTTTGTAGATTCTGCATATGCTCTAGACCTTCAATTTTACTGGAAACAATAAAAGAAATAGAATTTAGATATCATGAAGCAAATCATATATACAGTGTAGCTATGGCTTCAGGGATACTGTCCAGTGAAACCAATCTTAACTGATCACCGAAGAAACCATCAAAAATGGCTGCACAGTGAAAGTGATCAAACAAAACTGTACTGAAAACTTGGATATTTTAAAGTGGTTAGAAAAAACAAACATTGCCTATTGTAGCCGGACTTTATTGCAGGTTTCTCTGTAATATGTCTTAAGTATCTTACATCTCCTTATTTTAACACTGTAATTAAAATGAAGAAAATATCTTGAGTTTAATTTTAATAAATCCAGTTTGTCCTCTCACATTTTAGAATCAGTGTTAGGAAATATGAATCAAGCAGAGGTTAAAAACCAGACACCATAATTTTGATTATAAAGGTGTGACTGGTTTGTAGCCTCTAAAATGTGGAATATGTACAGTATAAAGAAAAAATTATCAATAGAATGTTTCTCTTTTGGAAAGAGATCAACTTTAGAAGATAAATAACTAAATGACTTTTGTTCACAAGTACTTATCAATTTACCTTAATATATACAACTGCCATTTTTTCCCCACAGTGGAGTTTCACTTTCTTGTCAGAATCATGGTCAGAAAGCATATCTATATTTTGCAAATCCAAGCATGTATATGATGTAGAAAGACACCGAAAAAGGCTTTTCTTAACAAAAGTAAGAGACGAAGAGGAGGCCCAACTGTACCTGCCATATATAGTGGTATTTTACAGATGTTGCTGTTATTCCTTTACATTAACAAATCATGCTGAACAAGGGGTAGAATGGTTTTTTAATACACATTCAGTTCTGGTAAATTTTATATTTAGACTCTTTGCATAATTTGTGTAATATTTGGTGTTTAAGGGATCATATGGCATACTGAAAGGTCTGTCAGTGAGCACACTAGTTTGTCAAAAACCAGTTGAAAGCAAAGACGTGTGAAATGAGATGACACTAATGTACCTTTCGTCTATTTTTTAATAGTGTAAATACAAATATCTTCCATACTTATTTTGGGAACACAGTAAGTTGACTGTCTGCACTACGTGAAGACATTGTGGTATGAAGAACACATTTTTATGAAGATACTGAACAACTTCAAATAGATAGAACGTACACAAGGTTTTGTTTTTTATGGTACCATAGACATAAAAAAAAAAATGTATGCCGTCACGTTGTTGTTGTTGACTACCTACACTGGTTACTATTACGGTGCTTTTGACTACCATACTTTTAGGAATGGCCACCACTAGGGAAGTGCCTCAATAGCCCAAATAATCATTTTTGTAATTAACCTTAATTCTGCAATATCTGTTTCAAATACATAGTAACAGTACAAAACTAATTATAACCAAGGTGTCATTTAAACTATGTATATTGAAATCAAGCAAAAATGGAATGTAATCTTATAGGTATATCTCTCTTTACTATTATGGCATTATTTCATTCTGTTTTCTAACCCTCTTGAGAGAGGATGTTGCATCACTGCAGTGTGCAGAAATACTATTTAGTCAGTCTTCTGCATACTTCCTTTATTAACCTCTTTATGGCTATTGCGGTTACTGCACTTGCATAGCAATCCTCCTACAGAAGAAATTAATAAACCTACTTTACCAGTGGTAAAACTAAGGGGAGCATGGAGAAGTTGTTCTTTCTTCCCATCCACTGTCCCCTCAGCATTTTTTAATAGAGTAACTTCCTCCCAAAACACTGAAAGCTGCCCTTCTATGGCAAATAGGAGTTTAATGAGTGCACTGACTGAATGAGCAGGCCCTTTCAGTTTAATCTTTCAGTTCTCTTTTCTGAATGTGAATCTTTTCCATTCTCATGTAACGAACTGCAAGAACTTTTTGTAATATTAATGCATGAAATATTTTAAATATCTAACTTTTTAAATATCTAACACTCCTGCCCATAGAAACTAAACAACTTATTTTTAAAAATAAGTAACATTTTCTACCCACACCAAGAACTGTGTGACTGCTTACCTGATTTTATTGTAGGACAAATTGAGTTCATGTAGCTTTAACTGTTTATCCAACTTCTCTATCTTCTCTATTTGATTGTTACTGAGATTTAACACCTCTAGTTTAGAGCACTTTTCCAAGTTTTCTATATACTAAAAAACAAATTATATGTATTAGTTTGTTAATACAAGATGGTACATATATTTGCATTAAGAACAGGTTTATGTTTTTAAGAATCATGTCTTCATTAAAACCCCTGCAAATCATCATTATGCCCTTTACCATAGAATTGCAAATCTGCGCTCTGAAATTATGCACCGGGACCAAATGAACACACCTGCAGCTTTCCATACTGCAAAAGAGTGGAAAACTACAGATGCTACTAGCCCTGCAATAGATGAGTCTCATCTACGGAAAGGACTACTTTCCACAAAAAATTAAAATAAAATAAAGTCCAAAAGGTGACACCACTACCCAGAAATGGAGAAATTACACAAACCTATAGCCATATTTTAGCTTTGTTCCACATGTGGAATTCTCATTGGTGTCAATGCTAATTTGTACAATGATAAGGCTTGATTCTGTCATTCTTACTTTCATAAGTAGCAGTTGCAGAATTGGGCCCAGAGAGGTAGACTATGGCTCTTCTCATCTACTTAAAGTGTTTTGATAACCATTATTTCCAGTGTTTTAAAATATTATTGAACTCTAATACTATTGTGAATTACAGTTAGTAAGAAATTGCATGCAATAACCCACCTTAAATTTCTTGCTCCCATCCTTAGCAAGAGAAAGATTTAGTGAGTTTACATATGTCAAATTTTCCTGTTTGGACAGGTTTTTAATAAGAGATTCTGTAATGTATCTAACTCCTGGACTAATACAGTCTTCATCTACAAATAACAGAAAAAGTGTGATTAAGTTAGCGCCAAAAGAAAAAAAGTGTAATACATTTGCTTAGTTAGCACAACAAAACAAGGGAAACCTGCACAGAGGCTGAGAAGGAGATGCACACTGACAGCAGCTCCAAGAAGCACTGTACCTGAGGAAAGTACAGTGCCTCTGGGAGTGTTGAGGAGGGGCATCTGGTAAAGCCTTTAACAACACGCAGCGTGCATTATCTCTGTGCAAGTCCACCTCCACTGTCTAGTGCAGGAGGATGAAAGGAGCCAGGGCCTCATTTTGCTACCCTGGTACAGTTTCTGGTGCCACTGTTGTTATCAGCATGCCCCGGTCCTTGCGTGCCAAGAGCTTGATAAAGTGAGATTTCTAGGCTCCCTCACCTTTCCCCATCATCATGAATTCCTGTTTGGATTATAAAATCTGGGGGCATAGATCATGAGTCTTTTATTCCTGTAGCTCTTACAGGCAAGGACTGTCTCTGTTATATGTTGGAATAGTAGCCTTGGCCTGTTGTGATAGGCACTAATTGCTACTTTAATACAAATCATAATAAAGTACTATGCAAATTTATGGAGCAAAATAAATACCAATCCAAATATCTTGTTATGTAGTTTTTCAGATGAAATATTATTACATATGTGAATATTGTCACTGACTTATTACATATGTATTTTTAATATATCAGCACCCATTTAATATTTTCTATGTAGAAAATACTTTCTCCAGCTGTTTGATTTCCAGTTGAACTTGAAACAAACAAAGATGTCTTGTTTACTGTCATATTTGTAAATCACCTTTTACTGAGAACTCACAGGTCTAGAATTAGGGGCAATTAGTTAATTTATGCCCCCTTTGCTGCCTGAAGGTGTATGCTCTGTATAAAACAGTTCTCCAGGGTTTAAAAACAGAAATATGTAATGTCAATATTTGGAATCTGGATGATGCCCAAGCAATTTAAGACAATTTATTATAGGGTAGGTTAAATATGGGGTCTAAAATACGTGACAATGACCCTTTAATACACCTTATAATAGATGGACATGTAGCTAATTTTATCCTGCCCATATTAAAATGCATTCAGGGTTGATTGTTATTATTTACACAATACCTTTGTCAATCTGATATTCAAAAGAAGCTCCTACATCACTCTCTACTGTAACATCAAGCTGTTGATACCTCTGTCCCCTTGTTTTGTAAGTAGCAGGTGTGCCCTGCCTGCTAAGAGGAGACCGTGACCTGGTACCTGAATTGACAGTCGACATTGGACTAGGTGTGCGAGAGGGTGGTATCTGTCTCTTTCTGGGCGGTGTTCTTTGTAGTGATCCTTTCTTCATTGCACAGAATGCAGTCAGTCATCTGGCAAAAATCTGTAAGATTAAAAGTATATATTCAAGATTGTCATAGACTGTACATGTGCATAAATCTTATTGAAACTGTTTAGATGTAAACTACAGTACTGTATATTTGTTTATTTAATGATGTTTATGCACACATTGTTTTGGTATCTATGGCATGTCTCATATAATTTCCCAAAAAGCCATATTACATGGCACGCAGTTAAAAAAAATCCCTTCTCTGCCATCCTAACCTAAGAAAAGCCTCTTCAGAAATGATCCTTGACAAAAAAATGAATCTTACCCTATTCTCTAATAGTTATTAAAGTTGGGCCCTGATGAATCACAATGGAGGAAGCGGAAATTCCTCAGCTGGAGACCTTCCACTAAACATTCACTACTACTACTTCCGCTGACTTTAATGCATCTGGAAGTAGACTGCAAGCCAATGCTGTTAATATTCATGATAGTCTGAAGGCATTTGATTATCTGGTACCTAAATAAAATGCCTTGCAGAATAAATATACTCACTCTAGGTTAATTCTACTGATTATTGAAGGTTCTACATATTCTTTCTGTTCATGGAGGCCTTTAAACCCACATCCTCACTGTGGAATGATTTTTACAAAATCAAGCCAGGAAGCAAAAGCATATTTGGGTCCACTCTGCATAAAGCCAAGATGAGAGCATCTGCCATTTGAAGACTAATGGTCTTTATTGTGGGTTTTTCTTGCTATACACAATGCAATCACTCACGTGGCACAAAGCTTGGGAGATGTCTTCATTCAAAAGGGGATGATAACTGCCATGCTTTTATAAATGTCACTATTCTGGGCCACCTCAAGGCTCGAAAACAGCCAGAAGCTCATTCTTCATAGACAGATGAGAGGAACTGAAGGCTTTATTTAATGAACTAACATGACACAGGAATGTGATTTTACACTGCACATCCACATGCCGCCACACTAAAACCAGGACTTCAGACTCAGCACCCCGCTGCACCCCGCCAGCCATCAGTTCTAACAACACAACTTCACAGTAAACGACAAGTCCCGGAAATGACACTTCACTGGGCACTGTGACATGAGAGCTGCCCATCGATTCTGCTACCTTCTGACTGACGCATTACATGTACCAGCACCCCTTCCTGTGGCTGTGACACCAGCCAGGACACGGGGCAGGGGCAGTCCCCGATCACCTGAGGCTCTGGGGGCACGCGGGTGGGGGGATGTGGGCCCCTCCCACCTGATGCGCTGGTGGGGAGATGGGGGTCGGGCCCTTCTCACCTGAGGCGCTGGGGGGGCTGTAGGGGGGGTCGGGCCCCCGTCACCTGAGGCGCCGGGGGGTCGGTCTCGTCTCAGACATTGGGGATCCCGGGCCCCGCCCCGGGTAGTTCCCCACGGCTCCGCTTTGATTACCTGGGTTGACATGGTAACGCCTCTCCGCCGCCGCCTGCTGTTTCCCCGGCGTTCGGGGCCTGGGCAAGGCTGGAGCCCTCTTGTGGACAAACCGGCTTCCCGCCTTCCCTCTCCCCGCCGGGCACTGCGACGGCTACGGCCCCCGGCGCGAGACTTACGGTGGGCAGCGGCTCCTTTAAGAGCCCGGCGCTAGAAGTCGAGCCATCGCCATCTCGGTTTGGTGCTGACGGGAAAGGGGCGGTGCCTTTCGTGGCCACGCCCCTTACTAACGGTCACCACCTCCCCCTTCTATCATGGAGCAGCGCGGCGACCCCTCCCGGCGCAGGGGGAGGCGGAGGCGGAGGCGGAGCCAGGCTCTGCCTCTTAAGGGGGCGGGACCTGCAGGGAGGGGGCGGGGCTTAGTGACCCGCTGAGGCGGCTCCCCGTAGTGCTCCATGAAGGACTCAGGTGTCCGGCCCGCCTGTGCTGACGCGGGCGAACTGGGCGGTCCCTGCCTGGATCTGTCACAGGAGGCCTCGGATCCCAAGGCCCGGTCTGCGCCGGCGCGCGGTGGAGGAGCCGGGCCCGGGGGTGGGTCGCGTCACCGCTTGGCCTGTGCCTAGGGCTGGCCAGTGTGCGGCGCTCCGTCCCCGTTAACACGGTGGAGTTGCTGGAGGTTTGGTCAGACGGGCGCTGCGTGTCGAAGCCCGGGGAGCCGCCAGTGCGGAGCTAGGATCGAGCTCAGGCCCGACCTCTGGCTCGTCACCCTGCGGAGGGGCCGAGGCAGCGATGGCCCCGCTTGTGGCTCGAGTGCATCGCAGCGGGGTTGGGCCGCGATTTAGGCTTCCTTCCCGCGTTCCCAAGCCTTGGCCAGCATTTCCCCTCTCTGTAAAACTGTGCACCGGGCAGTGATGTTGAGGCCCTCCCCAGAGGTGGATGCATGCGTGCGATGACTGCAGGAAGTGTCAACCCCCATCATTCAAAGATCAGGCTGTGATCATGAGCTCGTTCAAACATAATACCTCTTGTACTTCTGCGGGAATTGTGCACCACTGGGGGTGTGAAGTATTTATGTCCCCCCGGCAGAGTTCTTTGCTTTCCCACAGAAAAATGACTTTCTGAAGGGAGAGGAAAGGGAAGCCCCAAGAGCAATCATGCAAGTCTCAACAGCAGTTTTTTTGGGGGTGCCTAGGGCACCCAGCAGAGAGGTAAATCACTGTGGGGCTGGGGAACACCTGGCTGGTTATTCCTGCCCTGTGCCTGGGTGAGCTGCTAGTCATGGCTCAGCTAGGGAGCTTAGGACTTTCTCTTCCCCTGTATGGCATCTGGGAGTGGGGCAGACCCATCCCCATATATGTGCCCCAGATGCAGGAAGCTCTGCAAACCCCTCCCCTGGCCATCACTCACTTCCTGCACCCATGGCTCTTCAGCTGCAAGGGGAGCATGGGTAATTTGAAATAGCACTTTGAAATATGCAACATAATTTATCATGAGAAAAATGGAACACTTTCTCTAGTCTCCAAGATACACTTCCTTCATTTTGGTTATCTCAGATGTGTGAGATTTTATAAGTATTTATATTTCATCAGTATCCTGTCATTTCCTGCTATTTGGATAAAAAAATGTTTTATTCCTATGACTTTTAAAATTACTTTAGAAAAGCAAGTAACCAAGGATATATTCTGCAGTTTATTGAGTTTTGCACCTCTATCTTGAGGTCACTGAGGCTCTGTATGCAAGGTTCTGTCTGTACAGAGCAAATTGCATTATCTGGCCCTAAATTGCTACCTTGTTTATAGCAGTATTTAAAATAATCTACATAACTTCTTTTTGCATTGGTTTCAAAATCAGATAGGCTTGTGTTTGATTCAGTTTACAACAAGCATTGGTACAAAATCAGAAAAAAATTAGGGGAAAGGAGTATCATTAGATTTTACCTTGGATTTAAAAACAGTAACTTGAAAGATTTAAGTATTACAAGACAGACCTGTAAAAATTTGTTCATCAGAGTATTTTATTTTTTGCTTATTTACTCATGGAAGTTTATTGTATGGACCATCATAGCTTGATGTTCTTAATAAGTAATACAAGCTTTCTTTTTGTATAATAATTGAAAACGTCATAACTTCTAAATATTATCTCCAGTTAATGTTTACCTCCCAGGAGCATTATTAGAGTTACTCTTGTTGTGGCAAATGTAATTGTAGCCTGTTATACTTTTTATAATTTCATGTTATGCTGATCAGAGGTACCTATTGTAAACATCTTTTCCCGTAAATACTGGTTTCAGTATTTGCTTAAACTTGCAAAATCTTGCACAACTTTTATCTAGTTTGACTATTTTATAGACTTGTTTGCTCAAGTATTGCACATAGATGGACTGGCAAGTAAAGGTTCTGTTTTCACCACAACCATTTAGAATAAGTATTTTTCTGCCTCATGCTTAGTTTAGAAATTTTAGATGTATGTCACCTTTAGAACCTAGACTTACAGACTTTAAGGCAGGAAGGGACCATCATGATTGTCTAGTCTGACCTCCTGCACATTGCAGGCCACAGAACCCTGCCCACCCACTCTTAGACCCAGAATCTCTGGCCATGGCGACAAGTGGAGCACCACTCTGGGGAGGCTAGCCACCAACTCTGCCCCTTCCACCAACACCCTCCCCACAGCCAGAGCCACGAGACCCACTATTCCCCCCACTCTGCGACCGGAGCCTCAAGCCCCCACTCCCCGCCCCGGAGGAGCCCAGCTGAGCTGTCCAAAGCCCTGGGCCAAGTCTCCCCCTGCCTGGAGGAGGTGCCATACCTTCCCTCCCAGACCCAACCCGTCCACCACCCAGGAAAAGTATCCATAGAAGACACTTTGTGATATGCCCTATGCAGGTTCCGGGGCAACTGAGGGGCGGTATGTGTCTCCTCTGCCACCGCAGAACCTGCATGGGGCATAATAAAGCAAAAACTTTACTGCCAAATCCTGCAACTGGGGGTGCTGCAGTAGCACCGGGAGAGGCAGAGCCTCCGCTGCCCTATTATACTCACCACTCATGCCTCTGGCTGAGTTACTGAAGTCCTCTAATCATGATTTAAAGACTTCATAGAAGTCCACCATTTACACTAGTTTAAACCTGCAAGTGACCCAGGCAGAGGAAGGTAAATCCCCCCAGGGTCTCTGCCAATCTGACCTGGGGAAAAACTCTTTTCCCAACCCCAAATATGGCAGTCAGTGAGACCTGAGCATTTTGGCAAGACCCAACAGCCAAATACCTGGGAAAGAATTGGTAATAACTCATCTAGAGTCCCATCACTGGCCGGTGAGGATATTTCTAACTTTGCAAATAACTGTATTTTCCCTTTTGTACTTGAAAATTTGGTAAAATGTGTAGGGTGGAATCAAGACAGTGGTTATTAGAAATTAAAACTGAATGGTATTGCTTATTCATAACATGAGTTATTACTAAATTAAACTGTATGCTGACCACATCCCTGGTACTAGCATTTTATGTCATCTACAAGTCTACAGCAGCTTCTGCAGATGCCATTTGTTTCATAACAATGTGTCTCTATTTTCCTAGATTTCCCTATTGATCACCCAATCTTGGAGGGAAGTGAGGGGCAGGTGTATGATTTTTGAGTGGCCCTGCCACTCATAAGTGGTTAAAATAGCCACCAGCGCGGATACGCAGCTTCAAGCTGTATCCATGTTTATAGGACATTAATGATGAACAGCAAAGCCATGGTCAAATTTATGATTTTATAGTAAGTATGAGCAAGGGTGAGGGAGCGCATGTGTTGTGCTGGGACATGTTTTGATTTGTGCAAGTGGCGAATGAGATACGTGTAGTGCGGTGAGGGATTATTGTGTGCTGTGAATGGTAGTATTGATTTGTATGTGTGGAGTTGTTCTGAGAGATTTGTGGTGTTCTGATAGGCGATTGTGATGGGAGATTTGTATTGTTTTGTGAAGATAATGAAGGAAGGGTATGTGCTCATGTGAGTGGCTATGTGTTTTGGGTTTATTTTGTGTGATAATAGTGGTATTGTGTGGGTAGTTTTGTTGACTTGTGTCATTGGAGTTGTGCTATGGGATTTTATATTGAATTGTATGGGTGCCAAATTAACCTTTGAAGAACCATGCAGTTGGGCAAGTAAACCATCATCTATACCAGCGTTTCTCAAAGTTTTCCCTCCGCGGCCCCTTTCTGCTTTCCCGCATCCTGTTGTGACTCGGGGATATGTCCGCTGAAATGCCGCCGAATAGAATGCTTCCACTTGTAAGGTAACTCCCTTCTCTTCATGTGTTGGTATATTGATGCCTGCATCTGTAATTTTCACTCCATGCATCTGAAGAAGTGGGTTTTTTACCCACGAAAGCTTATGCCTATAGAGACGTTAGCCAGGGCTCGTCTCTCTCCGGGGCAGCGGGGAACCACACTGCCTCACTAGGCAACAATGATGTTTTTGGGGAATTAGTCCGGCTCTCAGGAGACTTCCTTGGCAATCCTTGTGGAAGCAAAAAATAGGCACAGTATGCCTGGGCCCTAGGTCAGGGTGGGGCAACAATGAGTCAGGTGCTCAGGCTCTCAGGAAGGGCTGAGCAATAGTAGTACAAACAGTAACAATAAACCCAGACCTCTGATCAGGACGGGGCAATGATGAATCAGGCCCTCAGGCAGGGGCTGAGCAATAATATAAACAGAAGGCCCAAGTCTCCAAAGGGCCTGGGAGCGGGGGAGACTGCCACCCACGAGTTGGGTGGCAGGGGGGATGCAGGCTCTCCTACTCCACTGTGTCCCAGCCTGGGGCCCTAGCAGTGGCAGAAGACCCGCTGCTGTGTTTGTGGGGATCCTGGCTGCAACACACTGACATGGGTTCTGGCAGTGCTGCAGCCAGACTAGGGCCGGCTGCCCCAGGGCTACTTCCTAACTCCGCCTCTTGCGGTACCTGGATCGAGGTGGTGTCCTCTGGGGTGGGGTGGGAAGTTCAGCACCATGGGTTCCTTGGGGTAGCTGGCAAGAGGCAGGCCCGGCAACTTCTCTGGGCAGTTGGCATGGGGCAGGCCTGGCAGCTCCTCTGGGCAGCGGGCGCGGGGCAGGTCAGGCCAGTTCTTGGGTGTACCATGGGCCGCTGGGACTTCTCAGCCACGGGCTAGGCCGGAGGGGTCTGGCCTCCCTGGCAGCTGTTTTTCCAGTGAGCTCTGAGGTCGAGCCTCAAAAATTCCAGGTTGCCATCTGACCCTCTTTGGGGTGGGCTCAGAGCTTCTTAGCTCTACCCACTCTGGTGTCCAGAGGGGCTCATCCCTCTCTGGTGCGGCGCGAACCACACCGCCTCACTACAATGTCCAAATAAATCTATTTGTCTTTAAGGTGCCACCAGACTTCTCATTGTGGCAACAGACGAACACGGCTACCCCTCTGATACTTGACAGTTATATGAAAGTTTCTTCAGGTGGTGGTGCCTCTTGGGAGGTGTTACAACTTGAGTGAATTTGCCTAATCACCCACCACTGTTCCTAGTTCTTGGAGGCTCCCCCATGGAATTACATACAGTCCCTGGCTTGCGATGGTACAAAGCTTAATACAGTAAGATCTCCCATGGATATTGCAGGAACTGCCATGTCTGTCGCAATCTACACCTTTAGGCTTTAATACTACCATCGAATAAACCAAACAAAATCTGCCTCAAGGCGAGGAAATGATCAAATATAGATAAGTTTGTAAACTGGTGACTCAGCTGAATTGTTAATTTATTGATATATATTTATTTTTTGTTAAAGATTGTTTATAGGAAAAAAACAGGATGTGAGGATATGTGCACTGTTCTTTACATTTGTAGGAGGAGGCTGGGGAAGGGTTTAGACTAGTGGTGGGCAACCTGCGGCCCACAAGCTGCATACGGTCCATCAGGATAATCTGATTGCGGGCTGCGAGACATTTTGCTGATGATGGTCAACATCAGAAAAATGTCTCCCGGCTCGCAATCAGATTACCCTGATGGACCACATGTGGCAGATTGCCCACCACTGGTGTAGGCAGAAGCTCTGTAGTGAAATTGATAGAGACAGAGTAGCTTAACTGATAGTATTATTTCCTTTATCCTAATAAAGTTCATTGCTCCATGTAAGGAACTCTTTGTGTAAAACTTCTTCTTTGTGTGGTACACCATTTGTTTGGTTGTTATATTCTTGGAAAGGTCAGCAGAATAAGGCAATTGACGGTGTTGGTATACTGTGGCAATCAAAAGTAGCTATTGGTAATAAATTACTAGAGCTGTGTGGGAACCAGATGTTCTGTTCTGTAGGACACTCTGTGATTTCCAAATTTGTGTTCATTCCAGACTGGAACAGAATTTCAAATTTCAAAATTTCCCAAGAAATGAAATTGTTAAATTGTTCATGTTAATTGAAACATTTTTATTCTGATTTTGACTTTTTTTATAATATAAAATAAATTTGTAAACCAAGCATAATTTTTAAATAAAACAGTCAACTCATTCAATTCTAAAAATGTTGATATCCATGTAATTGTGCACGGATCAAAAGCAGAACGAAGCCCTAAATTAGGGGGTTTAGTTGTGCTGACGTTCTTCAAAGCAATAGGATAGGGAAGGAGGAAATAGTATTTAGTAAAACAGCATTTTCAGAGATCTGATGTTAATGATTAATCTTTAGATAAATACAGATAACACAAACAAACTTGAGTGAAGCAGAAGGCAAATACCCTTTCACCAAAGTTTCACTAGCATCTTTGGTTTCGTGTTGTGCCAATCATGAATATTTTAAGCTTCATTTGTATTTTGGCTTTTTGTGGAAGAAGTTTGAGTCAGGAGCAAACGTAAGTAAAACACGATGTGTTTACTGGAAGTATTGCTTGATGATGGTAGCCATCAATCAAACAATACAAAAAGCATTATGTGGGCCTGATTCTGCAGTTCTTGGTTCAGCCAGAATGGTGATTTGAGTTGGAGTTTTGCCTAAGAAAGGACTATGGAATTGGGCTCTATTTGCAGTCGCAAATCCAAAGGGATATATTCATCTCTTCATGTGCATTGGTGGATTCTGCTTGTGGTGATAGGAGAATGATCTCAGGGAGCTGCAAATTTTAAATAATTTAAAGATAATGTTTGCCTGACTGTTTAAAGTACATGGAAACACATTTCACTGCACTCTTATTTGTAAGCTGTTTAAATATATTTAAAAATAATACACTGTAGCGCTTATTTAACTACTTATAACTACAAAAAAAATATAGAAAGCAGGAAATCCAACTGCGTTTGATATTTAAAACAAAGGAGATGACTGCTGCCCATGCATAGAATATTTGTTCAACAAACATCAGAAGTACTCTGAATAAATAGACTTACTGTGCTTACATACACTGAATACTGTGTGTGCTGCTCTGGAATGATAGCCATTCCAAATTTAAAAGAACTGTATGAATTTAGGTACTGATTCTGCAAACATTTATGTACACGTTCAAGTATTGTTTCGTTGATTTCAACAGGAGTACTTAAAATAGTAAAATTAATCGTGTGTAAGTTTTCACAGGATAGGACTAGGGTTTGTTTGAGGTTTTTTCCACCTATTATTTTACCAGGTTATTTTAAATATCTCAGTACATATTGACTTGAAACAAAGAGATTTCTAATCAGAATAGTTTTGTCTGACACGTATACAATCTACTTTTTCAAAAGTGCGAAGGAATCTCTATCACAAAAATAATTTTCATTTTTAAAAAATGTTTATCAGGAGATCAGCCTTTCAAAGCTTGTTCCTGTCTATAATTAATAGAATCTACTGCAATTACCACATCTTCTGATGACAAGAATTAGGCCTTATTTGATAGCAGGGCTGAACTTTAGAATTGTGTCAGGGGTTTCTTTTTAGAAAGAACTAGCTGTGTGCTGCGTTATAAGTATACTGAGCGTCCGACAACCAGGCATGTACTGAAGGAAATGATAACTCTTCATAAATGTGGATCTCTTGTTGAATCCCTATTTTGTTATTTCTTTTACTATCCAGGAAACATTTTTAATATAAAATGTCAGTATAAATAGAAGTAGATGAAATCTGTAGCCTGTCAGCTTTGACTATATTCCTTTAAGTTAAGTTTAAATGAAAATAATAAGTACAAAGGAAACTGACAGTTCCATTGTCTGTGTTTTTTTAAATTTTATAGATATGTTATTACAGCACCAAAGATCTTTCGTGTTTTAGCATCTGAGAAAGTGGTAATCCAAGCTTTTGGATATGAGACTGCATTTCCTGTCAGCATCTCTATTAAAAGTTTTCCAGATAAGCGTACTACTTATGCTTCTGGCCACACTCAGTTATCTCCAGCCAACAAATTCCAAGGCTCTGTAACCTTAACAGTATGTATTCAAAACAGTTCTTGTTTTCTCTTGCATTTGACTGTAAAAATAGGTTGGATTGACTCCACTATAATGTGTATCCAGTTTATTTAATTGTGAAGAGAAAGGGCCTGATTCTCCAGTGTGCTACACCCATTTTGTGTAAGTGTAATTCTTTTGAAATCCTCAGCTATGAAAATGTAGAACTGGTATAATAGAGTGGAGAATAAGGTGCCAAAAATAAAAAGAAGGTATGAATATAATTTTTGTTCTTTCGAAATGACATTTTTCTGTTGTGTAGTCACAACCTTTCTTCCACCACTGCAGTTGTGCACAAGGAGATAAAAAAATTAGCAAGAAAAAAGGTTTATTCCAAGTTTTAATATAAAAAACAATTAGTTTTAGTATAGGAATCATTGCTCCAAAAGAATATTGCTTTATTGCTTTAATTATCTTTAATGCCTATGGTCATATCTCTCAACTGTCTAATTACCATGCTGATCACATCAGGTATCCAAATATGTTCTTTGTTTCCATGGACCACACAGACATTTTTTGTTCTATATTTTTTATTGAACTAATGGTACTAGAGATACTAAAGCATCTTTAAAAAGGGAAAAAAAGGAAGAGTTAAGTAAGGGAGAAACAATGGGTATGGACAAGACTGATGTGTGCTCAATCTAAGAAGACATGCTGACTAGTTTAGGGATGAAATTAAGGCCCTTTGAAGTCAATGGCAAAACTCCCATTAACTTTGATGGGGCCATGATTTCACCCTTGGAGTGAAATGGAATTTGAATGAGTTACACAGTAACTGTGTGTTGGTCCCTCTAGTCATGTATTTTACCTCTGGAAATGGCCAGCAAATGGTACCTCAGAAAAAGATGGACTGCAATGTAATGTTCATTCAGTGCTTATACATTGTGTACATGGAGAAGAAATTTCTTCATGACGCTGTTGTTGATGAACGTATTTAATAAATAATTAACAAAATGCTAATTATCATTCAGATATTCTATTCAACAAAAAATGCAGGGGAAAGTCATAGTTTGATTATTTTAATATTTACCAATATTTATTTATGTCTCCCCACAATCCTGGGCAGATTCAACCAAAAGATTTGCCAGGATCAGCGAGTTCGGTCCTGTATGTGTATCTGGAAGCTAGTTCTTCACATTTTACAAGAGAGAAGAAAATGCCAGTTATCTATAAAAATGGATTTCTCTTTATTCAGACGGACAAACCCATTTATACTCCTGATCAGTCAGGTACAGTGATGCCTGTTTCTTCTGTTTGGCTTAAAGCTTTAAAGTGAGTTTAAGTTGTCAAGGAGTTAGGATTTAAATTTACTTTAAATGATCAACCACATTGCTGGATTTTCATCAATTGCTTGCTAAAATAATTCGCAGTGTGCTAGCACTTTATAAACTAATTATTTCTTGCAAAATTCCTTCCTTCAGTCCTGCTCTCCACCTTATATACCATGAAGTGCTTAACCCATGAGCAAACTGAGGCACATAGAACAAGAGAAAGGTCTTTGCTGAAAATATGTTCAAAAATATTATTGAAGAAATACTTATTGAAAAAAATGAATTGGATTACTATCATTGTCAAGATTGACTTTATAGCTGTCTCCTCCCATAGAAAAATTAATGCTGGGATCATGGAAGTTAAAGAATTTATTATGGATTTTAATGATTTAATCTGAAGCAGTTGTCAGTGCAAAATCTTTCTGTTTATGTAGAGAGCATGAATAAACGGGTCAATGGATTTCTGCAGTGAGGGTTTCAGATATGCAACAAATCAAGAATATCCTTTTAATACTAAAGATTTTTAGGAATAAATTTGTATAGAAGCTTATGGTTATTTGAACTTTTTAACATTTATTATAAATAATTCTTACAGTGAAAGTCAGGGTTTATTCTTTGAATGAAGAACTGAAGCCAGCCCGAAGAGAAACTGTCTTAACTTTTGTGGTGAGTCTATTGCACTTTAATTTAATATTGGCATTTTGGAGACCATAAAGAGACTATAGTTCAGTAGTAAACCACTCTGCTGTAGCATGGAAAATGATTGAGCTCCATATATTTTAGAAAATTAACAGTGCTTGTCAGGGAACTGCTATTGCAATTTAATAACCTTTTGGAAGTCCTAAAAGTGACTTGGCACAGTTGGACAGAGCTTGTAAGTCTTATCTCAAGAGCAGCCTCAGTGGAAAAAAATGATTTACCACTTATCTCTAAGGAAACGATTTGTGGGAAAGCTTTCATTGCATATAGGTTTTTGGTGTTGCCATTTCTTCCATTTCAAATGCAAAGGAATCAATAGTCTTAATATTTGCTTTAGTGTCATTACTACAGTAATATAATAGTTGTAATATTGAGCATCATGTGGTAACTATCTTTTACATTAATTTAATTATTGGAGCCCCAGTCAGATGTTTTGCCAGAGTTTCAAATTCTGGTGAGTTAGTCACTCCCAAGTTCACAGTTTACTGCTGTTTTAACTCCTGTATCACACATTTCATCAGAGGATTCAATTTTAAAGTTAGGGCATGATCCTGAAAACTTTTAAGCACATGATTAACTTCATGCCTGGGAGCAGTCTGATTAATATCAGTGAGATTACCCTTGTGTGTAAAATTATTCGTATGCATTTGTTTTTCGGAATTAGTTCTTAATTTTGTGTAGTTAAAATCTCAGTGTGTCAGACTCAGGAAGAGTCTATAAAATTAACAGGCAGTTATGAATTGTTTCAGAAAAAGATTTGTTTTCTCTTCTGTGAAATGGACAAAATCAGAAACAAAAATGAGCCTGATTATGCTCCCACTGAAGCCACTGAAGACTAACTCTCCTCTAAATGTACCAAAAGAGCATGTGATGTTCAACTATCTGTAACTTTTTTTTTCTTTTTTGATCTAAAGGATCCAGAAGGAGTAAAAGTGGATATTATAGAAGAGGAAGACTTTACTGGAATTTTATCTTTTCCCGACTTCAAGATTCCTTCTAATCCTAAGTAGACTTATGTTTGTTTTAAACATTACTAGTTAATGCTAATTGTTATGTATTGTTAATTACTTGAAACTGCATTTTGCTGGTATGGAGGGTACTTCAGTTACATGGGACTGGAAATTTCTAATTATTATTATTACTGTTATCATTTATTATTTGTATTACTGTAGTGACCAGGAGCCCAAAATGTGGATCCTCTCTGTCCTAGGCTCTGTACAGATACAGAACAAAAAGACACTCTTTGCCCACAAGTGTTTACAATCTGTGTATAAGATAAGAGCCCACAGATGGCTACAGGCAGAAGTACAAGGAAATAATGAGATAATATTGTCTAAATAGACAAGACAGACTGTGTGGGAAAATGTCTGTAACATAAGCAGAGTGAACTATATGATGGCAGCAAATGTCATGTTAGTTCTGCGGAGGGAGGATTTATTTAGGATGGGGATCTGCTAAATGGGAAGGGAATGAAGAAGGAGTTCTTGGTATTGTGTATATCAGCTATGCTATAAGGGCACTAACAGCTATGCTCTCTCTTCCTATCAGTCAAATCAGAAAGCAACATTAACAGTAGCCATATAAGAAAACGAGGAATACTTGTGGCACCTTAGAGACTAACCAATAAATAAATTGGTTAGTCTCTAAGGTGCCACAAGTATTCCACGTTTTCTTTATGGATACAGACTAACACGGCTGCTAATCTTAAAAGTAGCCATATAGGAGACTCAGTTTCTGGTCTTTCTGATATATATGGAAAATGCCACAGTGGAAACAGTGAGTAGGGAGAAGTGGCAGGTGAAGATATTGATAGATAAAACTGCAATTATAGCATGATAGGCTTGTCATGTTCCAATGCCTGAGAAAATTTAAAAAAGCTATAGACTTCTCTCCACTCTGAGGCAGGTATGAGGTCAAAGACCCCACAATTTCCAGGAGGGAGAACTTTTAGATACAGTCAAACACTAGTGCTAGTTATAGTTTGAAAGTAAGTGTATGAACATTTAAACTGGGAATTTGTTGTTGGTTTTTCTCTATATAATCTCTGTGTGTGAGGTAGGGATAGAAAGATATGTGGCAAGAATTTTTGCAGTAATAAAATCCAAAATAAATGCCTCATCATTTTCCTTGACTCCTGTAGGGGTGCTGCAAGTCCACGTGGTGAGCATGGTGGTACTAGTGGAGATTTAGAGCAGAGTGTTTTAGCTGATTTTCTTTCCACTAGAAAAAGTGAACAGTATTTTCAGTCATTTTAATAAAACTGATTTCACCTCTCTGTCAGGTCTTGGGTTTCTCATAACACTAGTCTTACATTGTTTGGATTGGGTAACGTAGACCCCAATATTTCTGTGCTTGTTTTGTTTAAATTGAGGGTTAAAGCTATATTAAGTCAATGTGCAGTTGTAAACTTTTGAAAGAACAACTATAATGTTTTGTTCAGCGTTATGAACATTTCAAAGCTACGAACAATCTATATTTCTGAGGTGTTCATAACTGAGGTTCTACAGTACTAATTAATTATTTGTTTATATTGTGTTAGTGTCTGTGAGCCCCAGACATGTACCAGACTCAGATGGAGTTCTACAAGTCCCTTTTGGAGGATTTACTTGATCAGATAACGTGTATTAAAAATACATCTTTTCCTAACACTTAACCAAAAACTGACAGCTTGAGGTTTAAGACGCAGTCTCTCTACAAGAGCTGTTTATTAGTAGATCAATACACAGACCTTGTCATCCTGGGGGAAAAGGGTGTATTTTTAACATCTCAACCAGCTACCATGTTATAACTACAACTTGCCTTATCTACATGAGGATTCTAACGTGTTAATAATATACATTTTCCAGGTGTAGCCATGTATACAGTTTAACACATACCCTTTGGTCCAGCCCTAGCCCCAAATGTTTGTTCCAGGATGAAGTGCAAGCATTTGGGGAGTGTCCACACTAGCCATTACAAATATTACAACTACCTCAAGTTAATTAGCAATCAGTCAACTCTAAATAAAAAGTCTAGTGTAGATAAATCTAAAGCCTGTGGAAAGATGTACTTTTAACCCATCTGAAGCCAATGTATGGTAACTAACCTTTGTTACAACTTTACTGAAGACAGTGCAAATGTAGTATATGGGTTAAAAGGGAACCTAGTCAAGATTTGCCTAGACAAGAACCTAGTCATGACTAGAATAGGAACATATCTGCAGCTTTGTGAAGCTTTTCTTTCACAAAAAACACTCAAAACTATAGATTATTTATTGAAGCAGTCTCTAAATTAGAATTATTAACATAAAAACTATATTATTGGATGACAAAATTGTTTCATCTTTAAAACGTCCTAATTTTTTTATAGGTATGGTGTCTGGAAGATTGAAGCCAAGTACAAAAAGAGTTTCACAACTTCTGCTGTTGCAAAATTTGAAGTCAAAGAATATGGTAATATGATTGTTCCTGGGTTTTTCAGTTCTGAATATTAAGTAAGAAAGTAATAGCCTTATGTTTCAATCCCTTTAAGTATGCAATTAAAATCTTTTTAAACATACATTTGAGTCTTTGGACCATTTTCAGTTACATCTTTTCATATTTATATTGCTTAATATTTACATTTACATATAAGTTGTTATATTTAACTTTCTGCTTAATTTTCAGCAATGCCAAGCTTTTTCATCTCCATAGAACCAGAAAAGAACATAATTAGTTCTGATAAATTTGAGACATTCAGGATTACTATTAAAGCTAGGTAAGGAGATTTGGTCTTGATTTTAATTTTTTTTCCCGTCTTTTCCTCACTTCAGTGAAAGGAATCCCTCAGTCTAAGGGTCTGTCTACACTTTAGCAGGGTGCATGTTGCTCAGCCTAGGTAGATAATGTGCTACCTCTGTTCAATCTAGTGCACTAAAAATAGCAGCGTGAATGTTGCAGCAGCGGCTAGCCACCTGAGCACAAGCTTGCTGGATCAACATTTATGTGGCAAGCCCATGCTGCAGTATCCACACTGGTATTTTTAGTTTACTAGCTTGAGCAGAGCTAGAGCATGTCTGTCTACCCAGGCTCAGACATATGACCCCAGTTGCAGGCTTGATGTACCTGAAAGGCCCGCCCATCCTTTTTCCTTTGACTACCTTTTCCTCAAAAGGTCATATCACTGAAGTCCTTTCTGCAATGGAAAAGGAGTGGTGCAGTTTCCTTCAGTATTCACCAACAGTGGTTTGTATGTTGGTCAGAAGGGTTTGACAGAGATACATACAAGACCATCTCTTTCCCATGCCGCCTGTTGTTCAGAGCCTGACTGCTTACTAAAAATAAGCGCGTATGATATTTTATGTTCAGCTTTTTTGTGTCCATTGCAAAAGCAACTTTAACAGAGTATTTTTATTGTTTGATTGTTTGCAAGGTATTTTTATAACAAGAGGGTCACCAGGGCAGATGTTTATACACGTTTTGGAATAATTGAAGGAGCTGAAAAAAAGATGATGACTAGAGCAATGTACGTAACTCAGGTAAGAAAAAGCCAAGCCATTTTTATGAAGTTCAGGCCTGATACAGCTTCCGTTGAAGTCTTTCCATGAAATTGAATGGGCGTTGGAGCAGAGCTCTGCAAGCCAATGCAATGGTTTGCATTGTCAGTTATTCAAAGTCAGCACATCCATTAGGGATATAAAAGTTTAACAGGTTAACCGATAAGCACAGTCTTATCGGTTTTGGTTAACGATTAAACTCCGCTGCCCCCCACATCCAGGATGTGGGCCAGCAGTTGGGACCCTGGGTGTGGGGAGGCAGTCGATCCCCAGACCAGGACCCTGGGAAGCCAGGCTGGGATGCTGGGCGCAGGCAGCAGCAGAGCCCCACGTAAAACATGAGGATGCTGCAGCACTCCCTTTCCGCTAGTTCCCTGCCTATGTGAACTCCTTCACGGTTAGCCATTTAGCCAATAGAATTTTAATAGATTAAACTGTTGCAATTTTTAAACCCTATTTACATCCCTAACATCCATTAAAATCTCTGTTATCAGAGGCATAAAACTTCACTCTGGATTGAAACTTAACGGACGATGTCTCAGACAGACAGCGCTGTTTCAGTTTGGGTCAACTGAACGTTTAAGTAAATGTGTGGATATAACTTTCCATGAAATAATTTCTGCACTGAAGATTAAAAAGCAAATGAAGGAAATACAATACAGAATTAATTGTAATTAATATTAATCTTTTAACAAGACCTAGAAAACTCCAAATTTAGTGGCTGTCCTTTGGAATCGCCATTCTCCTCTCACGTTAATCTAGCTTTTTGGCTCAGTCTCTTTTCCCTGAGGCTCCACCCCCTTTCTGCAGTTCTCCACAGCGACCTGGGCCTAAAATGCCAGTCTCCCTCCCCTTTTGCCCACTTGATCCTAAATAGGTTATAACCATTGATTTTAACATTCTAGGCATGCAAATCATCTCACCAGTTTCAGTAATACCAGATAGATTAAATTTATGCTTATAAATGAGCACTTCCAGTTCCTCATGTTTGTTCCCAGGCTCCTATCATTGGTGTAGAGGCAATTCAAAAATTTCTTCTCTTGATGTCCTTTAGTTCCTTGATTAATTTTGTTCTCAATAACTTTGTTCTGAGTGTTCATATCTTACCCTTCCCTTTTGTTATTAATTTAACCCCCTCCTGATTACTCCAACCAGCCTGTCACTGAGCAGATTGGTCTTCCTTCTATTGAGGTGGAAGCCATCCACACTATTCATAGAAGGTGGACCAGTGTTCCACAAAACCAAAGCCCTCCACTTACTTAGCTCTTGGTGCACTTCCAGAATCTTCTACCTTCTTTCTTCTTTTGCTTATGGGTCTGGAAGGATCTCAGAGAAGATTGCTTGGACATGTAGTGCTCTAGTTGTTGCTGGCTCCAGGGACGCAACTTAGAACATCTGCTATTGTTTGGTTAATTTTCAGGGGAACAACTCTGTTCTCCTTTATTGGAATTTCTTATCCTTGTTCTCTGCTGTAAATAGCTTTTGTGCATGTCCACATCTGAGACAGATGTTGTACGCCATGTCTTTGGAGATCATTTTTAAACTATGCACAATTTGTTTACCTTTATTTTTGTTTTATTCTCAGATAGTTGATGGAGTTGCAGAGGTCGATTTTAACAGTAAAAATGCAGTTAAGGAAGTAGGCTACCAAAGCCTAGAAGAGTTAGATGGGTCGTACCTGTATATTGCTGTCACAGTGCTAGAATCTACAGGTAGGGATTTTGGTTTTTTAGTCCCTCATTTGAACATACTTATGTGAAAATCTGAATAAAATACAAAGTTTAGGCATGGTTCCTGGCCCAAGATCTCTCTTTGTGTTCAGAAGTCTCTTTTACCAAAAGGATATGAGAAGGATGATTTAACATCACCAGCACAATTTTACATGTTTTTTAAAAGCTTTTAAGGTTTTTATTCATTTAATTTCATACTGGTAAAAGTTTGATCCTTAAATGCAAAGACTCCTCAGGCTGAGTATAACAAATGGGTTGGGTTGCCCTGAAATAGGACTTTTGAGGGAGAAAATGGGATTCCTTTTTTCAAAAGAAAAATAATTTTTTGTTAGGTGGACTTAGTGAAGAAAGTGAATTTGCTGGAGTCAGATATGCACTATCTCCCTACAAATTGAACTTGGTTGCCACGCCTCTATTTGTGAAGCCTGGTCTTCCATTCTTCATCAAGGTTAGTTAATATAAGCAATATGGTTTTATGCTATAACATATAATGTTTTTTTTTTAATGCATGTTACTTGAGATCTGCCTGTCCATTTATTTTCTTGATTTCCACTCATCTATTCAGTTTTGGTTCCATTTGTTGTTGTGGAAGTACTGTGACAGGTGCCTAAGTACTCCTGCTCATGCTCACATTTAAAGAATAATTTTATAACATTTTTATAGCAAAGTTTCTCTGTCCTAATGAACAGGTTCAAGTAAAAGATATGTTGGACCAGCCTGTGGGGAACCTCCCTGTAATTCTCAGTGCAACTGTATTTGATGAGCAAATGGATTCAACTAAGTTGGTACCAGAAGGCTCAGATGCTGGGACAAGACAAACAAGCATGAATGATGGAACTGCTTTATTTGTGGTTAATATTCCATCTGCTAGCAAAGCACTGGAATTTCAAGTGAGTTAAATTCTTCTGAGTCCTGTATTTCTTGCACAGTATGTACTCTCTGACTGTTCACTTTAGCTAGTCTGCAGTACAGATGGGAAGATTTTACATACGAAATCAGTAGATTAGAAAATTTGACAATTTTATAATCTAACAGGGAGATTGTTGTAAATATTCAATACTACCACATATGACTGCTTTAGAGGAAAGTTGCTTGTATATTAAACTATTTTGAAACTAATTCCTTGATGACAACAGTGAAGAAAAGAGGAAATGAAAACAAAACAAATCGAAATACAGATATAGGTGTGTATCCTGATTAATTGTAATAGACTTTTAAAATGCAAATTAAAAACATCCAAATGAATTGCTTAATAATAAAAATCCTCAAAGTACCTTTTCTCATTCTGGAGACATCTGATCAAAAGACTGTAACTTTCAGTATGTTGTTGACCTTTTCCTCTCCACTTATATGTATACGTATATAAATCTTTACTGCTGGTTTGGGTTTTTTTACTTATTTGGATTTGACAGTTTTTTTTATAAAAGAAAATGTGAAATGGTTGAAATTGATTTGTCTATATATTAAAGATAATCACCTGATTCAAAAGATTCAGTTTATATAAACACCCGAAACTTCAGATACTGGTTATCTATATGTACATGAACCATTTATCTCAGTGTAGAAATTACCCAAAGCAGGCTTTCTCATAGAATTTCCATTTGTTCATTGTTCTGACCATCTCAAACAGAGGGACAAAATAGTGTCTGATGGTATTTTGGGATTTAAGCATCTGTCTGAAACCAGAATGTGCAGAGGTAAATTTTAGACAAAAGCTTGAACTGGCTGTCATTTTATCAGAACCACTTAATCCATCCTGTATACGTATTATATTAAATTTTAATTTAATATTTATTTAATATTAATTTCATAATTAAACAATGCATTTGAGAGTCAGCAAGCCTGACTTCTGATCCGTCCCTTATCACTGATTTGAGAGCTGTTGGTGCTTAGTTCTCTTGAAATCAGGTCATGAGCCTCTTTTGGACTCTGTTTACCTATTTACAAAATGACTTTAATAATTCCTGATTCACAGGGGTATTGTAAGGTTTACTTGATTAATTATGAAGGGCTTTTAGATCCTGGATAAAAGGCGTTGTACAAAACATCATCAGAATGCTTGTTCTTTGGTATTTGTTGTTTGATATTAAATCTTCTTATGCACGTTATATCATTTTTAGGTAAAAACTGCAGATGCAAGTCTATCAGAAGAAAATCAGGCAACTGGAAACTATGAAGCAAAAGCATACTCATCGCTCAGCAAAAGTTATCTGTACATTGACTGGGCTTCACACTATAAAGTACTACATGTAGGGGATTATATAAGCATTAACGTGTATCCACGTAGCCACTATATTCATAAAATACATCGCTACAGCTATTTGGTAAGTAACAGATATATTTTCACATAAAAACATTGTTTTGTAATTTAGTAAAAGGTTGCCAGATTGGCAACACTAGAGAGATCAAAGTCCTATATTTAACTGTAGAACAGGTTTCTCTCAGACAGCAACACAAATTTCTCCCACTGCTCCTATATTATACCTTAATCTTAACATGGAGAGAGCTTGTAAAAATGAGAGGAAAAATCAGTGTGCATTTGTATCAGCATAATATTAATTACTCGTCAGTAGCCTGAAGTACCTGTTAAGTCCCTTGTGAAATCAGTGTCCCACAGAACTCAAAAAGAATGGCACCACTAGACATAAATGCAGCAGTCATCAGCAACAAAGGGCTTGTAGACTTGGGTTTTTGACAGTTTCCTGACTGAAGACCCTCATTCATCAAACACTAAGACACATACTTACTTCTCTTGGAAGTCATACATACTTCCAAGTAGAGACATTGTTCATGTTCTCGACAGCAAGAATCTTCTGAGAAATGCTGTGTGTGTATATGTATGGTTAATTAGAGCAAGATTATGGGCACACATCAAGACAGTATTTGCAGTGCATATCTGCTTGTGTTTGGGAGTGGGGAGTTATGTCCTTTTCTTTGCAGTGATCTAAATTTGGCCCATTGAATAGGGGAAGTTTATCTTCCCCACGCTGCCAGCAAACACTAGATGTATTAGACTCCTAATTTTTTTTAAGTACACTATTACATTGTATCTAAGGGCTTACAGGATGACATAGAGTATAAAAAAGTGCTACTTTCAATTATATTACAATATGTTCATATTAAAACAAACAATACTATTTCAATAGACACAATTCTCATTTACATTAATTTAGGGCAGTCTACATTAAACATCTCAATTGCTTGATTTTTAGTATGCTTTGAATTCAAGATAAAGTTGCCAGTTTTACATGCTCTTGTGAGGCTTAATTAATGTTTACAAAGTGGTTTGAGTTCATGTAAAAATCAATACAAAAGGGCAAAAGTATTTCTAAAAGTAAAATTTAACTTTTTTAATTTCCTTTTTGTTATTTTTCACCAGTTAAGATACACAAATAATATATTATCTACAATCTTTCTCTTTGCCAAAGTGACTTTTTAGGGAGTGAGGAACACTTGCTGGGACTAGTTTCTTTTTGTTTTCTTCTCCCCCACCCCCATCTTATAGATCTTATCCAAAGGGAAAATAGTAAGCTTTGGATCTCAGGAGAGGATTATGAGCTCAGATTATGAAAATCTAAGCTTTCAGCTAACTCAAGAAATGGTTCCTTCAGCTCGTCTCCTTGTCTACTACATTGTCACTGGAGAGGAAACTGCAGAATTAGTAGCTGATTCAGTTTGGCTGAATATAGAACAGAAGTGTGGGAATAGTCTTCAGGTGAGTATATGAACCTGTGTATTAAAAGTTCCATAAACATTCTCAAGTTAAGTGGTGTTTTTGTTTTATCATCAAAATTCTACTTGGAGCTGCACAGAGAGTCTCTAATATTTTCCCAAAATGTTAAAGTGTCAGCTTTCTAAGTAAGTAACTGTGACTGGAGTGTGACTTTTAAGTAAGTAACTGACTGGAGTCCCAGGGATGCTGCACTGAGGTTACTCAATTTGGGCAACTGCAAAGAATGGGGCAGACAATCTCCAAAGCTAGTGGGGCAACAATCTCGAAAGCTAGATTTACTAGACCAGCACAAAACTACTTTTATAATATATCTTACTGGTTACCCAGAAGGCAACAGCACAGTTCCCTTAAAGTAAACCAGCTTTAGGCCTCCACCCAGACATCCAATCAAATATTATTGAAAATCTAATTCATCATATAAATTCTATCAAGGCCAAAGAATCAGACACATTACCTCCCAGGTTAATGAATATTCCAAATCTTACCCAAATACATGCTTAAAGTCAAGCCTTATTAACTAAAATTTATTTAAAAAGAAGAAAAAGAGTTTTGGTTAAAAGAGCAGTATGCATACAGTTCTGAGATCAGATTCATAGTAGAGTGGTGAGCTTTGTAGTTGCAAAGACTTCTTTCAGAATTAGTCTATAGGTTATAGTCCAATGTTTATATTCAGGGTAATCCAGATGGGACTGGAGATCTCAGTGTTACAACTCAAGCTCCCCCTGCATAACGCATCAAGCAGATCTGAGATAAAAAGGATCAGGACCCAAGAGACATTTATATAGTTCCAGGCTTCTCTTAACAGTTCAGAGTCCTTAAGTGAACAACAGGCAATCATGGAAACTTTGAAGAACAGTAGACCTATTTCCTAAGTATCACCAGTAATTAGCTACAGGGATTAACATAAGGCAATTGCATAAGGCAATTTTCCACCATTTGCAGGTGGTTTGCTAGACATTTCAAAGAAAGATGAATACAGTGTTATTTCTGTATTTATAGTTCATTTAAATGTTAAGATTTCAGTTTGATCTCTGAATTAACAGAATACAGCATAGACAGGGACTGTTTGGTTACATTGTTAATTTCTAACAAGATATAAGTACACACATACAATTAGTATCACCTCTTATTTCTAACAATACAGGTTTGCATTTCAAAGTTCTAGCCTATCTGACATGGACTGGCCCTAATTACCATTTACATACTTTTCTAATGCATCTCTAAAGGTTGAATTTGAGTCATTTATCCTGCAGGATGCTTAACCCTTTCTGGCCATGTGTCTCAGTAACCCATATTTGTTTTCCTTTTATAGGTTCAGTTATTATCAAAAGAAGACTCTCATAATCCGGGCAAGGTTATATCAATTAACATGAAAACCCAGTTCAGTTCTTTAGTTGCTTTGTCATCTATCGACAAGGCAATATATGGAATCACAGGAACACGAGAAAAGTCTATGGAAAGAGTTAAGTAATAGTCACAAAATATAGTGGTAGTTTAAAAGTTTGTATTGTGTTGCATGCATTCAGAAGGCTTGGTGATGGGATTTACAGCCTTTCACCTTTATGTTACTAGTTCAAATTTAGCCGAGGTCAGTAGTAATCAAAAATAGTTGCCTTTCAATTATTTTTTGCCCTATGGAAATGAGTTGTGGGGCTTAGCCCAGTTCCAGTCATCAAAAAATCCACAGTGATTGGCTCTGTTCTGGAGAGCTCCATGATTGAACAGGCATGGAGACTGAACTACTCTCCTCAGTCCTAGTAGTGATTTCTGCAGGTCAGATGTTTAAGGCACACTGGTAGAGTAGTAAGGTGAGAGCTCATATTGCTGTCGCATGTAATGTTCTTGTTCAGTAGATACCCTAGTTTTCACAGATTTATGTAGAATTCACTTCACCTGCAGCTGAAAGAGTGCCACCTAGGGGGTGAAATGTAGCAGCTGTTTAACATTTTACAATAGCACTACACAGCAGTTTAGTACAAGAAGAGAAAAATAACAATGTATTTTTGTGAGACGAGGTAGTATTTTTTATAGGACCAAATTCTGTTGATGAGAGAGAGAGAGAGAGAGCGCTTACACAGAGATCATCTTCAGATTATGGGAATTTTATTCAGTGTCACACTAAATACAAGGTGAGTAAGATTCCCAGACTTGAAGAATAGCTCTGTGTAAGCTTGGAAGCTTTTCTCTCTGACCAACAGAAGTTGTTCCAATAAAAGATATTACCTCATCCACCTTGTCTCTAATATTCTGGGATTGACATGGCTATAACAACAATGAATACAATGTACTTCTGTGTCAGTTTTATATCATTTTAGTGGCTACATTACTTGTTAATCCTCACAGGTCCATAATGTTCCCTTCAGTCAATATATTTCATATTGAAATTAGCTCCTGGCTTACTTTTTTCAACAGGTAATGTTAGATTTGGAAAAAAGTGATCTTGGATGTGGTGCTGGAGGAGGGCAGAACAATGTTGATGTGTTCCGATTAGCTGGGCTTACATTTCTAACCAATGCTAATGCAGATGACTCTAAAGTAGCAGGTACTTACCCATTACACATGAGAGTTCAAATCTGTTTTTTCTACAAGTGGCATAGCTCACAATTATTATGTTGGAGCTTAATAATGCAATGAAGAAGAGTAATTTTGGAATCATTGTCTCATAAATACACATATATTAAGGATTGCAATTATGGTAAAAAAAAATACACACGTTAGATTCTAGGGCCTTGAGTGCCTCATTGCAATTATTAAATGAACTGAACCTATAAACAAGAACATAAGAATGGTCATATCAGGTCAGACCAATGATCCATGTAGTCCAGTATTTTGTCTTCTGACAGTGGCCATTGCCAAGTGCTTCAGAGAGAATGAACAGAACAGGTAACCATCAGGTGATCCATCCCCTGTCTCTCATTCCCAGTTTTTGGCAAACAGGCTAGGGACACCATCCCTGCCCATCCTAGCTAATAGCCATTGATAGACCTATCCTCCATGAACTTACCTAGTTCTTTTTTTGGACCCTGTTAGTGTCTTGGCCTTCATAACATCCTCTAGCAAGGAATTCCACAGGTTGACAAAAGTGACAGAGTCTTGTAGCACCTTACAGACTAACAGGTTGACAGTGCGTTGTGTGAAGAAATACTTCCTTTGTTTGTTTTAAACCTGCTGCCTATTAATTTCATTTAGTGACCCGTAGTTCATATGTTATGAGAAGGAGTAAATAACACTTCCTTGTGTACTTTCCCCAAACCAGTCAGGATTTTGTAGACTTCTATCATATCCTCCCTTAGTCGTCTCTTTTTTAAGCTGAAAAGTCCCAGTGTTGTTAATCTCTTTTCATATGGAAGTTGTTCCATACCCTTAATAATTTTTGTTGCCCTTTTCTGTACCTTTTACAATTCTAGTATATCTTTTTTGAGATGGGGTGACCACATTTACCTTCAGTATTCAAGATGTGGGAGTACCATGGATTTATATAAAGGCAATGTGATATTTTCTGTCTTATCTATCCCTTTCTTAATGATTCCCAATATACTCTTCGCTTTTTCGACTGCTGCTGCACATTGAGTGGATGTTTTCAGAGAACTATCCACGATTTCTTTCCTGAGTGGTAACAGCTAATTTAGACCCCACTCTGTGTATACTGGCCTTTTATGTAGATCAGCAAGTTGAGACAGGAGCTGCAAGCTCCTTCTGTCCTGAGCCCTGTCTTGTTACCTCCCCATAGAGATGGGGTAAAGGAAAGAGCGAGGGGCAGGAACAGGGGGGAGCGAGACACCCTGACATTAGCACCTCTCTTCCTCCACCTCTGCACAGCAAGCTGATGGCTCCTGAGAGCAGCTCCAGGGCAGAGGGTAGGAGCAGCACATGGCAGTGGGAGGAGGGACAGTTGAACTGCTGGCAACTGATAGCCTGCTGGGTGGTCGCCACATGAGCACCTTAGGGGAGCAAGGAGCTGATGGGGGGACTGCCGGTCCACCCTGGTTCCAAGCCCCTTCCGACTTGCTCCAATGGGCTGCTCATTCTTCAAGCAGTGGACAAAGCAGGCGGCTGCCAAACAACATTATAAGGGGGCATTGCACGACTTTAAATGAGCATGTTCTCTAATTGATCTGCAACTTAACAACAAAACAACATTAACAAGTGAGGAGTTACTTTATGTTGAACAGGACTGGTCCCGATACAGACCCCTGAGGGACACCACTATCTACCTCTCTCCATTGTGAAAACTGACCATTTATTCGTACCCTTTGTTTTCTATCTTTTAACCAGTTAGTGATCCATGAGAGGAACTTCCCTCTTACCCCATGACAGCTTACTTTGTTTAAGAGCCTTTGGTGAGGGACCTTGTCAAAGGCTTTCTGAAAATCTAAGTACATTATATCCACTGGATCCCCCTTGTCCACATGCTTGTTGACCCCCTCAAATAATTCTAGGAGATTGATGAGGCATGATTTCCCTTTACAAAAACCATGTTGACTCGTCCACAACAAATTATGTTAATTTATGGGTCTGACAATTTTGTTCTTTACTGTAGTTTCAACCAGTTTGCTCGGTACTGAAGTTAGGCTTACTGGCCTGTAATTGCCAGAATTGCCTCTGGAGCCTTTTTTTTAAAAATTGGCATCACATTAGCTATCCACCAGTCATCTGGTATAGAAACTGATTTAAATGATAGGTTACATACTACAGCTAGTAGTTCTGCAAAACAAAACTTGCCAATTTCACCGATTAATCCTATAATGTACTTTCACTGGTTTATTTTAATACTAGGATGAGTTAGTGGAAAAAAAATTATAACATATTCTTTGGGTTTTTTTAACAGACGAAAGTTGTACAGCAATTGTAAGACCAAGAAGATCCAGCTTTGAAGAGGAAATAGAAAACAAAGGTGCTCCAAAAGTTTTGTTTGAATATATGAGAAAAAGAGGCAGTACATTAGAACTTAGATATATGAAGGTTTATATTTTGAGTGTGCACAGGAAGAGCTAGATTGCGATAAGAACGAGGAGTACTTGTGGCACCATAGAGACTAATAAATTTATTTGGCCATAAGCTTTCGTAGGCTAAAGCCCACTTCATTGTTCAGATTTGTCAGAAGACCCAATTCAGAAAAGCTCTTAAACATATGCTTCACTTGAAGCCAGTGAGACTTAAGCACATTCTTAAATTTTAAGCAATTGCTTAAGTTTCTTGCCGAATCATGGCCACAATACAAATTAACAACATTTCAATCTGTCCAGACTTTGACCTACGTGTAGGGGTGGAAGAGTGCTTATGTCTTTTTGACCTTTAAATGTTTGGCCTTGGCGCTCACAAATCTGCCAGCTGTGCTGCTGGCATTTCTTATATGATATGATCCATTAAGAATTGGAGTAAGACCACCAATTCATGCAACATAGGCTTTGAGAGGGAGAAAACCATGGTTATGGTTTTTGTAGCTGACTTTTTCTTTTGAAAAGTCATTTCCATCCTTTAAAAATTTTTTTTAAAATTTTGATTCACAATAATATGAAGAGGTCGCTTTAAAGACTGGGATTTTAAAAATGACACATTTAATTTCTTCCTGAAAGCTACACCTTTATCATGGTGGTACATGATTGCCTGAACGATTGAAAATTTATTTCAGTGTGACCAGTTGCAGCCATTTGTTTACAAGTATTTTATCTCAAGGAAGGGATTATGTAAGATTTTTTTTTTTCCCCCCCAGCATCCAGATATTTGCATCCAGAGATTCGGAAGTGCTGTATGGCTGGAGTAAAAGAATCTGCTCTTGAGGAAACTTGCGATCAGAGGGCTGAGCGTATTAATAAAAAACTTCTTAGGTGCATAAAAGCATTCAAGGATTGCTGTGAATTTGCAACAAAACTACGGGAGAGTGAAACCCACAAAGTTTTAATATTGGCAAGAATGCGTAAGTTCCAAACTGTCTGTGAATGTATACATACATTTATGAGAGTATATCTTTTTTTTTTAGGATAATGACAGCCTTCTTGTAAGAACATTAAAACAAATTTTTTTAATTTAACAAGAAAAAAAGAAGCAAAGATTGTAGGCTGTATGATCACAGAAGTCAAAAACAGTGATTTTTGAGGTTGTGAGTGTAAAGCCTTAGGAATCATTGAATTGCTTTATTTGTTTCTCCTTTTCAGATTTTAAGGCTCTACTGGGATTGGACAAGCCAGAGATTCGAAGCTACTTCCCTGAAAGCTGGTTATGGGAAGTCCACCAAGTTCCTCCAGGGTACTATACTCTGAACCATTTTATGTCATCTGACTTGCAAGAGTTCAGCTGTTGCCTAGAATCTGAGGTGCCCCATTTTCTGAACTAGGATATCCCATCTGTTATTGAAAGCCTTTCTCAATACAGAGAAAGAAACCCTAATTCACTCCCCAACTGTTGAAGTGATCATGCTGCCTACTTCAGTCCTTGTGGAAGGTGTAATTGAAGTATGGGTAGGTATACCCATGCTAGCTAGATTAAAATTAGTACAGGTATGCCTGTCTGTGTCACAATTATACTTTCACTTGCATTGTTGACATACCCTCGCTGGAGAGGGTTCATATTGACTCACAAGGGGATAGATACCTTTGCTATGAATTTGCAGGGTTTTTTAGATTGACCGTATTTTTTAAAGAGAGTTTTTTTAGTTTTTCTGTTTTCCTCCCATGATTTGAATTCTTAGATCATTTTTTAGAATTGTATATTTATTCCATTTTTAAAAACATTGTTAAGAGAACATTCAAGTTTCAAAATAAAGCACTCCAAAGTTAGGAAATACCAGAATTAAGATAGTCGGTGCAACTTAAATTCTATCCTCTTGTGCATATACATTATGATACTACCCTTAACTACAAGAATTCTAGTCTAGTGGCCTGTCTCCCCACTCCAGGAATATGAACACAAATCTATTCCCTTGACCAAAGTAGACTGCTGGATCCCAGAGTCCTTTCCTTGTATGTCTCTCCATTCAGTGCCAGCTAGCGGCATCGCTCTCCTTTCCACGCTTCCTCTCCCGAACTGAGCCACTTGCTGGTTTTTATATTCACTTGATCAATCTCAGTTGGAAAGTAGATGATCAATCACAGGTGAGGCTGGGCCTGACTCCCCTTGACATTTTTTTCCATTATATCCCTGTGCAGGAAACTGGCCACCTATTCCCAGAGTGCCAGGCCTCAGCTCTCTTTTTATTCATATTAGTTCTAAAAACTCACTGATTTCTGCAAGGCCAGCCAATACTACGCTTAATTGAACAAAAATGTGTTTAGTGTTCTAAGTCAACCGCTCTAGGTCTCCTGTACAGCTTACCTGAATCTTTGACGCTGCAAACTCCTCTGCGCAGAGGCTGTCTTTACCTGCGTGTTGTGTAATGCTGAGCTAATTGTTGGTATTAACAAAGTAATAATAATTTATAAAGTTTACTAATTCTCTAAAACCATTTGTAATATAGATCAAAGGCCCTTTCAGTGACTCTGCCTGATTCTCTGACTACATGGGAAATACAAGGGGTTGGCATTTCAGATAAAGGTAAGCATTAGGACCTCACTATAGGTAACCAACATAATTAGTGAGCTTTTGGATTTAATTTTCTTTTGAAAGACTTTTTCCTTTCATAAGAACGGCCACACTGGGTCAGACCAAAGGTCCATCTAGTCCAGTATCCTGTATTCCAACAGCGGCCAATGCCAGGTGCCCCAGAGGGAATGAACAGAACAGGTGATCCATCCCCTGTCATCCATTCCTAGCTTCTAGCAAACAGAGGGTAGGGACACCATCCTTGTCCATCCTGGCTAAAAGCCATTGATGGACCTATTCTCCAGGGACTTATCTAGTTCTTTTCTGAACCCTATGATAGTCTTGGCCTTCATAACATCCTCTGCAAATTTTTCCACCTCACTCTTTACCACTTTTTCCAGATGATTTATGAATATGTTGAACAGGACTGCTCCCAATACAGACCCCTAGGGGATACCACTATTTACTTCTCTCCATTCTGAAATTTGACCATTTATTCGTACAATTCTATCTTTTAACCAGTTACCAGTCCTTGAGAGGATCTTCACTCTTATCCCATGACAGCTTTCTTTGCTTAAAAGCCTTTGGTGAGGGACCTTCTCATAGACTTTCTGAAAATCTATGTACACTATATCCATTGAATCCCCCTTGTCCACGTGCTTGTTGACCCCCTCAAAGAATTCTAAGATATTGGTGAGGCATGATTTCCCTTTACAAAAACCATGTTGACTTTTCCCCAGCAAATTATCTTCATCTTTGTGTCTGACAATTTTGTTCTTTACTGTAGTTTCAACCAGTTTGACTGGTACTGAAGTCGGGCTTACCGGCCTGTAATTGTCGGGATCACCTCTGTAACCCTTTTTAAAAATTGTTGTCACATTAGCTATCCTCCAGTCATTTGGTACAGAAGCTGAATTAAATGATAGGTTACAAATTACAGTTAATAGTTCTGCAATTTCATATTTGAGTTCCTTCAGAACTCTTGGATGAATGCCATCTGGGCCTGGTGATTTATTACTGTTTAGTTTATCAATTTGTTCCAAAATTCCCTCTGACACCTCAATCTGGGACAGTTTCTCAGATTTGTCACCTAAAAAGAATGGCTCAGTTTGGGAATCTCCTTCACATCCTCACCTGTGAAGACTGATGCAAAGAATTCATTTAGTTTCTCTGCAATGGCCTTATTGTGCTTGAGTGCTCCTCAACTTTTAATGCTCGAGTGCTCCTCAACCTTTGATGCTAGGAATCTGTGAGAATCTTTTATGGAAAAGCATCATGGAAATTAATTTTGGGTGGCCAGAAAGACCGTAATCAGAATAATCTGATTTAAAATCATGCCATCTAGTTTACTATTTTTTTCAATATGCTTGTTGTTTGAATATTTGTTATGTACTTCTCAGAAGATAATTTTTTTAAAAAATGTGAATATTTCTGCCTTAACTGCGATTCTGTTTTACAGTTGTCATATAGGAGGCTAAAGAGAAAAAGAAAATTCTGGAGTAAGATCTCTAGAGGAGGTGACTTAATTGCTTGAAGAGAGAGAGGAGCAGAGAGTTTGTGATAGATGGGGTAGTAGAGCTGAAAGAGAAAATCCTAGCACCTGGAAGGAGAGACCTGAGAAGAAGCCAGAGTAGGAGGACTGGAGCGAGCACAAGGAATTAGGCAGATAGCAACTCAGAAAGAGAAAGTGGAGTGAGTCCCTGATGATTTCAGAAAACCCAAGCTGACAATTTCAAAGTAGATTTTGTAGTTTGATAGGAAACCAGAAAGGTGACAAGGGTGTGAGGAGTGATATGGACCTGCTTCTTGGAATGAGATAATAGCGTGCATAAAATGTGTGTGTCTGCATATATCATATAGTGCTATTATGTTTTTAATTCTTCCTAGGTATATGTGTTGCTGATGCACTCCAAGTGCAGGTTTTAAAAGATGTTTTCCTGAGCATGCATATACCTTATTCTGTTGTGCGTGGAGAACAAATTGAGTTAAAAGGATCTGTTTACAACTACAGAAATTCCAGAACGATGGTAATTTGTGGATTTTCTGAATTTTATACAAGTAGTATTATGATGAACTGATAAAGGATTTGTTTCTGCAAGTATCCAGTCAATATGCATGAGTCTGGATTCTCCAGTTGTTACAAAATGCAGCATTGTACTTCATAATTTAATTAATTTTATTCCCGTAGCACCCATCACGTATTTGGGTGCAATTTGAAAGTTTTATTAAAAAATCAACTGCGTCCAAGCAGAAACAATAGCTGTGCTTGTACAATATTCTGGTGTGTGTCCTAGCCAGTTCTCAATGGTGAAAAAAGGAGTCCAGAACGGCATAAGTGGAACTGACACGTGAAATAATTTGCACTAAATTCTGAAGCCAGCTGCCAATGGACTCTAGTAACGTAATCATGGATGGAGTTTCTGAATAACTTCCTGAACTGAGAGGGCAGTGCTCCTGATCAAAGGTGGAAAAAACTTTAGGACTGAAGAGTAAACTATTTTGTACATGCACTAATGCATATACAAATGCACTAATCTTTGCATCTTTCTGCTTCACTCCCTATTCTTGTCCTTCCCTCCCACTGGTCAGGCACAGACTACATGTTTGAGGGCCAACAGTGTTAGCTTTGGTAGAAAGAATCTTGGACAGGACAGGGAAGAAGGGGTCAGTTCAGTAGTAGCAGCAGAAGCATTCAGCAACATCATAAAGCTTTCTCTTTCTGTAGCATACACCTTCTCTCATGTAAAAGTACAATGCACAAAATAATATTTTTAAAGATGGCTGCTGTACTAACAGGATGTCCCAGTTATCACCCTCACCTCCTTGCTTGGATGTCGTATCCTTTTTTCTTACTCTGTCTGTCTGTCTTTTTAAACTGTATGCTTTTTGGGGCATAGGGATTGCATCTTTCTCTGTGTTTTGAAATTACATAGCAACTTTTGTGTTCTATCCTAATTTAATAGTAAAAAATAAATAATATAACACTTCTGCTTCTGCTCAAAATTTGAGTTTGAAATTTCAAATGGAGGGTGGTTTTCTTGGTTACACATTTTTTGAAAGCACATAAATAATGTTGCCTGGAGATGTAATAGAAAAGCAAAATTTTAGGGGCGAAAAATACCCTGAAACAGAACAGTGCAACATTTTTCTGTAAATTTTCAAAGAAAAATGATATGCAAATGTATATACGATACCTAGCGCTATGGCTCCCTGATCCTTGGTTAGGGCCTCTATGTGCTACTATAATACAAATAATAACAATAATAATAAAGTTAAACATTTTTATACGTTGTTAACAATAATAAAATTGTTTGATGTTATCTAACACTGAATGTAACATTTGTTTTAATCTTTTAAAAACTTCTCTGATGTTTCAGTTCTGTGTTAAAGCAACAGTTGGAGATGGAATCTGTTTGTTCGAAGGCTCTGCAAGTGCGCATCAAAGGTTACAGAGTTGTAAATTTCAGAACCTAGATGGCCATTCTGTCGCATCAGTTACATTCAGAATACTCCCTCTGGAAATAGGTCTTCATATAGTCAACTTTACCTTGCTGGCTGAACAGAGCAGTGAAATTTTAGTGAAAACATTGCGTGTAGTGGTAAGACCAAAACCTTTCTTAGAACTCGTGCTCTTTTTGAATAGATTCAGTCATAATAAAGGAATGGTATTTTATAAATATATGAAACCAAAATATGAACTTAACTGCATTTGACTTGTGAAATCCAGAGATCATATGTAATTTACTTGTGCTGAAAAGTGCTTATCATTCTTTTGGGTGCTATAAAATAACAAGAAGTGACAGAGAGTCCTGTGGCACCTTAAAGATTAACTAAAGTATTAGAGCATAAGTTTTCATGGGCTAATACCCATTTTGTTGGATGCATGCATTTAGTTAGTCTTTAAGGTGCCACAGGTCTCTTTGTCACTTCTGCAATTCCAGACTAACATGGCTACCCCTCTGATTCGTAAAATAACAAATAATACACCTGCAAATAGCCTTGTCATTCTGTTTAACAGATCTACCAGTAGCAGCAGTTGTTAAATGATCTCCATTCTGATGTAGATATAAAAGGCATAAAACATTTGCCTGATCCTGCAGTCCTTTTCATATATAAAACTCTCATTGACTTCATTGAGAGTTCTGCCATGATGCAACTTCAGGATTGGGCCTTATGTGTTTACTTTTTTAAATGTATGGATTGCGGTGGTTGACAACTAGCAGGCAAATAGGTATAAATATGATGTATGTAACTTAAAATAAGCAAATAGAGTATAGAATATTGATGATGCAGTTTGCATCAGTTCTTCAAATACTTAAATACATTTATTGTAAAGATATATTTATTATAGTTTTATAATTCTCATAAGCTTTATTTACAT
This sequence comes from Dermatemys mawii, assembly GCA_007922305.1. NCBI lineage: Eukaryota > Metazoa > Chordata > Testudines > Dermatemydidae > Dermatemys > Dermatemys mawii. The sequence continues at coordinate 17,330,420 of ML677396.1, read as the reverse complement.
TGGTTGTTAAATTTGGTTGAAGATTTTTTTAAAAAAACAAATGGCTGGCAGTAGCAGCATAAAGCCTTTAAACTGAGAATTAGACGGAGATTATGTGGGTCTGACTGTATGATATTTTTAAAATTATTGCTTTAGTCAGCATGTTAAATTAAAAAAAAAAAGTATTTTGATGTACTGCTTAGTTTTGGCCTCATCTTGATTGCAGCCAGAAGGTATTAAAAGAGAACTTCATGCAGGCTTTTCTCTGGATCCACAAGGTGTTTATGGTATGGAAAGTGATTTTGTATCTTATTATTTGTTCTTTTACTCTACAATCTCAGATAAATATCAAAATCAATTTTTCTTTACGGCATAACATTCACATATCTCTACTGTGAAATTGCATGCCCTAGCATACAGTAACTGAGTCCCTTTCAAAGCAGCTAGCAATTTTATTATATTTTTTAGATTTTGATTAATTGGAATGGTTAGAGGAACATTTATTAATATCTTATATGGCATGCAGACTTAGATCCAAGTATGAGTTTAATTTGTTATGGAATTAGAGTCTGGATTTGAACGTTTTCAAAGTTTAGAGTTGTTTGGATCTGGATTTTAGACCCAACTCTAGTTTTCAGGATTTTTTTGTGTTTGTTAAATTGACAAATAGCTCTGGCTGCTGGGGTCTAAATTCTGCAGTTACATAGGTAATGCTGTAAATATGTTATATTGTGTTGTATGTGTATTTATTTCCAATTGCAGGTATAATCAGAAGACGACAAGAATTTCGATACAGGACACCATTAGATCTGGTCCCCAAAACAAAAATTGACAGAACTGTGAGTATAAAAGGTAAATTGGAATGAAATGTATGCAGTATTTTATATTTAGTTTCTATATATGTGCTTGTTCTGTCTTAATTTCTTTTTTTTTTTCCTGCTCTACCCACAACTTTCTTTTGAGAAAAGGTTATTTAGACCAACCTTTTCTATAGAGATTATATTGTCTTAAAATCCTATCTTTATTAAAAGATTTTAATAGAAAATGATTACAGTATCTCTAAATATTATGGGCCAAATTCTACCCTCAGATAGTTTTGCACAACTCCTATTTAAAGCCATGGTTACACTGGCACTTTATAGCGCTATAAAGCCCCCACGAGCGCTATAACCTACTCCCCATCCACACTGGCAAGGCACTAATAGCGCTATAACTGCTGAGTTATAGCGCTATTATTAATCCACCTCCGCATGGGGAATAAGGGCTGTAGCGCAGCTGCTGTAGCGCTACAGCAAGAATGTGGACACCCACTGCGCTACAAGTAATCTCTGGAGATGCCTAGAGCCATTTAAGGCAGTTGACGTCTCTTCCCTTTGTTTTGAACTCGGCTGGAGGAATGCGGAAGTACCTCTTTAGAGTTTCTTTCTTAAGTCGGCAGATAAGCAATGCAAATGTTTAAGGAGGGAGCCTGTGTGAAAACAAAGCCTTCTGTGAAGGGAGGCTCACTGACAGGCTTTCAGAAAAACGGAAAAACCACTGTCTCTCTCCTTCCGCATACACACAACGCGTCCCCCCTCACCCCCCTCGTTTAAAAAGCACGTTGCACCCAGCTGAATGCTGGGATACCTGCCCTAATGAGCTGCTCTTAATGCCGCATTAAGTGCCCCAAATGTGGCCATGCTATACCGCAGGAGCATCTGAGTGTGGACATACAATAGCGCTATACATATTACTGTATAAGGGGACCGCTATAACCTATAGCGCTATAATCTTGTAAGTGTAACCATACCCTAAGTCAATAAGAGCTATGCCTGTATTTCTGAGGCAGCAATTAACCATGTTGTTTTTCTTCACAGGACAACTTATGGGTGAGGTAATCTCTGCTGTTCTCAAACGTGAAGGTATCCAGTTTCTTTCTAATTTGCCCAAAGGCAGTGCAGAGGCAGAACTCATGAGTATTGCTCCAGTATTTTATGTCTTTCACTACCTGGAAAAGTCCGATAACTGGAATTTACTTGGCCCTGAAACCATAACATCAAGAGTTAACATGAGGAGGAAGATGAAAGAAGGTAGAAAAATGTGGTCTCCAGTTTCTGGTTTCATTTGAAAGTTCTAAGGACTTGTAGATACTGTTGGATAGGAAAGTTAATGTTTAATATTTGATGAAAATGTAATAAAGCTAATGTATTTTTTAAAAAATATTTTTAACTAAAACTGTGGGGTTGGCTATGTTTCACATAATGTTTCTGTAGTGACTAACTACAAAATTGCTTGAAGAACTGACACCTATGTTGCAAACCCTATAAAATATGATCTTATTTTATTTGGAAGCAGTAAAGTTTTAGTTGACATGCACATCTATGTAATTTAATGTTATCTCTTTGAGTTGGAAGTTAACCATTTGCTGCTTTTTTAGAAACAAAACAATTAAAGGCCAGTTATCAGAGAGGTTAATTTTTCTTCTGAGTGAAGAAACATAATTTGAATAGAAATTAGTGCTTCGGAAACCCTAAGTCTGCTTTATGTATATCTTAGGTATTGTCAGCATCCTGTCGTTCAGAAACCGAGACTTCTCATACAGCATGTGGAAAGACGGGACATCCAGCACTTGGTGAGTTAAAATAATCATTTTATTACATCAATTTGAAAGGTTTTATTCAGTCCTATGTTTCCAGTGACTAACATTTAAGGGACATATTTCTTAGTGCCATTAATCTGTGCCCAGTACTTCTTCAATGCCACTATTAGTTCCACTTATGGATCATGGGCAACATTTTTGCCTAAGTATTTAAAGGAGAAGTGACTCTTGGTGACTAATTCCTGATGGTTCAGAGAAGGGTGAAAAATCCTCCACGATATACCAAGACTATTGTACAGTATTGTATTTAAGGAAAAATCACCATTCTGTGCTCTGTAGAAATCAGCTCACACACTGCAGCATAAGATTTGATTAATTTTATTTTAGAATGCAAATTTAAAAATACTATTGATCATTGTCACTGGGTGCCTCTGTAGCTACCCAGTGTACCTCACTGCCTGGCCAGCTCATGTGTCCTCACAGATACACACTCCAGGTTGTTACCTTTTCACCATCAGATGTGTATTTATTTATTTCTTTGCAAAGCATAACAGTGTACTGCAATCTTATAGCAAGAGGAGGTTTCCCTACAGCTTTCACTGTTCAGGCCAGTCTCATTGTCCAGCTATGCTCGAAAAAGCACAGGAGACAGTGCATGTTATTTAATTAGGTCACAACTTTATTATTAATTTTCTGGCAGATAAAAGTGTATGGTGTGGGTAATTCCGTGATCATTTCAATATACACCTGGGGCTTTGATCAGTTTTCCCCTTTCCCATCCTGGTCCCCAGCCAACCCACTGCTGGGACCTTACGATGCCCCCCTCCACTCAAATGAGGGTTAAGGTGGGATATAAAGGGGGGGGGGGGTTGGCTCCCTGCCATGCCAGTCTTAGGAGTCCCGAACACTCCAGTTTCCACTCCTTTAACGCATACCTCCTTTAAATCCCTTACTAATCCCTTTATCTGATCACCGAATCCTTTCTCTGCAGAATATCTGCATTGGATGTCCACCACACATTTATATAATGAGTTGTGGCATTATAGATTAATCCCATTCCATGTTTGCCCTAGCTAAGTCCCCCCTGAACCCGCTGTGGAGAAGGTGGAAAAAAACCCACACTCTGCCTTGATCAATCTGTTGGTGAGGAGAAAATTCCTTCCCAGCCGCCCAAGAAAGGAACAGCTAGTGCAGTGCCCACAGCAGATCCTGACCAGACCTGGTATTTTACCACTTCCCTAGATGGGAGTGTAGATGCTTCTCCAGTTACTTTTGCTGCAGCTGTGGTGGGGATGGGTCAGTGTCCCTGCACTGATGTGCTCCGCAGCTGCAGCAAAAGTAACTCTTTGCCTCTCTACCCCTTAAAGAGGTGGACACCTTTCCCCAGGAAACCAGACAATTCCTCTCCTCCCCCAACTTAAAGTGTGGAGCAGTCATCCCCTGAGCTTTGCTTCTGAGTTCCCCCTTGCTTCCTGTTTCTTCCACTTATATCCTCCCATCATTAGCCCAGTGATTACAGGTCCTCAACAGAAAGTGTTTAATTGCTCCTAGCCTGCAGCTTTTTTCATGCTGTAGCCACATCAGTGACCAGTTGCTACTCAGAGTACCTTGTCACAAGCATACATTTCTCCAGCAATTCATGGGTTTAATTGACCCATGGCAACATATAGTAAACCCATATCTTGAGTAATGCAAGTTTGTGCCTAAATAGGCGCTCTCTATCTATCTTGGTATTTAAACTCCCATTCCCCCCCCCAAATCACCCCACACTGAACAAAACATCTATATTTTGCTCAATTTTCTTCACAGGTTGACAGCTTTTGCCTTAAGGATTTTTGGACAAGTTAGTCTGTACATTACTCTGGATCAAATTTCTGTTTGTAATTCACTGATATGGCTGATTGAAAATTGTCAAATGACAGATGGGGCATTCAAAGAACTTTCAAATTATCAGCCGGTAAAACTACAGGTATGACAAGTAAACATATATTTTATTTGTGCATATATTAAAGATGAAGTTGCTGTAAGGTACTCCATTATTTGAAACACAAGCTGTTTTAGGCCTTGAGTCAGCAAAGCATGTAAGCAAGTAGTTAAATGCTATGCTGAATCAGAGGTTTACAGATAGTTTTGCTATAGTTCACTGAGTTCTAATACATGTTCACACATCTCTCCTTCTAAAATCACTTTTACAATAGCACAGTCTTCCACACTTCACTATATATTTCAGCTACAGCTACCTGTATGTTACTCCTTGGATGCAGTGAAAGTAACATAATATATTATCTTTTTCTAATCATGATATAAAAGTCCTGAAAAAATATTGGCTTGTCATTTACCTTTACATGTATTTTTGGTCTAGTCTGTCTGTTTGTATTTTTTAAATAAATTAACCTTTTCACAAAAGAAGACTTCTTTTCAGTGTAAAAGTAAAATTGCTATTGGACTGATACGTCTTACAGAAATTTTTCTTCAGTTCCTCACCTAAACTATAAAATATTCTTTTTATCAATTGACCTCATTGTTTCTAACTAGCTTTATTTACACATTTTTTTAGGGTACTTTTCCTAAAGAAGCCAAAGAAAAAACTTTGTATCTCACAGCTTTTTCTGTTATTGGACTTGCAAAGGCCATTCACTTATGCCCAACACAGGTATGTAATGCTTTCCTTTCTCCAGTGAAGCCACAGGCAATCATATTCTCAGCTTCTGTGTTCTGCTGTCCTTAGATTTCCCCCCCTCTCCTTCCCCCTTCTCCCCAGCCCTGCCCCAGAGGCAAATCAGGATTGATCATGAGCATTTATGATTCTCTCTCAACCCAAACCACTCATAGACCAAAGCTCTTCTCTTTTATCATAAGAGTTACTTCTAGTGTCGTGTTAATATATACATGGTGATCTAGCTTTTAGTGAGCCCCAATGGTGATGCAACTTCGAAAATAAGAACATAAGAAAGGCCGTACTGGGTCAGACCAAAGGTCCATCTAGTCCAGTATCCTGTCTACCGACAGTGGCCAATGCCAGGTGCCCCGGAGTGAGTGAACCTAACAGGTAACGATCAAGTGATCTCTCTCCTGACATCCATCACCCCCCTCTGACAAACAGGCTAGGGACACCATTCCTTACCCAGCCTGGCTAATAGCCATTAATGGGCTTAGCCTCCAGGAATATATCCAGTTCTATTTTAAACTCTGTTATAGTCCTAGCCTTCACAGCCTCCTCAGGCAAGCAGTTCCACAGGCTGACTGTGCGCTGTGTGAAGAAGAACTTCCTTTTATTTGTTTTAAAGCTGCTGCCCACTAATTTCAATGGGTGGCCCCTAGTTCTGCTATTGTGGGAACAAGTAAATAACTTGTCCTTATTCGCTTTCTCCACACCACTCATAATTTTATATACCTCAATCATATCCCCCCGTAGTCTCCTCTTTTCCAAGCTAAAAAGTCCTAGCCTCTTTAATCTCTCGTCATATGGGACTCGTTCCAATCCCCTAATCATTTTAGTTGCCCTTCTCTAAACCTTTTCTAATGCCATTATATCCTTTTTGAGATGAGGAGACCACATTTGTACACAGTATTCAAGATGTGGGTGCACCATGGTTTTGTATAAGGGCAATAAGATATTCTCCGTCTTATTTTCTATCCCTTTGTTAATGATTCCTAACATCCTGTTTGCTTTTTTGACCGCCGCTGCACACTGCATGGACATCTTCAGAGAACTATCCACGATGACTCCAAGATCTTTTTCCTGAATAGTTGTAGCTAAATTAGCCCCCATCATATTGTACATATAGTTGGGGTTATTTTTTCCAAAGTGCATTACTTTACATTTATCCACATTAAATTTCATTTGCCATTTTGTTACCCAATCACTTAGTTTTGCAAAAGAACAAATCAGGTCATTTTACCTGGGGATTTGATTGTAGAAGGTACTGTATAAATACATAATGTCTTGGTAATATGATAGATGATTATTCTTCCAATACATATAACCTCCTGTTCACCTTTTCAGAAAATCCAAGAAGCTAAAAATGCAGCAGAAGAGTATTTGCTGAAAAATGTGCAAACTGCCCAAAGCACATTTACCTTGGCAATAGCTGCTTATGCTTTAGCTCTCATGGATTCAAACCATCCTGGTGCACGCTCAGCCTTCTCTTCACTGAAGAAGGAAGCTCTTGTAAAAGGTGTGACTCAGTAAACTCTCTCTCCAACCTAAAGAACGTGTTACTGACGTAGATGATCTGTAAGTAAGTGAGATAAGTTTGCAACACAGATGAACTTGACCATAAAGATTCTTTCAGATGAATTGAAATATTTAATAAGCTATAATATATGTTCTTCTTTGAGAGCTTGCTCATCTCGATTCCATTGTAGGTGTGCATGTGCCCATGTGTGCGGTCGTTTGAGGTTTTTGCCTTAGCGGTATCCGTAGACCCAGCTGTGGCACCCTCTGGAGTGCTGCATTCATGCCGCAGTATATCATGTGTCGCGGGCTCTATGCCCTCACAGTTCCTTCTTAGCACCCATGGTGGTCAGTCGGCACACCTCTGTCCCTGGCTTCACAAGCGGCCAGTGATTTCTATTCTATCCTCACTTGATGCTTCTAGCTGTAAATAGTTAATTGTTTCATGGTGGCTGATGCCACTTCCAGTTTACAGCACCCCCCTTTGACCTGTCCTCAGCTCCCAAGGTATTCACAAAATGCATGGCACTGGTGGCTGCTTATTTGAGACGTCGGGGAATCCAGATCTTCCCATATCTGGATGACTGGCTCATCAAGGGCAGGTCTCCGGAGAAGGTGCCCGCAAAGGAGCCTTGATCTGGTACATTCCACCTGCGGTGACCTGGGCCTGTTAATAAACACAGAAAAGTCCACATTAACCTCAGTCCAACACATAGAGTTCATTGGTGTCAGAAGGGTACTGGCCTGCTACATAGATAGAAAGAAGCCGTTCCGTAAGTCAACGCAGTTATTCATTGCTGTCGCAGACAGGATGAAGGGTTGCCCAGTGTCTGCCCAGAGAATATCATAGTGGATCACTGCCTGCATCCATGTTATGAGCTGGCGAAGGTGTCCCCGCTGGCGATAGCGATGGCTCACTCGAGTAGGGCATAGGCATCCTTGGCAGCCTTTCTCGCTCAGGTGCCGATTGAAGAAATTTATTGGGCTGTCATCTTTCCACACATTCGCTTTGCACTATGAGCTGATTCAGCAAGCTCAAGATGACTCTGGTTTCGGCAGAGCTGTGTTCCAATCTGCAAAACTGTGAACTCCAGGCCCATCTCTGTGTTCGAGTCACCTAGCATGGAAATGACATGAGCAAGCACTTGAAGAAGAAAAAACGCTTACCTACCTTTTGTAACTGTTGTTCTTCAAGGTGTATGGCTCATGTCCATTCCATTGCCTGTCCCTCTGTCAGAGTAGTCAGCAAGAAGGAACTGAGAGGACGTAGGGCCGGTGGTGCCTGCTATACTGCAGCAAGAGCACGGTACTGCAGGGGAAGCTAAGGCAAAAATCTATGACGACTGTGCATGTGGGCATGTGCACGCCTGCAATGGAATGGACATGAGCAATGCATCTTGAGGAACAACAGTTATGAAAGGTAGGGAACCTTTTTTTTTTTTTCTTTAAAAAATTTATATAACCATAGAGTTTCCATCTGCTTTCAGGAAATTCAGTGGGGGAGGGGGGGGTATTGAATAGTGTAAAAGCTGATTGATGACTGTTATAGTAATTTGTATGTACTTAGGGGTACATTAGGGCCGTATTAGGGCTGCCTTAACAAAAGCAGTGGGATGCAGAGAAAACCTAGATGAACAATTCTCTTGCCTTGTGGCCCTCATCAGCATTTTCATTTCAAAATGCACAATTCAGTTCCACTACAAGTTGCTGGTCCTAACAGTTTTTTAAATATTTAGTTTCTGTTAATGTATACAACATATAAGTATAAAACATGAAAATTAATGGTAATGTAGTTAAAAATCACTTGTTACTGATTTGTAAATATCCTATAATACATTAAACTCCTCTATTGCCAAGATCAACAGAACACAAATCTACCACCATTTGTTTCACAATGAAGGTAGCAACAAAGGAATAGCATCTACCTTTCCTGTTAGAGAATGAGATCGTGTTTTGCACAGTTCAGGTTATATTCTGAGGTTGAAGTAGACTTTGGGCATAAAGGGAGCACAACTCCATCTCTGCTAAAAACAGAGGGATAGCTCCCCTTCTCTCCCTGACTTGGGTAAGCGGTACCTGCCCCCTTCCAGCTTGGCTTGTGTGGTGAGAGCTCCCCCTCCTGTTACAATCTACTTTAACCCCTCCTGATATTTTATTACTCTTCCAGGTGACCCTCCTGTTTATCGTTTTTGGAAGGATACTTTCACTAAACTAGATAAATATGTTCCTAATGCTGGCACAGCGCAGATTGTTGAAACCACTGCTTATGCCTTGCTAACCACTCTGCTGAGTGGGGACAAAATCTATGCTAATCCAGTTGTCAGATGGTTGTCTGAAGAGCAAAGATATGGTGGTGGATTTTATTCCACTCAGGTGTGTTTTTAAATGTTTCTCTCCCATTCTTCAGATGATGAAATCAGAGAAGCCTTAGTAGGGTAATACATGAGTCAAACTGACAACTTATGTGTCCTGTATGTTGGGTGGGAATCAACGGAAATTAGTAGCATGACCTTCAGCTGCAGGAATATTACGTCCTTAGCAGTACGTGCAAATCATTACTCATATATATGCAGCTCACTCCATTGACTTTAGATCCAGACAGATGAAAAAAACTGTACCAGGAAAAAACTCATTTTGACCAAATTTCTACAAAACCAGTATATTTTGTGACACTGAATTTGTCATCACTTTTCACAAAAAGTGAAAATCTGTATTTACAAGTGAAAAACTTTTTCTATTAAAAACAGAAAATTCACTTGTGCTTTTTAAAAAATGATTAATGGAATTTCAGTGTTTTCCCATATGCTTTCTGACAAAAAATCACCCTTCACCAAATTTGTTAATTCTTGCAAACTCTCTGTTTTCACAAGTAAAGAAATCTATGAAGTGAAAAATGATGATATAACAATTTTGCACAGCAATAGTTGTGTTTATTTACTAGCTTGCTTACTTTTAAAACATCTTTTTCCAGGAGCTGTGCACATATTTACAAACTTTTAGTAAAAAAATAAATTACATAAACATTCCCACAAAGATAGTGTTAAGTATCCTATCGTTTCATTAAGAGTATAATAAAGCACGATTAAACTACTTAGTTGGTTAGAGTTACCACTATCTGTCTTCCTAAATAAGTGCCAGAGTAAAATGTGTAGTAATCAATTTTGTTACAGTTTTGTTTCCATTCCATTATTAATTCTTTCTAACTGATTTTTGACAGGACACAATTAATGCCCTCGAAGCCTTGACTGAATATTCCCTTCTCATTCAACGTCTTTCACTGAACATGGATGTCAAGGTGGCTTACAAGAGTTATGGAGACCTGCAGCGCTATAAACTGACAGAAGAAAATTACATAGGAAGGACTGTGGAAGTGAGTGAATAGTTTTACCTTAGAAAAGTGAAAACAAATCTTATTAATAACTTACAAAAATTCCTTTTAGAAAGAAATAAAGTCTAGACATATTTTAAAAAAAGAAAACGTGTCTGTGAAAAATACGATTTGATTAACTGTTGTCTTCATCTGCTAAAATTTAGTTGATGCAGCAAATGATTAAGAGTTTCACTGATTCAGGACCGCATTCTTGAAACACTTATTTACATGAGTAGTCCCATTGAATTCAGTAGGACTACACAAATGTGTAAACTTGCATGTGCAAACAGTGTGATTGGCCCTTTGCTTGTAAACAGAAATGTAAAAACGACCATCAGATCCATGTGACTTCTACCTATTGGACTGCTGATTGTAGTATCTTAACTATTACTTTGCAAATATTTATATTTAATGTCAAATCATATTTATGTTTGCATCTTTAGGCACCTTTGCACGATGACATATATGTAAGCACTGGGAGTAGTACTGGCGTAGCAACAGTACATGTAAGTGGTTAAGCAAACATTTTTAAAGAAATGAAGCCCTTTTTTGGACTTGTCAATATGGGCAATGAAAGGAATACAGAGGGGTTTCCTCTATTTCCCTACTTCTGTTCCCTGGACCAAAGTATCAGAAGCCATTTGGGATATGCGTAGATCTTGTATAAGACGGTGCAGCTCCATTTGAAATCATTAGTTACACCTGCTTTTACACCAACTCAACTCGTTTGTCTTAAATCATGTGACTCCTAAACTATATTGTCTAATTTTGGAAAATTTTGACAGCAGTAAAATAATTAAATTACCTCAGGTGATTTATTTGTAGGTGAGACAAGCGATGGAAATTCTTCCCTCCTCCCTGACTTATCTGTTCCATAATTCTAAATATTTAGGCCAAAATTTGTAACAGTGCTTACCAATTTGGAGTGTGCAATTGGAGATGCCAATTTCTAGGTGCCTCAGGTTGGGCACCCAAAAATGGAGAACCCCCAAATTAGTGAACATTCTTGAAAAACTTTCCCTCAGTAACTTTGTAATAGAGAATGTGCCTTCTCTTTATCTATTTTTCAGTGCTTTGTATTATTGTTTATAAATTATATTATAATGCTATTATGACATACTATTTATCCTTTGGCTTCTGTACCTCCAGGTATTTTACAAATTAATAATTGATTATTGCCTTTTGGAACAGAACAATGCATAATTCACAAAGGCACGTCAATAAGATGGTTGATATTTGTTGTTCTTTTATAATATAAACACAGGACCACAACCTAGTCTCATTCGCACAGGCTGTACGTTTCAATTATTCTGTCATCTCTTTGTCCCTTTTCCTCTGCAATTTTCAAAGAGTTTTCATTACTGTATACCTATATATTAACTTGCATGTGTGATATATTGATGTATACTTCGAGTAGTGTCCCTATGGGTGTGCCACTTCAGGACACGTGCCCCATGCACCTTTGATCAGTAATTTTCAGTAACAGTGCCTGTTTGGCCCAGCATACACACCAGACATCTTCATGCACTGTACAGAGTATACATAGAACTGCATGAGTGAACGACCCTCTGTTCTTTCTCAGCTGCCCTATGGCCTCAGACAGAGCATCTAGTGTGCCTGCTTTCAGCCTACCAGTAGCTTAACCTTTTTTATTCTGGTTTTCATATAGTTTAGTTTACTAGTTTGTTTATTTTATTTTATTAGTCTGGTAGCCCTTTTTTTTTTTTTTTTAATCTGGGTTTTTTTTATTTTTTTATTTGAACACCCTTGTTCTCCTCCACTTTTGAATGACTCTGTCTTAGGGGTGGTCATTATTTGTTATCCAGGATCCCCACTGCCTTTTTTCTGAAGGAAGTCCATCTCCATGAGCAATGGACATTCTCAGTGCCTTCCCTGGGAGACACCCACATACTGCCAAAGTGTAAGATCTGCACTTTTTAAAAGAGCAGATCTAGGGAAATCAAATTTAAATTGCTTATGATGGAGCCCTAAGACCATCATCAGATCTTGGTTCAGAGAATCACTTGTACACTGGCTTTCAAGTGCACTTAGTTTCCCATTGACCTTGATATCCCATGCACTGGGATCTTCACAGGCTAAAGGTACGAACAGGCTCCAAAGAAGAGGAGTTCTGTATCTTCCACCAGAGCTCTCGTCAGAGAAATCTCAGTCACCTCAGAGAATAACTGTTCCTTAGGAGACCTTAGGTCCCAGAGAGAGAGGATATCTTTGAGGCTCCAAGATGATGCTCTGCTACTGGGAGCTCATCAGAGACTTCAAGCTGGTCAAGAGATGCAGTACTAAACATGCTTCAGTGTTGACATTGGTGCCTATAAGACAGGATAATTCCAGCAGAGAATGTAAGTACACTGCTTCTAGGAAGCTGGGAAGCTTGTGATCCCCAAGCACTTTAATTCTAGGAAACTGGAAACATCCACCTTGGTACCAGTAGAGAGTGCTTTCTCCCCCGTGCCAGAATGTTCTCAAAAGTCATGGCAGATGGTAGCCGTTCATTTATGGCAAGTAGATATGATCGTCTTCCTTCTCAGTGACTGGCTGTCCAAGGGCCAGTCGAATGATGAAGTTCCTTCCCCAGTACAAACCACCTATTCCACAAGTTAGGTCTTCAACTCAACATCAAAAAATCTACTTTGATCGCAGTACACTACAAGGGTTTGATTTCATAAGGGCTTCTCTGGATGCCGTAACAGGCAAAGCTTATCTGTATGTGGTAAGGTTTATGGCCCTGACAAACCTAATTTCCAAGGTTCAAATAAGCCCCCAGACACTGATATCTAATTCTGCGTATTACTGTCTGCCGTTGATCATCTCCAAACGTGAACACCTGCTTATCAATTTTGAGAATTGTTTGCTGTGCATGTTTTCTGTTAATTGTCTATTTTATTTGTACATTTATAGGTGAGGACTGTATATCATAAATTCAGTACTTCTGAGGAGACATGTAACTTTGAGTTGAAGGTCAATGTATTGACAGATAAAGGTAAAGAGTTAGTGGTGTCTTTTAAAAACACGTTTTGTTTTTTAAATTAGTCAGGACTGTACAGGAAAATGCATCTTGATTAACAAAGTGGTCAGTGTTATCCTGGGCATATAACTTTACCTTCCATCCAATCAATTTTTGAGGTCATTCATAGCTGTTAATTTAACAGTGCACAGCTGTTATCTTGCAGAAGAAGGCTCTGGGGGAGGAGGTCAGTGGGTTCAATTCTGCAAGTACCATGCACTTAAGTTAATCAGTGTGAGTTTCATTTATTCAAGCAGATGTATAAGTATTTTGCTGGTTCAGATTATAAAAACTAAAATTTTGGCTAAGGTATAAATGAAAAATTATGTTGCTTATTCATTAATAAAACGTGGATTCCCATTAAAAATTGGCTGAAAAAATTTCTGAAAAATATTTGTCTTCTGAATACAAAAATATTTCATGAGAACCCATTCAGATAAGTATGTTGTGGACTGGACAGCTGCTTCTGAAGAGTTATAAATTATTTGTTCTATTTAACATACGAAAGGTGAAAGAAGACAAGATGATGACCAACCTGAACGTTTAGAGGCCTGCGCAAAGTAAGTACAGGTGATTTTTCAACAACATAACTGAACTTTTCAATACTTCTCATGTCTCGGTATCTTTTAGGTTTAATCCAAACTCTAAACTTCCTGGATTCCTAGCTCTTTCCTACTCCGGTATCCCCACACACGGGTGAAATTCCCAGCTGGTACTTAAGTAATTTGGAGCAGTGCCAAAGGTTACTATGAAGAGGTTACTTGTGCATTTCCTATTTGCTGAATGTTCAAAACTGTAGCCTTAACTTACTTTAGAACACACATTTATACTTAATTTCCCTCACTTTTGAAAAACAAAATTAGAAGGAAAAAAGGGATTAAAACGTTCATCATCCACTTCCTAATAATTGCCACCTTGTGTTACTACTGCTCTGACCCTTGTTTTCCTCTTTATACCCCTTTTTATGTGCATGTGCATAAGGATGTGCAGGATCAGGGTCAAAGACTGTAAACTCTCTGGGTTAGGGACTCCTTTAATTTTATGTTTGGATTTAGCCTCTGGCCACTACTATAATGTAAATAATCATTGTAATCTCTATTGATTTTATTGGTGTAAATCTGGAGTAGGTCAGCTGAAGACAGTGAAGTTGTTATGGATTTCAATGGCATAAATACGAGTAGAATTTGCCCAGAGGCTTTTCTGAGGAGCATGCTGTCAGTTCTAAGTTTTGATTCCATCTATAATCAATTTTTTATCCATTTAGGTACAAGCCTAGTGAGAGAGAACCACAGTCAGGGTCTTCCCATGCAGTGATGGATATAACTTTGGTTAGCGGACTGGAAGCAAATACAGAAGATTTATCCACTGTAAATATTAAAGAACATTTTACCTTTACCTGCAGTATTTATTGTCTCTCTGCTTTATCTCTTTTTATGGTAGTAGTGCAGATTTTCAACATTGTTGCTATCTTATTGCAAAGCATTTTTCTCATACTAATTGGAATAGTTTACCTGAGTCTAGATTCTAGGTTTTGCCCATTATTGGCCTTATCCCACAGTTAAGTCAATGGGAGTCAATGCCTTGGAGAAATGGGAGACAAATATGAAGTTTGGATATGGACTCAGACTTCACCAAAGTTCAAGAATATTGAGATTTCATAGTTTTAGTACATTTCTTCTTATTATTATTATTGTTGTTTTTATCCCAAGGGGATGAAAAAACTGTTGAGTTAAAGTATGGAATTGTTCATCATTAGGATCACATGGCGATACTAAAGTAACTGAAGATCCATTTGTATAAAATGTTTTACTCCCCAAAACCATGCTAAAAACCATTAAGCATAAAACTTTTGTGAAAGACCATGTAAAATCTTTTTAATTAGCTGATAAATCCTTTCTCTTTTTTCACCCCTAGCTTGCAAGTGGAGTTGATCAGGTGATAACAAATTATGAGATCAAAGATGGACATATTGTTCTACAGATAGATTCGGTAGATCATGTTTTTTATTTCCTACTATTATTCACAATCAGAAGAACTATTTTATTTCTTTGGTAACACAGAGCTTCCTTTTGATGTATTTCTAATTCATGCATCCTTCAAACAGGTGCCAGCTAATAAATTCATGTGTGTTGCATTCCGAATAGGGGAGATTTACCGTGTTGGAATGCGGAGCCCTGCCACATTCACGGTGTATGAATATCATGCACCAGGTATGTGTTCTAGTTCTTCAAATTCTCATCTTTTGCTCTCAGAAGATTCTTTGGATCCTGTTAAGAAACTAACAGTTTCTCCCTTTTCCACAACTTTTAACCTTCATTATATTAAGGCTTATGTCACAGCCACCATCTTTCTGGCTGAAGAGGTCTGGATGGTACTCTCTTAGAATTCAACTTTTAGATGCATTTATTTTTTCCTATTCAATTCTGTAGATAAACAGTGCACCATATTTTATAATCCCTATGGAAATGACAAACTTCTGAGACTGTGTGAAGGAGCTGAGTGCAAATGCATGGAAGGTAAACTTTGTGAAAAATGCCATTCTGTTGCAGTTAGTTGGAGAATACAGCTTAGTGCTTTGGGATCCTTGTGGATGAGAGCACTATATAGCAGTGAAAGAAGCTATATATTCTATTTCAGAACAGCAAACGCTGCCTTTGCAATAAATTAAACATTCATTACATCCTAAACTTCAAAAAGAGAAGTATGGAGTTTAGCTGCACAACTATCATTGACTTTAGTTCCAATGACTAAATGGGAATTGAGTAGCTTACCTCCATTGCTGCTATTTGAAAATTTGTGTCTGTGTTACAGATTGCCAGGAGCAAATAGAAATTAATTATACTTTAAAAGTGAGCTTGTGCTGATGTTGCTTCCTAGCATTAACATATTATCTCTTTCACTAAACATAGCGGAATGCAGTCAAATGCAAAAGAAATTAGATCTGACAATAACTGCTGATAGGAGAGAAGTTGCATGCCAGCAAGTCATTGCATATGGTAAGATTTGAATGATCAGTACATACTACTTTGAAAAACAAATGAACACTGTGTAATGGGTGATGATGAGATGCTACAGAGTGCACTTTTCATATTTTTATATATGTTGCATTGAAAGATTCAGCATTTTTCAGTCTACCTGTAAGAACATTGGAGGCACGTGACTCTTGTTAACAACAAGATGTACTTGTAGAGGTGAACATTCCCCATTAGTACCTGTAAATTGAAATAATTCAACCTAGAAAAAGGCAACTTCTGTGGAAATTACATAGAGTTAATGGTTCCAGTCTTTGAAGAGCTGCCTGTTTCTTAAAAAAGATCTGAGGGCTCTCAACTCCTGCTCAAGTCAATAGGAATTGAGGTTGCTGAATACCCCTCAGGATTAGTTCCAGTACTTTATCAGAGACTGTGTCTGTAGATCTATCGAGGTAAAGACAGTTTTCAATATATGTCTTTCACCAAGTATTCTTTAAAATCAAACACATTTTTTTCAGAATCAAAAATCAAGGCCCTTGGTTATTTTCAGCTAACTTTTGCAAAGTAAATTACCTCATTTCAGATATGTCTGCAACGCTGAGGGTTTGTTACAGGCTGTGTTAATCTTGTTTCATTCCTGTGAAAGAGCAGCATCCCACTAAAATTGAAACTATACAACACATAGATTTCTCATTTTGTCTGCCAAACTAGGCAGGAAAGGGTGCGAGAAACCTTTCCCCTGTTAAAATGAAATCAAAAATAGAAGCACAGTTTTACACTAATCCCAGTGGATAATGTACTTGCCCATACACATACACTGTGTTTCTCTGGGTTTTGTAAGGGTCTCCGAACAGTGATGATTTGATGTGCTGTATAATGTGTTCTAATACTTAGGCACATATAAGGCAAGCTGTGAACAAAGCATCAGAGGTATTTGAGTTTCCTGTAATTTGGTTAAAAGCAGATAATGTAATCCCTAATATTCGTCTCACCTAGAATTTAATTTTTTGTTGTTTGCTTTTTAAATGTTACCCCCAAAATACAAAAAGAGGAAACATGTCCCATAGAGTTATTTAAACATATTTTTGTTTTTTAAAGATTTATCAGTGTTGGGATCAGAACCATGTTAAGGATTTTGACTTTAACCATGTTTTAGTCTAGCAGCATTCTAGCATGGCTTCTGACCTGTCTGAAACTGCAATTTTTTCTGATAATATGCTAACCACACCATCCTCTCATCTAACCTCTTGCTAATCTGTAACATGGTTCTATGAGGCAGTTCCCAGATTTAAAAAATCCACTTGAGTTATGGAAATCCATGCTAGATTCATGTTAAAAAATATATGCTTGTAGCTAGCATAGTTCTGTGCAAGTGTTAGTGAAATGTTAAATCGTGTATTCTCTGTCCCTAGCAAAAACAATTATTTTTTTCCCCAGAACTAATCCTTTGTAATTGGATTTGAATATCTGTAAATTATTACATCAGTTCCTTTGTGTCTATGTCTACAGATTTTTTAAATTACTTCAGCTATTAGCCTAATAAAAACACTGTTGTTATGCCTGTTTGTTAATGATTGGTTAAAAATTCAGATAGTTTTGAGTAGCAGAGGTCTGAATGAATTTAGATGCCATGGAGACTTTCAATTGAATCTAGTTTTAGAGCAATGACATTGGATGAATAATACTATGGCATGTAATAGACTAAAGAATTGTAGCATAAAAAACCTTGATTGTGATTAAAAAAGTGTGTATATGTGGTTGAATTAGGATGGTTTCGTTTATTTTTTGTATTACAATGTACTGCTATTTTACAAGGACACTGAATCTTTTCTTTGTAGTCTATAAAGTGAACATCTTGTCCTCCAGTGAAGAAGGTAGTTTTATTAAGTATACCGCAACTCTTCTGGATCTCTATAAAAGAGGTGAGAGTTCTAACTGTAATGTATTTAATCATTTCATTCACAATGAGGACTCCCTTCAGTGACCACTCAAGCAGCAGACAAAAATCAGTGCTAAGTGGTATCCGAATAAAGGTAGAGAATAGTTGTACTCTATGAATTTGAAGATTCTTTGGGTTGATATTGTTAGGCTAGTGTCTTTTCTACAACCAGTTTCCTCGTATTTAAGCTTTTATTAAAACTGTTGTTATTGCTGCTGTTTATGGTGGAACCTGTGCTGAGTATCTCACAATCTAGGAAGGCAACAAGTAGACAGTGATTCAAGGAAAGGAAACAATAATTCTTGCTTTTATAAAGTAGAATCTGGATGCAGCAAAGTTGGCAGGGAGTGGGAGTTGCGTGTCTTCTCATGCTTTACCATTTGCAATTGCAATTATCTTGGTAAACACATTTGGTTTGTGTAAGGCTGCTTTTGGAAGTCAAATTGCCACCTGCTTAATGTTTCTAGAATGATTCCAAAGGGCTGGAAATCCATGTTTTGATTTATCTGAATTTCCCCGTTACGTAGTTAGTGGCTAATGAAATGGCTTGGCTTTGCCCTCTTATGATAAATAGTAAAACCAAATCAATATGTTATGCCTAATTAACATGTGTGGCCCTGAAAAATTGAAGCCAGTTGTTTTTTTAATCATTCTTTCTATGAAATTTTCCAATGTAATAACTGCATTCCCTTCAACTCCAGGAGAGGCTTTTGCCCAAAAAAACACTGCAATCACCTTTGTTAAAAAGAAGACTTGTACGGATGTTAAACTGAATCCAGGAAATCAGTATCTGATCATGGGAAAAGAGGCCTTTCAGATAACAGTTGGTTTCAGTTTCAAGTAAGTAAATTATTATCAGAATGGGCTGAGCTCTCTCCAGAGCATGACACATGCTTCATTCTCATCACAAGTGGCAAAGTGCTTGTAGACCTCTAGTCATGTCATTTATTGTAATTGATTCAATATTTTAAGGACTTGTTTAATCCATTTTGTGTTACTCATTGTTTTTATGCTAATAGACTTCTTCAGCTGTCCACATTTAAAACAGAGGAAACTAAGCACACAGGAATCCATTTAATATTAGAATTTTCTCTTGTTTTTATCTTTTTTTTCACTTTTATGTACTAATGAGCTTTCTCTTTTGTCTGTGTAGATACCAGTATCCGTTAGACTCTATGACTTGGATTGAGTGGTGGCCTTCAAATACAGCTTGTGCATCTTGTAAAAACTTTGTAGATACAATGGAAGAATTTTCTGACGATCTCTTTATCAATGGCTGTTAACTTCCTTGGAAAAATTCTGCTGAGTAAAAATTGCATATTGAGTCTCACTAAAAACATGTATTTTTAGCTGTGTAGTAATTCTTTCCAAACTTTAACATTAAGAACTAGGTTTACTTGGAAAGCTTCATTTGCTTATATTTAACAGCATCTGTTTTTATAAGATAATTATTTTAGAATTGTAACTTTCTGCACTGATGCTAAGATGGGATGGGGGAATATTCCAGAAATACTGCAGGCATTTGAAGTCAGATGAAATTATAAGGAACACTATTTGAAAGAGAAATATTGTCTTGTGCCAAACCAGTTGGACCCACTGAAATGCAATATCTTATTAAAATATACCCTTCCTTAATTTTATTTTCCTGATATTTTTGTTTAGAATATCAGGGTTGGAAGGGACCTCAGCAGGTCATCTAGTCCACCTCCCTGCTCAAACCAAGATCAATTCCCAACTAAATCATCCCAGCCAGGGCCTTGTCAAGCCTGACCTTAAAAACCTCTAAGGAAGGAGAATCCACCACCTACCTAGGTAACCCATTCCAGAGCTTCACCAGCCTGCTAGTGAAAAAGTTTTTACTAATCTCCAACCTAAACCTCTCCCACTACAACTTGAGACCATTGCTTCTTTTTCTGTCATCTGGTACTACTGAGAACAGTCTAGACCCAGCCTCTTTGGGACCCCCTTTCAGGTAGTTGAAAGCAGTTTATCAGATACTGTTCTTATAACTGCATTTTTCTTCATTTATATTCTGTCAATCAAATTGATGCTAAAATATACAGCGCTGCATCTCACACAATATCTTTTTATGGGATAAAATTATTTAAAATGGGTTTATGTTTTAAATAAAACATATTTCTATCTAACCTCTCTTTCTGATGAGGTTTCATAGCAGGTCCAGCACCATACTATCTAAGTACCAAGGGTAAGTTCCTCACCCTGCACCAGCCTCACAATGCTAGGCGAAGTGTAAAGGGGCTCTAAAAGTCTGGGATCCTGCCAGGGGGTGCAGAAGTGGTGGAAGACATGTCATAAGGCTGTTCAAAGTGTGCTGGGGACTGCACCAGCCCTCTGAGCAACCCAGAATCAGGAGGCAACCACCTTACTTGCCCCACCCCCTGTCCTGTAAGTTCTTTGCTGCACTCTTAGTTGGAACAGAGAATCTCATTCCCAGTATCTTGGACCTAGCTCAGCAAATGAGTGACACATTCTCTGCTGAATGATTAGTAACAGTTAAGGTTTTCCAGATGCTCAGACAGGGAGTAGCTAGAAAATTTTGAAATCACGTACCAGAAAGTTGTGAAAATTAATGCTTGAGGGACATGAATTTATGTGAAAGCATCATAATTTGTAAATTACAAAAAATGTGTTTACATATCAGAAAGCTAAGTGGCATAATGACCTTTTAATTTGAGAGAGACTGTCATGTTTTAATTATATGCAACAATAGTTGATATTGGGCTTTATTTTTCAAATAAACAATCCTTATGAAGATTTGTTAATTTCATAAATTATATCATGTTTGTTAGCCTGAAGGCTCATAAAATGCTTTTGCACAATATCTGCATGTTGTGACGGAGTCAGACCAGAAGGATATAGGAGAGTGCTAGAAGGCAGGTATATTAGTCTGAGGATGTGCAGGTCCCTGTTCCCTGGATAGCCAAACAAAGGCTACTCCAGGCCAATCAAGACACCTGGGGCCAATTAAGAACCTTCTAGAAAGGAGTAGAAACAGCTAGCCTAATTGGGACACCTGAAGCCAATCAGGGAGTGGCTGAAACCAGATAAAAACCTCCCAGTTAGTCAGGTGGGCTGTGGGTGTCAGGAGCTGTGGAAGGAAGTTGTGCTGTTGGTGAGACTGAATGGTGGACAACATATCATCCAGGAGGAGGCCCTGAGGTAAGGGTGAAGTGGAGTTTGAAGAAGCAGGGACTGCTGTGGGGAAGTAGCCCAGGGAATTGTATTGTGTTTTGTGGATAAAAGGTCAGCCGTCTTAGCTGATACTATTAGGGTCCCTGGGCTGGAGCCCAGCGTAGAGGGTGGGCCTGGGCTCCCCCCTTTTCCATCTTCCATACTGGCCTGTGATGAAGGTAACTCACTAGGCGGTGACTCTTGCCAATTATACTGAGAAAGGGAGGTCACTCTGGGGCCTAGATGAGTTTCTGAGGCCCCTAAATCTGCCAGGAAGCGCAGGTCCCATAAGTACAGACTTGGAGCTTTGTCACAATGTGTATATATAGGAATCATTTCACCAAACATTGAAATGCAGACCTCTCTTGGGTGGAATACAGCTGTTTTAACAGTGCACTGCAAAATATATTATAACAGGAAGGGAAGAAGATAATATTCACTGAAATACATACTGTTAATGGAAGAAGCATTAGATTTGAAATATAAAGTGCAGACTCTCTAGAACTTAAGGTACAAATCTGGGAAGAAATAACTTAACTCTTTATCCTTTTGAGGCATATAAACTGAATTCCATGCCATTTTCTGATTTAAAATCTTTCTGACAAATGCTCTATGTAAATATTCAGCATTCTATTTACACCTTTTGTAGGAGTAATAGTTACCTTGCTGTCCTTGGTCAAAATGTTCCCCACACCACAGTTGTACTGTGTGGTGTGTGTGTGTACCAGTAGCTCATCCAATTGCAACCATGCACCTGAAAGGTGATTGGCTGCATTTCAGTTGTGAAGTCAAGCCAAGTGAAGCATCAAGCTATCGTCCCATGTCATTATTGTCAGTATGCTTCAAGTCACTGGAGTGTTTGGTCCTACAAAGCATATTACCCGATGTGGAAAAAATTTTGAGCCCTGAGCAAGCCGGCTTTCACCGAGGTCATAGCACATGTGACTTCAAATACTTGCGCAGACCACATTTGTTGAAAATGATTTCCAGGCGCTGTTTTCATTGATCTAACAGCAGTGTATGATATGGTTTGGCACACTGGCCTGCTCGTGACGGTATCATGGGTCTTGTTACCTTGGGTCACAGACACTGATGAATGCGATAGGCAGTTCAGAGTCCATATCCGGTAGAAGACGAGTGCTTGGAGACAAAAGAGCACGGGTTACCCCAGGGCTCTATGTTTTCTCCAACCCAGTTCAATTTTTACATCAATGACTTGCCAATAATGGAGTCATGAAAGTTCATTTCCACAGACAACCTCTGTGGCAGTACCCAGATCCGGACGTTCCACGAGATTGATGCCACCTTAAACCAGGACATGATAAAGTTAGCTGACGATTGTAAGACTTGGCACCTCCAGCCAAGCGTCATAAAAATAGTCTCCACTTTGTTCCATCTTCATCATGCCAGTGCAACCCGAGAACAGAATATTTATCTGAATGGTCAAAAGGTGAAGCATGAAATAGAACTGAGTGTATCTATGTCTGACCTTAGACTGCACATTGTGTTACCATGCCTACCTATAGAAGACAGCAGTTAAAATTAACATACGCAACAACCTTCTTAGCAAACTGGCAGGTTCGTCATGGAGTGCTCTTGCTCCAGCTTTGTGAACGTCAGATCTTGCAGCCTCATATTCAGTGGCAGAGTACTGTGCACCAGTTTGGAGTTGATCATCACACACCAAACTGATGGATATGCAGTAACCTACTGCTGCGAGCATCATCTCTAGCGTCCTGCGTCTGACTCCACTCCCATGGCTTCCAGTTCTGAGCAATATTGCTCCCCGCATATCTGATGAGAAGTTGCCATTGGCGAGTTACTGGAGAAAGTACGCACCAACCCAAGCCTGCCTCTGCACAATGACCTTTTAAAACCACCAGCTGCATGTTTGCCATCACGTCGCTCATTATGGTCTCATCCGCCACATCTGGTTGTTAGGGCAGAAACACTCTGGCGAAAGGAATGGATAGCTGTTATAATCCCCAACCAGTTCCTTGTCGCCAACCCCACAGTTTGCCCACCTGGTTTTGACCTGCCCCATCGCCTGTGGTCCCCGTTGAACAGGTTCTAGACCAGGCAAGATCTCTGTGCAGCCAGCCAGTATCTCTCAGGCCTTTGTGACAGCCTTGTGTGCAGCTGTGTTGTGACACAGATGATGACGCACATTGTCGATGAATGCCTGCTGACTGGGTTCAGCGATGGCCTAGAACAGGGGTGGGCAAACTTTTTGGCCCGAGGGCCACATCCAGTTTGCAAAAGTATATGGAGGGCCGGGTAGGGAAGGCCCCACCCCTAATCCGGCCCCCTTCCACTTCCTACCCCCTGACTGCCCCCTCATAATCCCCAAACCATCCAACCCCCCAACCTTGTCCTCTGAATGCCCATTCTAGAGGCCCCTAACCATCCCCAGGACCCCACCCATTACCCAATTCCCCTGTCCCCTGAGTGCCCCAACCCCTATCCACCCTTCCGCCCTCTAACCACCACCCCACGACCCCACCCCTTATCCAACCCACCCTGCTCCCTTACTGCCACCTCCAGAGTCCCCACCCTGGAACCCCCCCACTTACCATGGCTGCTCGGTGCGGCTCTGGGGAAGTGGGAAGCGCACAGCCCCGCCCCCCCCGAGCGCTCCCCATGTGGCGGGGCTCTGGGGGAGGGGGAAGAGTGTGCAACCCTGGCCCCCAGAGCTCTGCCCACAAGGGCTCTGGGGGAGACGGGGGAATGCACTGCCTCGACCCCCAGAGCGCTGCCCACGCATGCGGCTCCAAGGGAGGGGAGGGAGTGCGCAGTCCCGGCCCCTAGAGCTCTGCCTGCGAGGGCTCTCGGGGAGGGGGGCGAGTGCGCTGCCCCTGCGGCATGGCTCCGGGGGCGGGGGGAGCATGCAGCCCTGGGGCGGCGCGGCTCCGGGGGAGGGGCCGAGGGCAGCCTCCCCAACCGGGGGCCAGACAGGATGGGCTCGCGGGCTGGATCTGACCCACAGGCCGTAGTTTGCCCACCCCTAGCCTAGAAGAACTGCATCACCCCACTGAAGATGCCATTGACTGCACACGCTAAATAAATTGTGAAGTGATGCTTGTGTGCACTGACTATACTGTAGTTTGTAAAGCTCTTTGGGATCTTTTTGAATGACAGGGGCTCTGTCAAATGTCATTGTTAGCAAGCAGATTTGTGTGTTACATTTTGTTAGATGCTTTTCGAATCTGCACTAGTTATTATTTCTTATCTGGAAAGTGTTGACAGAGTGTTCAGCACTGTACAGGTCACTGAAGAATTCACAGACTCATCCAAGAAGCATAATACTTTTTAAAACAGCAGTAGCCAGTAGGATTTGGACATGACAGAAACACCTGCAGCGTCTGTGATGTGTCATGCGGCTTTTTTCTAATATGTTTTTGTTCATGCTATGGGTGTGCTACAAGATGAGAGCTATTTTTGACTAAAACAACCTCACACGTTATTAACTCACATTTTACTTTTCCACTGTAGTACTAACAGTATAAAAAAGCTCTCAAGAGGCTAAATCAATTAACTTTTGAATATTTTGCCAAGCCTGTTTTGTGTATAAAAAGAAAGTAGGCAGTCTGCAACCTGGTTTTCTTGCTTACTTTAAACAGGAGAGTATTGATCATGGATATCTTGAGATATTCAGTTATCCCTATATATGCACAAACCCACATCAGGCTCTGAAATACTGAATAAAAAAATCAATGTGCTCATGTTTATGGGTGTTACATTTAAAATAATAGCAAACTTATATAGAGAAAATTAGTACTTTAAAAAAAATGGAGTTGCCCAGAATATTTCTGAGTAGGCTTCTCAATAAAATGTTTGTTTTTTTATTCGGAGCATTAAAATACTGTATAGATTATTAACAATAATCCTGTATCAAATTTTAGAGTTGATATGCAATCTAACGAAGAATGCTTGGGACAAGAAAGGTCACTTCATGGTTTGGTATTGTGCCTAGTACAAGGATTAAAAGAAAGCAGTGCAAAACAAAGTCAAAAAAAGTAGGCATGCTGCTTGTAATGAAAAAACAAACGTGATGTAGGGGAATCTCACTTAGAGAGAAATTGTACCTAGTGTTTCCTCTTGCTGGTGATATGCTAAGAATTTTAAGTTCTTAATCCGTTTGGTAAGTTGTCTTTAAACATTATTATTTATTACAATAGAGATCTTTCAACCAATTTTTGTATTATTCTTTTCTTCTTGCATGTTCTGTTTCTTTTGATAGATAGTGTTGATTATACTTTTCAATTTGTGGGGAAAGCTGGGGGAACAATCTGCATTTTAAAATTAGGAAAAATGTTTCCTACAGCTTGTATTTAAACAGAGCAGATTTTATCCTGGGTATTATTAATCCTTACTAGAAATGTTTTCAACAACTGTTTTTATATATTTCATAACACGATAACAACATTGATTAAATAACAACAAAAAATGTAGAACTCCTGCTGAATTAAATTTTGCTGATGTACTTGAACAGAGAAAAGGATGAATCAATGTACTCCTGAGGGTGGATCCTTGATTGCAGAAATGTTGTAGAGTCACTAAGGTGGTTCTTAACAGATCCTGTATACATGGGTCCCTCTTCGGAGAGACACTGCCCGTTGCTTTTTTCTCAGCTGTGTGTGGTTGCCTTTTTAAAAAGAAAACACATTTTTCTCCTTTTACTTTAGAAAAATATTGATTTCTCCTCAGTTCTACTGGAGAAACATGATGTGATTTTTTTTGTTTATTCACCAATGTCTGTGGCAGCGTCCAAAAGAATGTGTACAGCTTTTGAATCACGGATTCTTTGCTTGTTGCTGTAGCAGAAACAGCAGAGGGAGCAGAAAGACATTATTTTGTTCAGGTCCTATAAGAATAGCAGATAATATTTGGAGAAAATATTGAGACTCCTGGGATCATTGCCTGCCAGATTGCAAAGTTATTTTTTGTTTTCTTTTTAATGATACCGTGCTAGATTCTTCAAATCTCACCTTCCCTGCATGGGAAACTTTTTTTTTTTTTTCATTGCAAGACCTCCATGTTATTTAATGGCTAAGTTCAGTGATATTTCAGACTGAGACCCAGGAGCCACAAGTGGTTTGTAAGTGTGTCTCCTGTGGCTCTTTGCAACACATGATAGTAAAACACTGTGCGATTGGTTAAATAATTAAATCAAGGTGCTTTTATTATGTTATTAACTGATTGTAGTTGATAAAATAATAACTAGTCAGAATAACCAAGAAAACATATATAAAATAGTGAATGAAGCAATGAATTCTCACTACTCTGGCTGTGAACCACTGCGGTCTGAGTATCACTGGCCTAGTGGATACAGCACTGGACTGGGACTTAGGTGACCTGGATTCTATTCTTGGCTTTGCCACTGACCGCTGGGTCACCTTGGGCATGTCATTTCACCTCTCTGAACCTCAGTTTCTCCCTTTGTAAGATGGGGATAATGATACTGACCTCCTCTGTAAAGCTTTGTGACTTAATGATGAAAAGTTCTGTATAGGACATAGGTATTATTCCTCAAGGCAAGATATCCCATGGTGGAGGGTCAGATTTTAGATCTAAATTACATGGCAGTCGTTTTTTTTAACACTATCCAAAGGATCTATAATTGTATGTTAATGTAATGAGCAAGAGAGTGGCCAAGCCCTATATAGGGTGCAAGGAGCTTTCTGATGGCTGTCATTGTAGTCTTGAGCATAAATGCTGCTGCCAGTCAATCAGGAAGTCGCACCCTGTCCAAACATGGTATAACTACCATGCTCCTCACTGAGGCTCCATGCCTTGGAAACTCCTCATTGGTGCACCTGCCCATCACTCCCTGAGTTGGCTCCCTTGTGCTGAAACAGTTTACCCAATTGCAACTTAAAAGCCACAAAACCCAGGAAATTCAGAATTAAGGCTGAAAAAGGCCCAGATGTCTTTACTTAATCCTTTTATGAGCAGGTGTAGCAGAAGTCTTGAGCAATGGCAAATGTTCCTGGTTTTAAGTATTGCCTGAGCTGGGCATGATGCGTGATTTAAAGCATGGTCTATCAGTAGTTTTCCTCTTTTATCTTAAGAGTTTCCTGGCTTTTGTGGGTTTAGCACAGACACTTAATGATATTGCAGCAAATTAGGTTGTTCTGTGGTTTTAATTTTATACAAAGTCAGCTCACTTCAGAAGCCTTTTACTGCTATGTACATCCTGCCAATAACAGCGATGTGAATTCGTCAAAATTGCTGGTCTTGCAATAAAAAAGTTGACCGAAAACCCACAAAGGTCTTGATCAGTGATACAACAGGGCCTAGAGCTTTGGATAATACCTTATGGACTTGAATGGAGTTATACTGATTTATACCAGCTGAGCATTTGGCCCTTAATATTTATAGCTGGATGGGGAAATAAGGATCATGTTCTCAAAAACCACATGAAGCCTGCCTTTATATTTAGAAAATAGGAATGGATAGTGTAACATCCTTACAAAAGGGAGTGTGAACCTAGAAAAGTAGCTGGCAAGGAAAATGACACCTGAAATTATGCCAATTGTCTGAGATTGCTGCAGGAACTGAGAAACAGTCAAACAAAATCCAGAACAGTGGAAGTGCAGCCCGCTGCTAAAACCGAAGGAGCCACGTCATGAGTCTAGTTTTGCTTTCTGCTGTTCTGCCCAAAGGGCTCCTGCCCTCCAAGGCTCTCGCTGGAGGAGTTATACTGAAGAAGAATCCTGAGCCAGACTTAGGGTATGTCTGCACTGCAATTAAACATCTGCAGCTGCCCCCTGTCAGCTGACAGGCTCAGGCTGCAGGGCTGTAAAATTGTGCTTGACATTCGGGCTTGAGCAGGAGTCCAAGCTCTGAGACCCTATGACGGGGGAGAGTCCCAGAGCCTGGGCTCCACTCCAAACCCCAACCTCTACACTGCAATTTTACAGCCCCCCAGCCTGAACCTCACAAGCCGGAGCCAGCTGACAGGAGCAGCCACGGGTGTTTACGTGCTGCATAGATATACCCTTAAAGGCTTGTCTGAGTCTCTGCAGTCAGCGGGTTTGTAGGGTGAGGTGCCAATGTGTAAGTGCTGAGAGTAGCTCTTTCCGTAACTGGTGTTTGTTGGTCAGAAGTGCTGTCACCAGTTAGACAATGTTCATTCTTGAGTTTCTGGCTTCTCTACGGTGAAGGTGTCTTTTCTTTAGAAAATGAATATCACTAATCATAATCCTTACAGAACACTTCTCATCCATAGGTGTCAAAGCACTTTGCAAAGATAGGTGAGCATCATCAATCCCATTTAACACATGAGGAAACTGAGCACTAGGGGCCAGATTCTTAAATGTATTCAGATGCAGACAGATGCCTAATGGGATTTTCAAAAGTGTCCAGATGCTTATTTCCCAATTTCCATTAAAATCAATGGGAGATAAGTGTCTAGGCTCCTGTCTGCATCTTTAGGCACTTAAACACTTTTTCAAATCTGACCCAAGAAGAGGAAGTAATTTACAAAAGGTCAAGGAAGAAGTGTGTGGTGGAACTGGCAACATAAGTCTTCCAATTTCTGCTCTATCCATTAAATCTCAGAGCCTCAAAGGGCAGTGTTGGATTACAAATAAAAGTTGAAAAACCATGATCTGTATCATGAAATAATTTAGATTATTAAGCATGAAAAAATGAAAGCATTTGCTTTTTCTTCATTCCTGTTGATTTGTTTCAATGTTGCATGCTGTTCAGCCCATAAAATAGACGGGATGAGTCCGTTTCACATTCTGAATGGTCATGCATTAAAACAATGCAAATTTTTCATTGGTTGAAATTTTAAAAATATGGAAATATTTCCATTGATGTTTAGATTTTGTGAAATCTTGTCTTTATGAAAGTGAAATTTGGGTCCTAAAGCAACATGGTGCTGCCCTTTTCACAAGGAAAACATTTTTTTAACCCTTGTTCTTACCTAACTGTGTCTCTTCTTTATTCTTTTAGCATGACTGAGGAGTTATAAGTGTTTCACACCTCAGTTTTGGTCTAAATAGTACAGCAATCTTATCCATGGTAAAATTCCACAGTATATTATTGATTTTTACAAATATATCTTATACTTTAATGGCCCATTATCTAATTAGTTTAGATAATCAGGCTTCTGCTGTAACCCAGAAATATTTTCTTCTCTCTGAATGCTTATATTTTAGATTGATTGACTGTCTGCATTTCATCATTACAATAAGCATTTCAGAGGGGAAAAGCACCCCCAAAATACACTTTAATGTATTTTTTTCTGTATTCTCAGAATTATTACCTATGAGTCTGAAGTTTTTAGATGGAAGTTTGTACACGAATAATGGGAGCAGTTTTAGACTGAAAGCTTTCAGATCATCTTCATGGCAGAACACACTGCAGAACCCCATTTGGAGGATTTGGCATTGGCTATGAGTAGCTCACCTACTTCTGGAGAGGCTCTGGAGAAGTATATGGCTGATGTTTCCTCTAAATATATTTGTCCTCTATGCAAAATGTTTCTGGAGAATCCAGCACAGGTGCCATGTGGTCACAACTACTGCATGTCCTGCATAGAATGGTTATTAAGGTAATCTTATTATACTGAACATAGTAACTGTGATTAGGTAGTATCACTGCATCCCTCATGAGCAAAAGTGACCTGGAACTAGATCCAATATCTGCGAAACTGTCTAAAAAAAAAAAGATATGATCTCAGAGCACTGTCATACAAATCTCATCTCATTGAAGTGATCCTTATACTTGAGATCTACTCATGTGAGTGAGAGTTATGGGTTGGTTATGGTTATGCTGGTATTTTTTTATTAAGATGTCACATTATATTTCTCAGTATCCCCTAAAGGGTTATATGATGCCATACTTTGAACTGGATATTCATTCAGGATGGGGTTTTGACAATAGTCCAGGCGATTTAGGAGCACAACTTCCATTGGCTTTCATTCAGGCTGACAGCCAATGAGACTTGAGTATTTTTCAAAATCCCAGCCTACATAAACATTGAATAGGGTATTTTAATACAATCTTCATGCAAACAAATTATTATAGAAGATTGTGGGGTTTTAATATTACATTTTATTTTTGAAGTCCATACTTGGAGAGAGGGAAAGGGGATGAATATTGTATTTTAAATTTGTTACATTTCTGGAATTGGTATTTACATAAATATGATTAAAATATCTCCTTAGTATGAAGCAAAGACCATGACTTAATCAAGACTGGGGATTTTTTTAAAAAAAAAAATTTCTGTTTGCATCATTATCTATACTTCTTTCTGAAGCAAATATTCCTGTTTGATTAGATTGCAGCCCCAGTTTTCAAATATGACCACCTCACTAAAATGTCCAAAATATAGAATATTTGTTACTCAGAACCTAAATATGTGGCTTCTCACAATATCTCACTCCTCTTATTTCCTTGTTGTTTTTCACTGACCCATTTAAGTCAGTCTCGTTTTAAATTGTTCACTGTCTGATTACAGGTTATGGAATGCAAAGATGTCATTTTGTTTTGGCAATCAGGTTAAGTCTTGGGATGGTGCTGTAGAGCGGAGCCTCAGACGCCGTTTGGATTTGAACAAAGTTGGCATGTGTGTTTGGATATAGGGTTTGAATTCTGCTTCTTTTCTAATAGCAACAGTAAACCAGTGATTTATATAAGGGAAGAAGTGGGGATTAAGGGGAGCCAGAGAAAATTTCTCCCCCCAGCCACCCAGTATCTGTTTTCTGGCCAGAGAATGCAATTAAAATGAAGAATATATAGGACAGCATGCTGTATGCCCCTAGTTTCCCTTGGTTTCACAGGTACAGTCCCACTGACTTCATGTGATCTATGTGAAATTCACTGGGGCAGGGGAGGGGAAGTCATTCACAGCTCTTATTTTCATACCTTGCGTTGTCATTTGCTGTATGTATTTAACTCATTCTGCAGCTTTAAGAGCTGTATATGACTTCCCCACACGCGCCAGTGAATTTCAGATAGAGCACATGAAGTCAGGGGGATTGTACCTGTGTAACCAAAAGGGAAACTGGGGCCACAGTGCACGCTGTCCTATACATTCTTCATTTTAATTGCATTGCATCTTTTTCAGCGACACAGAAACACTGTGAAGATTTCATGATGGCTCAGGTTCAGTCCCTTAAAAGGAGCTTGATTGTGTTGTTTGAAATAGCAAAAATGGCCTAAAAATGGACAAGTGCCATTTTCAAAGCCTTGTTATAGGTGGGAAAACTTTTATCAGAAACCTCCAAGCAAACACCAGGACTCTGAAAAGGAGAATCAGGAGCTCTTAGAACACAAGTATTAATTTATCTTGTAAATGATAGCAACAACAGGGCACATAACTAATCAATAATGAATGGAAAGGTGATCATTGATTGGCTTATGAGATGATTCTGTTATACAGAATACAGTTTTCCAACCTTCTCATATGTCTGTGTCTCATGGTGGACACCACTGGGGTCAGCAAATTCATGATACAGCTTGTTAATTTCTGCTCAGCATGGCTAGAACCCAAATCTGCAATGGCTCTGAAAAAGCTGGTTTCTTAGCTGCCTGTTAAATCTGGTATAATTTATGGCTTCTTGGCATCACCAAAGGTATGAATGCTTAGACAGCTGGCCAGGGTTCTGTAGGCATAAGTGGAGATATTCTGGTCATGAAGAATGAGAAACTTATTCTTCAGCATGTCTGCAGCACATAAAATCACAGACACTTTTTTGGCCCATGGAGAGCTGGTTAGGGATTTGTTTTTAATACCTTGCTTTCTGAACAAAGCTAAGATATTTTTCTTTCTTTCAAAAGTTTGTTGGTACTTTTGTGGGAGACGCACTAAAAGGAAGGAGTCTAATCTTCCCACATTTTCCATATGTATAGCCATGCCAGCCCTTACTGTGGGGAACTGAGAGGTTGAATGGACTAATAATGGAAGATTTCACCTCTGGGTCACCCTTCATATCTGGGCTGGTAGTTATCAAAAGCATTTATCATGTAATGGCTGCTTGATGGTGTGCAAACAAGTTTGGGTCTCAGTCCCGTTTCCAGACATTTGAAAAACCACCATCAGAACTCACATTCAGTGGTCTCCTTCTCAGTCTCGGTAGAGAGGCTAGGATCAAACAGGCACGAAGGCAGCTCGACCCCAGAAGTCATCCTTTGATGCTAGGATAGAATTGCATTTCCATGGCTGCATGGAGAACGTTGTAGTGCCAGTGCCCATGGTATACCTGTTCTATGGATAAACAGAGGACTTTGTTCTCCAGTG
The DNA here is from genome assembly GCA_007922305.1 of Dermatemys mawii. Lineage (NCBI taxonomy): Eukaryota > Metazoa > Chordata > Testudines > Dermatemydidae > Dermatemys > Dermatemys mawii. Next base: position 17,297,934 of record ML677396.1, on the reverse strand, counting down.
CTATCATTCCACTTCCTTTCCATGGATGCTAAACTGTTACTAATATATATTTTTAATGCTTTGCTTTGTTGTTGCAAACGGTTCCAAATCATGCCAGGTCTGTACAGTGTATTAGCTATGCTCTGAGGCAGAGTGGGCCCATTCAGTCTCTAGTATAACTTAGTTTTCATGCTTGAATTTTTCCCTCAGTGGTGGTAGGCGAAGGGCCAAATTCCCTTCTCGCTAGAGTAACCCAGTTGATTTGCCAATAAAGCTGAGAAGAGAATGTGGCCCAAAGTATGAATTTATGAGTTTTTAGTTTTCATTGGCTAGCTGCCCAAATGCAATGACCTTTCCAGGAGTTTTACTTTTAAAATTGCTTTTTTTCCCCCCACTCAGAAATGTCCCTGATCCAGAGTGTTTACTGTGTGGAGAGAAAATAGTCACTGCTGATGCAATTTTTAACTTCGGCTCTGTGAGTAAATTTGTTCATTAATCCCTAACCTAAAACTTTTCTAAGAAACATAAGAAGAAAACTCTATATCTCAATAATACCAGGATATAAACTCAAATGGCAGAGAGAATTGCAATAAAATATTTGATGGGCTTGTCTAAACAGTTTGCCTTTGAATGCTCCTTTTCTATTTCTGCAATATTTAGTGTGTTGCTCTGTGAACCTGAGTATTAGAGACTTAATTCTCTCATATGGGTGACGATGACTATGCTCAGACACCTTACTCCTCTTCCTTCTTCACACATCTGATTTTAAAGCCTCAGAAACTCTGACTCAGTCATCCCTTCTAACATGGAAACCTATAAAATGTGTATTAAGCATATTGAAATTAATATATGAAAAGCACCACATGCTATATTCAAATAACATTATGATTGTGGCACAAACAGCTAAAATATCAGTTAACTACAGGTTCTGCCCTTAGCTTGCCTTGCAGGTAAGCTCTGCAGGGGACTAAGATCACTGGGCCAAATTCAGCCCTTGTGGATGTAAGTGCAACACCCATTGTGTTTGCATGTGTAATATGCTAAGCAAGTATACATTAAATGTAGCTGTCACCTCATGGAAACAGATAATGTTGAACATTTCAGTCAGCACATTAATTCACCTTTTCTCCTCAAATTTGTGGCAGAGATACATGGATAAGCCAAATTATCAGTATTAGGAATTATACATATAAACATCTGGTACACTGAAAGAACAACTTAAGTGGACTCAGTATGATGATGACCAGCTTTGAGGATTTTGCATGGTTTATTATGTTATATAAGAAAGTTACAACAGTATTGTGGTTACAGTACTGGGAATTAGATGATCTGGATTCTATTCCTGGTTCTGCCCGCAGACTTGCTGTTTGACCTTGGGCAAATCACTATAAAAACCACCATCTCTGTTTCCCCCTCCCTACAATGCGGGTAACAGTGTTTACCTATTTTACAGGGTGCTGTGAGGCTGAATGAATGATTTTTTTGTAAAATGCTTTGAGATCCACAGATGGAAGGTGCAGTATCATTTGATAGATTTTTGGGGTTTTTTTTTAGATAATTACATAAATCTCAAATACAATACAAAATATCTCTTAAAAAACGTAGATGACTACACTTTATTTAGATCAGCACATTTCATGAGTACTGATAACAAACATTCTTGATGCATTTGCATTCTAAGCAAAAATACGTGCTAGTGATTAAGACTGCTAACATGATATTATGTTGAAAGAACTAAATAGCATAACTATTCTGAGGCTGTCCTGAAAACACTAGGCCAGTTATTTGTTTTTCTTATCGTTAAAAAGTTTTCTCACTCCTCACCTGCATTGTCCCTATTTCTGAAGCTCTGTGTGCCTGCCTCTGAGTATTATGGTTGCACAATATAAATTGCAATCAGAGCATATATAATGTCATATTCTACATTATTCTCTTTATCAATTTCAATCATCATACTGTGCTACAGATAAAACCAGATGAAGTCAAGAGCAAGGAGACTGAAAGACTCACAATCAAGGGTCTGAAGGCGGGTTTTCTTCAGTCTGGACCAATGGACCCAGATGAGGTAAGTGATTATTAAAGTCAAGAAAGGGCCATGTCAGAAATGAGGATATAGATTATGAGAAGTGACTTTGCAAGAGCAAGAACTTGTTTGCAACAGAATCTTCTAACCAGTTTATATACAGCAGGGCCAAATATGGTAAGTTGTGCATTGGAGAGTTCTGTCAGGGCCAAGGGAAAGAAATCTTCCCTCAAAGCCCATTCATGGCCTCTATTGAAACTTCAGGGTTGCAGTAGCTTTCTACAGCTCCTCTAAATCATCTCTGCAAAGGGAATATGGAGCCTTAGAACCCCTGGCCCCATGACCAAAAGTCTATAGGCTGGAGCATAATGACCATCTCAGGACACAACTCTATTGTGCACAATGATCCTTGCGTAAGGTTCAGCATTGTACATCCCCTCCCCCACAGGGGCAGGATTTGTCATGTACATAGCGTTTAACCTGACAACCCCCATCCTACTAACATTACCACATTACTGTGTTTGTGAACCTTTTTGGAAATATCTATAGATCTTAAAAAGATTGGAAAGAATTATTATCTGCATTTTGCAGCTGAAGAAACTGAGGCATAGAACAGTTAAATAATTTTTTTGCCAAGGTCACACAGTAGGTCAGTGGCAGAGCAGGGAAATTAACCAGTCTCCTGATTCCCAATTGGGCACCCTATCCACTGGACTACCCTGCCTCCCTAAACAAAAGGAAGGAAGGAAGGAATGGGAATAAAAACAATAGGTGGCTGGCTAAAGCCATTTCCCCTTTATTTCAAATAGGCTCAGCAGCCTTAAGATAGCTGAAACCACGGTGACAAATATGGCCCTCTTGGCTGAGCATTAGTTGGATTCTGCTGTCCTGTTCGCAAGTCTAATTTCTGAAATGAAACTTGAGGCCAAGTTTTCAAAAGCACCTGACATTAGAACTGAAGTCTTGTTTTCAAAAGTGACATATGCACATAGGAGCCTAAATCCTCTTGACTTTCAATAAAATTTAATCCCCTAAACCACTTAGGGCATGACTGCAGTGCAGTTACACTCCTGCGGCTGGCCCATCATGGCTGGCCCGTCTCAGCTGACTCTGGCTCAGGGGGCTTGGGTTATGGGGCTGTTTAATTGTGGTGTAGACATCTGGGCCTGAGCTCTGGGACCCCACAAGTCTGAACCTCTATGCTGAAATTTTACAGCCCTGAGAGCCTCAGTGACCTGACACTGGCTAGTCCTCTCACTGCAGTGTAGACATACTCTTAGACCCTTTTGTAAATTGTACCCCCAACTTTATAGATCTGTTGCCCCTTCAAGATTAATATAATTGTCCAGCATTGACTTTTTAAAAAGGCTAATCTTGGTAGCTTTCTGGGTTTACCCAGAATTTTCTCTCTAAATGCATAGTAAAGTCAGTGAGCCATTTAAAAAAGCACGTCTGAAACGTTGCAAATCTAGGGGAAGTTACCTTCCCAGCAAGAAGTGTCATCACCTTCAGTTCCATGCAGTGCAGGGAGAATTGGCATGCATGTCTTCATGCATTCAAAATGGGAAAATTACATGAGAAAATTTCCATAGTCTCCAGCTCATTAAGGTAGAAGAGGAAGACTGAGTGACTTCAGATACTTATTATGACCATATCCCAAGAGATTCTGATTCCCAGCCATTCCCAAGGACTTCTAGGCTATGCCTACACCATGGGGAATATAGCAGCGTAGCCACAGAGTTGTATTATGCCAACATAATCCGATTGTGTAATGTAACCTACAGCAATGGAAGGGGTTTTTCCTTCACCACAGGAACACCGCCTCCCTGAATGATGGTAGCTAGGTCAAAAGAAGCATTGTTCTGTCCTCCTAACTGTCAACACTGAGGGCTGGGTCAGCATAGCTACAGCGCTCAGGGGGTGGATTTCTTTACACCCCGGAGCACCATTGCTGTGTCCCCCTAAATTTTAAGTGTAGACCAGGCCTCAGGCAATCTGGTGGTGGGCATGCTCAGCACCAGGATTGGTCCCTTAGAGAATGAAATATTCTGTCAAATTCAGTGCCCAAAGTGATCCATTTGGATTAGGAAATGGAAACTCATTTGAAAACATATCCTACAGTTTTACTTACTGGGCACTCTGAACATCAGAGAGACCCTTTTGTATCCAGAGTTACATAAAGTATTTTTATATTCCTTGGTTGTTTTATAGGCAGGGCGTGCAGGTCTCCAGATATCAGAGGGGTAGCTGTGTTAGTCTGTATGCACAAGAACAATGAGGAGTCCGGTGGCACCTTAAAAACGAACAGATTTATTTGGGCATAAGCTTTTGTGGGTAAAAAGCCTGAAGAAGTGGGTTTTTTACCCACAAAAGCTTATGCCCTAATAAATCTGTTAGTCTTTAAGGTGCCACTGGAAATCTCCAGATGTTTCAGACTCTGAATCTCAGCCCTTAGTGGTTCCAAAAAAATAGGAATTTGAATGTGACAGTTTTGTACTCTGCCCACGTGCCAACCTCTGCATGCATGATTGCCAGTCTGCCTACATATTACGTGTAGTGCACTGTGCCCGGAAAGCTGTATAAATTAGTCAAAATTTCTCGCCTCTGCTAGAAACCAAATGACTGGATTTGATTCCATCAAACTTGGCAGGATGACTAGCATGCTATAAAAGCAGGGTTTTTCTAAAAATCATGCCCCACTATACCAGCACATTAAAGTCAAACAGTTTTCTAAAATTAAAAAAGGTGTGTATAGTGATGTGCGTTGATCTCTGTAAACAGAGGGTCCCATTGAAGATAATGAGATTGTAAAAAACAGCAGAATTTGGGCCATTTGGTTTAAAATCCTTATTTTATATATTTCCAAGATAGCTTAAGAGTGAAAACTTTTTCCATTTGTCTATTTAGACCTTTCTAAACTGAATCACACTGAACTCTCTTGGCAGATATATTAGGTTTGAATTGGCTGACTCACTGAAGTAATAATATCTCTAAGGATTAATACAACATAAGCCTCTAAGTCCTCATTTTTATATCTTTTTGTTTAGAACTTTACCATTTGCATTTTAATGACTTATTGAACAGATAGTTCATTATGAGAGGTTTTCTTACTGGCACATTCAACAAGTTCATCTAATTGGCCCCAAGCTAATATACAATTGACTAGACCAAATTCCACCCAATTGTGCACGGTGACATATGAAACTCCATGGTATATTCATGAATGTTACTCGGCTGGGTCTAGCTGCTATGACAAATCAGGGACGAGAAGCCAAACTTCCTCCCACTCTTTCAGCCTTTGCTCTGCCAGCACTGCAGAAAGCATTTGTTTATTTAACCTCTTTCTGGCTCCTCCACAGATCAAATTAGGATCCCTTCCAGCCCTGATATTCTATGATCAGCACAGTGCCATATCAGAACTTTTTTTGAATTACAGAATCTGCTGCAGTAACAAAAGAAAAGCATGTGATTTGATTTGCAAGTTAACAATCACTTCTTTTTAAACTATCGTCTCTTTACATGACTATCGTCATTCCTTTTTGACTGATCTGGAGATATATGTCCTGACCAAGTGCCAGTTAAAGGATAAAATTGCTTGTCTAAGACAGTAGGGTTCAGGTCTAAGCTATCATACTATTTTTATTTTGTTTTGATGAATCAAAAGGAAACTGAGACCATCTGGAATTAAGAGTAGGGTCACCATATTTCCTTATGCTGAATATGGGACACCTAGTAAAATTACTCCTTCAAATGACTTCAGTGGCAATCAATCAGAACTATGCAGTATGAACATTCAAATTGGCATCAAGTTGACTGAGTCCCTGTTAAAAAAAATACTCCTGCATAGTTGGATTCTTTTTATTTACTTTCTTCTCTTTAAGGCTTTAGGATTCACATGGGAAGAGGTGACACATACACACAAACACTTCCATACATCTCTCTCACACAGGGGGTGACTGACTGACCCAACCCGCATGGGATGGAGACGGGGCCCTGCTGGCTGAGAGCCAGCACACAGCGGGGGCTGCGCTGAAGGACCAGCACGGGGAGCAGTCAGTTCCATGTGCTGCAGCTTCACCCTACCACCAGCCTTGACACTCACCCTCATTGTTGGCCATTGGACTTCGCCACTCATCGTGGCCAGCTGGCGAGCAGGGATCCGGTCAGCAGCAAGACCCGCTAGTAGTGAGGGGGGAGACCGAAAATATGGGACAGTTTGCCCGTTTTTAAGAAAAAGTCAGGACACATGAACTAGGGCTTAAATATGGGACTGTCCCTTTAAAAATTAGACATCTGGTCACCCTAATTAAGAGAAATGGCCACCTTTTCATTGATGTCTATTGGGTCAGTGCAAAACCAGAACAATGCACCATGATTCTTTTGTGTGTGTGTGTGTATATATGTATATACGTGTATGTGTATATATGTATATATGTGTATGTGTGTGTATATATATATATATATATATATATATATATATAATATATGTATGTGTGTGTGTATGTGATACTCGCAGCTCTTCAGCTTGGAATCAGATAAAGTACCATGATCTACTGCTTCCAATTGTTTCTGATCTCACCTTTGTATGCCACTTTTGCCCTCACACTTCTAGAGGTTGCCTACTCTGCCTTGTGACAGTACTGGTGACAAAGTGTCTGTCTAGCTATTCATAGCTGGGTCCTACTAACTATCCATCTGTGGTATTTATAATCATTTATCACCTTGGCATTTATCAGCTGACTACACTATCCTCCCCCACTACATGAACCCCCTTTATCATCACAATCTCTGAAGACCTTGGCCATGCGCCAGTGTAAATATAAAAGAGAGATTAGTAATGTTTGTCATCTGCTGGCCAAAAGGCTCCTGTAGCCAACAAATAAACTGCACTGACTGGAAACTCCACAGCACACCGAAATCTGCTAATTCTAAAATGTCTGTAACTAGGACAATGCTATTATGGGGGCAAGGCCAGAGGTTCAAATCCACAAAAAGCTGCATCTGTAATCCAACACTTGGGCATCTTACTGCCTAGGCTGCACTTGTTCTCAGCACTTCCTGCTGTAACGGTCCTGCACCACCACAGGGATGACTCTAGCCCTAATACTCTGCTTTGGGCTAAGAAAGGAGCCTGTTGTACTATCTGGCCCTCAGGTGAATGACCAACCAGGAGAAGGGTGTGGATAAAGCCCCTCCCCTTTCTTATACCGCCCCAGTTAGGCAGCAGTTAAGTGGAGGCAGCACATGCTATTCCGTTAAACACAGGAACCTCCAGTGTTCCCTGTGGAATTTTGCCTGTCTTTGTTATCTAGCCACGGTGCCCAAGACACAATCCCTTGAGTGCTACAGCCCCTCTTCCTTCCTTGTCTCCTCATGAGGCCATGGCTGCAAAAATCAAAATTTATCATGGGCATTACTTCAGGAAAATACGTCCACTTCCCAAAGCTCTTATTTCTTTGCCTGACACTGAACAACTGCATGGGCAAGACTTCACCAAACATGCTGCTCCGGCTTTCTTCCAGGATGGCTCAATTTCTTGCATGGTCATACAGTAGCATACGATATGAATCGTGTGATTCAGAGGCTGCCCCAGTAAATAGGATTTGATGGCTTGTGAAAGAACTAGGGTTCAGATAGTCGGGCAAATTCCAATAGTTCTGTGACTAATGACTTTTCTGCTGCCCAAGTCCCTGCAATAAATAACAAATCACCTACCCACCTTCCTCTTTTTAATTTTTTATTCTTCCTTTTGGTAAAATCAGGTTTGTATTTTACAGTGAAATAAGAGAACAATCCAAGGTGATCCCACTGATGGTTCTGTGCATGCTATCTTTATAACACGTCCAGCTGTTCATGTAGAGATAAGAAGCAGGAACAGAATATTAGACACTGTTTGTTCTAGCTGCATGACTAATGTTAGTGACTATGTTCCAGGCTCTCCTATGTATGTGGGTGTGAATAAGTTCTTCAGGTAAGATTCAGAAGCATAGTTTGGTTTGTATGGACATTCACGGTGCTTTCTGTAGAATAGAAGTTTGCTCCAGTATTCTGGTCCTCTACTGTTTTGTAGGGAGCTGTATGCCAGTTACTGCTGTCTGCTCCAGAGCTGGCTGTGTTTCACTGGTGCAATTTTGTGAAGTTCTTTGAACTCATTTGGCTGCAATTTAACTCAGTGCTGTGGTCTTCAGTAGTACTTAGGTCTTGTGCTGACTCTTTGCACGGGGGGAATGTTATCACTCTGTGATGAAATCACTATGTAAAATATTACATTATCCTTTATTATTTTAATTCTTCATTTTATTTTCTTTACCAATTAGAGCTAAGCAAATAATTTATAGTGAATAATCTGTTCAACATCTCATGTAGTCTCTTTCTTCTGCTCATGAATTGTCCACAAGTACCGTACGATTTTCTCAAATTAATTCATTATTCCAAATTATTCACCAAATAGTTTCTGTGAATATTATTTGGTCAGTAGATGGTGTATATAAGCCATACATAATCAAAGCTGCATTGTTTAGGTTGCACTGTACACATGTATATGGTGTTGATTCTGTACCCTAGCTAGACGAACATCTATCTTAGAATCACAGCCCCAGTGATTTTTTTTGTTTACAAGATCAAAATCCACTTTCCATAAATATTACCTAATTGCCGTTTCCACAAACATTCCTGCCAGTAAACTCCTTCACAAGAATAGTTGCAGGAATGAACACAAAAGGTGAGTGAACTCAGACTCAGCACACTATTCTTTGTTTTATTTGAGTGAATATAGACAAAGTTTGGGAGGTACTTGTTTACCATCTTTAAAGACAGACATAGCACCACTCTGTTACAATCATTCTACCACCAAAGACTGCCAGCTCAGTGTTGCTATCAATCTCACCTATAGTTGCCTATCCAAATGTTAATGACTATGTATGTCTGTTTTCTAATCTTCTGTTGGAATCCTACATCAGAACCTACTGAAATTTGGCAAGGACATTAGTAATTTTCCAGTAAAAATCCCAATTTGTTGGAGTTAACATATGCTTTCAATTTTTAAGATATTTAATAATGTTTTTACCTCTAATTAGGAAAAAATATCTGGTTTTGGCTTTTTCACTCCTTTGGGAACTGGGAGTTTGGTTTTCCCAATTGCCAAGTCATTACAATGTTCCATTCCCTGTGTTAAAGTCTGCTTTTCACGTTCTGAATGAATTTGGATACAAATCTGAGCAGCAACTGATTTCCTGGAAAATGCTAATTTAACTCAAACCCCATAATCTACATGAAAAGAACATTCAAGTTCAGACCAACAATACTACATCTAGCCCTCTTTCTAGAGTAGTAGGCAATATACTGGTAGCTATTTACTGATAGTTATATTTACTGACTATTATTTAAATACATATTTTCCCTGCAGTGCTGTGGTTCAAATTAGGATTCATTTATTTATTTGCTAATCAGTAACTAACATCCCCAACTAGGACTAGGTGGTTTGTTTTTATTACAAAAACAATACAAAAATGAAATGACTACATCGGATGCATTTTGAATCAGCTGAAATATTAAACCACAGAAATTGAGTGTTACAATGGAAAAATCAATTTACTCTTAATAACAGCAACCCTGTTGGCGCTAGTAAAATAAAACTCCAAGAGAAACAGAAAGACGGGGAGTCTGGTTCTAGTATGTTATAAGTTGGTTTCAAGAAATTTTGCTCACAGACTTGCATTGTCTAGCTTGGCTTTACAAGAGTAAACACAACAGTGCATTTTTTTCCCACAGGCTGTTACAGTCTCTCTAAAATGTATATTGAAATGCTATGGACCACATCCCCAGCCAGCTATTGTAAATAGGTGTGGCTGTATTGATTTTAATTGAACTGAATTTATTTACACCAGCTGAGGATTTGGCCCTGTAACTAACTTTTCTTTTACTGATTTATAAAAACACAAGTAATTCGGAAATCTCTTTTGGATGGAAAACTTTTTCTTACAAAACTTATACATACATACAGGGTCATATCCTCAGCTCTGTTGTTCCATTTTACTCCATCTGGGGATCTGACACACACGTATGTGTTGCTCACAGCCATGTAATACACTGCAGCGCTATATGACAAATGCATTTATCATGCAACTTTGATCTCACTCACACTCTATCCCCCACATCCATCTCTGCCAGAGTGTGAGTAGCTCTTGAAGAGCCACTATTTTATTTACTTTTTTCTAAAAATCAACCCAATGTGTCTTTCCCAAATCAGAAATTACACCAGACAAGGCCCAAAATGGGGAGTATTCAGTCCTGGACCATGGACAGATTTAAAGTCCTAAAAGGATTAGAAATGGTTTTTATACCGGTTAGCTTGTGATATATCAGACTTTAAGATCTTCATATTATTATGTATTGAAAAGCTGTTTTATCAAATGTTTCCCATTGTCTCCTGTGGGATGAGGGCTAGGCTTCCTGAGAAGCAGCATGTCTTGTGGCTATAGAATAGGATTGGCAGTCAGGAGGCTTAGGTCCTGCCACAGACTTACCGTATAATCTTTGACAAGTCGTCTATGGCATGATCTTCATCCGTGATCTCTGACTTTGGGTGCCCAACTTGAGGCACCTTGGGCCTGCTTGTCAGGGGTACTGAGCCCTTGCAACTCCATTTGATATCAATGGGAGCTATAAATGTTCAGCATCTTGAACATCAAGCCCAAAGTATCTCTAGTTGGGCACCCAAACCTGAGTCACCCAAAATCAGAGGCCATTTTTGAAATCCTGGCCTTTAACCTTCCTGTGCCTTATTTCACTGAGGTGGGGGGGGGGCGGGGAGGGGAGGAGGACTTATTGTGAGACTCAGTTCAGTAATGTTTGCAAACTGCTGTGGGATCTTTGGATGGAAGGAATTATAGCAGGACAAGTATTATTTATTATTCTCAGCAGTTGTGGAATGTATATAGACATCTGAGAGGAGGTGCTGGCAGCTACCATCTTGGAATGGTTCCTTCTGAGGAGCCAGGACTTGTGGCCACTTGTACAAATCATGTTTTTCATAACAAAACTTTTGGGATTTTCTTGTGACAGAAACATTGTCCCCTGGAATGGATCTCACAGGGCCTGGTGGCTGCATGGAAGGGATGAGACATAGCTCCTTTTACTGTAGGGAGCATCCTCTCCCATTTAGAGCTCTGCAACATTTTCATAAGAAAACCCCAAACTGTATGAAACTTGCCCACCTTGTGGTTATGCAAAAATAACTCAAGCTAGTCTCTCTATGAATCAGCTGAATGACCTTGGTGCCATTTGTGGCTTCCCATCAAAGCTGAGTGAAATTCACCATTTTGCACAGTTTCCACATGACACTAGGAGAAACTTGGCAGAATCAACTAACTTTCACTTTGAGTCTGGGGTTAACATCCAAAATTCAAAGTGAAACTCAGGAGGTCAAATTCATCCCCCATGAAACTCAGCTGGAGAAAATAGATTTATGGCAGGGTATCTGAACCAACATGGATTGAAACCAAATCCCCATGACCCAAAACCAGCAAGTTTCATACAACTAGGGTGACCAGATGCCCCAATTTTATAGGGACAGTCCCAATTTTTTTTTCTTATATAGGCTCCTGTTACTCCCCCACCTTCTGTCCCAATTTTTCACACTTGCTGTCTGGTCACCCTACATACAACTCTGTTCAGACCTGATACATGTGGCTTGTTATTTCTCCTTCTTTGGTCACTAGTTCTGAACTGAACAGCTCCCTAAAGAGACAGCCCCAGTAGAGGGCACTCCTTCCCATAAGCTTGTTCACAAGTGATACATTCCAATCTTAGCCTATAAAGCAAAAGTTAATTATAATGGAAAGAGTTAGGTATGCTTTTAATTAAACAGATAAGATATTGATACATCAGACTGTGCAACATGTCTGTGTTTCTGTTTCTTTCAGGAAGACCCATTGACACTGAACTGGAACAGACGGAAGCATTCATTTACCAAATACTTTGTGTCCCATCCATTTGCCCTGTGGTTCCAGCGTCCAGTTCGAGATACAGATGTTCCAAATGGAATTTCAAGGTCTGTTTCCTTGGCTGTGTTCTGAGGAGGCTTCTGGGAATTTGTGTACAATGATGTACTTTTTGAGTCTGTTATTGACAAAGATGCTGAGTTACTTGACCTCACAAGGTGACTTTGTTCCAGAATCTAGATATGGAGACAGTTAGCTTGCAGATAGACAAGATGCAGATTTGTCTTGTTCCACACCCACCTTCTCCCATTTTCACTTTTATTCTCCATGCCACTCCATGCTTGAAAAAGTTTCCTCTTTTGGAAGCACTAAGCACCCTACTTTCTCCTTCAAATTCCTCCTTAAAGTCCTCTTATTCTGTGAACATTCATGCCTTTGATTTCCTCATATAAATCACGTCTCTATGCCTGTATATGGTGTTGTCAGTAGCTACCGGTGTGGTGCTCTGCTCTTGTTCGATGATGGTATCAGTCGGCTGCGTGCGTGTTCCCTCTGTGTGCTGCCTCAGCTCTGCAGATCGCTTGCACAGCAGACCCAAGAGAACTCCCAAAGACCACAGACTCTAGTAAGGTATGAAGGCACCCGGGCCAGGTTTATTGCCAAACGAAGCACAGTGATACTTTCCCATAGACTCTACAGGACATACTACGAATTTGTGCTCCCTGACAATGGACTCAGCTCAGTCAGCAGCAGGATCGCCACTGCCCCCTTGGCTGGACAAAGACACTGCCCCAGGGTCGTATTCTTATACACAGGTACAAACAAGTTACACATCACTCCTGATGTATTGAGGTGCATCCCCTCTACACAGGAAGGTACATCCCCTCTACATAGTAAGGTGCCGCCTCTCACCTTGTACAGGTTGGTTCGAGCAAAACAGCTGTATTCATCATGTTGCCCTTTTGCCCCTGTCTTTAGGATGGGTCAGCCTGTTCCTTGTTATCTGTATGGAATGTACCAGTATCTTGGTACCTCTTAGATCTGTGTACTTTTGCAACATCAGCCCTTTCCTTGCCAACTTCTGTGAGCAGGGCCTGCATCTAGCTCACAGCTTAACTTTGCTTTACGTTAGCAAAGTCTTGACCATTACTTTAGCTCAGGCCTTAGGCCTAATATCAGGCCTCTGATACAAGGGTTTATGTTTCAGGGCCTCATCCTACTACATATGGGAAGAAGCATGATTGTGTAGACTGGGAAGGGAAAAAGCCATAGGTTCTGTTCCTAGTTATGCAACGGTCCTTTTGTGCATCCTTGAGCAATGCACTTAAATGCTCCATGCCTCAGTTTCCTCATCTGTAAAATAGGGGTGATAATAATAGTCATTGCGAAGGGTGTTGTGGAGCTTATTTCAGTCATGTTTGTAAAGCACTTGGAGATCCTCCTATGGGAAGCTGTGTAGATGTGCCACTGAAATTTGAGTTGGATTATAAGCTGCAGGGGGATGGACCCTTGTCTTTCTGTGTGTTTTAGAAAGTTCCACATGAGCGTATAGGCGATCTACAAACAATAAAGATCTAGTCCAACATTTTTAAAAGCGACTAGTGACTGTCAGTGTCCCAATTTTGGGAGCCCAGCTTGACGCTCTTTAAAATAATTGGGTTTTCAGAATGTGCCAAGCACCTGCCTCCTGAAAATCAGGACACAGTAAAGGCCTCTCACTTTGGGCACCCCAAGTTAGCAGTCCTGTTTAAAATCTATTCATAAGTCACCATTATTCACAGAACAATATGTAGAGTTACCAGAGTGAGTGATCCTACAACATAGGAAACAGAGCATCTGGGTGTGGCTTCTTCCAAAAATTGGTGTTTGATTGAAGAGAGCAAGGAAGGGTGACTTTGGGCTTGTCTACACTAGCAATTTACAGCACTGCAACTTTCTTGCTCAGGAGTCTGAAAGAACACTCCTCTTTCTCCCCCATCCCCCATCCCCCGAGTGCAGCAAGTTTCAGTGCTGTAAAACACCAGTGTAGACAGTGCACCAGCACTGGGAGCTGCACCCCTCGTGGAGGTAGCTTTTTTAGAGTGCTGGGAGAGCTCTCTCCCAGTGCTGTGCTGCGACCACACAAGTCACGTTAAAGCACTGTGGCAGTGCTTTCACATTGCCAGTGTAGACTAGCCCTTACTTGCTTATTTGCTTCAGCTGAGAAAAGTAAAGGGCAAGGAAATCAATTAGTGTGGTCAGTGCATCTAGTTAGTGCCTTGCACACAGTGGGTGGTCTGCAGATAGCAAGGCTGAGAATCTGTAGTGGGCTGAGTTATTTACTGATGAACTGAGGATCCGGCGTTGTGATTCTACAGGATTTGCTACCCTAGGCTAACTGGACAATATGTACATTCCTGATGGTCTGCACTCAGTCACTCACATAAACAGTCATTAGACATTTTGCTGCCCTGGGCAATATCCAGTTCTCCTTGTGTGGTAAAAATAGCCCTGCTGAGCAGACAATAGAATCAGGTGGATTCACTTTAACTTCAGGTGTTTTTATTGAGCTTTAGTTTAAAAATTAAACAATATACAAGTGTTTATAAAAGAAACTCCCTCAAGGAATAGTTTGGCATGCTTTGGATGACTGCAGGTGCCTTATACTGCTTAAAACAAGTAGATACATTTTAAGGAAGCTCAAGCATGATTTATCTAATAACATCCAGCATGCAAAGGTCAAATATCATTTTAAACCTTCTACTGAGAGCTGGATACACTGTTGCATAGCTGCAACCTCAGAAAATCCCAATGACATTAAAGCTACTCAGTGGAAGAGACATACAAGGCTATGACACAGTTTTTTCTTCTTATTTCCTTCAAGGATTACAAGCTCATCTTTTAAGCATCTGCTGATGCCTCTTTGAGGACAAGGGTGCTCTAGTCAGCTAAATATAAAAGGTCCCACTGGTTTACTATTGCCTTCACCCTCTACCCATTTGTTTCTTATTGCTTCCCTTCAATAAGGATTAATGGAGACATTGTGTAAGAGTGGGAATGTCTTATCTGCTTGTTTCCTTTCTCCTGTAA
This sequence comes from Dermatemys mawii, assembly GCA_007922305.1. Taxonomy (NCBI): domain Eukaryota; kingdom Metazoa; phylum Chordata; order Testudines; family Dermatemydidae; genus Dermatemys; species Dermatemys mawii. Next base: position 17,282,922 of record ML677396.1, on the reverse strand, counting down.
ATTGTTCCACTAATCTGTCCCACCAAAGGCACTAAGTTTACCTATATTAATGCAGGGTTCCATAGCAAACAGTGAATTGTTGTATATAGAGATGGAATGTTCATATTTTGCCATCTGTTTCACAGTGAGAAGATGTTAAATTTTAGCTTGTTTTTCCAAGTGTTACCTCCAGAGCTTTAGAAGAACTCTTTGACAACCTACCAGGTAGACATAGCCACATCCCCAGTGTTTCCTCCAAAGCAATTAGAAAGGAAATGAGCAGGTAAGAATTTTCCAGTCTGGATCAGACCCTGTCTATATTAAGGAAAGTCACACTGGTGTAAACACATGAATGTAGTTAATGTAATTAAAGTAACAGTAATATAGTTACAGCAGCAAAAACCTCTAATGTAGATGGGCTGTACCAAAGCAAAGCATGGTGTAATTTGGTGAGAGGCCGAAGCAAACTGCACTGTGTAAACCCAGCTTTGTGCCAGTTTGGTATGTCTACATTAGATGTTTGCACTGAAGTAGTGACAGCAATACAGTTACATTATTGTGGATTTCCTTAGAGTAGACAGGTTTTGAATAATTATGATGCTTAAGACCAGAGGCAGGCTGGGTACACTTCTGTTAACTTTTGTCCTGTAATAGCATAGTTTGCAAAAGTAAATGAGCAAATCATGACAAGGCAGCACATTTTAGTCTTTGGACCTTCTCTTGCTTAAGATGACTCCTTGATTTGTATCATGGAAACAGCTTTAGTGAATGACTAAAACAAGATCAGCTTATGTTTTTTGACAAGTGCCAAAGTAATGTTTCCAAGCAGCTGTTCCTTAAATTAATTTCTTCACTAGAAAGCTGAGGATAATAGTATGTTACAGTAAATATAAACTGGAAAAATACAAAGGTAGAGTATTAGAGCATAAGCTTTCGTGGGCTAATACCCACTTCGTCAGATGCAAGCAGTGGAAGTAGAGTGTGGATCAAAGGAAAAATATTGATCCCCAATGGCTGTGCCAGAGCACAATACACCTTCCATTGAAGTTAGTGGAAATCTTTTCATCTACTTCCATCAAAATTGGACCAGGTCCGCAGTATGTAAATATAAAATACAAAAGGTAAAACCAGCAGTAAGTACAGTGGGAGATATTAGAACAAAAGCAACCTAAAAGAATGCATCCAAGACCAGACATGGGATGGTGACAAAGCTGTCACTTTGCTCTGGACTGGTATAATACTTTACTCTTTTATAGCATTTTTACTTTGAAAATCGCAAAGCACAGTGCAAACATGAATTAGTTAAACGCCAAGACACTTCTGGAAGGTCAGCACATAATTATTAGTATCCCTATTGTATAAGCAGGTAACATCAGTCAAAGAGGTGATGTACTCAAAGTTAAACAACAACTCAGTGGCAAAATAGGAAATATGATCAAGAATCTTGACTTTGAGTCCTCAGCTGTAACTACTGGAAGTATTGTGTCTTATTGGGAGACTGACCTTGTTTTATTAACTTTAGGTTTTTTTCCCCTAGTTTTAACAATTTTTCAGGGTCCCTCCCACTGCATACCTACATTTTCAGCCATTTTATATGAGTTTAAAACTATCTGTGCATTGAATGGGAATCCAGATTTCATTCATTTTGTGTCTGTCTTCAAACTGGGACTCTTAGCCCAGAAAGTGTTGTAGATACTTGAAGTAAAATTTTCAGAAGCACCTAAAAGTGATTTATAAGCCTAAATCCCATTTTAAAAAGGGATTTGGGCACTCAGGAACCTACAGATCATTGAAAATTTTAAGTAATGTAAGTGCTAATGGAAATTTTACCCTTAATCAAAATAAGTCCCTGCATTACATTTTCCCCTGGGATATAAAATTGATAAACCCCCCTATATCGCAGGGGACGGCAATTTTTCAGAAGTGGTGTACCGAGTCTTCATTTATTCGCTGTAACTTAAGGTTTCATGTGCCAGTAATACATTTTAATGTTTTTAGAAGATCTCTTTCTATAAGTCTGCAACATATAATTAAACTATTGTATGTAAAGTAAATAAAGTTTTTAAAATGTTTAAGAAGCTTCATTTAAAATTATATTAAAATGCAGAGCCTCCCGGACCGGTGGCCAAGACCCAGGCAGTGTGAGTGCCACTGAAAATCAGCTCGCGTGCCGCCTTCGGCACACATACCATAGGTTGCCTACCCCTGCTATATAGTAATACACAGACCCTGCAAAGCCAACATCAGTGCAATGGGTCTATAATATAGTTAAGCTTCAAATCTTAATCTCTTTGTGAGCCACATCCTGTTTTCAGTTAACTGATCTCATGTGGGGGAAATTTACCAGAGGAAATATCTCAAGTTTGGAAAGTACCAAAAACTTATCTTTAGTTTCTTTGTGTAATTCAGTGCCTTTTAAGATAAAGGTGTAATATTTTACAGAACTATGAAGGTGAAAGAGAGGGAATAGGCTCACTTAACATACAGCAGAGACATACAGTATTGTTAGCACATTGAGGTTTTTTGTCTCTCTCTCATTCAGAAACTGAAATTGACCCAACTGTATTACGGTCTCCTCTCTGAAACCATTAACTTCTTTTTCTTTGTACTCCCACTTTCAAATGGCCACACTCAGACGTATTTTCTTTAAAAAGTAATTCATATCCTGGCTGAGAATTTCTGCGTCATAGTTCAACCCAATGTGAATTTTATGATTCTAGTTCTAAAACTATGAAAGCAGAGGCTTATAATGGAAATATTGACTAATCTTTACCACTAGCCATTCACACTACTCAAGTTCTGGTGGTGTCAGTTTTTCCATATTTAATTTTGGTAGAATAAAGGACAATGCTATGGTATGACACGCTGTCAATCCTGCAATCAGAAAACAGAACATCTATGAATAAGCCTGCACCACATCAAAGCTGAAAGTATAGATGGAATGGTATTAGGGACCAATCCTGCAATTGTTACTCAACTCAAACTCCCATTCACTTAAGTGGCCCTTATTTTTAAGGACATCAGTTTAAACATTAACCTTACCAAAATTTAGATCATGTGGCCACTTTCACATTTGCACCATCAAATATCTTATTAAAATTAGAAGCCTGATTTTTAAATGGTTACACATGCAATTACAGTGACTGCATGCACAAATCAGGTAATTGCATACCCACATTGCTATAATTATCCATTTGCATGTGCAAGGCTGGTAATTAATGTTTAGCTTATATGCAACACCTTTCACGCACAGATCTCAGTGATTTGCCTCGCACCAAACAAGGAAGCTATGGCAGGAGTTGGATTAGAATCATTCTGACCCCCAGTCTCCTGTTCTAATTATAATACTACGCTGTGTGTTTACATTTACCTAGCTTTGTAACCCCAATCCCCTTTTCCTCATTCTTGTTTTTATTTAGCTGCTAATTATTTTCTGACAAAGAAAAGGACTGAATTCTGCTCTTGGTGACACTCCTGAAACCCAGTTGATGCCATAAGATTGTATGCGTGTAACTGAGAGAGGAATTTGGTCCAAGGAAGAGATTTTTAAGAACAAAATTAAAGGGCTGAGGACACAAATATGGGAAACCTCTTGGAACAACTGCTTGAACTCCTAAAAGAATTTGACCCTTCTCTCTGAAAATACCAGCCACCACAAAATGCTAGTTATTCATCTCTAAATTCCATGAGTAGATTAGCTGACAACTGTGATTTGAAAACAGTCTTGGGCCATGAAACAAAACGAGCTAAAATATTTTCTGTTACAGATAACAGAGCTTGAAATGGTAAAGAAAACTGAGCAGCTGCCCATCTATTATGTTACATAAAGAGACCCTGTCCATTTTGTAGCAGGTTTTCAGTTTGTGTTTCATACTTCCTGTTGTTTTCAGCTGACCTCTCAGAAACCTGAAAATAAAATTTGTTTCCAACAATTTCATCCAAACATCTCCTGTTGTATCTTTCTTAAAACAATCATGATTTCTATAGGCTGTGTTGTGCAAACAGTACCAAGAGCAGTGCTTATAGTGCAAAATACTCACAGTAGTGGGTGCTTGCAAAAATAGTCCTCCTTTGACTGTATGAGCACTAGTGTAGCTCTGGGGAGAGAATAAATATTGTAAATCATACATAAAAAGTGGCTCTCCTTTTAGATATAGCTCTGTTCAACTGTGCTTGATTTTTAACTAAACTACCTCTTTGAAATCTAGAGAACCTATCTCTCAGAGGATAACAAATACTATTTTTTCCTATATTACTTGACGTTGTCTATTGAAGACAGGGAGGTGGGATTTTAATGGAAAGAGTTTTCCTTTAGGAACATTTTCTCTTGCCTGTACCACAGATGATAGAACACTTGAGAAAAGACCATTACTATATTGTGCAGGCAACCAAAGAGCTGAGTCACACAACAGGCATGTGAGTGGAGCTGATGAATGTTTCTGAGCTCTTCATAAAACACATGAAGATAACTGTTTTATCACATAAAGGCGGCGGGGGAGGAGGGGAAGCAGGAAGTTCAAGATCTTACCTAAATGTTTCTTTCACCTTTTCTATAAAGAAGTACAGAAAATACATGCAGAATCAAAGAAGTACTTTTGGGCAGGACTGGGCTAGATGGACCACTGGTCTGACGTAGTATTTGTATCTGTAACTTTCTCTGTAATAGTCTGGTCCTGCTAAGTATGGAGTGCCCTCAATTTGCACTTTGATTCTTCTCTTAACTTGTCCCGGGGGTGGGGATGGGGGAGGAGAACCCCCTCCTTATGAAGCAACCTTCTTAGGTACATGGTCTAAATGAAATCACTGAAACAGATCCGGGGAGTCTAGTGCAGCACAAACTGAAATAGAGTCAACAGTATGAGGCAGTTGCAAAAACAGCTAGTGTTATTTGTATTCAAAGGCATGTCCTAAGTAAGACACAGTAGGTAATTGTCCTGCTCTACTTGGCACTGGTGAGGTCTCAGCTGGAGTACTCTCCAATTCTGGGTGCTGCACTTTAGGAAAGATGGGGACAAGTTGGAAAGAGTCCAGGGGAAAGGAACAAAAATGATAAAAGATTTAGAAAACCTGATCAGTGAGGGAAAAAGGTAAAGGGAAAAAACTGGGCATGTTTAGTTTTGAGAAAAGATGACCCAGAGAGGACATCATAGTCTCCAAATATGCTCAGGGCTGTTATAAGCAGGCTGGTGATTAATTGCCATGTCTGCTGGAGGTAGGACAAGAAGCAATGGGCTTAATATGCAATGTGAGCTCCCCCAGCACCCCCACCCCCTTTGTGGAAGATTTAAACTGGATATTAGGAAAAGTGTTCTGTCTCTTAATTGTTTGTGGTGGTGTAGCCCTGTTGGTCCTTGGATATTAAATAGACAAGGTGGGTGAGGTAATGTCTTTTATCTTCTAACTCTAAAGGCAGTAAAGCTCTGGAATAGGCTTCCAAATGAGGTTGTGGAGGATTTTAAGAATAAGACAAACACAGATCAGGGATAGTTCCTGTGAGCTCCCCCCACATACTACAGATCTGTTGTGAGCCGAGCCCCACCCCCCCGATCCTGTGAGGTTGGTACACCCATCCACATTGCCATCCACACAATGGGGATCCCCTGGGCTCTCCTCCAGCCCCCACACAGACACTGTGGAACCCCTGTGAGCTCCTCCAGCCTCCTCCAACACACTGGGAATCCCTCTGAGCTTCCCCTACATAATGCAGATCTATGTGAGCTCCCCCCCGCCGAGATCCCTGTGAGGTTCACCCACCCACCCACACATTGGAGATCCCCCTATGAGCTACCCCCAGCCATCCACACACACTGGGGATTCCTATGAAATTCATCCACCCCCACCCGCTGCCATCCACACACACACTGGGGATCCCCAGTGCGCTCCTCCAGCCTCCACACATTGTGGATCCCTATGAGCTCCTGAGGCCCCTCCCCACTGGAGAACCCTGTGAGCTCCCCCAACCCCCCCCCCCCCCCCGGGGGCCCGGTAGGTGCCCTCCCCCCCCCCCCCCCCCCACACATTGGGGATCCCTGTAAGCGCCACTGCCCACCCCCTACCGGGGATCCCTATGATTCCCTGGGCCCCACCCCCATACACCGGGGATCGCTGTGACTCCTTGCCCCCCATACACCCCAGGGATTGCTGTGAGCCCCCCCCCCCCCGCATCCCTGTGACTCCCCCCCCTCCCCCCCACCCCCCGGGGATCCCTGTGACTCCCTGCCCGCCCCCACACCCCAGGGATCGCTGTGACTCCCCGCCCGCGGGGATTTCAGGCCCTTGCTTTAGTTTCTCTTTGCGGTTGAACAAAGAGCCGGCCTCGGCCTCCCGCCGCCGCCGGCCCCGGCCGCAGCCTGCCGCTGGGGGGAAGCGCCGCAGGCGGGTCAGCCCGGGCCCGGCCAGTGGGAGCAGCGCGCCGGGCCGGGTTCCCTGCAGCAGCCTGGGGCTCAGGTAAGGGAACGGCCGGGCCGCGCTGCGACTCCTCCAGGCTGGGCTCGGGCGAGCGGGACAGCCCCGGACCCTCCCCCCGGGCCTGGGCCCCGGGACCTCCCAGCCGAGCGCGGGCCAGAAACCGCCCCCCACTCTGCCCCATGGCGACGCAGGGGCGCCGCCCCCCCTCCCCGGGTGCCGCTGTTGCCGGAGAGGGAGCCCCGCGTCCCCAGCGCTCCGCTCCAGCCCCGGGCCTGAGCCGGGTTGGTTTAGCGGGCGGGGGCTGGGCGTCATTCCCTTCTGGCCTTCATCTCCCTTGTCCCCCTCCCCTCCAGACACGTGTCTTCCGATGGGCATTGCAGAGAGAGGCGGGTGGCTTTCTCCTCGCACTAAAGTCAGTAGTGGGCTATTTGGCCCTGTGACTGAAATAACCCCACTCAAAGGAAAAGCCCTGCGCGGGGCTTGTAGAGCCACCTTTATAGCATGTAGACAGGCCAGTCATGGTTTCGGTTACACGTTCTTTAGGTCGGGCGTTTGTTATAGGAGACCCCGGGGGAGGGAAATCGATGGAGGTGTTAGCCACCCCAAGAATAATGCAGTTGGTATCCAGCAAAGGCAAGCCATTGACTTGGGGGTATTTGAGAATTTAGCTATCTGGCCTCCTTAGTAGTAGATTTCAAAAACATCTTGGCTGAGTTAAACACTCCTGAATGCCCCTGTGTATATTCTGGCCACTGTTGGTGCAAGAATCTTCTTCTCTGCAGTTGCTACTGTTTGGAACCACCCTTCTTTTATTTCTCCAGCTTGTTGACTTTTCATCTTATTTCATATCTTAACTGAAAATAGCTTTTTGATCCCTAAGCCTGTTAGAATCTCCCTTCCTCCCTCTTTTAGGAGCTTTGTATTAATCTTTACTGACGTAACATATTTAGGGTTACAATATGTATGCAAGGTACCATAGAGAAAAGAAAACAGTACAATCTTACAGCTGTTTACACAAGCAAAAGTCCCACTGAAGTCAATGGGAGACTTTTCTGCACAAGAATTACAGGATATCTAATCTAGGGCACTGATCACCACAGAAAAATGTGCAGAGTATCTAGAAGATGGCCGTATAATTGTATGGGATTATATTCCTCTAGGTTTCTGGCTGATCAGAGCCTGTGTGGTTTTTTAGGGTAGGAAAAAATTGCGTTCTGTTCTCTGAGCTAATAACATGAACATTGATTCTGTTTTTTCACATTATTAGTTAAAAACAGTTCTGCTAATGTCACCATTGGTACAAGGATGAGTACTTCTGTGTTAGTGGTGTCATGAGAAAAATGTGATTCATAAGGGCACAATTATGAATTCTATTTGTTCAGGTTCTATATGGAATAAAACCCTAAATTTTCTAAACTGTTCTTGAGTCCTCCAGAAGCAGTGTTGGCCTGATTTTCACAGTGTCCATTAACTACACGGGGAGAGTTGGAAGTGTTCAGCAAATCAGGCCCTATGTGTTTAGTGGCTAGGCCGAGCATGGTATTACTTGTTAGTGGACTTGTATTTTCCTGGCTTTGCCTCTATCTTCCTTTATGACTGTGGGAAAGTCACTACACCTCTGTTCTGGAGTTTCCACATCTGTAAAATTCAATCATGGACAAGCTTTGGGTGAAATGGGAACTCAAGTTCTGAGACTGGGGATTTTCTCTACAGGAAATAATTCTGCTGTGCAATATTGACCAATGGTATTATAGTTCTAAAAAGAACAGAAATATTTACTTTCCCCTGAAAATAAACCTGAAAACTATGCAAAGCCCCCCAGCTTCCTCTTGATTATAATGTATCTGTTTTCATTTTGTGATTCAGGGGAATTTTAAATCTGTACAGTAATTTCCTGCTGGTACCTAGTCAAACCCCACCATGACACTTAGTCACACATATCAGCTACAGATTTAATTAAACAGATCGCTAGATTACTACACAGGTTTGAAGTTGCCTTGTGGACTTTGATGCTTAATATTTCACATCTACCGGAGCGGGTGTCTGCTTGTTTCAGCAGTTAGCGTGTTCTACATCTTTCACAGCAGTTTACTTCAGATGGCTGAGAGGGCAGACAGAGTCTCTTCGGATGGCCCGGGCTCATCTCCTGCCGAAAACGAATTTCCCTTTGGTTATTCCATCAGCATCTGTGAGAATGTGCCCGATGACAAATACCTGTGCAGCAGTTGTAATAACGTCTTGAAGAAAGCCCAGCAAACGCTATGCGGGCATAGATACTGCTCCGCTTGCCTATCATGGGTTGTACGGTAAGTTCTTTCTACAGGGGACCATGTGATAATGCATTTCTGCCGAAAAGACAGAAAGATTTCAAGTGGCTGATTCTGTAGCTGCAACCCTAGTAGGATGATCGGTTGTGATAATCTACTCAGTAGAGACAGAGTGCTAGAGTAGAGTTTGAAAGTATCTGGGATCTTGATCGTAATAATTTTATCCATGTATACTTCCTTACAGTGGTATTATTTTCAGAATGTATATCTATAGGCTTCGAGTGTGGTCTAGTGGTCAGGATTCCTAGGTTCTCCTCTTGGCTCTGCTGTATAACCTTAGGCAAATTACCTCTCTATACTTCAAGTATGAGAGGGGTAGCCATGTAAGTCTGTATCCACAAAAACAATGAGGAGTCCGGTGGCACCTTAAAAATTAACAGATTTATTTTGGCATAAGCTTTTGTGGGTAAAAAACCCACTTCTTCAGATGCGTGGAGTGAAAATTCCAGATACAAGCATAAATATACAGGCACATAAAGAGAAGGGAGTTACCTTACAAGCAGAGAATCAGTGATGACAAGGCCAATTCAGTTAGGGTGGATGTGGTCCAGTCCCAATAACTGACGAGGAGGTGACAATATCAAGAGAGGGAAAATTGCTTTTGTAGTGAGCCAGCCACTCCCAGTCCCTATTCAAGCCCAAACTGATGGTGTTAAGTTTGAAGATGAATTGTAGTTCTGCAGTTTCTCTTTGATGTCTGTTTCTATATTTCTGTTTCCCTTCCCAGTCTAAAAGGAAGGGAATCATATTTAGAGCTCATAGGAAGGCTGTTGTGAAGTTACTTTAATATGTGTAAAATGCTTTGCAATTCTTGGATGAAAGGTGCTATGGAAGTTTAAAATGTTGTTATTATTTTAGAACATTATCAAGTGCACAGTGTAAAATCTGGGTCAATGCCCAGTGAGGAACCAACCCTCAGAACATTCCCAGCCTTTTTGCTTGGAAATAGATGGATATTGTACTTAATTGGTTAGCTGCTTCTCTCCTCTCCTCTTTAAGGGCTAGTCTACACTGGCAATGCTAAAGCAAACCCACCCACACAAGGGGCGCAGCTCCCAGCACTGGGAGCATGGCTCCCAACCTTGGTGCACTGTCTACACAGGTGCTTTATAGCTCTGAAACTTGCTGCACTCAGGGGAGCATGGTTTCACCCCCCCTGAGCCAGAAAGTTGCAGCACTGTAAATCGCCAGTGTAGACAAGCCCTAAGTATATATCCTGATTAAACTGTAACAAAAAGCCGAGTCGGTCAGCCAGCCAGCCCCATGTGACTGGCAGGTCAAAGCATAACAATGTAATGGCATTTTCCACAGAGTGCATTTGGCCTACTGGGCTAAATTCTGCTTGCTCTCACTGGTGTAAATCCAGAGTAACTCTTCTGCAGTCAGTGGAGTCACTCAGGACTTACCCATGAATGGCTATTAGCCAAGATGAGTGAGGAATGGTGTCCCTAGCCTCTGTCAGAGGGAGGTGATGGATTGCAGGAGAGAGATCACTTGATCATTACCTGTTAGGTTCACTCACTCCAGGGCACCTGGCATTGGCCACTGTCGGTAGACAGGATACTGGGCTGGATGGACCTTTGGTCTGACCCAGTGTGGCCATTCTTACGTTCTTATGACATGCATTTCTGAAAGTAAGAACAGAATTTGCTCTGTGTGCTTATGACTTCTCATGACAACCTTATAACGCAACTGGAAACTGAACGAAGCAAACCTGTTAGTACAGTCTGAAGACAGTAATGTCATGCTCTTCATCTGGTCATTAGGACATTTTTCCACCGAGTTTCTTGAACTGAACTAATACATGACTCAGATGGATGGCAATTGCAGCGTCATAAAAGTGCTTGCCTCTTCCTGAAAAGCTTTGTTTTTTCCCTTTAATTGCATAGTTTAAATGCTAATTAAGAAATATTTTAAATTAAAACCAAAGCATTTTGTGGCTGTGTTACTGGAAAGTATGATGACGCCACTTTAGAGTTCACTCCTGCACCATTTATGCCACTGCCCTTCATGTGTACACACAATAGCCAATTTTACAAGTCAACACAACAATGGTGGCCTGTGTGAATGAAGAGAAGATTGAATCCTGAGATTTATCCTGGCAATTAAAAACCTATCCACCTACCAGAGAAGAGAGGACATCACTTCTGTGTTAAAAAGACTTCAGATTTCAGGTTATTGTACACTTCATGGAGTTCGTGCCTACTTCACTGAGAGAAGTAGATACCCAGCATTGCTGGCTTTGCAGAGCAGAATAATCATGATGTTTCCGATTTTGCAGATGGATGGTTAAAAATTGTGGACTTTCAATGGGACCAAGATTTGGCCTTTTTGCTATAAAGCTTGTAGCCCTTGAGCTGAAAGTAATACTTTTGTGGGTTTTTTTAATTTTTATTCTTGAAATAGAGGCTCTCTAAACTACAGTTCACAAATAATTTTTTTAAAATTTTTTTTCCACCAGAAACAACAAAAACCCAATTTGTCAGAAATGTAATGCAGAGGATCCTGGAACTGTAAATGAAGGAAGCTTATTGACTGAAGAAAGGGTATGTAATCGTGTTTGTATTGATGTTTCATTTATCTCTCTGGGCTAATGCTAGAGTCATTAAAATATTGTTTTTTAGAAGAGGGAATAATAAAGAACGTAACAGTGACTGATTCCACAGTTGCGCATATTAACCTAGATACCTTAACATCCTGGACTTTCCCTCAATTCTTGATCAAAAAAGGTTTTTGGATGTAAGTAGCGCCTTGTGAACTCCACCAAGTTTTGGGTCAAGAAGCCCTAAAATGTGCTGCAAAGCTAACTTATTCTATGGGCATGAAATACCCTGCATTCCCATCTTGCCAGTCCCAAACACACAGCCTCAGTTATTCTTGTTGTTATTACTTGTTGTTATCATATTTTGGTCACACCTACAGGCCTCAGCCAACTCAGTGCCCTATTGTGTAGGCACTGTACAAAAATGTATCCATGCCTTAACCAAAGCCAGCCAGGGAATAGAAGGAGGCAGAAATGTAGGAGGGAGACCAAACTTTATCTGGGGCTGATCCAAGACTGTGAAATGAACTCCCCCAAGAACTAAGGATCATCACTTGCCTCCCAATTCTCTGTTCCAAGTGCAAGGTGCCTTTCTTTGACCTGCCTTCTCTAATACAATACAACAGATATGTTTACGTATATAAAAAAAAAGCCTATACCAAACCAAAACACTCCAATGTACACGCTTCTCCCTCTGGGGAGAGGATGAAAACAAATTGTGCATGACAGATGTTAGTTACATAACCTTACACACTCCTGGAAGGCGGCTCAGATAATACAGTGATGAGTGTGATGTGAGAACTTATATAGAAAAGAGTAGAATAGACTGGCTAGCTGTGTTGCCTGGAGAACACTGTGGGAGCCAGGGCGACGGGAGAACTTCACAAAAAACTCATTGTTGAAAGTAATCAGACAAAAATATTCACTGACAAATTTTCAGGAGTGTTTTAATTAGGAATATTTTTGACGATGAATATTTTCACTGTATTTTGGGTTTTGGCTCGTGAAATGTTCTCAGAACACCTTGACTCAGAATCCCCTTTCCCCATGTGTGCCCGGGAGTGGGAGAGCTCACAGCTGGCATTAGTTGTTCAACTCCCCAGATAGCAGCTGCTGCACCATTCTCCATGGGGACCAGTTCACTTCCCTACACTGTGGCTACAAACTGGACCTTGGCTCTTGCTCCCAAATCCCCTACTTCCTGGTTTCATGGAACAGTGCAAGAAAGCATGCTTGATAATCTAACTAAATCTCTCTTGTGGAGAATGATGTGGAGCAAAAGGCACCTGCAGCCAGGTCTCAGTGGGGGAAGGAAAAAGAAAACAAAGCTCTGGGCACAAGGCATCCATAAAATGATAATTTTGAGATAAAATGCTGAATTCTGTAGGATCTTGGGAAAATGTCCACTTCTGCAGCAAATCCCACAGCTACAGTATTGCAGAGTACATGGGGCCCAGGTATAAGCCTATGTACAAACAAAACCATTTTATACTGCTCATGATATTCATCACTTCAGTGAAAACCTCTGGATTTCTCTAGTGTGGGACTTTCTGCAAAATTGTAGGTGGGTTGTGGTGACGAAGGCCCCAGTCTTGTCAGCTGATCCACAGGGGCAGACCTTAACGCCTGCACAGAATCCTACGGAAGCTCAGTGGGGCTTCACGCAGACTTGAGGACTCTGCTTGTGAATCAGTTTGCAGGGCTGGGGTTTGTTAATTGTCCCTTATCAAGGCCCTCCACTCCACCTCTCCTGTGTCATTGTCAGACTTTGCTCCCGCATAGCTTGTTTGTTTATGTGTGTGTGTATGTATGTATATAATATGAGCAATTAATTTTCCACACAACATCAATAGTTGATTCCGTGAACTGTTACTGTGATAACCTTTGGCCTTGTGGGCTGAGGGATTCTTTGCCCTATGCACCCTTTGTTTGATGACCCTCGTTGTGCTACAGCTAACTTAAAGCCTGGTACTGACAGTTGTTGAACAGCAGCATGATTTATTGAATTCAGCGGGAGGATCTGAGAGCATTCCCCTATACCTGCTGCCATCTCCTACACACTGCTATGCAGGGGGCTCACATGAAACAGGCCTCTGTCCTGTGCCATGGGTGCACATCCCCACCTGGCTCCCCCCACATCTTGCCCTCATTGTGCAGAAGAACTGTACTGGCTCTTCTCTATAGGGACCATCATCAGCTGCATAGTAACAGGCTAGAATTGACCATAAAAGCCTTGGGCCAGATTTAGCTCTTGTTTACACCCATGCAATATATGGTCATATGCTGATTGGAAATAAGAATGTGGGGCCCAGTTCTCCAGCCAGTTGCTTATTCTGAACACTGTTATCCTCAGGGCAGTTACAACAGGATAAATGAGAGCAGAATTGGACTCACCCCTGAAAAAAGTCGTGGGGACTGGCATTGCTTAACTTTCCTTTTCTGAGTGGGTGTGTTAAGATCCCCCTGATTTAGGTTTGATTTGCTTAAGTCCCGGGAAGAACTTTCGTGACGTTGAAACAAGATCAAAAGTATTTAAAATACAAATGTGATTTTTTTCCCTCTTGTTCTTTCTATGTCTGGAGTTTTAAACGTGACATCTGCTCCTCTCCATCAAGTAGAGACTGTTAAAAGGTCTATAAGTCTTCCATTTTTCTTGTGCAAAGAATGCAGGGAAAATATGGCTCCTGTGTGTTTTATCTGAGTGGTATCAGGAAGCACCCAATAGCCTAAGTGGGTTCTAGCCCACAAAAGCTTATGCCCAAATAAATGTGGTAGTCGCTAAGGTGCAACAAGGACTCCTCGTTGTTTTTGCAGATACAGCTACCCCCTGAAACCAATAGTCTATGTATTTTGAAAGATGTTTATACCCCTGAGATTTTAATATTACTGTTTTTTTCATTTCCCCTTCACTTTGTCTCCCAACTGTTCAACCATAAAAGGCATTTTCCAATGTGACAGGTATATCAAATGGTTAAGACATTTCTTGAATAAGTAAGATGATGGGATAGGTTACTTTTTAAGAAAATCTGACTTTATATAAAATGGGGACATAAGCCTGTATAGTATCTTGCGGGGATTTCTCACAGCGATAAGTGTTTTCCCTCTTAAGATTTTGGTTTAGTCTAGTGGTTTTCAATCTATTTAGTGTTAGCTGGGCCACAGATTGAGAATGACATTGCCACACACATAACCTCTGCACAAACCCCTATTCTCAGCGTCCTCAGCCCAGAGATCCATTCACAGAGTGTGGCCAGGAGCAGAGAGCTAGGCATAGGGGTTAAGGGTAGGGACCCCAACCCCAGACCCTTCTGCATGTGGACCCTGACTCACACCATGCGGGGCTAGAGGACAGCCAGGACCCTGACCCTGGACTCCACCAGGACCCTGCTGTCTGGTGCCAGGCAGTAGCCAGCTGCCCGGATCCCGGACCTCGCCACAGGGGCTGTGGGGCATCCAGGACCTTAACCCCAGACCGTACCAGGACTCTGAGCCCTGGTGTGTGGGCCGGGCAGCAGCCAGCTGCCCAGACCCTGCTGCACGGGGCTGGGCAGTAGCTGGCTGCCCATACCCTGAGCCCTGCTGCCAGCCAGCTGCCCAGATCCTGAGACCTGGGGGCTGGGCAGCAGCTGGCTGCCTGAACTCCAGACCCTGCTGCAGGAGGTCGGCCCTGCTGGGACCCTGCTGTGGGAGGCTGGGTGGCAGCCAGGACCCTGCCCCTGGAAGCTGCTGTGCAGAACCCATAGAATACGTCCAGGATTTTGGTTTGAAATCATTGCAGAAAAGAGAACAACTGTGACATTTCGCTCCAGATCAGAACTTCCTCCAAGTTCTGAAGTATATTCGGGTCTGGGGCAGATCGGTTCAGGTCTGTCTTTCCTTCTCTTAAGATGGAAGTCATCCCTTATGCAGAATATGGTGGGTACTTTGGCCTTGTCGTATCCCCCTGCAGAGGGGTGAATTTCACCCTTAGTGAATAGTTTTATTGGCTTTTCAATATATCTGGTGTTCATAAATGTGAATGCTTGAGATGAAAGAGCTCTCAAGGCAATTAAGAGCTTTTGCTGCAGAATTAGAGTCAAACCAAAGATTTAGTGTAATTTCAGGGTATGAACATTATTGCTGTCAGTTGGCCAGAATGATAGAGAAGAGATGGTTAACCATAATCTAATGAAATAGAGAGAGAAGATACTGTTTCTTTCTCCTTGGACTTGATTCAGAGCCCCGTGATGTCAATGGGAATCTTTTCATTTACTTCATTGGGCTCTAGATCAGGCCCTTTTGTGAGGGTGGGGAAGTTCTGTGTTGGTGGTGTTGTTGACAGACTTTCCACTGATGTTCTGGGGGGTGAGAGCTAGTGGTTCAATTGATTGATTTGAGGGAGTGGCCTGGATGGAAAAAGAAGAGGCGAGAATCCCCTGCTCTTTGAAGTTCTTTCAGGCACAGCTCCTTTACTTGAGCTGCATCCATAATGATTAACAAATGTGAGAGTGAAACAGAAAGCACACAGGACACACATACCATTAGAAACCCATGTGTCACCAGGACTGTCCCTCGGAAGTGAGATACATTTAGAATAGTCTGTTCTGTAATGCCAGGAAATTCTCAAGTTGTGTTTTTTTGTTTTGTTTGTTTTTGACATAGTAAAAAAATCCACGGTGGGATGTTAACTTGCTTTTTTTTTCTTTGGTTTTGGTCATTTTCCAGCTGTGCACTAGGCTGAAAGACTTCAGTGGCCAGTGCTGGTTGATTAGAGGAGTAACTATATTGTATTGAATTGCACTGTACTGTAATATTGAATTAAAATCTGCATTAAGCAACTGGGGCCAAATTCTGCACTCATTCACACCTGTAAAAAGAATGAGGAGTACTTGTGGCACATTAGAGACTAAGAAATTTATTTTTGCATAAGCTTTCATGGGCTACAGCCCACTTCATCAGCTGTAGCCCCGGAAAGCATATGCCCAAATAAATTGTTAGTCTCAAAGATGCCACAAGTATTCCTCGTTCTTTTTGTGGAAAGAGACTAACGTGGCTGCTACTCTGAAACCATTCACACCTGTCCAATTCACACAATTGCTTTAAATATATGCAATGCAGAGTCTACTACAGGTTGTATACAGAAGTTCTATTGAAGGTGGTGTGGCCTAGAGGGCTGAGTATGGGACTGGGAGCCAGGAACTCTTGAATTCTGACTCCATTTTTGACGATAACTTGACCAGTGCCCTTGTGCAAGTAAAATGGGGATACTCATATTTACATATCTTTGGGTATGGTTTAATGGTTTATTAATCAATGTAAAATGCTTTGAAAATGAACACACTGTAACTTGTAAGTGTTACTATTGAAAAAACTATGTTCCTAAGAACCTGGATATATAGTTTGCAAGCTGTCATCTTTTTATAAAATATAGACTGGATTATGTATTACAAGCAGACTGAAAACTGACCAGTAAGCATCTATTTTTAAATGTACAGACAAAGGTACAAGTGTTCTAGTTTTTCTTTTTCGTGGAATAGATTCCACTGAGGCTTTTATTTTTAGTTCTGTTTCCAAGCAGTGGCTGATTTCCATACCACTACAGGACAGTTTATGACATCAAATGCACATAGACCCAAGCACAGATTGCTTCTCTTGCTTAAATACACGTACGTGTAAGAACATATACCAGACAAGTAAGGTCAAAACAAACAGCATGAAACAAAATGCAAAAATCCCTATATCCCGATAAATGATTTTTTTTGCCTTACTGGAACTCTTGAATATTTAAAAGACTGTGACTATTTGTTAACTAATTAATGCCATTTTCAAGGAGGTGGTTGTTGAAAGGTTGCTTGTACTGATTAAATCCACTCATTTCCTCTCATTTATAAAGTTTGGTTTGTCTGTATAAAAGCCTGACATTGCAGAGTTCAGTAATAATGTAACCAATAGTCTACCGAAGAAAATGTAACTAATTAATCAGATAATTACAGTTATGAGGGCACTATTTGTCCAAGAGACATGGAACAGCCATGCCAGAAAACATCCGTCTTCCATTAAGTCTGGAATCCTGTCTTCAACCACAGCTGAAGAGACAATATGTAAAACACCCATCATAAGCCTAATTGTGCTACTCTTTTCCAAAAGGGAGAATTTCCTCCAACCCAGCTAGTGATCATCTTATGCCTTGAAGCATAAAGATTCTTAGTGTAAATGTTCTAGAGCAAGTAACTAGGAATTACAATTCCCAAGTTCTGTTTCCAGATTTACTGTTGACTGACTGACTGACCCTGGCTAAGTCACAAAAATTCCTGATGCTCCACAATACCCATCTGTAAAATGCTAGACCCCAGGGTGCTAGACTTGATGTAATTTTGCCCAAGGAACTGAAACATCAGAGGAAGCAAGAAAATATCTCCCTACTCCTTTGCAGAAGTTATAAGTGGAAGCACAGGCAGAAAGTATTTCTCTAGACAATATGTCATTGAGCAATATTAACAAGTTTGGGACCTGATTCTGCAGCCTTATTCAAGTGAATAGTCTCGTTTACATGCATGAGCAGTGGTTGCAGCATTGGGTCCTACTTTGTCACTTACATCATCATCAAAGTGTCATAAATCAACCGCATTAGTGAAAAGGGATGTCAGAATACGAACCATTTCAGGTTTTTGTTTCAAGGTTATAAATCGTTCCCCTTCCCCACCACAACAAAAAGACCATGTGAGCTGATAATGGGTCCAAACTTCGTACACTCTACCTGCAACTCAGAGATAAACACTTGACAGTGTTTGCCTTTTAAGGAAGCTTGCTAGATAAGGTGAAGAGTCTGCAAAAAGAAAAGGGAACTGAATATGATTGCAGTCTAAAAATATTTTATATGTAAAATGATATAAATGGATTTTTTTTCTAAAATGAAAGGACTTAAATAATTTTACTGTTCACTCATAGTTTAAGGATATTTTCAACTTCTGACAATGCATTGCTGGTATATTAATCATTAGGAAGATATATATGTAAATGAGTCTCACAACAGTAATTATTACCATTTGATGCAATTGACTATATTCTTTAACATTGGTTTGACCAGTGTAGACAGAACTAAACCATCCTATCTTCTTCTTACATGGCATCTCCATTACTGGAGGTTTGCAGCCATGGTAGCCCATTCTGTAGGATCCTCTGCTAATCTTTTTGTAGATGACTAGACCTTTTGATCCACCCAGGATACCACCTCATCCATCTCAGGTCGTCTTTTTCTGCCTCATGTTTTTCAGCTGTCAGCTTTCTTTTTCAGTGCCTGTGAATATGCGTTGCCCACTGAACCTCTTAAAATGTGCCCTGAAATTAAATCTTTCTTTTCATAAAATCTCTAACTGATACTTGCCACATTCAAATAATCTCCAATACTTTTTCATTGGTTACGTGATCTATCCATTATATTTTCAGGATTTTTCTGTAACACCATAAATCAAAGGATTGTAGTTTATTTATCATTGATTGTTTGAATGTCCATGTTTCACAGCTGTAATTTAACACAGACCACTACACAGAGCAAATGAAAGTTCTTAAGAGTTGGAATGTAATCTTCAAATTTATGTCTTTTCTCATCAGATGTTTATTCTTCCAGAATATCTCTGTCACTCTTGCTATTCTGGTGCTGACTTCAGTATGCAATATGCCCTCTTTTGGAATGATACCTGTCTTATAACAAGCCTAAAAAGATATTGTGTAAGGACTATGTTTTTTAAAACTGGTTATAACACATCTTAGTACAGCATGAAAACTAATTGCTACAGTATGAGAGGTGAGGCCCTTAGTATTTTCCATTTTCCACAGTTTCTTGACATTTCAGTCTTACAGTCCAGATCTCTTTAGTTCATTTCTGAACCGGTGACTTTTTTCTTTTAATTGGTTTACAAATGAGCAAATAATTTTGTTCCCTGGGCTCATGGATAATGCACAGGTTAGAACTTTGTTATTGCTAAATTGTTTTCTAAGGATCTTTGCAAAGGGAAGAGGCGAAAGCCCTGTTCTTGAGTTAATTAAACCTAGATACAATAGAGTGCTGTTTGAATATAGTGATCAAGAAGGAAGAAGTAAATGAACTGGTGGCACTTTTTCTTCTCGGTCTGTTAGTGATGTTGTAGGCTGACAGGAGTAATTTTTCTCTAGAAAGTAGGGAAGGCCTCTCATTATTCTCAGTATAGTGATGAGCTATTTCATATGTGCACTTCCTCCCCTGGATTTTCTATATTTTGATCTGTGGGGAATCTGCAGTCTTCAATATTGTGTTCTTAATAGTTGTCTCTGTTCTACTGTGGCTATTCTGCTTGTGCAAGATGAGATATTAAAAGGCTGCAGTGATTTGTGTTTTATTTATTTATTGCATGGTTCTTCACAGTTAATGCAAGGAAAAAACTGTATAGTGCTGGAAAAAATGCATGTGAATGTTTTGGATTTCTCTAGGACACTAGGCAAACTAAATGGAAACAGCCTGTGAGGGTGTACCCTCTTCTTGCTCCTTATTCAGGTTGAGTCTTAAATCCTCTCTGCAGTGGTAAAAGGAGTGTTAATGACCCCAATAATTAAATGCCTACCTTAGAGTGGCATGAGGTAGTGCCGTTTATAGTTAAGGTTCCATCCGCACATTCTTTGTATAGCCCTGTTTTCAGGTGTTCAGTAGGAAAAAACTTTATACTGAAAGTTTTCACTGGGAAGGGCATATTTTTATTTTTAATAAATTAAAATCACCTCAGATCATTTAATTTTGAGCCAAAAGAAACAAATAATAGGATTTCGCAATCCTTTGGTCTTTTCCTATATACTCGCTAAACTAAATAGTATTATTGCAGAAGACTAAATGTAAAAGAAAAAAAATCAAGGTTTATGAAGCTATAAAGTCCCAGCCTGTTCCTATCTCATAGCTGTTGTTTGGATCATTTTGTTGACCAGTGTTTGACTGCTCATCTTGTTAATTTCCAGGCTTTCAGTGATGCTGCCATTAATAAAGAGATTTCTGAATTCAAAGTGCACTGTGGGACCCCTGGATGCAGTTGGTCTGGTATCATGAAAAATTTTGAAGTAAGTTTAAAGATGACAGTTTCATATTGTGAACGAATATTGTGTCAGGGAAGCATGTTCCTGTGATGTTAGAAGAACATGGGGATTTAGGACCCAATTCCGCAGTCCATCCTTAGTCATCAAATTACTTAAGCACATGCATAAATGTATGCATCTTAAGCACATGCCTAAAGTTAAGCATGTGCTTAAGTGTTTTTCCATATTGGGGTCACAAAGCAAAGGAAGCCAGATCCTTAGCTGGTGTAAGTCAATGAAACTCCAATGAAGCTCAAAAGAGTTATAGTAATTTATGCCAGCTGAGGATTTGATCTGGTGATGAACGAAAGTCAGTGAAAATTTCCCATTGATGTCAATGGGGTGTAGATCAGACCCAACATGTTTTGAATGATGGTGAAGCGTACATTATAAAAATGCATGTATGTGTGTTTTTGTAGCGATGTCAATTCCGGGACATTACAGAGACAAAGTGGGTGAGGTAATGCATTCACCTGGAATGGTCCCTTGAAATATGTGTTAACTACTTATGCTAAACAATCTGTTCCACCTTGTATTTGGCCGTCCCACTCTGAATAAGTTTCTCAGACAGAATCATTCTGTGTGACTTGAAAGCTTGTCTCTTTCACGCACAGAAGTTGGTCCAACAAAAGACATGACTTCATTCACCTTGTCTCTCTAAAAATGCATGTGTCAGCTGTAGTTTTTCCAGTAGGTCTGAATATAACTTTATGGGCAAGGACCTTGTAAGTAACCCTCAATTAAGCCCATAATACCCTGATCTCCAAACTATTATTAGGAGAAATGTGCTTCCTATGTTTTTATAAGAAAAATAAATCTCCCAGGGTAATGTTTGGGAGGCAGTGCTCATGGAGACATTGACACAAGGAAAACAGAAAATAGACAGAGAAAAAAAAACATAGCGGTCTGATTCCTGTTTATTTAGTATGTTGCAGTCATTGTTTGAATATTGATGTGAAATGATAAAGGTGAAATAGACAATGTTTCAGAATCTGCTATGTGTACAACAATCAAAAAAGAAAATTCAAGCCAATATGTAAATAGCCCAGAGGGGGCTTGACCCTTTCTGCATAATTTTGAGGGCAAAAGAGAGCTTCCTAGTTAAATGGAGCTGTAGCTAAAGGCCTCTTTGCACCCAGGGCTGGTCTTCACTGGGGGCGGGATCGACTGCAGATACGTGAATCACGTAGCTGAAGTCTGCATATGTGCAGCCGATTTATCTGCCGTCCTCACGGCAGCGGTCAGTGGCGCGCTCCCCCATCGACTCCAGCTTACGCCTTGCGTCAAGCTGGAGTTCCGGAGTTGACGGGGGCAGCGCTGGCGATCAATTTCTCACATCTTTACAAGACGCAAGAAATTGATCGCTAAAAAATTGATGACTACCCACGGTAGTGAGAACGTACCCCCAGTTTAGAAGGAATGTGGTGTCCAGTCAGCATCTGTATATGAGGAGCTGCAGAGATGCTGCTGTAATATTTTTCCTTTATTTGCTAATTTTGCACCCGTTTTCCATTTGTCTGTTCTCCTTTAAAGAAAACTATCCTGTTTTGTTCAGTGCCATAGTTCAGAGAGTTCAAAAGGTGCCAGGACCTCTCTCAGCATGAATATACAGAAAAATGGATTTGAAAACGAAGCATGTGATTAAAATTGGCATTTCTGAGTTCACTGCTGGAACAGTCATCTTGCTTTAAAAAAAAATATTTGTGACACAGTTAGTGTGAGAGTGTAATGAACTAGTTTTACTCCTACTTCAACACTGGACGAAGTATCAGAAAAATATGGTATAAGGGCCAATTCTGTGAGGTGCTGAGCATATCTAGGGATGCATTGAGTGAGTCAACTTCCTCTGGAGTCACTGGTACCTTATCGAGCCAGGCCATAATGTCTAGACAATAAACATTTTGTAAAAGTATGGAGCATTTAGGGACAGATTCTCTGCTGGTGGAAATCAGCATAGTTCCTTTGACATCAATAAAGCTGCACTGATTTACATCAGATCTGGTGTACATCAGTTTTACTGATTTACATTAGTGGAGGATCTGGCTCTAAAAGGGTTTTGATTTAGACAGTTAAGCCAGGTTGATCGTAAATTCAAAAACACTTGATTATTTTAAAGCTGAGCAGCATTACAGGATGTTAGAGACACCTTGGGCACAAGGCCCCTTAAAAATTAGTGATACTCACATGATAGTTACTGAAAGTTCTAGTAGTTCAAACAATGTACATTGTAGACTTAAATCTTCTACTCTGCGCCCTTTTCCTCCAGGCACTGAGGACAAGCATTGCAATTGTTACAATGAGATGTTATAATCAGAGTAATGTTAAAGGGATGCTGTTGCTCACATCTGGCCTCAAAATTTAGATTTTTGTAAACTAAGATTTTACAGAACTTCAGGCCAGTAAAATGTTTCCATTATATTTTTAAACAATTCAATATTCTCCATATTGACAACAATTAAATAGACTTAATTGATTTTCATTGTATGAGCTGAGAGAAGTGCATATAGAGATAAATAAACTTGATTTAAGAATTCCTTTGAATGCTGTTACGAGCCATGACCCAGTTGTGTACTGGACACCTTGACAGGATATCCTTTCATGTACCCTGCACAGAGGGCTAGCGCTACTCTGCTGGCTCATCTTGCCATCTAGAACTGTTTGATCTCATTATAGCTCATTTGCTCCCTGACTAGAGAAGATTAAAGTCAAGGAGTCTCTAAAGCAAGGAGATAGGCTGGTGCTAAGACAAAGGAAGAGCGTTAAGAGCTAGCTCAGGAGAGAGCTCACACTAAACTTTGCCTATGTTGTTTTAAATTAAGGATAAAGCAAACCCCAGGAAGGAGGTGAGTTTTGGACGTTAACCTGGCTGTGACTATGTCAACACTTGGAGCTGGACACACTCATGGTAGCTACAGTACTAGTGTAGCCATAGGAGCACAGGCAGTAGGGAGTGGTGGCATGGACTAGCTGCCCTGAGTATGTATCCATGGGGTCAGGGTAGGGTTTGTGTTGGCAGTGACTGGCCTGTGCCCCTGCTGCCCATGATCCCGTGGCTACATCTCTGTTTTTAGTGCACTGGCTTGATAAGAGCTAGTACAAGTACATCAACTCAAGCTGGGAATAACTCTCTCAGTTCTGTGTGTCAGACAATGGGTGAGGAATTTGCCTATTCACAGAGGCCACATGGTGCAAAAAAGATTAATGCGGGCAGAATTGAGGGAATTTGTAGACGCACATGCATCTGTGCAGGGTTACATGTTGGTTTCTAACTTTCAACTTTCAGGACCATCAGAGCCTATGTGAATATGCTTTAATCCTTTGCCATACTGGCTGTGGACAAATGGTGATGAGAAAGAAACTTGCAGATCATTTGGAGAATGGATGTGTTAATAACATGACCACATGCCAGAAATGTAAACGGAGGTTATCCAGTAATGAGTACCAAGTAAGAGGATTTATTTGCTTTAAAACAAAACAAGAGTTTTATAATCGTACCTTGAATATTCCACAGCTTTCACAGCTGTCTGATTAAATATTTCCTCCTTGTTTCATTATCGTTATGTAGCTGGAGAATGTTTCATTTTTCTGACCTTGCTAACTTTTCAATTGCAGTGTAATGTTCCATTATATATTTGCTGGAAAAACAATGGGGTATAATTGCCCATCCTTATGTGGTGCTATGAGAAAGAGAGAAAATATGTGTGCCCCCATTTCATTTGGGGGGAGGGCAGCATTTCTTGCCATGTTCTAGCTCCCCTTTCAACCAGCTCATCTCAGTGTGAAGAGAACAAGAAATGCAGCCAGAGAAACCACAGAAAGATCCAGATTATAGATTTTTTAAAATTTAATACAAAATTGGCCAATAAATTGGCAAGTTTTTACAGCAGATTTTATTCAGACAATACTTATACTAGATACCATCAGCTTTAACTTTATTTTGGGGAAGTGGCTTGCCTTATACAGGAGGGCACACTTGATGATCACAAAGGTCCCCTCTGGCCTTGGAATCTACTAACTTTTCAAATCAATGGTATCAGTGGATTGAGGCAGAGCCCAATGCAGTGAATATATTGTAAATTAATCCTGAAATTGCTCTTATCTGTAGCTTTTAGGACTGTTCAGGCATATTTAATTTTGTTGATATATTTACATTATGCTTATCATTATCGTAATTGAAGACCTTACAATACATATACAGTAGACTCTCGATTATCCAGGATTGGGTTAACCAGAAAGTGGATTAACCAGGATGTCAAAAAAAAAATACATGTAACTCGCAGGGCTGGCTCTGGCTTTGTTGCCGCCCCAAGCACAAAAGACAAAAAAAAACCCATCAGGGCACAGGACAGCCAGTGAACCAACACCTCCTCCCCCCAGTGCAGGGTGGCTGGTGAACACCCCCTGCCCCCCTCCATATTTCCTATGGATGGTGATTATCCAGGATTTTATTAACCAGGATTAATTTTTCCCTATCATCCTGGATAATCAAGAGTCTACTGTACAATGAAGACTAAAGCTGAACACTCCCCACCAGTTGTATCTATCTAAAGTCAGTCCATGTTAAAAAACAAAACACAACAAAAACTTTCCGGTCGGAATGGTAACTGATCGCTTGTTTTCTTTGATTATTTTGCCAGCTCCATGCAGGTTGCTATTACTCTAATTGAAATGTATTTCCAAAAGGCTAGGAATTACATCCTGGAAGGACGGCCATTTTGATGGAGATGGTGGGAGAGCTGTAATGTGGCATGCTCCAACAGGAGAGCAAGGGGAAAAATAACAATGGGCAAGTTTCCACATCACATTTGTGACTAATTGCTCACCTTCTTTGCAGCCTTGTCAAGAACTGATCAGGTTATTTCTATGGAAGTGGTCTCTCCATGACAGGAATGAGGCACACTTGCTGGGAAAGAGTGTGTAGAAAGCTTGCACAGCTGCTGCTCATTTTTTAGCAGTTTCGGGGGGGGTGAGAGGGAAGCGGGGAGCGGAGGAGGGAATAGCTGACCTCAGCCTGGTGGGCTGTCAAACAGGCACTTTTTACCACGATTATTTCAGTGTATAGTTCAAAAAGAGCAAAGAACTGAAAGTGGAAACATCTAACCACTTTAACCCTTCTGAAAGTGCCGTGAGCATGCTGATACTCTGTTACCTGGAGAGAGAGGTGCGAGCACGGTGTTATGATTCACCTTCCTCCTCTCTTCAGATGTGTGTGATACAGTAGGTTTGCCTTCAGAGGTTATTTGGTTTCTTTTTCCCATGGTGAAGAACTGTTTTCATTTCCCTCGTCCTGTTTAATCTGTTATCTAATACGGTTTTTTGTTAGGAAATCTTGGCAACCTGGTAGGAAGAGTGGCCTTGAAATGTTGCCTTCCGTGTCTCAGTCGTTCTCGTATTCTGCTTCACAAGTATGTCATCTAGGAGAAGAAGCTGTTTGCATCTCTTTTGTTTTTTTCATCCAGAGTATTTTCCACTGAAAACAATTTCACTGCAGCTGGAATCCATTTTTTACCCTAATTGACAACACGGACTATAAAATAGCTCCTCTGCCTAGTCTAATGCAACCAAACGTTGCTACCATTTGCTGACTCCTTGGTGGCCTCGATGAAGTGAGTTTAATGCTCTGAAAGCCTAGCACAAAAAATGCCTTCCCAAATGACAACCTCTTTGTCAGTTTCAGCAAAGGACTCAGGGAAGGAATGAGCCACGGAGACTGGAATGCCTTCTCAGCTTGGGAGAGGGGGTCCCACCAGGGCCAGGGAGCTGGTACATAGGAGACTTGGTCAGTGACCACCTGTGCTTTGCTTGTTCTGTGAATAGCGTGCCCCAGTCTCCAGAGCAGTCACCAGCTCAACACTCCATGAATCCTGCTTTAAAGATTAAAAGCGGGGGAGGAAGAGGGATACTCTGCTTCAGAGCCTCTGCTTGAGGTTGTGAGCTGCTTGCCATATGTGGAGGGAAGGGTTGCAGGGAGATTTGTGTTTGGCCAACCCTGCTCACAAGAATGTGTAATTGTCCTAATGCATTATGGGTATTTTTCATCTGCTCTTGAAACATCAGGCATGGTCCTGAATATGAGGTGAGAAGACTGGATAGAACAGACCCATGATCTGACCTACAGCAGCGAATCCCTTCCTGTTTCCATCACCTCCGTCTATTACTGAAATGATGGAGACAGTATTTGTGATCTGGCTACAGACCAGTCCTATGGGAAATCATATTTGCTGTACCATGTCATGAACCAGGCTCATTTGCTTTTTGAATGCCTGCTGAGTGCTTATAAAATTGTAATTTCACAGATGGGATCTGATTAGCTAAATTTAAGGCTATGTGGTATGCTAGCTCTGTTTATTTGCCCAAACTTCATTTATCCAGAATACTCTAGGAGCAAATAGAAACCCCTATCAGATACACGACTTTCTCCTCTAAATTATTCTTAGCATCCTGATTAAGCATGTTTCAGACTTGTGTTAATGACAGCTTTTGTATGTTAATCTCATGTTCATTTGATTTTGGGTTCCACCATATCAAAAAAGAAACAGGAAAAGGACAAAATTACATGAATAAACAGACTGGGATAAACATAAAACAAAGGCACATTAGAAATAATGTCTGAGATAGAGAGTATTCAGAAGGTGCCGAGGGGAGAGGAAAGACCCTCTGGGTGTGTTTTGGCAGAGCTGAAATGGAGACCTCAGGACACTTTGCAGAGAAGATACTTTGTGGGTTCCTGGAACTTGCTGTATGAACTTTCCAGACTGCTAAAGGAAATGTACTGGTGAGCAAAGGCATGTATAAAGATTAAAGATGAAACCTCTGAACAGTTTGAATTGAAAGCTTGAGAGTTGCTATGTTAAAATAAACAAACTACAGTCCTGGTATGAACCAGCAGCAGGGGATTATTTTCCCCATCTCTTTTGAGCCAAGAGGATCAGGGAGTTTCATGTTAGCACTAATGCATTCTGTATTAGCACATCATGTCAGGAAATTTGGCCTCCTGCCTCCAGTGTGTTAGTGAATGAGATCTGAGACAGACCTGCACGTAAACCCAAGCTATATGAAGCCACTGCATGGAGAGTTTATATGTATATTTGCTTTCTGGTCCACCATTCACCTGCATGTCACTGCATATAAATGTGATTATTAGAGTTTGAACTGGGTGAGACTCGTGCATTGCCTACACTGAGTTTTCCAGGAAGACTGTGTGAAGCATCTGTATGTCATTTCTGAAAGTGCTGGGCCCCACATGTGAAACATCACACTCTGTACTTTCACTTAACAGGTATCACATCTGGATCTCCCTGACTGAAAATACCTCCTGTGCTAGGAAGAAGAGTAATTGGCTTAGCAGTTTAGCTTGGGAAATCTGTAGGTCTGCAGTTTAGCATACAGTAGACAGCAGCAACTAATATTAGTTCTTTAGTCCCAAGTTTCTGGACATTATTCCCTGTAAAGAAAAGCTGGGGAACTCTACAGAGATACACGGAAAGGTTTTGCAAATCTTTCTCCCATAATATGGTATTAGTGCTATTCTCCTCCCTTCTGGTTCTCTTTTAGAAAGAAGTTTTGTTTGGAAAAGATCCCACCCGTAGCAAACAACCAGTGAGCTTTATTGCTGGGTTGAAGGCCATTAAAATACAACAAGAAATACAGTAAATTACAACTATGGAGGGAGAGCATATCCCATGGTTCTTTGTGTTGCAGTAAGATGAGCTCCTCTTTGATTCTTTTCCAGTGAATTGTGGTCTAAGGAAGACTACATTAGTGCAACAGGGTCTAAGTTACTACTGGCATACTGCTGCACAGGTCTGAATGTGCAACTCTTATTTGCTAGCTCAGACCTGATTCAGCTGATCTGAGGCTCCTCAGCAAGTAATTTCACCAGCGCTCACTTTTCTGTAAAATGAGGTAATATTATGTAGTAGACAAAGAGATTGTATTTCATAGAGACCTAGGCAAGGAACCATAATGATTTTAGCATTGTACCCAACACTTTGTCCTCTTACTTTAATGACAGACGCATACGTGTGAAGGCAGCTCATCGAGGGAACAAAAACGGATGCACACAGAAGGACCATCAAAGGAAAAGGTAGGGAACATGTGAAAGGGCAATGTATTGTTTTTGTTCTGTTCCTCGAAGTGCCAGCTCTTCATGTGGCTGACCCAGGCAACTTTACGGCATCTCCATGTGACAACAGGAGCAGGGGGCTTTTCACATCCTAAGATCATTTGTACTGGTTCCCCTTCGCCACCCCCTTATTTAGGATTTCTCCTAAAATCTTTAGAGAGGTAGCCATGCTAGTCTGGATTTGCAGAAGCGACAACTCTGTGGCACCTTAAAGAGTAACAAAAGTATACTTTTGTTAGTCTTTAAGGTGCCACAGGACTCTTTGTCGCTTCCTAAAACCTTGGACGTTTTGTTTGTTTCTTTACTTCCTTTTCAAACACTCAGGGGAAACCAGGTGAGCAATACAAGGGCTGTTCCAACACAAACGACACCAAATAACTTCTTAAAAAGACGTGTGCCTTTGGGTGCAGAGGCAGAAGCCTGGATTCTAATCTCAGACCCCTTGGTGAGATAGAGATTGGGTCACCCTTTAAAGCATGTTGCAAGGCACACTCCTCCTCTGTGCTTGTCTGGGAAAAGCGAAGTGAAGGATTTTGAGTTACTGGGCACGGGGGGTTTATTCTTTGTAGTTGCTTCTTTAATATGTGTGTGTGTGCGGGGGGTGGGGGAGGAGATTATACCAGAGTTGTCACCTGCTGATGATTGTGGTTTTATTGTATTGTATTATTTTAGGGTCTGTGTTATATTGAGACTTGTGTAGGAGTCTTTGTATTTGTATTAAGGATGTTTATCCTTGTTTTGTTTTTAGTGTGTGTACAGCATGTAGGGCTTGAATAGGCACTTGGCTGCACGCAAGTCTGTCTTGCGGGCAATCCACCATCCTCTCTCTTGCCCCAGGTGTTCGTAGATTTCCCAGGGTTGAGTGCTGCAGAAAGTGGCCCTTCATAGTGATATATAAAATCAACATTGCTTAAGAAGTGTGCAGGGCAGGCCATTGTTACAGGCATCCACAACAGAATAGAATTACTGTCAGCATGGGCTAGATGTGACCTTGGCTGTGGTCTCTATCCCACCTGCTCAAATTTCAGGACACTGGTGACTAGAGATGGAACCCAGGCCTCACACATGGCAATGCCTGACAAAATCACTTGGTCATCTGTATCTAAATGAATTACCTTTGATTTTCCTATTGAGTGTGGGCCAGACCCTCCGTGAGGTTGCTCCATAGACTTCAGTGGGAGTACTCTGATTGTAGTAAATAATTAAACCCTTGAAATTCATTCTTATTATTTTGTGGCTGTTTCTAACAGAACCATTCAACACCATTGAGCAGCAAAGACGCTTGTCGGTTTGCTGAGGTCGGCTGTTCGTTTAGGGTGAGTAAAATGCTGCCTGCTCTTATTCTGGGAGAAGGTCTCCAGTAATGTGCAGTCTCTACACTCCAGCTGCTGGCATGAACCAGCCCAGGCACTAAACCAAGGATGGCTTCATTTGGTTGTTTTGCTTTGTTTTGTTGGTAAAGGGGTAAAACTTTACCTCTTCTGGTGAAAAAGAAGGGAAGAGTGTGGAACTGGCTTTTGATTGTCACCATTCAGAGGAGTGAAATTCAGCTGCAGGTACTTTTTCCCCTGCGGTGTATCTTCAGCTCAGATTAAATGGGAGGGTTCTGTAATTATTGCAGTTCTACAGCTGTATCAGGTTTGATACTGTGTCATGTATCAAACAATCTCTGCAAGGTAACTGTATCCCCCACAACATTGACTGGTTTCTAAAATCTGCTTTGGATTTTAGTATGCTCTTACTGCCTTGTACATAGATACGTCTCATGTATTTTGTGTGCAGTGTGTATGTTAAATAGTGATCGACCTGAGAATCTAGCTGTTTATTTGCATGGCACCTTGTTAAGTGGAGGGATTTTGAACAACTATTTTCTTGTTAATGTGGCATAGGTACATGTCAGACACACACAGCCACCCAGGAGCCCAGCAGCCTGTTGCTCTCCTTTGAAGTCTGGTGCTATCGAGTCAGGCCTGTATCCTGAAGGCCTTACGTAGGGTTATCTCCCATGAAGTTGATAGGAGTTTTGCCTACATAAATGCTAAATGAGGATTTGGCCCTAAGTCAGATACTTTAGTTCAATGACAGCGTCTTCTCCTCCCAATAGGGCAGCAAAGAGAAGACAAAAGAGCATGAAAAGACTGCAATGGGGACCCACTTAATGATGCTGCTGCAGCATATAAAGCAACTGAGGGCCAGTTTGTGCCCTGCTGGTGGAGCTGCAAATGGCATCATCCCACACTTAGCCACAGCAGAGTCTAAAGTGAAGGGTTTGGAAAGAAAAGTCTCCGATCTCCAGATCCAAAGGGCCCTGGAAGTCAGTGGAGATCTGGAAGTGGACTGTTTTCCTGCCTCATCTGTTTGTGAGGAAGAGTCTATTCTGCAACGGCTTGTAAAGGAGAAGGTGATTTCTGAGCTGGAAAACAAGTTGCACGTATTTGAGAATATTGTGGCAGTGCTCAACAAGGAGGTGGAGACCTCTAACCTAGAGATCGCAGCCTTTCGGAGGAAGAGTGGACTTGATCAAGATGTAATACAAAGCCTGGAATTGAAGGTAAACATTTATTATGACCATGTGTCTGTGTACAGTTTGTGTGGTTAGTACATATGCACAAAAATCATGGAGGGTAGGTAGGCATGGTCCAAATACAGGAGTGGGAGCCAGGAACTCTTGAGTTCTCATCCCATCTTCAAAACTCCCTCTATAGCTTTGGTAAAGTTTTCAAACCTTGGTTTCTAAAGTAGACCTCTAAACCCATGTTCAGACACCTAAAAGGTATGGACGATTATGGGTGCTGAGCATTTCGTGGATTCAGGTTATAAGAGAGCAAGGCACTTGAATCAGATATAGTATGCAGTGCCGGCTCCAGACACCAGCATAGCAAGCAGGTGCCTGGGGCGGCGCTCTCTAGGGAGTGGCATTCCGACTGCACCGCACCCCAACTTCGCTCCTCCAGCTGTTCCACAGCTGCACCTCTCTCCGCCCCGCACTTCTCTCCTCCAGCCGCTCCGCCCCCCGCACTCCTCCGGCCCGCCTTTTTTTTTGCTTGGGGCAACAAAAAAGTTAGAGCCGGCCCTGATAGTACGATCCTATTAAACCAACATTGTGCGTTTTAAAAATTACCTATCAAGGGGTTTTTGCCTCCTGTAATAATTAGTACGTGAGGTTTAAAAAAAAACAAGCGTGCGCACACACACAACTCTCCATCGTCTGAGGGCAAAGGTGAGAGTCCTTGCAGTATTGAAATGCCTCTGTAGCAGAAGGTCCTATAGAGACAACAGAGTGGGTTTGAACAGGAATTATTTTTTTTCAGATTACAGAGCTGCACCGATGTCTGACACAGAAAGATGCAGGCCTGAGCAAACTCCATAAGCGCCTCCAGTCTTTCGAACAAGCATCCTACGACGGAGTCTTTTTATGGAAAATTACAGACATCAGCAGAAAGTACCACGACTCTGTGACTGGAAGAGTAGTCAGTTTATTTTCCCCAGGTAAAAAACACCAGATATACTCACTCACTCACTTTGAAAACCCAGCTGATGTCTCAAGAGTGATACTCCGATCTGCTCTTTTGACCAGTGGTTCTTTAAAATAGTGCCCAGATCTAAGACACTATTTATAAAAGGACACACTCGTTCTGTCTGTTTATAAGACAAGGCAACTCCTGCCCTGTAGTTATAGTTTGACCCTCTCTACCTCAGGATTGTAAGGGAAGGGTGTCCAAGGGCCAAAATACAGTGCCAAATGCCCAACCCAAGCAGCCATGTTTCATGCAGGGATACGTGCAGCGTGGGTGGCTATGTGGATGCCTAGCCACTGTTCAGAGGCTACTTCAGCCTTGTGTCACTGGTCTGACCATAGCTGAATTTTAAAATGCCTGTTTGCTGGCCTTCTCTAGTGTACCTACAGCTGCTTCTGC
The DNA here is from genome assembly GCA_007922305.1 of Dermatemys mawii. Lineage (NCBI taxonomy): Eukaryota > Metazoa > Chordata > Testudines > Dermatemydidae > Dermatemys > Dermatemys mawii. The sequence continues at coordinate 17,250,549 of ML677396.1, read as the reverse complement.
ACTCACGTTTCTTTTCTGTTAGCCATAGCAGTGCATGTGTAGAAATGGAATTTATTTATTTTTTAAACCCCTCTGCAAAAAATTGTTCTTATATCGTCGGCACAAATAATAGCAGTGAGGCTGGAAACAGCTTGAATTAGAGCCACAAGTCAGTTACTTAATGATACAAATGCTCATATTTGTGCTGGCAGAAGAAATGTCAGTGGAATTTTGTGGGCCCCAGCTGGACCTGTAAAAAGGGAAGCCACACTCTAGCCCTGCTGAGACACTTGGCCTAGAAGTATTTGGTTCAGAAAATAAAAGGGTAAAAATAATATGGACAGTTCTGGATCTGATGCCCTCAAATAAATTATCTAAGAAGAAGTGGTTGTGAAACATATGCTGTATATCCTGATACTGCCCACAAGTTCTTGTGTTGCTGCACTGTTTGTTGTCCGTGGCTTTCATTTCAGTTTATTTGCCCTCTAACTGCTGCTAGTTACAGTGACATCTGCTGGATCTGCATTGTTTCATCCCAAGTAAAGTCATTTGAAGTCACTCTGAGAATGCCTTGAGTGGCTACTGCAATCATTTCCCCCGGGAAATGAAGTGCTTAGATAAAACATGCTCTTGGGGGTAATTACAGATCAGCTTCACCAACATAAGAGTCATTAAAAGGGCTTCCCCCACTGGATTTTCAATGCTTGGACAGGGTATTCTGTTTAAATTGCCATTGCTCCTCACCCTGGTCTCAGAGCACCTGTTGCATTTTAACCCTTTTGCATATGTGAGAGCCTAGGAATACAGTCTTTTTCCAGAGACTGTTGGTAGGCTCTGGCCTGACTAACCACAAGTTCTAATTTTCAGCTTTCTATACTGCGAAATACGGCTACAAAGTCTGTCTGAGGATTTATCTGAACGGCGATGGAACAGGGAAAGGAACACATGTCTCCTTCTTCTTTGTTCTCATGAAAGGGGAGTATGATGCTCTTCTTCCATGGCCTTTCAAACACAAGGTAAAAAGCACATACTTTTCTTGTTCATAATGCTGAGATGCTTAATTCCGCTTTGCCGATTTTTCTGCTGTGGGGTATCACAGCTTTTTTTCTGCTGTGTAGAACTTAAGGGTAAAGAAGCCTTCACACCAGATCCCACATTAGAAGCTCAAGTCAGCTCCCAGGCAAAGTCAAAGCATTGCTCATTCCCTCCTCCTATCACTACGAGCCATGCTCTAATACAAGGGCAGAATTCAGCTTCAAGCAGGCTGGGATAGTACCTACTGAGATTTCGTGCTTCTGCTCTGTACCATTTGCAAGAACCCAGAATCTCGAATATATCTTAAACTCTGGGTTTATTATATCTAAAGCTTTGTCTTCGATTATGCCCCAGCCTATCATTAGCATTTCTATATCTCCATATACCTAGATAGTACAGGAAGTGGCTAAAGCACAGGAGTTGGAGTCAGGAGATCTGCATTCTGTTTCCATAAACTCCCTTGGATGATCTTGGGCACATCCCTTACCTACTCTGTGTCTTATTTTCCCCATGTAGCTTGATGTAGCCACATGTAGCTTGATGATCATCAACAATAATAAAGGAAAGAGAGAAAAAGTTTAATGAGGTTCTGATCCCTGTTTTAACATTAACTCTAATGTAGCAATAGTTCTGTAAGCCTGTTATATAAATAGCCATAGTGCCAACCAACCAGTCAGAGAATAACGAATCAAAGTTCAGGATTCATATAACTTTTAAAAGGTGTTTTTATATTTTATATTTCAAGCTAAATGAGAATCAGTTAATAAAAGTAATAATGAGCAGGGGAAATTCTAGACTGTTTACTTTGTTCATCTCTCCTGCATGTTTGCACGCGGCAAGTTGAGCTGTATAGTTCAAATCCAAACCATAATAGAGTTGCTTTAACAGTCTTAACAAAACTCATGGGTTATTGTTTGCATTGTCAGGAGAGGGTGGAGAAAGAAAGTCTTTGCATTGTGTAATTCTCCACCTAGACAGAATTTTTGACTTCATTTTATTTTACAAGTGGCAAAGTTTTAAACATTTGATCTGGGAACCATTATAATCTCCCTTGTTCTCATTAGCTGACCTTGCCAGCTGGGAAACATTCGGTTTAGTTTGCAGTTAGTTTTCGATAGAGCATCCAGCTGTTTGTTTGCAGCACATTTGCACTTGTCAAAATGCACAGGGCCTGAATGTTTTTGTGTCTTTGATTTTTGTTTGTTTGTTTTGAAATGCTAGAAATCCTTATTGCTCCTTTTTTCCCTCAATTATTTTTCAGGTCACATTTATGATGCTTGACCAAAACAACAGAGAGCATGTAATTGATGCTTTTCGTCCAGACCTGACCTCTGCTTCATTTCAAAGGCCAGTGAGCGACATGAATGTTGCAAGTGGCTGTCCCATGTTCCTCCCTTTGTGCAAATTACAGTCACCCAAATATGCCTATGTCAAAGAAGATACACTTTTCCTTAAGTGTATTATAGAAACAAATTCATAAACCCTGGAATGAGGGCACTTGCCAATACATCTGTGCAAAGTCTGTCTAGGGAGAGCCTTCAGCTTGAATCCTTGCGTGTATTTTCATGCCCACACAAACTTCAGTGAGTCAGATCCTGCAGCTCCACTGAAGTCATCTACACCAGCTGCAGATGTCCCCATTGTGTTTATTTTCTCCATAGTGCCTTAGGCACATTGCCTCCTGCCACCAGTACCAGTGTCCTGGAGAGTGTTGTTGAAAATGATCAAAACAGTGTTTGATACTCTTTAAGTTTCAAACTGAGGGACAGATTCTAGGCAGTCCTAGCACAGGTACACATGTGGGGATGATAGAAGGAGCAAGCCCGTTCTCCCCGCCTGCCCACTCCTTTCTCTCCACACATGTCCAAGGGGCTGGCCAGATTCCTGGTGGCGCATAGCCCCTGGTTCCTTCTTGTGCTCCTATGGTTGCCAGACTTCTGGAAAGGGAGAAGTGAAGGCTGAGCCTCAACTCCATGCCCTTTGTAGAAAAATGAGTATGCTGTACCCTCTCCAAAGATTTGTATTCTGTCTGTCATTGCATTGGGATTCAGATTCTCCAGTTCATCACACACAGAGACACGTGCATCAGCTAGCGTAAATGGGTGTGTAGCTTTGAAAGCTGTGGGTTGTGGCTGAATGGTCATAACTTGAATTCCTTACACCGTATGATAGGATGTTGATGTTTATTTTGTACACTGTATAAATATTCTTGCACATTTGCCATGTGATTGTTGGGTTCAGCCAGATTTTATTGTGTCATAAGAATCATGACGCTGCATCATGTGAGTTCGCCTTTGCTCTTACTAAAGGGAGGAGCTTGACTCAAGTAGGAGAGACAAGGAATTTCCCATTGTGACCCTCAACACATTCCTGCTTGCATCAAGACCCCCACATCCACTAGTTCATGCAGCAGATACATTGCATCTGTGGGGTTTTTGAAGTGCTCAATCACTTTCTGAAACTCCAGGGCAAGTGACTTTATTATACAATATTTATTTATTTTATCTTTTTTCTTTATTTTTTAGCATGCTCTGAAAGTGGGACCTGCCTCTGGGTCACAGTAATTTTTAAAATGTTGCCGTGGAAATGCTCACTGAAAAAGTTCATGGCATTTATTTTTTTAAATGAAGCTAAGGAATGAATAACAAAAGTTGTAGCTGGGAAGGCTGGCAGCTACTATATAATATATATGTGGGGCTGAAATACATCCCTTCAGCCCAAAGAAAAAGTAACAAACACCCCCTTTGTCTCTACCCCTTCTTTCTCCATCCCTGCTCCCCTAACCTCATAGCCTCATCATCACCAGCTTTCCCTTCTTCTGGGCCATTCTGGATGGATTCAGTGCAATTCTTTTTGCTTTTGTTGCATGAATTCCTGCACTTTCAGCCAAAACCATGCTAGTGTTGCAGCCTGTTTGTCTTAGGGTTTTCTGTAGCGCCGATCATTGTAGTATCTAAGCACTTGGGACTCATGCCAATACTTATGCACGTGAGTAACTGTACACATGAATAGCCCCTTTGAAGTCTGTGCAAGTTCTCATGTGAGTAAAGTTACTCCTGTGTTTAAGTTTAGCCCCAATGGACCACTGAGAGGATTTTGAACCCAGTACACTTTAACCACTGATTAAATCCTGTCCTGGGCTCACAGACCCTCTCACAGCTACAGTTACTCCCTGCTGAGAGCTAACTGAGGAACAGCCACTGCGAAGAATGGAGTGAGGGAACAAAACATCAATGAAGAAAGAAGAATGACTACGTGGTAGCAATTGGCGAGGGAAAACAGAGAAGACAATTCCATATAAGATGAGGAAGAGAAGGAGAGAGATTGCAGTTCTCCAATAGGTTGCAGAGCAATGAATTATTTTTGGATTGATGCTGTAACTCATAAGATTGCCGTGGTAACTCATGTCCCGGTCAAACTGTTTGAAAGCCCAAATACTGCAAGCGATCCACAGCAAAGGAGTCTCTGCTTGCTACTGCAGTGCACTCCTGTTACATCCACAGGGCTGTGGAAATTAACTTTTACTGTATAGGTCAGAAGTGCTGGTAAAATCTTTCCAATGTCATTTAACCCTCTTTCATGGACAGGGATTATGAAGGAAAATGTTGGAATACTGAAGTGTAATTCCAAAGATCTGCCATTGAATCTGAAATCTTCAAAGAATGACAGGAATTGTGCCGCAAAGCAGAAAGAGAAGCATATCAAAGCCCTATTGCTTGGGACATTGGAAACTAGCATTTACCAATATCTTCTAGTGAACAATTTGGCACAAGCAGGAGACTGGACTATAGTTAAACTAATGGATCTTTTCTGTTGCTGATTTCTACAGTGCCTCTGATCTCTGCAAGTCAAGTTTCCACTAAAGCAATCCTAAAGAGCAATGTCATAAGCCTTAATAGACACTGCATTATTTGAAGTGAAGTGAAGGAGGATGCAGGATAGTTAAGCACTGGAAAAAGTTACTGGGGAGGATGTAGAATTCCCATTCTTGGAGGTATTTAAGACTATATTAGACAAACTTCTGTCACGGATGGTCTAGCTATAATTAGTTCTGCCTCAGCCCTGGAGGTAGAACTAGATGACTCTTTGAGGTCCCTTCCAGCCCGACAATTAAATAATTCTGTGAAACACACTCCTAGATGTAGGGTCATAATTGCCTTTAACACTGAAGAGAGTTATAAATGTTTGTTAAGAGGACAGTAGATCTTTGAATGGAATATAGAAAGCAAACTGCCAAAGCACATCAGACTATGGTCTTTAAAAAGCTCCAGTGGGTATTCCTATGGAATCTGTTTGCAACCTCCACTTCTCTGTAACAAGTTGCACATGTAAGTAGCATTTCTGCACTTGGGATGCTTGGAAGTTGTCATGCGTTTATCAGTTAATCTAATGAATCAGTTCCACAGATAAATCTGTATTCAGTAGACTAAAGGGCTTCAAAATGTGAAGTATACCATGAAAGATATTCCGGAGCCACCATGGAATAGTCTGTTTCATTTACAGTAAACCAGCAGCACTGTTTTACATGTGATTTATAAGGACTGAGTCTACCTGAGATGATTATTTTAAAATATGGACTTTAAAATACTGCCTATAGGTGCTGAATTTTTGGTAGTGCGTAGGAACGTGGCAGAAAAAATAGTTCTGAGTTGTAAGTAAAAACAACTTGTGTTAAGATTATGAGGAAAATCTGAGCTATTTACTTTTTATAGAAATGGATTTTAAAATTCACTCCTTGCAGAAAATAATTATCAGATCATTCAGATGTGAAAACAAAATATTTTAAAAGATACTGTCAGCACCCTAACATGTGAGTTTGGGCAGGAGAAGGGCACAGAGTTCATAATATAGCCTCCAGTCCTGAATTAGATCAGCTTCCAGGCTCAGGGCCCAAGAGAGTGAAATAGTTTCATTAAATTGTTTTATTAATTTTAATCAATGAAAGCTTTTCTCATGCCAGAATATTTTCCTGGGCAGTGCTGGATGCTCAAATACCCCAGTGCTGGGCCTGATTCGTGAGAAGCAGGTGAAACTGTTAGTCTGATTTTATTGTGCAAGCTGAGTGAAATGCAAACTGTAGTTAGACATGCAGCAGAAATGGGGAAAAGTCCTTTTACTCTTAATAATCTAAAGTGTTTTTGCTGACCCAGGGGTGGATTTTTCAAATCCCTTGTTTTTATCTTGACAGTGCCCTTTTCAATAATTAGTTGTAATGAAATATCAAATTTCCAAAAACTACAGACAAATAACTGAATAAGCTTGTTTATGAAGGAATTGGGTGTTCTCTCTCTCGCTCTCTCTCTCTCTTCTCTTTCTCTCTCTTCTAGGCTTAATATTTTGCAAGCATGTTAAAAATGTTTTTTTAGGGGCAGAAAAGTATTTTTCCTGGAATGTCTGTCCATATGACCATTGTGAAGTGGTATGTGGGGAAAAAATACTCTTTGTAATTACCTGTGTAATTTTAGAAAGTGGAGTTTTTACGTCAGCCATCCATATTTTCATGCTGTTTATTTATTTCCTAAATAAAGCTAATTAATCTCAAAAATTGTGTGGGTTGATTTAACAAATGGGAGTAACTGAATGACAGCTATTACGATAGCAGTTTGTTTAGAGACACAGTTCAGTACCCATGTTGTCGTTATTTATTTATATGGGAGTAGAATCCACTGACCTCAACCAAAGTAAGGCTCCTGTTATGCTTGGTACAGCACAGACACATACGAACAGATCGTCTGTGTCCTGAAAAGCTCAAAATCTAAATGACTCAGACACACATTCAGGGGGAGAAAGGAAATATTGTTATCCTCCTTTTACAGTGCGGGAATTGAGGCACAAAGAGGTGAAGTGACTTGCCCAAAGTCACACAGGAGGTCAGTGGCAGAGTTGAGAACTGAACCCCAGAAGATCTCCAGAGTCCAGTTCCACTACCTTAATGACAGGCCATCTTTTCCTCTCTGGTGGCTATTGGTGTATAGGAGGGTGTTGTCCAACACGTAACATTTTTATTTGCTGCAATATTGGATAAGTTTCAATATAACTGTTTTGTGTCTTTCTGAGCTAATACAGCTCTGGGAAAGCTACACAGGGTCGTATGTTGTGTCTCTCTTTTACTCGGCAGCGTGAGGGGAACCAGCTTCAGTCAGGATTGACTGCATACGGACTTCCACGTGTTCCCCCTGCAGATTTGGTGGGAGGGGAATAACCCAGAGGAACCTAGCTAGCTGCAATGCCCCCTCCAACTCCAAGGAGCCAGCACCCTGGAGAGGGGCGTCCATTGAGGGGGAGAGGAGAACATGCTGCAGGGATGGCTATCTCCCCTCCTGATTGCCTCCTATTCAGATACTGAAGGCGACAAGCACATAGGGGAGTAGGCGGCTCACAAATTGTTACTCCCCACCCAAGAAATGCTGAGTTCTCCTGTGAATCAGTGTAACTCCACCTACATCAATTTGGCTGCTGGGGTGGAACTGAGGAGAAGCTGGCCCAGTGTGAGTTCTGCCTGGAGGAATACTGCAGGCTTTGGCTTTACCACGATATTTTAAGAGCCTCCTTGCTGCTGCCGCAGACTGAAAAGGTGGTGGGAGCAAGGGATTGGGGGTGGGGAGAAGCAGTTGATCCTACAAGAATTACTGCAGAGTAAGATAATGGCAGAGCTCTGCTTGGTTGCCATGGGAGTTGAAGTTGCTCCATACCTGTGTAAGCCTTCCTTCGCCCTCACTGATTAGGGATCTACTTCTGCACCAGGGCTTTTTAATTAGCTGCTCTTGTTGCTTTTCTGTAGAATTGGCACTTATTGCTCAGGAGGGATTTGTTGCCTTTTTAGGCTTTTTTTTTTTTTAACTTCACTTTTTAAAAATGTCCCCAGTACAGCTGTCAGCATAAAAAGAAACAGCAAAGTGACCTGTGCCTGTGCCTGTGACAAAATAGACTCTAAAGGGTAGAGAATGAATGATTTCTTGGAATTTCTCTGCTTTTGCCTCCTATGATTTTATTATTAAAAATTATATTGATTTTCCAGATCACATAAACACTGAGTGTTCCATTAATGGCAGGAACCAAGAATTACTTTAGATTGGAGATTAAATCAAACAGAAACAGAGCAAATTGCAAGAGCAGGGCCATCAAAACCTACCTGAAAAAATACCCTGGAGAGTAGGAGGTGGTATGCTGAGACTCCTGCAGGCCAGATTCTGCCCCGTTACCCCAGAACAGCCCCGTAGGTTTCAGTGTATAAATGAGAATAGACAAAGGAACCTGCTTGTAGAGGCAAATTCGGCTGCCTCCCACCATGACCTCTCCCCTCTGTGGGTGTGGAGGTCCCGCAGAGTGGACATGGGCTGGGGCATGGGAGTCCATATGTGTGGCGCTCAACTATGATTCTCTTTGTAGAGAGAGATCAGGGGTGAGTCCCCATGGGAGAGGCGGCCGCTATTCCCCACTTAGAAGGGTGGTGGTGGTCAAGATGTAAGGGGCCTGTCTCATGTGACGTGAAACTTTCCACTCATGCCCAGATCTAACTCTGCCGCACTTCAGCTGGGAGAGAACGTCTGGCATTCTGGACATTTGATGGTCAGCTGATACATGCTGACTTGTTTTCCCCAAAAACCACACATGAATATTTCCACAGCTTCACACCCCAGGAGCAGGATAGCCTGACGCAAAGAATCAAATAAATTAAATGCTTTCACTTCTGATTGTAGTGGCTGAAACAATATAAGTCATCATTGCAGTGTGGGAGATGGGAGTGAGATGCACAGTAATATCTGTTCCTAGAAGAGCCCATAAAAAACCTGAGAGAATATTAAAAGATTCTAGTTTCTTCTAACTAAATGAAGTTCATGCCAGGTTCTTTCATAAAGTGCTGATTAACTTTTAATATGTCATAATTTGTCACATCTAAGCAATGCACACATAGGCTATGTAAGGCTTCTAGGTTTTGATGTTTGTCTTTCTCTCAACAAACTCAATGTTTATTTTGGCTAATTTTCCAGAGGTGTATTTTGGGGGGTTAAATTAATGTCCAAAGTAGTTTTCAGTTTTTATCAGTTAAAAACAATTTAAATAGTTAGTTGGTGAAGCATTTTAGTTCTAATTTGACTTCTAGTTACAGTTTTCAAATTGGAGTGTGCTCTTGGACTTAACACATAGGAAAAGCTAGCAGGCAGCGTATTCAGCATGTATTTATTGTTTAACTTCTCAGCACTGATCAAACTGTGGCTTCTAATGGCTGGCACATACTGATCTGTAGAAACATGGCTTCTACAGCATGCTTCCTGTGCATCCTGAATTTAAAAGTCACAAGCAACTAGAAGAGTATCATCCCATGCTTGTGGGATTACACAGGTCCTCAGGGTAATTTTTGCAAGAATATAATAACCAGACATTCATTAAGTTGTGGGTCAGACTGTCCTCGGGTGTAAATTGTAACAACTCCATTGACTTCAATGAAACAATGCTGATCGACACCAGCTGAAGAACTGACCCTAGTAGTGAGGTGAGAAATTTTCACGTGGGATAAATATTTCTGAAATCAGGTGAAGAAGGGTAGAAACTGATGAGAGATTTGCCACTGTCAAGCCCTGAAACTGCAGTGTAGTTACATCGCTGAGCGATAGCTTGACATTATAAAGAAATCAACGTAGAGCAAACATCGTTGGACTTTTGACTGAATCATTGGCATAACCGTCTATTCTTTCTTTGGCTTCTATGGATTTAAGGCAAGGCAGATCATGGTTATCAAGACCTGTCAATCATTTGTCATGTGGAACTTTGGAGTCTGTTACATCAAAGAAGCACAAAATACCCAATCCACTAAAGAAAACATAGGAATGAAACAGCAGCTGAGCTACAATGTATCTTACAAAATTTTTTTAGAACTCTCAAGAGCTGGTTTAATAGTTTGTTTTATGATTCCAGAAGTAAAACCTTTACCTACTGGTATGAGTACAAGATGGGGGAACTCCTGAGTTCTAATCCTAGTTCTGATGCTCTCCAGCCTTGAGCAAATTAGTTAGTCTTTCAGTCTCAGTTTCCCTGTCTGGGGATAAAACCTACCACACAGCGTTAACATAGTTGTACAGCTCTTTGGTGGTTAAAAATACTATGTAAGTATTATAAAAATGCTAAGAATTACTGTTTTCACATGCATACAGTTCACCAGCTTCTAATTTACTCCTTTGTATAAGTGGTTACCTTTCAGTATTTCACTTTTTGGATAGAGATCTTTGGCTAGAAGGAATAGTATAGACACTTAAAGGCTAGGTGGACATATTACAGAAATAGAATGATTTGGGGAAAGGAAGATATATAGAGCAAACTCAACAACATACAGAGTCTGCATAGTTACACTAAAATGTGCCAAAGGAATATTTTTTATTTTTTGTAGTGAAACAAATAAATATGGCATGGGAAAGGCTTTTTATGTTTCAAAGAGGTGGGTGGAGGCTATGTTGCAATAGCCTGATGATTTTATGATTTCTTTTTTCTTTTCTAATGGATTGTGATAACGTTTTTTCAGAACAGATCTTGCCAGATCAGCTTGCTGGCTTTAAAATTTTTTTTGAATTTGGACAAAATTGGAAAGTGAGTGTGGCTGGAAGGAGGCCTGGTGGGTGTCTCATGTCTGGCTTTTAGCAAAGGATTTGCTAGTGTCTTGCATAATTTCTTCCAGTTGGCCTGGAAGTGAGCAGCGTCAGGGCCAATGGATCATAAACAAAAGGTGATGATAAGCAACAACGTCTGGAGTTTTAGGGAGTTCTCCAGTGCAGTGTCACAGGAGTTGGTGTTAGGTCTGGACCTGGATAAGATTGACATCCTTTATCTGGAAGAGGAGGCACCTTAATGAAATTCCCAGATGTTACCAACGTGGGTGAGGATAATGGTGCAAACACCAGTGAAGACAGAGAAATTACAAAATGTGGGCTAGAAACACTCAGGAAATAACAAAGAAGGTTCATATGTCAAGGAAAAACACTGTGAACCAAATATTCAGTGGAAGGGCGCCACTAGAAAGCAGCAATGAGGGCCGGTAGAGGAAGCACCTGGGATACAAACTTGCAATGCAATATAAGCAGTGGAAAGGGTCAATTTGATTTGGGGCTCATGAGTTGAGACCTCCCATCATGTGGCATAAAGGAGGTATTGGTTGTTCTCTCTAGGAATCTGGAGAAAGCACTCCTGAACTATGGCTCCCAGTTCTGGGCACCTCGGTCCTAGCAGAATATTGGTGAAGAATGACATTAGCAAGAATGACTAATTAGGGGGCAGATGGGAATGATTTAGAAGGAAAGGTTAAGAGAGCAAAGAATGAATCACTTGGCTAACCATGTACAGATACTTGTATCCTGTAAAGCACCCCTGGGGAAAGGATTTGTTAAGAATGGTATGTAAGGCTGGGGGATGAATCAGGAGTAATGGGGTGAAATAAAGGAAGTGAAAATTTTAGCTCAAATGCATCACAACCTCTTGGCAGTGAGATGTATCGGTCTGCAGAATAGTCTACTGAAGCCAGTGTTGGGAGCCCCGTACCTGGCTGGCACCTTTAAATCTAGGTTGGATAATGCACTAGAAGATGTACTATGGGGAGAGATCCTGCACTGGCAATGAGATGGATGGGATGAGCTCTTCGGGTTTTAACTTCTCCAGTTTCTATGGGCCACCAATTGTTTTCTTGATGTCAGTTCGCTGCTTGTCAAGGCTAGAGCCAGACCCACTTTGGAGAGAAAGCTTCCCCACACAGCTATAATCTACAGCACCCCTCTACACTAGAGCTAAGTTTATTTTCTTCCTCTGTGCCAGGGGCCTAGCACAAAGCGCCAGGTGCCTAGAGAAGATGTCAGAGCCCAGCAGCAGGAGAGGCCAGTGACAGTCTGATCCTGATAGTCTTGGGAGCTGAGGATGCTCAGTGCCATGCTGGATGGGGTGCTAAGAGGACACTGGCAATGAGGGTACATGTGGACCATGTGGTAATTGTGCCTGCAGTGAGGTCTTGCTGTGACCTTGCAGGACAACGAGAGAATGAGAATCTGTAAATCTGAGTCATTACCAGTCCTGCTGCTGGAAAGGTGTGTGTTTCCTAAGACTGCAAACTACATGATTCCTTGAGTGACACACATGGGCTAGCATGTGTCTCTGCAAGACATTTTAAGGCAGATTCTGACCTAACCTACAACAAAATGAGTCTGGAGTGACTCCCTTGGCTTCAGAAGTGTTCCTCCAGACTTACATTGGCAAGAGATTAGAATTCAGCCTGGTCTTGTGCTTAAGCCAATGGGGCTCAGGATATCTGTGTTCAGTTCTTGGCTCTGTCACAGACTTCTCGTGTCACCTTTGGTGAATCACTTTCTCTCTCCACGTCTGAGCACCTCATCTGTAAAATGGGGATCATAATCCTTCCTTTCTCTGTCTTGTCTGTTCTGATTTTAAATTCTTTCGCACAGAGACTATAACTACTTTTGCACAGTGCCTAACACGATAGGGCTGTGAGCTTGGCAGGGGCCTCTAACTGCTACTTGAATACAATTAATTAATTAGCATACAGAAAGCTTATAATTGGCTAAGAAGCCTCCCAAACTTGACCTATTAAACACAAGGAATTACTCTGACTTTTCTAGGAACAGAAAGAGTTTGTTTGGTTAGGGGTTTTTTTTTTCATTTTGAAATGGCCTTTCTGAGCTTTGCACAGGAACTGCAGACGTGTACATAATGTAGCTGTGTCAAAATTATGTAACGGACGCATTAGTATAAACCTTGCACAGCTGGAAGGGCGCTTACAAGCTCTTTGTGTCTTTTACAATTGCATATCTGCACACAAAGAAAGTTAAGTCTTAAAACAAGGGCTCTGGATTAAATTTGTGTTAAATAAACAATAAAAAGACATGAAATTGGCTGCCTAAATGGTCTTCCTTAAAAAGGCACAGCTGGCAAAAAAACAACTGAATGTCAGATTTAAGTACACTGGCTCTAATTATAACCATACCTTTGCTGTAATATGCCCTTCCCTATATTACTTACTCTGCTCTGAAAGGATCCAAATAAGAAACAGTTCGCCCTATCCTATAGTACATGAAGCCCTGTTTGCTGTATTACCCTGGCCACATGGAATGCATTGAGTAGTGTAATGGTGCAGTCCAAACAGGAGGTTGTGTTTCCAACTTGTGTTTTCCTGGAACAGATTCCTGATTTTCATTTAGTTCTCATAAGTTTCTCATTAAGGAAACCAATTATATTTACAAAGAAAATCAAAAGACGACCAGGTGTTAAATGATCCAACAAATCACTTTGGTTGGGGAAATGACTGTCAAAATAAGTTATTTGCTCTGAATCAAACTGCCTAGGAAAACTAAATAGAACTCCATCTTACAGAACTGGGTTTCTTTGCTCCATGTTTCATTTATCTGTATATCTGGGTCAGCAAATGACATTAGCTGTAACCAGTTTTACCAACGTGCAACGAGTGTTAGTGTGCTACTAACTTGTTATTGCCAAAGGAATACGATGTTTCTGAATTGGTGTGAATTAATGAAAGGTGTATGTGAAAGGTAAGAATATGGGCTTGCAGTCTTTCTGTGCCCAGCCTTCAATAGTGAACCAATGATATGATATAGTGCTAACCCCACAGGGTTCTGTTTTACTCTGCAGTGTGCTGATCTTGCACCATGGAAGTCTGTGGAAGTCACTTACACAGATCATCACCATCACAGGACCAAACCAGATCAGCCACACCATCACTGGTTCATTCACCTGCACATCTACCAATGTAATATACGCCATTATGTGCCAGCAATGTCCCTCTGCTATGTACATCGGCCAAACTGGACAGTCCCTACGAAAAAGGATAAATGGACACAAATCAGACGTCAGGAATGGCAATATTCAGAAACCTGTAGGAGAGCACTTCAACCTCACTGGACACACCATAAAAGATTTAAAGGTCAGCGTCTTGCAGCAAAAAAACTTCAAGACCAGACTGCAAAGAGAGACTGCAGAGCTGCAATTCATTTGCAAATTTGATACAATCTATCAAGGATTGAACAAAGATTACGAGTGGCTAGCTAACTACAAAAGCAGCTTCTCTTCTCTCGCTATTCACACCTCCAGTTCAGCTGCTAGAGGAACACCTCACCCTCCCTGATTAGAGATAACAAGCTGGTTCAGCCTCATTGGACTAACCTTGTCATCTCCCACCTGGTTCTTGCCTACCTATTTATACCTGTCCCTGGATACTTCCACTGCATGCATCCGACGAAGTGGGTATTAGCCCACGAAAGCTTATGCTCTAAAATTTTAGTTAGTCTTTAAGGTGCCACAGGACTCTTTGTCAATTGGACATCCAGCCATTCCACCTAGAAGTCTCCACTTCCTCCATCTTTGTTTACTCAGCCTTTCACAATATGATTCTTAGGCAATGTTTTTTAACCCAGGTAGCACGGCATGGAAGTACCACTAGCCCTCAAATGGACTTGTTTCAAAAAGAATATTAATTTGGCTTCATAAACATGTATGGGGCCAGGTGATTAGCTGGTGTAAACTAACCTTGATCTGTTGATTCCAATGGAGTTCTGGCAATTTACACCAGTTGAAGACTTAGCCCATTATCTGGGCCTGAGTCTCCAGTGCAATTCTATTGATTTCACTGAAGTTACTCCTGATTTACACTGAAATACTTGAAAGGAGAATCAAACGCTTTCAGTTCAACTTCAACTCAACAAGGGCCATTTCAAATGGAAAATTCATTGGGACAATTTCTCTTCTCCCTGGAGTAAGTCAGGCATAACTCTAGTGCGAGATCAGAATCAGGCTGAGTGGACCAAATTTGCTTCTCAGTTTAAAGGGGAAAAAGTTTTTGTACATACATTATAAAAACTCTTCCGGTTCTCTTCTCATACTGGTGTAAATCAGGAGTCACTCCATTCAAGTCAATGGAATTACATTGGTGTGAAACTGGTTTAAGAGATAGGACAATCAGGCCAAGTGACTTCATTAGGGTTGCGCCTGTGTAACTGATAGGAGGATTTCACTCATGGCAACAAAGCCTGCTCTCGATCACAGTCGGGACTCGGTGTAACCGGAGGTGGAATTTCGTCCCTTGTTATTTTCCATCAGACATCAAAGAAACAAGCAGTTTGGCACCCCTATGGCAGATTGATAAAAAGAGTAGGAGAAAAAGCCAGGCTTATTGCTAGAGAAGAATGCGCTTTGTTGATGTGTTTTGCTCCATAATTGCTATGAGCTCTTCCCTAAATTACTTCAAGTGAAACGAGAATGCCTGACCAAGGACGTGGTCAAAACAGCTCTGTAGAAAAAGGGAGCAAATATAAGAGCTTAAATGAATCTGTGCTTGGGGCTAAGGCACCATATAGAAAATTTATCTCAAAGTCCTTTTCCCTTGACAGAGGGGCTTTCTTTCCAGGAAAACTTCACTATGCATCATACAGTGTGCTCACCAGTCTAGTGAGTTACACTGCTTTTCCAGGCCCCCTTTTCCTACTTAACAAAGGGATGTGTTTCATAAAAGGATCTTCATAAGTACAAGCCAATACCTCATCTCCTGGACTCTGCAGTCATTCACTGCTGGAGTTACTGGATGCCGTTACATTGGGTTTGACAGAGTTACACCCACTTACACCAGTGGTGAATTTGGTTTATAGTGTTGAATATGTGAAATTATATTTATATCCATGGCAACAGACTGTGCTGTCGTAAACATGGGGCTTTGTGTATTAACTAGGGTGGAGTGTATTGTAACGACACTGTTCATTGCTTGATAAAGCTCATGTAGAAATGAGCATTGGGGTAAAATTTCTGATCCAAAATTGCTTTCAATGGGCCACATTTTTCTTGAATTTGATCAAAATAAGAACCACAAACTGTGGTAAAATTAACAGTTATGTTTCCTTCATGAGGAGGAATATGGTGCATGTGTTATTTTTGACACAGCTATGACTCATTGCTAATAGATCATGACTCACTGTGAATTTCAATCATTTGACTGTTTTACTAATGTTTCAGGTTCCCTGTGAACCCAAAGGAGGAGCATTCAATTCAGGGGATATGAGCCTCTCTCATTCTTCAAATCTTTCACTGCAGTAGTGTAGTGGTGAAAAAAAGAAGTGGCTAAACTAGACGTTTTGATGTTCTAGGCTGGGCAGTGACATGGTAGGCACTAAGGGTGTGCCGCATCATTACAAGATCAGTTAGTTTGTACGTATAACAGCAACAATATGTGAAGACACGTTCCGATGGGTATGGGAACTTCAGGAATCAAATCTGACCTTGTTTCTTCCCAACAAATAAAAGAATGTTTGATTTGGTGACTCTCTTACAGAATATAAGTAAATGATGTAGAATTGTTAACAAATGAATGATGTGTGCTTTTTAATGGCCAGGGCATGTATTTAGTCAATCCACATGTGCAGTAGCACTTGATGACTCATTGCAGAGCTTTACCGGCCACGGTTTCTGCAACTGAGCCATTGCTGAGCGTAAGCTGCATGGTCATGGAGCCGCAATTTGCTTATGTGGATTTCTGACAATCACTTTAAAAGCAATCACTGTTAAGGCAGTGGCACTTACCTGAAGTATCTGGAGGAGAAGATATTTCTGAATTAATAGCTGTATTTGTAAAAACCTATATATATTTTTACCCACGTCTCTGGACACTATGGTACTCCTGCTATCCAATAAGATGTCATCACCACCTATACGAGTAGTCCTTCCACTGTAATTGTACTATTTGCCTCAGCTTTAGACAGGGAAAGAATTATACAACAAGCAAGGGATTATTTTATATACACTATAGATTGTGGGATCCATATTTTTCCTGATTTTCCAAGGCCACTGGCTAGAGAAGGACATTAATAACACTTAGAACAGAGTTTATTACATTAGGTTATTCTGTGTCCCTTTTATATTCTACAAATCTAGGCTATCTGAGGACACTAAAAATATTTATCTTTTGATTAGAATGACTGCAAGGAATTTCTTGTCTCTCAAGAGTAATAAAGAGGCTGTTTGTGAGGTCTTAAAAGTGTCTCTGAATTAGATTTAAAATTCTATATTGCCCGGTTTAAGTTCTGTGGATAACATGCTTACTCTTTTTAATCTCGTGTACTGTTGACTTTAGTGTTTTTACATCCCTTATGTTTAAAATGTAATTAATCATTAAGAAGGTTGGGTTTAATTTTCCCCTCTTCCTTTGATATCTTTCTTTGACAAGATGTTTAATGGCCTGTAATATTACTGTACTTTGTTTTAGAGTCTTACTATAACTTCTGAAATCATAAATATTTTTAAAGCTTTGTAACTTAGTTCTATGAAACTTTAAACAAAGCTTGTTCTGTTATTTTCCTGCACACACACTATTCAATACTTACCTGTAAAAAGGGGCAACACCTGCATTGAGTAATGTTTGGAGTCCAAGATTTTGTAGAAAAACTGACTTTTTATAAATTAGTTCTAAGATCAAAGAAATACAGGGAGAAAATATCATTTTCTCCTGAGTTATTTTAATCATGCCTGGAGGAACTATTTGTTTTAAATACCCACGTTTGCTCTAATGTGATAAGGAATACATAATATTGGAGAAAAACATAATTAATGTGTCCTGATCTAATGCCCACTTACTGAAGTCAATAAAGTCACTTACTGACTTCAGTGGGATTGGATCAAGCTGTAAGTCAGAAATCAGCTTTCTATTGAAGGCATCGCACATCCATTACACACAGTAGTTAAAATGAGTTTTTAATATACCTACATGTTAACTGATCATGGAGCAAATGTTGTAACAATAACCAAACGTTCATATCCTCCGGTGAGTGTTATAACACTGTCTGGGTGCTTCTGAAAATATTTGCTTTTTTACAGGGATTTCCATTAAATAGCAGATCTTTATTACTTCCTCGTGGAATTGACGACTATCGCATTTACAGCAGTCTGGGGCTGTATATTCATATTCATATGGAAGTTACACCTATTTCTAGGAATTCCAATAAACACAATTTAAACATCACGCAGGGTTCCGCAGGAGGAGATAGGTGAAACAATGCACTCCTCTGCTGCACCTTTACTTCTTAAGCCAACCACTATTGTGTTTATTTAACATACCTTAAAATCAACAGAACTGTAAGACGTCTCATTTTAGTGAGATTAATGCACCTGTGGCTTTAGGTTATAATTGATGTCTTCTTCCCTGTAGCTTAAAGATACTTCATGTCTTGTAAACCTGGGTGTGAATTCCCAGCCCACATATTGCACTGAATCCTTGGACCTGAAAATGTGGAAATGGCAGAAGTCCTTAATGACCTCTTTGTTTCAATTTTCACCAAGAAGGTTGGTGGTGATTGGACATTTAACACAGTGAATGCCAGTGAAAATGAGGTAGAATTAGAAGAGGCTAAAATAGGAAAAGAACAAATTAAAAATTACTTGGACAAATTCAATGTCTTCAAGTCACCGGAGCCTGATGAAATGCATTGTAGAATACTCAACGATCTGACTGAGGAGACATCTGAGCCATTAGCAATTACCTTTGGGAAGTCATGGAAGATAGGAGAGATTCCAGAAGACTGGAATAGGGCAATAAGGACAACCCAGGGAATTGCAGACCAGTCAGCTTAAGATAATGGAACAAATAATTAAGCAATCAGTTTGCAAACATCTAGAAGATAATGAGGTGATAAATAACAGTCAGCATGGATTTATCAAGAACAAATCCTATCTAACCAACCGGATAGCTTTCTTTGACAGGGTAACAAGTCTTGTGGATGGAGAGAAGCAGTAGACATGGTATAACTTGACTTTAGTAAGGCTTTTGATACCATCTCACGTGACCTTCTCATAAACTAACCAGGGAAATGGAACCTAGATGGAGCTACTCTAAGGTGGGTACAAAACTGTTTGGAAAACCATTCCCAGAGAGTAGTTATCAGTGGTTCACAGTCATGCTGGAAGTGGTGTCCCAGAGGGATCAGTTCTGGGTCCAGTTTTGTTCAATAACTTCATCAATGATTTAGATAATGGCATAGAGAGTACACTTATAAAGTTTGTGGATGATACCAAGCTGGGAGGGGTTGCAAGTGCTTTGGGGGATAGGATTAAAATTCAAAATGATCTGGACAAACTGGAGAAATGGTCTGAAATCAGTAGGATGAAATTCAATAAGGACAAATGCAAATTACTCCATTTAGGAAGGAACAGTCAGTTGCACACATACAAACAGGGAAATGACTGCCTAGGAAGGAGAACTGCGGAAAGGGATCTGGGCTCATAGTGGATCACAAGCTAAATATGAGTCAACAGTGTAACTCTGTTGCAAAAAAAAAAAAAAGCGAACATCATTCTGGGATGTATTAGCAGGAGTGTTGTAAGCAAGACTCAAGAAGTAATTCTTCCACTCTACTCCATGCTGATTAGGCCTCAACAGGAGTACTGTGACCAGTTCTGGGTGCCACATCTCAGGAAGGAATTGGAAATTGGAGAGAGTCCAGAATGACTCTCCAACAAAAATGAGTAAAGGTCTAGAAAACATGACCTGTGAGGGAAGACTGGAAAAAATTGGTTTGTTTAGTTGGGAAAAGAGAAGCCTGAGAGGGGACATGACCTGATAACAGTTTTCAAGTATGTAAAAGGTTGTTACAAGGAGGAGGAAGAAAAATTGTCCTATTCTCAAAAGTTAAGAAAAACAAGCAATGGGCTTAAATTGCAGCATGGGAGGTTTAGGTTGGACATTAGGAAAAACTTCCTGACAGGGTGGTTAAGCACTGGAATAAATTGCCCAGGGAGGTGGTGGAATCTCCATCATTGGAGATTTTTAAGAGCAGGTTGGACAAACACCTGTCACGGATGGTCTAGATCAGGCCTGCACAACTCGGAAAGCAGCGAGGGCCATATTACAGCAAAAAACCCAGCTGTGGGCCGAAAAGCCCTGCCCTCGTCCCACCCCCATCTGCTTTCCCCCACCCCACCACTTGGTTTGCCCCACCCCTACTCACCCCACACGGGCTGCACAGTGGGCCTGTGCGGGCTGCATGTGGCCCCGGGGGCTGCATGTTGTGCAGGCCTGGTCTAGATAATTAGTCCTGCCACCAGTGGAGGGAACTGGATTAGATGACCTCTTGAGGTCCCTTCCAGTTCTACGATTCTATGATCATCTGCATCCTTGCCACTCACAGGCTGTATGTGTGTGTGTATTGAAGAGGGGTTGCAAGGAGATGGGAACTGAAATGCTCAGTGGACTGGCTGGGTTAAATTTTAACATGTAGGGAAGGTGAAAAGAACAAAAGCTAAAGTTTAGAAATAAAGAGAACAGCACCAGAGTTTGCATGACTCCATCCTGCACCACAGAGTTAGTGTGGGGCAGGTGGAGAAAAGGGTCTGAGGGGAGGGGATGGTGCATTTGGTTGGGTAGCTTGGCTTTGTGTGTACAATATCTGTTCTGTGTTTGCAGCAAGCACAGGTGTGTGTGTGTATGGGTTTCTGTGTGTGGCTCTGGATATGTGTGTACAGGTGTATCTGAGGGTGTGTTTCCCTCTGTCTATTGGGGGTACACTGCTGTGTGCATCACTCTGTGTGTGTTCAACATCTGCTCTGTCTTTGCCCTGTGCATGGGGGTGTGTGTGCACTTGTGGCTCTGGGTGTAGCTACCTGCACATGTGGGCAGGTGTAGCCGGGGGCGTGTTTCGCTCTGCCCTGCTGGGCGCACAGCTGGGAGGGTGGTGGGGGTGTTTCTGGACGTTCACTGTTGTGTCCCGCGGAGGCCCTGGCGTGTCCGGGGGAGTATTTGCGGGTTGGGGGGGGGACACACGCGGCTCTGCCTGGCCGGGCGCGTGCGGCGTGGGGTGGCCCCGCAGCCCCCAGGCCCGAGCCGGCCGCACGGTCCCTTTAAAGGCAGGCTCCGGGCGCTGCCGGGCTTCCTGCAGGATGGAGCCGGGCGGAGGCGGCGGAGGGGGGCCCGTGCTAATTACATAAGCAAAACGTAAATAATTCGCGGGAAAAAGTGAAAAAGATGGCGCCCCGCCTCAGCCGCCCGCAGCGCGGCTAGCCGGGGAGCAGCCGGCGCGCCCGGGGCCGGCATGCGGGGGACCCCGCGCCCCAGGCACTGAGCCGCCCGCGGGCAGCGCTCTCCGCCCGGCGCGGAGCCCCAGGGACCCGGCGGAGCGGTAAGGGGGGGGGGCCGCGGACACCC
>ML677396.1:17045769-17228953 GCA_007922305.1 Dermatemys mawii | reverse complement strand
CCTAATTTTTCACACTTGCTGTCTGGCCGCCCTGTTCCCAGAGCACTGCAGGGGGAAAGGGGGTCCCCGGACCTGGCCCATGTCACTGCACCGGCTTTGGGCACCGACCCATGGTGCACACATCTGATTCCTATCAGCTCGTCGCCCCCTGGCTCCTGCTGCAGCCCGGGTGGGAAGAGCCCTGGCACAGACTGCCCTTTGGAGGGCTGAGTCATTAGCATAGGAAGCTTTTCCTCCGAGAGGCCACAGGGTCCTTCCCGAAAAGGGGATTAATGTCTCTGGAATGTAGGAGAGTCTCTGACGTTCCTCGGCCTGGCAGCGATTTTTTCATCTTCAAATATTCACTTCCTGGCGCGAGCAGCAGAGGCATTGCTTTTAGTTCTGCTGGGGACGGGAGCCCAAATGCAAACACTCCTTTTTAACTTCAGTGAAAGGACAGATGGAGTGTTCCTGCCCTTCTTGTGTCAGCTACGTTCTCTGTGAGATGCAAAGACAGTGAATATGATTCCCACCATTATTCTGGAAAGCAGGCGAGGTATTTTCAGTTTGGGACTGACTGCCTTGGACTTGCCTGGAAAAGTGCCTCGCTCTCTAGCAAATATTTAACAAGCTGGGAATGTGTGTCATTTCCCAGGAGTAGCCCAGCTTTCCTTGAACCGGGCCAAATTCGGGGGGGATCTAAACCGGTGTTTGTCGCTTCCTCTTCTAGCCCACTTGGAGTGCAAGTCATACCGATTTAGACTTATCCGTGAATCTGCAGGAAAGATTTGCATTATGTGGGCATATCAGGCAATATGAGGGGCCTGGGTGAGAAAAGATCACCCTGAAGTTTACACTGAATTAGGGGTTCCAGTCCCTATTCTGGCAACATTCCCACTGATGTCAGTGGGATTCTCTCCTGAGCGAAGGCTGCCTTTGATTATTAGCTGGTAATAGTAGCTAAAAGCTGGATTCTCACACTGTCCCCGTTGGGTAGCATCTTACTTCACAAATGGCCCAGTAAGGAGGGGCCAGTGAGACTAGAGCTAGGAGAACCAGTACAGATACATGACTTGAACCTTTGCCCTGGAACTGGACATTTATGCATGGGGGAATGGGGAAAAGAGAGGGTTTTTTTTCCATTCAAATGTTATTTTTTGCATGCTTTTTGCACTTCCGGGTTCTGTCCTGGAGCACAGACACCAACAGCGACTGAGGCTGCTGTCTAGGAATTTCCGGCCTAATTCTGTGGACTCGAGGTTAAGATAGTTGGGAAGAGAAACCTTCAAAATGAAGTTTGCCCACTGCTCGTGGATGGGAGTTTTCAAATGCCCTGACCTCCCCTGTTTCAACCTTTCTGTCTCTGTAACTTCTGTACCTGCCGAATAATAACCATAATAGTACTGGTTTTACTAAACTGAATGCCAAACCAAATTCACATTGAAGTCAGTGGGTGTCTTCCCATTGACTTAAGGGGAAACTGGAACAGGTCTTAATACCATAGTGTGGTTTAAAATGAAAACAAATCAGAGGGTGACTTGCATTTTTCAGTGGCATGTACCAGCTTGCTGATGTGATTGCCCAGAGATCATGTTCTTTGTGGGGTTTGCTTTGCTTGGCTACATTTGGATAGACTTGCCTTAACTTTAGTTGAGAAACTCACTAACCACTAAAACTGGCCTCATTGAAGCTGTAAATCTTATTGGGAGTTTGTGGGGTGCATTCATGTTCGTGTGCAAAGTCCCAAGGGTAAAACACATTGAGTTGTTTATATTTTAAATCAATGCCAGGGCATAAAGTAAGGCAAGAGTGTGTGTTGCAATTTAAAGGGACAGTATCAAGATAAAAATTCGATGTCACTCGATGATGTTGCCTTACCCGTGTTTACTAATGATATCCATAATTATTAACACTGAGAGGATTTTTAAAATCAAATTTACTTGATGCCTTTTGTTTACTTTTTGCTCTTCACTCCTCTAGGAGAGTGAAACTTGGCTGGTCAGTATCACTTTCTGTTTATAGTCTGTTTAATTTTCATGCTGGTGCCCAGTGCTACTGGGTTTGGGGATTTATTAAGAAGTACAGAGAAATGTTTGAATTAAAATTCACAGAAATAAAACGTAAATTCTGTCAACCCTTGGAACGCACGCCTTTTGGCCGAAGTATTTCAGACCTGATGGAGCCCTCTGAAATGAGTGGTACCAGAGGAACTGTTCTCTTTGGTTTTGTTAAGATCATAATGAACAAGGACAAGGGGATACAGCTAACTGAATGCTAATATAACTTATGTTTTCTCAACTATAGACTGGGACGACTGGTTCTAAAAGCAGACGTCTCTACAGCTTGAGCTAAAAGAGTGGCTCTTAGCCAAGGCTGAAGCAGGTTCATCAACTTATGTTTGTGGCCCTGCCACTACTATAGGGGAACAGAATGCTGCACTGACTGGGTTACACCAGCAATAATCCTGTGATATGCATAAGGTCTGCAACATGAGTCCTCTTATAGAGACAAAACTCACAGTGAAGTGGGTGAGAGCTTTGCCTGATTAAGGACTGAGACTGGTGCCAGTGGCACCCAGGACTGGAGAGTTTGCATGATCAGAACTAGCTTTTCCCTCTGTTGTGATGGCAAAGACATTAAGTGTGCGTTTTATTGGCAGTGTCTGCTCAGGCTCATGGAGAACGGCACACGCAACCCAGTCATCCGAGATGTCTATGCAGCTGCCAGCCACCTGCAACAAGCAGCGGTCAACTCCTCTGCAAATGGGAGCGGCTGCAAAGATCTGATGGTGAAACTGACTGAGGGGCAGTATGTTCTCTGCAGGTGGACTGATGGACTCTATTACCTTGGAAAGATCAAGAGGGTAAAGTAGGCGTTCAAAGCTCTATGCAATCTAATACGGTTCTCTATTACTTGCACCAGAGATGTGCTTGAATCAGAGCCTAGATCCAAATGCTCCAAGTTTTATTGCGGGGGTGGTGGTGGTGGAATCTGAACCTGGATCCTGGTCTCAACTTCCCAGCAAATCCCAAGCCTGATACCTCAATAATGGAAGTGACCCAAATCCTGTTTTCAAGTACCCCCAAACTTTGGATGTTTTGAAATCTGGATTAGGGTCGCAGTTTGGGCAAATGCATCTGTCTCTCTTTAAAGGGCTAAACAGAAGTCCTTTTCTCTGCTAACACTAAACCTGTGCAAATCTTCCTGGGCTCATTTCCTAGGGGCTTCCCAGGCTAAGCCTTGCAGCTTACTTCACAGGGGACTGAGCCCTGCAAATCTGTTTGAGGGTTTGTCAGACTCCAGGAGCAATTCGCCCTCCACATGCGCAAGTCCTCAGTCCTGTCTCCTTCTCTCCAGGCCCCCGAGAACAGCTTCTTTCACATATGTTGGGCATGGGCAGTGGCTCATCCTTCCCTTCTCACTGAACACAGGCGGACGTTCGACATCATGTATTTTTGATGGACGCTGTCACTTTATCAAATCAGTCACCTGAAACAAACACACACAAACCACCTCAGCAACATATTTTATGGCAACATTTGGCCTTTATATTTCCCACAAGTTCTAGTCTTGACTCTGCCACCAACTTCCTATGTAATGTTGGAAGACACTTAACCTCTCTGTGCCTTATTTTCCTTACCTGTAAAATGTGGGGGGGAAACCTTAACACATGCCCAGCTTTTGTGAAGTAATTTGAGAGCCCTCCGTGGAAGATGCTGGCTAGGTGGTAACAAAAGGAATAGGCTCGTGAAGGCTGTCCAGGGTCCATGGGGCACATCTAGTGATTGTGCTGAGATGCTAAACAGCCTGACTACTGGAGTTAAAACAAATTCTGCAGGTGGGTGGCTTGGCAGATTTGGGGACTCATTCTTAGCTGCTGGTTTCCATCCAGCCCATGTCAGTGGTGACCAGAAATCATTTCATTTGATGGCTGTTTGGTGAACTGAGTTGATGGGCTTCATCCAGTTCTAGAGGATAAGCAGATGGTCATGTTCGTGTGCTCCTCAGCAGAGATGCCAAGGGCTGGATGAGTGTGGGAACAAATACTCACTCTCTTACCTCTCGATGGCACTCCAAGGCAGGGGTGGACACTGGTGTTGCCCGTGCGGCTGGTAGGTGGCGGCACAGCCAGCTTCGGTTTTCAGGGCTGTTAGTCTGGCATCCCTCACCAAAGCAAAATGCAACTGGATGTTTCTTTAAAATCCACTTGCTGCAGCGAGTTCCCGCAGCACAGTTGTCAGAATGTTGTGAGTTTAAAAGATAAAAATACTTCAAGTGAGGGGGATAAAATTGCACCTGACGTCTCTCTTGTTTGCACAGGTAAGTGGCTCCAAACAGAGCTGTCTTGTGACCTTTGAAGACAACTCCAAGTACTGGGTCCTTTGGAAGGATATTCAGCATGGTGAGTGAAGCTTTGGTCTCTTCTCCTGCCCTGGGGGTTTTTAAACAGGCAGGAACAGATCCCAACAGGGGCTCAGCCCCTTCTGCTCCTAAGGATGGACCTGAAGGCCCCCCCCCAAACTTCCCATTTTTTCTTGTCTTGCTGGAGTGGCTTTAGCTGCGTGAGACCCGGACACTGTTCATTCAAAGGTAGCTCTGGGACATCTGCTTCCATTGCTCCCTGCTGACTCCTTTGCTGCCCTGCACTGGCTCTCTATTTGGCAGGAGTGCTCCTGGGATCTTTGTACTGTGGGTCACCAAGCGTGGGTGCCAAG
Source organism: Dermatemys mawii (assembly GCA_007922305.1). Classification (NCBI taxonomy): domain Eukaryota; kingdom Metazoa; phylum Chordata; order Testudines; family Dermatemydidae; genus Dermatemys; species Dermatemys mawii. The sequence goes on along the minus strand of ML677396.1, from coordinate 17,224,259 downwards.
AGAGATGGCAGGTTTTGGTAGAACGTCCGTGTGATGCAGCATGACCCTATCTCCCCTGCCCAGACTCCGGGAGGGAATGCCCCATGGAAACACACTGCCTAGCCATTGGCACCCCCATTCCCTGTCTGTAGGATTTCTGCCCCCTCTGTGCTGCATGAGGAAGGAGGTCAATGCAAATGTCACTAAAATCAGTCTGTTCAGGGGCTGATATTTCTGGTGCGCCGTGTGCGAGCTCTGGATAAAGGCTCCAAATGTACCTTGCTGAGATCTTTCCATCGCTGCATTTTTTTAAAAAAGACATTTTAACCTTTCAGTGCTGCCCAGAGCAGCAGGTCTGTCCAGGAAATGAGCTGTTTGTCTGAGTGGACATTCCTTTAACCCCTTCGGGCCTTTTGTTTGTCTGGCGATCTGTAAAATGTTAGGAGGAGCAAGAACTGTTTGGATGTTCTGGCTAGACTAATGGTGGTTCACTGGGCTGTGTTTGTCTCTGCCTGGTGCTTGCGCCATGCCCAGTGGCAGGACTCTTATCTCTGGCTTATGTCCTGTCTGTGTGATCATTTAGCTCCATTTGTTTGGAGCTGTGAATTTTGCTGATGTGCCTGGGTTTTTCCCATGGGGGATCCTCCTCGTCTTAACGGTTGAGGAAGGGCAGGGCAGGAATCCCAACAGGCCCCCCATCACGCCTTCCCAAGGGCTGGGTTTGCTCTTTAGGTAAGACATGTCTCCTGCTGCTCTCAGGAGTTGTGTGTCTGGTACCTGCAGAACCCTTTAGCCACTGGTGTCCCAAGGAATGAGAGACTGGAACTGGGAAACAAGCCTGGGTCTTGTCTGTCAATGTAGAGCTCAGAGGCTAGCCATGCTCACAGTCCCATCAGACTGGCCTCAGATGCTGATGTGTCCCAGGGATGATCACGCTGAATAGTTCTAGTCTAGAAAAAGCAGCTGTCTCAGCTGGTGCCTTTGTCCACCTTGGGCAACATTCCCCCTTGCCCTGTGCAGAAGGCCAACACTTTCATAGCAGCTCTGTTTACCCTCTTCAGTAGAAAAGAATCCAGTTTAGCATTTGAGGGCTTTAAATAACAGGGTTTTGCACCAACTTCCATGTAATATTCCACTTCTGGGATCATATGTGGCATTTATAAAGCACTGCTCATCCCATAGAATGCCATTGACCTTTTTCTTTTTAAACAAATCATGCAGGAATAGCTTCATCTTCACTGAAGTGGGGATGGGCCAGATGTTTGATGTGCCTCTAGCAATACTTACACCTCAGTTTTAGGACAGGGAGTGAAGGAGGATACGATGCCCTGCTGGTACTATGGCCGCATGTTGTTTGCTCTGGGGCAGTCCCTCATCTCTGTGTGCAAGTGATGGAATCTGCCATCAGGTGGTTGTGTGCTCATGAGGTGTGGGCAGTGGACGTGCATATGAGTAAGGGTTGGGATGAGCTTCCACTGAAATCCAGCCTCTAGTTTGTTTTCACTCAGTAAGGTAAGCACGTGGCCATCCATTTGGATGAAGGATGCAACAGAAAATCTACTTCCATGCACCTGTTGCTAGCAAGAAGAAACTGAGGAAGATAACTATGGCCTAGCAGCATTATCTTGAATAGGATGTCTTTGAAACTTCCCTGAGACAACAGCAAGTCTTTAAGCCTTTCACTTTATTTCTGATCCAAAGACAAGGGATGAAACCCTGACTTTCTTTTAGTGAATGGGAGTTGCACTCTGAATATATAAATGCTTCTAGAGCCTGTGTCTCATCTCACATCAGTACAATTCCATTGACCCACTGGATGTAGTGTGGATATACCCTGGTGTGACTAAGATGAGAGTCTGGCCCATAGAGCCTCTTTATGGGCTGCCGTGGTACAGAGGTCTTGATTTTTTGCTACAGGAAAAAAAAAAAGCTATAAATTATCCTGCTCTTGGTTGTATCTTCACACAAGCGCACGTCATGGGAATGATTTTTTTTTTTTCCTGGCTAAGCTCTAAGCACACTTCAGTATTTTGCCATGTCTGGTGTGTGTAGGGGCCAAGACAAAATCTGCTGGTTCTGACCCAACAGGTCAGTTCTTCGCTGGAGTTTCTGTAGATGCCGGCAAGCCTCGCTTTGTTACAGATGTGCCTCCCAGACAGACCTGGGAATGTACGTTAGTTGAAAAGCAGAGATCGTCCTTCTGGGGGTGGGGTGGGGGGAACTATTCTCTATGATCCGAAGCGGTGGCTGACCTGAAGGCTGCGCAGGTGTCCAAGGGGATGCTGGGTTGGGTTCACCATGTAGAATGTTCTGGGTTAGGTTCTAGCCTGCATAGATGTCCGCACATAGTGGGTACAACTGCCGGTGAGCCCGGAGTCGAGCCAGGAAAAGAACTTGGGAGCTGCCCAAGTTCTTTCCTTTAACCATATAATGTGGAGTGTGTGTGTTTGAGGGTAGAAATGGTCTGCTGACAAAAGTCTCTCTTCCCCACCCCCTCCCAGGAATTTCTTGCCAAGATGTTGCCTGAATCATGCATCTCTTGCTCTTTTTTTTTTTTTTTTTTAGCTGGTGTCCCCGGAGAAGAGCCGAAGTGTAACATCTGCCTGGGAAAGACGTCAGGGCCCCTGAACGAAATCCTCATCTGTGGAAAATGTGGTCTAGGTAAGAGAGAGTGCTGCTCCAGGGGGAGTATGGTTTCCCCCAGATGGTGGTGGAAATGGCTTCAGATTCCGATGCTCTTCTCAGACTGGAGAGGGGCCCAGCGCGCCAGGTTCTCCCTCCTGCAGGCCCTGTGCTGCGAGAGAGCACGGCTGTTCTGGCAGAGACGACGGCTTTCATTTTTGTGTTTTCTGGCACCGAAGGGCCACAATGTCACTGCTCAGGAAGGAGAAAATGAACCTGGCACACTTGGCAGCCCTTTACTCACCAAGTAGCAGCCCAGGATGGAGGAGCAGGGGATCCGCTCCGCCGCTTTTACACTAAGCTGATACTTACAGTTTATTAGTAAGGGATACCCGAAGAACAGAGCGGGCTCTTTCCCCAGCATGGTACCATGTGTTCCCCTGACATACAGTGAAAGCAGGTGGCAGTCACTGAAAGCCAGGAGCCCAGCTTGGCCATTCTCAGGCCATTGGCTTCCTGGGTCCCAGCACTGCTCTGAGACAGGGTAGAACCCCGGAAAGCAGCTGAGGAGTAACATGACGTTTCGCATTTGGTTGGGAGCTGAGTGCGTGTATGTTTGGGGGAATGATCGGGGGGTGGGCTGCATGGAGCTGCGTGTGCATGGGGGGTGTTAGTGTTAGCGGGTGATGAATTCAGGTCACGTGTGGGTGTGGACATATTTGGCAGGATGTGGGGCTGTGAATGGGTGCGCATGGGTGGGGTGTTTGTGGGGGATGGGATGCAGCTAATGTTCCCTCTCAGTTCATTGAAACCCCCGGGTGTCCCATGGCTCTAATACCCGAGCTGTGTTGTCAAAGCTGGATGCATGCTGAGCTCCAGGCTGTCCTTTCTCTGGCAGGGAGAACCTGGCATTGTCCAGTCAGGCTTCATCCCCTTTCATGACCTGTGGCTGATCATTAGTGGCGGCAGTTATTGTGTGTGTTTGTGGCCCTGCCGCACCTGTGCACACACAACCACTGCCTTCTCACTGGCCAGCGAGTCTCTGTGTTCCCAGAAGGCCTTTGGCTCACTGTACACTGATTGTCCCTCCCCTAGGTTATCACCAGCAGTGCCACATCCCAGTGGTGGACAGCAGCGAGGGCCCCGTGCTGACACCCTGGTTTTGTCGGAGATGTATATTTGCCCTGGCTGTACGGGTGAGTGAGGCTTGTCTCGGGTCGCCAGGTCTCTGGTCCCTTTTGGTTCTGTGGGGGTGGCGATTACGAGTTAACTCCTTCCCTTCCGGGGGCTGCCCATCCCAAAAAGAACCTGCCCTGCTGGGGGATGTTTGCTGGGCATCCTCTTTGCAGTGGGTGACTGATTGTGCTGTACTTCCCCTGGCTCTTCGTGCAGAGGTTAGATTAGGGGGACCGGGCAGAAGAGCCCTGCCTTCCTAGGGTGGGGTGAAATCCTTTGTAGCTGATGGCCAGGGGTAGGGTCACCCCCTCTGTGCAGGGATAGATGGGTGCCAGCTTGCCTCGCCCCTGCTCGAGGGCTGCTGGTTCAGCACCCACAGCTGCTTCTGGAAGCCCATCCGAACTTGTGCCCCGTGGGAGGGCACAGAATCAGGAGGATTCACCTTGGCTGTGCCTCCCACGTGGAGACAGGGAGAGCTCCAGCAGCACTGGCCTAGCTGTCTCTGCCTGGCAGCGGGGCCCTGCTGCACTGAGAGAATTTGCTAATGGGGGGAAGGGCAGCACCTTTGCACCAGCCATGCTGGCAGAAGGCAGCCCAGGGGAGGGGGAGGTCATGGCTCAGTCGGTCTCAGTTGAAATAACTGGGGGGAAGTCCTGGAAAACATTAAAAAGTGACTGTTACTCCTGGCCCTGCCCATTTTATCAGGGGAAAGGGACGTAACCTCATGTTCCCTGCCTTCATGGCAAGCTCCTCTACAACCGCTTTGTTCTTTCACTCCAGCCCCCAGCTCTTGCCAGGGGGTCTCAGTGGCCAGAAAGCCCTCTTGAGTGGTCCTCATGGCCACTAGTGCCCATGTCAGGCTTATAGACCAGAGATGGGCTTAAGCCACAGAGCTCAGCCCTGCATCCCCCGACTTCCAGGCGGAGCGCTGCCAGGCCTAGATCGGTATAAAGAGAAATTCAATCCCGGGCTTCCCCTGGCGTTCACTTCTCTTTGCCCCAGTAGGCTGTATTCCATGATTGATTGATTTACACTGTACCTTTCCTGGGGACTGAGGTCCTGGAGGAGAAGACTTAGTGATTAGTGATCTGGGGGGCCAGCCCAGCTGCTGCCCTTTAAAGGGGCCTGCTTTTCAGAGAGCGCTGACCCTCTACCCTGTGCAGGCGGGCCCTTATAAAGAATCTCTTGCTAGGGGACCCAGATGCGGAGACTGCTGCAGCGGTTGTCGCTCTGGTGAACGTCAGCCGATGTGAACGGGAGGGGATTGCAGATCCTGGAAGTAGAGCATTGGGTAATCCAGGAATGCAATAGCAGGGAACGAGGGCACGTTTTCAGTGATGGCTGAATGGACATTATGGGAGCAGCAGCATGAGTGTTTGGCAGGAGTGCAGTCGTGCAGCCCAGCACTCCTTCAGCACCCTTGTTAGAAGGGGCTCGTTGGGGTTTACCCTCATGGATTTGTTTCCAAGCTCCCCACTGGGTCTGACCCCCATTTTGCAGGTGGGGAAACTGAGGCACAGAGGGGGGCCGTAACTGCTGGGCAGCCTTGGGCTAGTCAAGTGGCAGAGCACCCTGACTCTTTGCCCCCTGCTCTAACCATGGGCTCCTTTCATGCTGCCTCCAAACTTGGGACCTGAGCCTGCATCCTCACAGCTGATGGCAAAATGCCCATTGCCTTCAATGGGGCCAGGCTCGTGTCCCTACTCACAAGCTTCCTCGTGCACGGCTGTGCTTGACCTGTGTTCTGGTTGGCCCTGCAGAAAGGGGGCGCCCTGAAGAAGGGAGCCATCGCCAAGACGCTGCAAGCCGTCAAGATGGTGCTGTCCTACAACCCGGAGCAGCTGGAATGGGATTCTCTGCACAGGACCAATCAGCAGCAGTGTTACTGTTACTGCGGGGGGCCTGGCGAGTAAGGCCCCAAACTTATTACACTGAACTTGAAGATCAGATTGCTAATGGTGTGACTTGCCCCTCCTCCTATATAACTGGGACAGCTGTGTCCCGCTGGGCTCAGCTGGGCCCACACAGTGGCAGGGATCTATGGTAGCATCTGGGCCTCACTTACCAACTCTGTGGCCGATGCATGAGCCAGACGAGATCCCAGCTGCCACTCCCATAACTGTTTGCTGAGCAAGGCCAGAGTGGGACAGAACACGCCCAGCAAGCAAACCGGGGCTGCTTCGATTTCAGTCCCTGTTTAGACTTAAACTGCACTTTAGCCCTCGCTAGCCAGGCTGTTCAGTGTTAGTTTAACATCACCTCGGCTCAGTGAGGGACAGAAACGGAGCTAGCTGGCATGACCCGACTCCCTGGGCTGTTTTTGATCTTCGTATCATGGCAGCAGCTGAGATCAGGGCGCTGTTGTGCCAGGTCTGGTACAGAAACAAAGGGAGAGACAGAGCCTGGCACAGCGAAGCTTATTCAGCTGTGGGGCACTGTGTCTCGCGAAGGGGATCCAGTCCTAATGCGCCTCGTGCCGCCTCTGAATGGGGTGAAATCTGGTCTCTCTTCCCAGGTGGTACCTGAAGATGCTGCAGTGTTACAGTTGCAGGCAGTGGTTCCACGAGGCCTGCACACAGTGCCTTAGCGACCCCATGATGTTTGGAGACCGGTACGTCCTTCCCCCGGCTCACCCTGTTGTTTTGTTCCATGCGGCTCTGAGGGTCGAGCCAGAGCTGTTTTTCCTCCCCCGGCTGACTGTTAACGCGCTCACAGATGCGTTGGGAGCATCTGGAATCAGTGGGGTTGGGTCTCTTCATCCCAGGCCCTCCGACTTCCTTTGGGTGTCCTGGGAATTGCCGCTCAGCTGAAATCCTGGCCGGTCGCTTGGCCAGGAGCTGCTGGATTCCAGCAAGCCGTGGGCTGGAGAGAGCTGCTAGGTTGAGTTCACTGATCGAGTGTCTCCCGCTGTCTTGTCTACATGGGCACTCGGAGCATGACAAGCTGGGGTGCACGTCTGCCCTGCACTAGTCTGCCAGGCGCTAACTGTCCCTGGGGGCCCTACTGCCGTGCACTAACAGTTCCCAAGTGGGCTATGGAAGCACCCTGGGGACCTGTGTGTGTGCAGCGACGGGGTCTGCATGGATACTCGGTGCGTGGCCGGCTAACGCGGAGCAGATCTGAACCCCGCTTGCTGCGCACTAGCTGTGCGTGTGGACAAGCCCCAGGTGGTGCATTCTCTGGCTGTGTGTGGGGAAGGGGGGTTCTTGCCCTATTGTGTGTAGCTGGGAGCTGGCTTCTCACTCGTTTCTAACCCCCCAACCCAGTGCACTTGGGGAGTGTTCTGGCCAGCAGGCTGCCAGCCAGGAGACTCTGCCAGGCACATCAGACAGAATGTCTTTGCTCTGACGATCTGAAGCAACTGGCAGTGCTCAGATGGCATGGGCCACGCCACAGCAGTGCAGAGGCAGGTGCACAAGCTCATTAGCCTCCCCCCCCCAGACATTGGTGCCACATCTCACAGCCATGTGTGGTAGGCAAAGGAGAGTGCCACGCTGCGGTTGGATTCTGCCTACCCAGCCTGGCAGGCAGAAGGGAGCTTCAGTTCCTCTCTAGTGACTCCCCCTGGCTGACCCAAAGGGCTGAATGGCTGGGCTCTGCAGTGACCTTCTCTGCAGCTGAGGAAGGGAGCCGGGGAAAGGCTTCGAAAGGGGCTGGAGGAGGGAGAGAAGCCTGCAAGCATTGCCCGGGGGAGCGGAGTGACGTTGGCCCCAGACCAGGCCAGAGGATAACACAGCCTGGAACATGCAGGGGGATGGATTCTACTGCAGATGTTGCCCCACACGGGCACAGAGGATCCTGCTGCAATACTGAGACCCGCTGCCCTTTGAGGAGGATGGGCTGGTGGCTGCCACTCCCCAAGCCAGAGCCTCAGGCTGTCCTGTTGGCGAGATGACCCCAAATCCATCTCCTCTCTGAGCTGGCCCCCACCTCACCCTGTGCTTCTCTCTCTTTTTCAGGTTTTATGTTTTTTTCTGTGCGGTGTGTAACCAGGGCCCAGAATACATCAAGCGCCTGCCCTTGAGATGGTAAGAGCTGGCGAGGAGTCGCTTTGGGATCAAGAGATCAGAGCTGGAACCTGGGGCTCTCGACTGGCGGGGCAAAGCCCTGACTTCTGAGCTGCCGGCCGCCACCTGAGTTTCTCTCTCGCTCGGTCAGGGACGTTCAGAGTTGTCCCTGGAACTGCAGGGTGTGCAAAGTGCCTCCACGGGGCCTAGGGTTGTAACCATGCCTTGGAAGAGACGTAGCCAAGCGGATGTACGTGGCACAGTGGAGCGAGGTCGTTGCCTTGGTACTTTCTCCTATACCAGAGCGCCAGTTACGGCTGCTGCAGGAAGGGTGGGATCAGCATTGAGAGGGACAGGGGGCTGGCATCTCTGAGAGGATCTTCACTTTAGGGAGTGGAATACTCGGCAAGGAGGCTGAGAATCGCTGATCAGAGAGAAGCCAGTGTCTAATGGCTTCCTTTTCCCTTGGTGCCCCTTGGAGTGCAGAGTGGAGGGTCTTCAGCTGGCGCTTTCCTCTGGGAACTTTCTGTGTAGTTGCGGGGTGGGAACAGAACCCCCCACTCAGCCCATCGGGCTCTTGGATCAGCTTCTCCTGAGTGCACCCTGCTCCGGGAGTCCAGCTGTGCGGCACTGATTCCGAAGGAGGCTGGATCCAGGCTGCATGCCTGCCCTATTTTATGGGAGCCAAAATACATATTTGCCAGCAGATAAGTCACCCAGGTGATCTGGCCACGTGTCTCTCCCTTTAGTTAAGGGATTAAGTGCAAGTTGATATAGCAGAGGCAATATAGGTCAGAGGATAAATAACACTTTCCCCTTCTCTAGTGCTTCTTATCTGAGGATCTCAACCTGCTTTACATGTTTATATTAATGAATCCCCACAATCCCCCATGGTGAAGTGCGTCAAGGATATGCAGACGTTGTTTAACCAGCCACTGAAGTACAGCCTCCTCTGGGGTGAAATACAGTGGCTGTTGAACGGGACATGTCCCTACCATGCAGCTGGTTTAGAACAGGAATAGAGGGATACCATATATAATTGGGGAGATGTGTCCAGGGAGGCAGGATATAAATGCAGCCAGGACCTATTTTTACATGACTAGGAGCCTCTGTGGCCAGCCGTCAGCCTCCTGCACTTCTGTTTTTCAGCTAATATTAGGTCAGCCAGGAATCCCCCTGCCTACTACCTCAACTGTAGCACTGAGCATGTGGCTGAAACTGACAAAAAGCCAGGCAATTGGGACTGAATCCTGGCACGCCGCAGGTTAGCCAACTCAGTGGGGCTGGGGTATTTCGGCATGCAGCAAATCTCCCCTCATGCAGAGCCACTGGCAGGGTTTTGCCAAACAGGTCAACCTAACTGCCATTCATCCTCCTTTTCCTGGCTCCCCTTTGACGGATTTAAACCAGCCCTTTAGTTATTCCTCTAATCCACTTTTGTGCATGTGCAACTACAATGGAACCTGCTCTGACTCTTCAGACCTGCACAGCAGCTACAGGGGGTCACTCTGGCCAGGTCGAGCCAGCGTCCTCTGCTGTGGATTAACACAATCTGGTCTCTCAAGCCTTCTCCGTAGTGCAGGATGCACCACTGGGTTTCCATTTATGTCTAGTGCCCAGATCACGGAGAGGACATATCAGCGACTGCCTGCAGAATGGCAGTTCTGGGGAAGGGACCGGGTCTTTCTCTTCCTGCTCTGCTATCAGCCACATAGAAATCCATCCATCAGACCCCCCGCACAACCCAGGGGTGACCTGGAGTAGGAGCAGAGGAGAGTGGCAGGAACTGGGGAGAAGGCAGCTGCTATGGCGATGGCAAAGCCAGAGTGGGAAGCTCAGGGTTGCAATCCTGAAGAAAATGCATCTGAAAACTGCTCCTTGCCTAACTGGGGCTTGCAAAGTCTCAGCTGCTCTCGTTCCTTTGCTTCCACAGGGTCGACGTTGTCCACCTGGCCCTCTATAATCTGGGCGTGCAAAGCAAAAAGAAGTACTTTGACTTTGAGGAAATCCTAGCGTTTGTAAATCACCACTGGGACCCTTTACAGCTCGGAAAGGTAAATACGTAGGGCCTGGGATCGGATGTGGGGAGGGTAGGCGGCTGCATGGGAAGTGACACATGGACCATCCACCCCTTAAAGCCAGGAATGCGGCCAGGCTGGCTCCAAAGAAAATAAGCCCGGGGTTCTTCGGGAGCCTCTGTTCCTATCTGCTCGGACACCAAAAGGGGAAGCTCATGAGTGTCACGCAGAGAGCACGGTGAATTCAGCTGTGTTTAATAGTGAAATGCTGTGGCGATAAGTGGTGTCTCTTTGCACTCTGGGGGTCTCTATTAGTGGGAAGGAGCCATAAACCGCAGAATGCATTTGAATGACGCTCGTTTGCAAGGGATTGGAGCAGGGGGCAGGGGTGGTCGCCTTTCTGGGTGCTTCTTTGAGGATCGCAGTGTAAGTGGTATAAAACCACCTTTGTCTGACTCTTCCTTGGGAGTCCAGAGGGGTTTGCCACAGTGGGGTGGATTTTGTGGCTCTGGATGGACTTGGTTTGTTGCCTGCTTAGGAACAAATCGTTAGCAGGTGTTTGAACAAGGTGCCCTGGCACTGCCGGGTTTGTGGTAATCATTTAGTCAATGACCATGCGCAGGGCAATGCGGGAGACAGAGGGCACCTGACTGGGGCATCACCAGAGCTTGCAAGATGGACTCTCATTCTGCCTGCTCACGGAGCACTCACTGTAACCTCCCGACTCTGCCAGGGCTGCTGGTAGCTTTCCAAAAAACTGGGGTAGGGCTGCTTAACCATTGCAATGCAGCCATGTGTCCTAACCCAGTGGTTCTCAACCAAGGGTCCAGGGCCCCCTGTGGGGCCGCAAGCAGGTTTCAGGGGGGCTGCCAAGCAGGGCCAGTGTTCAGCTTTCTGCCCTGAGCCCTGGGAAGTCTAAGTGCCACTGCACGGGGCGGAAGTTTGGGGCCCTGAGCAACTTAGCTTCACATGCCCCCTGTGGCATGGGGCCCAGGCAATCGCCCTGCTAACTACCCCTTAACACTGGCCTTGGCGTTTATATGCAGAAAAACAGTTCTTGTGGCACAGGTGGGCCACAAGATTTTGTAGCATGTTTGAGAATGAAAAAGGCTGAGAACCCCTCTCCTAACCTACCCGTGTCAGCCTCGTGCCAGTGTATGAGAAACAGAGGGAAATGAACAAGGCTCGTTTTGCTGTCCAGGCCCAGTGAAGTGCAAGAAGTAAACGCAACCATCATGCGTTTTAAAAAAAACAGCAAGAGGAGGGATTTTAACTGTCTTAGGAACAAAGGTGAGGAAAACCCAGTGTGCTGATGTCCAAACAATAAACACTGCCTGAGTGTTTGCATCTTGGAGGTCTGTGAGGTTTTGTTGGCTGTGCATTTCTGAGCTTTATGATCAAACCTGCTTAGACCAGAGCAGAGAACTGTAGCGTGAGCTCCCCTGTTTAAGTTCTGAATAACCACCGTGACTATAATGAGCTCTCTGGCCAGCGTGTACTCTGTGCTTTTGCTGTTCGTCTGTTCAAGTTACTGAAATGACCTTTTGGCCAATGCTTTCTCCCAGCTGACCAGCACTCCGGCCTCAGAACGTGCTCCACACCTGCTCAATGCACTCAACAGCTACAAAAGCAGGTGAGCCCAGGCAAGGGGACCGTTGGATGCAACATTTCAGCTTTAGCAGGGGTGGGGAAGCTGGAGGGGCTGAAATGACTGGGTTGGCAGGGTTTAGGTGTTGAGTAGGGTGGCCAGACAGCAACTGTGAAAAATCAGGACGGGGTGGGGAGTAATAGGAGCCTATATAAGAAAAAGACCTACAAATCAGGACTCTTCCTATAAAATCGGGACATCTGGCCATCCTGGTGGGAGAAGGGGAAGAGTTGTCCATGAAGACTCGTATTCAGAGCTTAGAAATCAATAGATCATGAGGGGATGTGTATCTTCTGCCCTGTAGATTTCTGTGTGGTAAGGAAATCAAGAAGAAGAAATGCATCTTTCGCCTGCGAATTCGTGTCCCGCCAAACCCCCCAAGCAAGCTCCTGCCAGAGAAAGTACCAGGTTTGGGCGAGAATGGAGCTTCTGAGCTGAAGAAGAGAGGAAAAAGCAAATATGCCCATAAAAACGGGTCTGTGTCCACGTTTTCACTTCACGCTATCCTCTCCTCCTCCACATCTGTCCTCTTAAGAAAACTGGCTTCCCCATAAACCCTTTGAACTTTCCCTCCATAAAATGTCCGCTTCTGTCTTAAACTGTGACACAGAAGTGATAATTCGTGGGGTCCCCTTCGTTATGCAGCAGTCCCCTGTCCCAGCCACTGCGTAAAGCAGCTTTCCTGGGCTCTCTTGATTGTCTCTGTTTCATAGCATACAAACAGAGAAATTAGACTAAAAACATGGATGTTCTTGCTGGACAATGGCGGTGTAACATTTTTATCCCTTAGAATTCAGAACACACAAGAACCCCAAAACAGAGAGAAACAAACCAGGCTGCTCCATAAAAACAGGCTGCCCCAACTCACACCATCTTTTTGTAACTGGCCCTCTGCAAACTGACTATTAGGCCCTGATCTCACACTTCTCTCCAGAGCCCCCTAGGCTGCAAGCAGGACGAGGATTTCAAATGACAGCTCGTAAATTTTCCAGTTTTCAAAACTCCCTGGCTGCTTAGAATCAAAGTAGACATTCTCTATGCACCCGCCTCAGGCCTGTTACATGATTGCAGTCTCCCAGCGAGTCTGACTCTCAATGTTTGTTTGTTCTTTGCTTTCACAGTTTGCTGCCTCATGAATTTCAACAGCAGAAAAGGCGAGTTGCTAGAAGAAAAAGATCAAAATTTTTGTTGGAGGATGCTATTCCCAGTGTTAGTTTCTCACTACTCTTTTGTTACTATCCATGATGTTGTTTTTCAGGGTCGAATTATTAAAGTTATTTGCTTTTTGTTTTTTGCAACTGGGCACAATCCCTGTGCTGCTGCTACCAACAGGCATTTACGAGGCCTGAGTACTTTCCCCAACTGGCCGTTCTTCCATCCGGCACAGCCTGCACACTCCCCAGGCAGAGATGACTAATAAAGGCAGGATCAAAGTGCCAATTTGAAAGTTTGCCCTTCTGGCCACAAACCAGCCTTCTAATGTCAGTAACAAGAGGCTCAGAGCAGGGAGTTCCAAATATGTCGCTGTTTAATCTGTGCCCTTGTGGGAGGAAGAAGACTGGGAAGAGGGAAGTGTCTTCTGGGGCCTAGAGCACTGGGATGAAAGTTGGGTGTCTCAGGTTCGGTTAAAGGGTTTGCTATTGATGTGCTGTGACACTTCGCCTCTTACTTTCCCAGCATGAGGTATAAAAATTGATTAAACCATTAAAGACGTGGACATCCTCAGATAATTGCCCCCACCATCCTTCCAAATGCCCTCACAGCTTCTCAGTTACAGACAACCCCAAGGGAAAACAGAACCTCCGCTGGCATGGGACATATTATTTTTAATGAAAAAGGTGGCTTTTAAAAAAAGAGAGGATGGGATTCCCCCCCGCCCCAAACTGCGCCCAGCTCCAAACAGCAGCCTTTTGCGTGCCTGCTCTGCAGTGGGGGAAGGGACTGTCCAAAGCACAGGTCATCTGAGTGTGTGGTAGATGGAAGCTGGAGGCCAACGGGGGTAGGAAGCGCTGGTGGTGATTGCTCATGTTGAGGCATGGCCTGCTGTCAGCTAATGAATATACTCCTTTTTGCAATGCAGAGTGACTTCACCTCGGCTTGGAGCACAAACCACCACCTGGCCAGCATATTTGACTTTACACTGGATGAAATTCAGAGCTTAAAAAGGTAAATGGCACATCTGTCCCATGGGGCAGTAATGCCTGATGGTAAGAAGAAACCACGCTGGGTTTCTGTGCATGTGTCTCTGCTCTTTGCCATGCCGGGGGTAGCTATCACCAGGATTCAGGGGTTGCCCTCTTCACACTCTTGCGTGCCAGGGAGAGGAGAGATGCCCGAAGGTGAAAGATGTTTGAGGGGCTTAGTCGGACGAATCTCCAGTCCCAGATTTATATGAGGAGTCAAGATTTTCAGTGGACACCAGCTGATCTACTTGTGCCCTGTTGGGAAATGGAAGCAGTGGGATGGGGAGCCCTGTTGCTGGCTGCTGGTGGAAGCCCCGTCCTGGCAGCTCTGGAAGTCCTAGGGGTCTGCACTGGTTACTATGTTCCTGTCTGACTTGTGGGCTTCTAACTAACCCAGTACAGGCTCCCCTGGCTGTCTTGGTAGGGATGCGTGCTGCTGCTCTCCTGAATGTCATCCAGTGGGCTGCATGTTCTAGCCGGCGGGCGTTCTGCTTGGAGCCAGGTCCTGTCTGTACTGAGAAGGGTGGGTGCTACTGACGCAGCCGGAAACGCGGGGCTCACACAGTGGCTGAGGACTGGCCAGGGCTGACTTCGGTCTCTCTCCCTTTCAGTGCCAGCTCAGGGCAGACTTTTCTTTTGGACCTGGATTCCACAGATGCTGCCAGCACATCTGGCTCCGCAACAACAAGTCTGTCGTATGAATCGAGGTAAGGGGCGGGGAGAGGCTGAGAACAGGCTCTTGCCCTTTGATTTTGCATTGACTGCACCCGACTGCTTTCTTTTCATTCTCTTTGATTTTCCAACCCCTGAGGTGCTCCTCACTAACTCTCCATTCACCCTGTCCTTCCATCCTCTGCCTTAGGTAGAGTTAGCTCTGACGATGATCAGTCACTGGGAGTTGTCCTGGACTCCTCTCTTCCCTGCAGTCTCTCTCAGGGCTAGGCACCGTGCCTCCCATCTGCTCTGCACCCAGAGTATTCCCAAGTATTGCTCATCTTTCTCTGTCCCTGCCCTGACACTAAGCAAACTGGACATGGATTAACTGGAGACTGTCCCTAGACGTACGTGCCTGGCTGCAGGAAAACCCAGCTCCTGTTTTTTAAATCTCTTCACATGGATACTCTGCCAAGAAGCTGGTCCCAGGTGGTCCTCGGTCACCTGGCAATAAGGATTCTTGGGGACTCCGTCCACTGTACAGCTGATGCGCACAGCTGGCGGCCAGTTTGTTCAGTGCCTATTTGAGGTCATTAAATAGAACTGCCTATTTTCCTGCCATCTCCTTCGTGGGATGAGGGAAGCACTGTGGTTAATGCAGAAAGGACTGGCCCTGCATTTCTCAGTAAGCAAAACTACCCTTGGCTTACCTGGAGCTGATGGGTGTGTTTGCATTCATAGGACAGCTTTACTAAACACATCCGGTCTGCCTAGCCATCTGCACGGGACGTCTCTGACGCTGCAGTCAGCTCTGCTCATGGGGACTCTTGTGGCTGGGCAGAGCCCCGACGAATTAATTGGCAAAAGCACTTCACCTGCATAAATGGATTAAAGCTCACAGGCCCCATGGGACGCTGGCATTGGTGTCATCACAGAAATGCGTCTAGGCACAAGTGGCCATGTTGTGAGAGGAGTACTAGGATGCGTCTACACAGCAAAAGAGACCCACGGCAGTGAGTCTAGCATGACGGGGTACAAACGGTGTAGCTGTTCGGACACGGTCTCGGAGCCCAGGCTCCGAGACCCTCCCCTCTCATTGGGTTTCCAGACTCTAGCCAGAGCCTGAGCGTCCATACTGCTATTTTTAGCCCTGTGAGCCTGCGTCAGGTGACCTGGGCTCTGAGACTTCCTGCTGTGGTGCTTTTTGTGCCGTGTAGATGTTCCTTTAACCTTAGGGAGTCTAAGACCCTGTAACTACAACCTTCCTCCAGTGCCCCACTTACAGAAGTTGTGAGCCCCGTTCAGAGATGAGTGATACGATAAACAGAGGCAGAACCCAGGAGTCCAGCCAGCCAGCCCGCCCGCCCGCCCGCCCCAGGATCTAACCACTAGACCATGCCCTCCTGTCCTGTAACACACTAACAGAGTTATCCTAAGAAGGGTAGCTGCCTCTCTTCCTACTAATTTGAGCCTTGGATTATTCGCTCCGGGACGGTGGCTAATGGCCTGAAACCTGGCACTTCGCTTCTTGGTGCACGTAAAGACTCTCAGCAGCTGGGATGGGAAACTCAAAACCAAAACTCACTTTCGTTAGCAAATGTCCTGCAGCTCCCTACCTACCTGGCTCGGTGCTGGGGCCTGTGGGTCAGAAGCCCTTGATGTCACCAGGCACATGTCTTGTCTAAGGGCCAGTGCTGCTGCACTGTTTCCTTTTGCCAGCATTTCTCTTATCCCCATCCCCTTCTCTTTCTCTCTCTCCTAGCAGAAGGAACGTGGGCAGCCGGAAACGGAAGTTGGCGGCTAAAGCCTACGCCCCAGTTGTGGGGAAGAGAAAAGGCATCGAGCAAGGGGGGCCCCTGAACGGCTGCGCCTCAGAGAGCAGTGAGGCGGCCTGTGCCCCGGAGCGCCCGGATGACGGGATCGACAGCCACACCTTGGAGAGCATCAGCGAGGACGACTCCTCCCTCTCCCACCTCAAGTCCTCCATCACCAACTACTTCGGAGCTGCCGGCAGGCTGGTGTGCGGGGAGAAGTACCAGGTGCTAGCTCGCAGGGTGACTCCAGAGGGGAAAGTCCAATACCTGGTGGAATGGGAAGGCACCACCCCATATTGATCCATCTGGCTTGGACCAGCCTGGGGAACCTCTCCTAGAATTCAATAAATCTGTCAATCAAACAAAACCCATGACCTAAACCAAAGGAGGCAAGGGGTGTGGATGAGCAGGGCTCCCGCGCTGGCCGTGCACCGGTGAGGGGGAGCTTTGAAAGCTCTCCTGAGGCTTACAGTGAGTTGTGCAGGCGAGGTTTGAAAGGAACACTTAACGGTCTGGAGCAGGGGATCTCTAGGGAACTGTGACGGACTTAGGACAGGGTAGAGCAGAGGCAGTTGGACACAGCGATTACATCCAAACTTACTGTGGGCCGCAGCGTTGGATGTCTGAAACTGAGAGTTCTTGTTTTTAATGATGGTTATTTTATTGGTCATGTATATACAACTGGCATCGCCTAGTTACACTTCCCCGAGGGACCCTCTGGCTAAGCCAAAGGAGCCATCTCTGTGGAAGTGAGCGATTACCAATACGGCTTTTCGGTGTGATACTCCGCTGCGCTGTAGAGGCATGGTAGGGCTGTCTGAACCACCCAGCGTCTGGCTGATAGCACGCACACGTGTCTGATGGAGCAGCTGCTGTGGTGAGAGGAAAGCAGAGGGAACTGTGAGTGGAGAAAGTTTGAGCTCTATACAGATGGGTTTTCCTAACAATACACATGCTCTTATGCAGAAGAACCACATCTAAATCCACCAGTGTCTTACGATCACATACGAGCCTTAAATAACAGACCCAACTGGACTTGTTACTAAAGCAGAAAGCACCTACGTAACCAGTTCTATAATGCCTAAGCCCCCAAATATCACATTCTTGTGCTGATAGAAAATGCTGGGCAAGCTGATTCTTGCCAAAGCAATTATATGGTGTTTACCTCCTCCTCATAAACCCATTTGTTAATGGGATATATCCAAACACGCTTTTAGGCCATTCACTTCCAGCCTTTCCAGCCACAGGAGAGATTTACATTATGGTTGCTATTGTCCCATGATATTAAGTTGTAAAATGAGGCAGCAGCTCCATTTGCTTATTCTTAACTGAAATGGAGCCATGGGCATTTATTTTTGTAAAGATCATTGGGTTGAATGGTGCCAGATGAGTAGACAGGCCAAAAAAAACAGCCAAACAAAAAGCAAAACAAAGGAAAAGTGGCTGTATCTCTGTGAATGAAAGAAATATTTGTGTAGGGGGAGGGAATTTCTGTTGCTGCTGCTTTTGGATACATAATAATACATATTGCTATTTGTATTACCTGACATATACCAGCTGAACCAAATCTTTCAACTTAGCACTGCATGATCTCTGTCTTTGTTGCTCTTGCGTATATAGTGGAAGAAGAGGATGTAGCTTTGCAGGGCAAGGAAGGGAGAGGAAATGCAGTAACTTATGCATCAGAACGAATGTAATAAATTATTGGAAGGCGAGCCATGTTTTCCATAATTGGGATTCAGAAAGTGACTTCTAAGCTGAATTCTGGGATTCAGTTTGACTACCTAACAATAAAGAATTGCTACTCTTGTCCAATATAAAGTGATATTGTCAGGTAGCTTAGACACAATCTAGGTTGTTTTAAAATATATCTACACTTTTACAGACTCTAATATCAGAGAAATGTTTGTGTTATTTTTCTTTTAAACATTCAGTGAAAAGTTATCCACACTTTATAGCCTGGTGGTTGTGAACCCAGAGTGAAACTGACAATAAACAAAAGTGACAAAGTGGGTAAGGTAATATCTTTTTATTGGACCAACTTCTGCTGGTGAAAAAACAAGCTTTTGAGCTGCATGGAACTTTTTTCCGATGACCTGAAGTTGTTGGTCTGATACAAGATACAACTTCATCTGTGTCTCTAATACCCTGGGATCAACCTGACTACAACACTGTGGATAAACAACCGTGAAACTGACAGCTCTCCTTTCATTATCCAAACTGAATGAAGTGCAAAAATTTAAACATCATAAATGCAAGAAAAGCAAACTAGAGTTTGAAAATTCTTTCACCTTTAATAATCCCTAAAGGACATGGTTTTAATCATGTATATGATTCTATGAGCTGGCTGTTGCAAGATGAACTGAAAAGCTCATTTTATTGAAAAAACTTCACTTAAGATCCTGAATCATTCAGTGTGTCATTCTCCCCTACTGACATGGGTGTAAATCGAGAGTTAAAAACAGGTGAGAGAGGAAAATTAGGCTCCATTTTTAAGCAGAAATCCCATAATAAAAGCAGCACTTCCCCACTGACATCCAAATGAATGGCACAATATTGCCTTAACAGAACAGGTTAAAGTTACAAACCAAAGGCCAAATTATGTGATCCTTAACAATTTATATAATCCATTGATGTCACTCTTCAAATAACATTATGGATAATCCAAGTGGATTTTTAATTAATGCCCTTTCCTCAAAAAAAAAAATAAAAAATCTGAATTGAGGTCTCGTATTTCTGTAGCCTGAGTTAATTATATGGCTAAGACTCAGAATGGTACATATTGCTCCTTGCTGTCCTTTGAGTGTTAAGATTCTGATTGGATGCACCAGTGTAAATTTGAAGTATTTCCGTTGCCTTCAGTGGAGTTTTTCAAGATTATCCACAGTAACAAGGATCAGAATCTGGCTGGTTATCAGCTGCTGTAGCAGGAGCAGATTAGTATGAATGTCCATTATAGCAGGTTTTTGGGTTATTTATTTTTTTTTAAAAAAACTTTCAATTAATCTGTCAGAAATGATCTAGCAGCACCTTGATGGAAAAGCTGCCACCTGTTTGTAAAATGTGGAGACTGTCGTTGGGATTGGATTTGAATCCAGCGAATGGAAACCGTGACTTTTAAAAGTCGATCTCTAGTCCATGTCTGCTGTTTAAAGTAACACCACAGAGGTTTTGTCTACCCTACCATCTTCAATTGGCATAGCTCCATCACTCGGGGGGATGGAAAATCCACACCCTGGAGCGACACAGTTATATGGCTCTAACCCCCACTGTAGATAGTGCTGTGTTGGTGGGAGAGCCTCTCCTGTCAACATAGCCAAAGCTCCTCAGGAAGGTGGAGTGCCTACACCAATGGTACCTATGCTCTAAGTGCTACAGTGGTGTAGCTGTATTGCTACAGCACTGTCAGGGTGGACAAGCACTTAGTTAAGTGCATAGAAAGCATTAAAAGACTCTCCTAACTACGCAGGTTGTGAGTGAAAAGAGACTGACTTGGCTTCTGAACCTGCATCAGATGTGCGCGGGCATGTGCCCATGGTTCTGCTTGTGTGGATCCAATGGTAGGATTGGAGTCTTTCTGTGCATGGTAGTAAGTGTGGTTTTCTTTGTGTGTGGTTTTTTTTTTTTAAATTTGGTCTCTTGGGACCTAATCCAAGGCCCATTGGAATCAATAGGAGTCTTTCCACTGACTTCAACAGTTTGGATCAAGCCCTATATAGTTTTGCATCCTTTGAGCACAAAAGCCAGGGTGTTTGTGTTTTTGTTTTGCTGTTTCCAAAAACTAGGCTTTTTTTAATGATTTGAAGTACTGTAGCTATTACATGTCCTGTGAAATATGTAAGTGCTTTGAATGCATCTTTACAGCCAAAGAGGCAATACGAAAAAAACCTTTATTGAATCTGCTCCTTGTTCTTAGCACATATTCAGGAGCCCCAGGAAAACCAAGAGATTTTGAGGCTTTTGGTTTAGAAATGCTCCGGGGTAGGGGAGGGGGGAAAATAGCCCCATTCCTTCTGTATTTGAAATGTAGGCATTAGAGCTGGGTCAATATCCATTGCCTTTGAGAGGGGAAGTGAAAGACAAGACCCTGACTCTGCTGTGAGCTTTGCAACTTTAGTAGGTTCTGCCTGCATGGACCTTATAACATGAGCGGGGAATTAGTATTTAAGAGCTTAAATCAGTAACCGAATAGATGTGCATGCTGAAATTGCATGCAATTTCCCTTGAAAAGACAGTAGCAGAAAGTTAATTCCTCCTTTACTTACCTGCCAAGACCTGATACTCTTCCCACGGACTTCAGTGATTGTCACTGAGAGAGGTTTGCAGAGCTGGGGTCCTGGGTCTGAGGCTTGGCTTAAAGCAGCGTGAGGGACACAGCTCCCTGTTCTGCTCTGGGTGTTGGTGGAGTGATCAGCTGATGCACAATGAATGAATCCTGATCTTGGCAGGTGAGGCCTTTCTGTTCATCTCTCGATTGCATTCCCTTTGGAAGCCGCAGAATAGGCAGCGCAGTGACACCAAGTGTCCTCGGCCATTGCACACTTCAGGAACATCCGTGCCCCGGTATGCTGCGGGTGTTCGCTTTTTATTTCAGGCCCTAGAAACCAACCAACCAATCTTCTCCACCCCTGCATCCATTCCAGAGAGGGAAATGAGTGGAGACTTTCCAAATGCTTTGTTCCAGAGGGTGTGTTGCATTAGTTCTAATAGATCTTATAACGATTCTGTGCACCTTTTAAAGATTTATGATGTCAAGTTGCTGCTTTTAATAACCAACTTTTGTTATATTCAAGTTGTAATTAATATGTCTGATGTACAATTAAAAAGTCTTTTTTAACATCACCAGCTCTTTTTAGTATCGATTTATTAATCATGTGGTCGTGAACCCTAGAAACTGGGCCATGCCGAGCATGACGTGATGGGTTCTGCTGTCTGGCTTATGGAGAGTAGCAGCTTGTATTTCTTTGGGATTCTAAGGCCAGTCACCAGTGTAACCCAGAGTGAAAGGGAACTGCAGGGTTGAGGTGCAGACTGCCACTTTTCAGCATGCTTCTGCTCACTTTCCTCCAAGGGCATGTAGCATTTGAAGGCTGAAGTGCCTAGTTATCAGAAGATGCAGGGCTCCACAAGGCTAGAAGGTACCTCCCTGGACCTCTCCCTGTTGCAGATCCTGCACTTCCCTCTGAGCCTTTTGAGCCCTCCCTGACTTGCATCCCATGCGTGGATCAGCACTCTTCCAGAGAATGTTCCCTTTAAGTCCGTGAGTATCGTTCCCCTCCTCAAAGGATCACCACATAGTAATGGTGCTCACTCCCCAGTCCCGTGTAGCCTTGCAGAATGCTGTGGCTGGGCTGCCCTCACGGAGCCTGTTAACTGGTCAATGTGGTTTAATTTAGGCTGGATACCCTCTTCCACAGAAACCTTTAGGAGGTGATCTGGGGGAGGGAGGTAACCTTTCCTCTACTCTCTGGGGCGTGGGCTCAGTCCTGCAGAAGAAGCAAGGAGCCCCACCCTAAAGCTCTGCAGCTCTCAGGGATCCACTGGAGGCACCAAGCCAACCATGCGGGGAGAATGGCCTCATGGCTCCATTGGAGGCCCCAGCTACACAATTTCCCAGATATTCCTACAGGGTGCAGGGAAAATATGCCACCTACTCGATCCTTACTTGCGGATCTTGAACTGTGGTGCGTTAGCTGCATGGACAGCCACATGCCAATCAACAGGAGATGACGTGGCTCTCAGTTATGGCATTGCCAACTCAGCTTTATCATTAGTCGTGTGCTATTTGGGTTTTATTAAAAGCTCCGTTTCCTGGAGTGGTGAGAATCTGTTTCCCTTTCTAGGCCTTCTGAGTTTGGGGAGGGAAAAAGCAGGGAAACTTGTCCTGAATGCAGCCTGAAGACTCAGGTTCCACGAAAGCAAAGAACCCCATGGTTTTTTCTTTAAATAGCATGATTTTGGGGGGTCTGATTTGTGATTTATTTTTTGAATACTTTGGGTTGGCAGTATTGTCAAGGCCACGCATGGCTTTGGCTATTCACCTGCAGTATCCTTTTCCTCCCTGCCTTTGCTGCCTAAAGCACTCTTGGGTGTCTGCTTGCATTGCTGGGCTGGACCAGATGATGCTATCTGGTAGGTTGGCCCCAACATTTAGGTTTTGTGCGTAGGTGGTAAAAAAAAACACTGGCAATTTTTGCTTTGCTTTTTGAGTCAGTTCTTTCCCTATTTGCAAACTGAACATTGCCACACTCTGCTAGTGCATGTGAGAGCCAGAACATGACACTGATCAGGATTTCTTTGTTGGCCAAGTTACTTTTTCTGCACCAAGTAAAGAAACAACATACATGCTAAAAAGGCAATTTGGTTTCTAAAATTCTTATGAGCAAATGACCTCTGGGGTTATTGGACACACACACTGGGAATTCTAAAAGCTCAGTCAGTCTATACACTTTTCCTGGTGCTGTTTTCTAATAACAAAGGCAAAAGTGTCATTTTTCACAGCTACAGACTACCCTGAAGTTTTCTTTCTGTTGTTCATTACTTATCTGTATTAGTTGGGCTGGTTGGATGCGGATCTCTGTTAGTAACTATGAGACATTGAACATGGATAGATAACACTGAGCATTTGTAATGATTTGGAACAGAATGCGTTGTTTTTAAAGATAGCAATACTTTAACGAATGTGTCCCCTGGGGGCATTTTTTTAATTGATCATACATTGAAATGCACTTACCTATGGAGCTAAGACCCTCCTTTGCTTTTTTGGGGTATTTAATTGGCTGGCTCATTAATTTTCTCTATATTCCCACCCAGGAAAGTTTTATTTTGGAGCTAAGCTGGTGTATGAAGGGTGGAGGGAGTATATTTGCAAGCTATGTATATTGCTTAGAGGAATTACTTCTCCATCTGTGACATGCTGCCATCTCTGGGTGAAATGCATAAATTGCACAACTGTTCACGCTAGGTTATAAAGAATACTAATATCCAGTTTATTCTACAGGGGATATTGAGGGAGCCAGAATATAACAACCAGTTTATTGCTAGAATAAACAGCTGATTAACCTAGAGTTAATCCTATGGTGGAGATAAAGGTGGCTAGAGATTTTTTTTATATGATATTTTTAAGTGTCCATGTATTTGCAGCCAACAGCTCATGAATACATACTTTTGAAATAAAAATAGTACATGGGAGTCCAACAGAAGCAGCCAGAGGGATTAGGAAAACCAAGGGGAACCCAGACTGGAATTTAGCTAGGACACTTGGGCTAGAACAAAAAGGGTCGCGAGCTCTTTAATTACAACATGTGTCAGGATTGTGGTTTTATGATTCATCTAAAGAGCAGCAGCCCAGCTGTTCCACTATCGCTATGACGGCACATTGACCCAGAGGATAGAGTGCCACCCATTGAATTCCCAGCACTGCTCCCTGGAGTGCCAAGCGGTTCTTGGTAGCTCTGTGACCCAGCCTGACCCTGCTTAGTGGTGTGAAATCTGACAGGACTCCAGCAGCACAAGGTGGTGGAGCCAGTATTACTAAATATGCCGTTTTTAATTTACTGTTCGTGTATTTTCTAGCTGTAAAACAAAGGCCAGCGTGGAAAGACCTGGTTCTCAGCTTGGAGGAATTCTATGTTTATAATCAACAATGACGTCGCCTATCCTATTAAAAGAAACAAAAGCCCTGTTTCCTTGAGGTGTGTGAGCTAGAACTCTGTCAGCTGATGAAAGGGAGCAGATTAGAGATGCATTTTTTCCTATCCCGAGTTATCATCCAGTATCATGTATACTCTGTGTACAGCATTTTGGAGAGGAGGCCTCTGATTTACAGCAGCACATATGCGCTTTGTACTGTAACAGGATTAGTCGGCATAGCTCTGGTCCAAGAGGCTAAGAAATGTGGAAAATCCCTTTAAACTGGACCATTAGGCATGAGGAGCTTAAAGGGAGCACTGGACTGAATGTAACTGAAGTATTTTAACCATTAAAGAGGGAGCATTTCACTCTGAGTTTAAAGAGTAGGAGGAAGGTAAACAGTGTAAATCACAGTAGGCTCACACCTAGCTTGGAGCTGGGGAGACAGAATTGCTCCAGTTTATTTCAGACAGTTTTGTGCTTTTCTTTAACAGGTACCTAGGGTCCAAGGCAGAGAGCGACTCTTTACAGAGCAGGGACGTAGCGCTGTGCTAAGCTGCTGATGCGACAGTCCTGCAGTCTTACCTCCTTGCTGGCTTTAGAACAGGGGCAGCGGGGGGAGCAGCAATGAGGGTCTCTCGTCGTGCTGGTGCCTTGATCCTGAACTACTGTTTCCATAGTCCAGCTCATCCTTGACACACTGTGAGGCTGGCATGCTGCCTGAATGCGCCGGGAGCTCTTTCACTACGTCACTGCAAGGAGCGTTTCCTCACACTCAGATTATTAAACGACTCACCTATGGGGCAGGGGGATTTTATTTCACCAAGAAATTCTAAGGCAATTTGCAGGGCTCACGGTACAAATCTGACAAGGTCTTGATAGACGTTTTTACATTGGCTGTGATGAGAAACAGTGATCCTGCCCACTTGTGCTCATTAACAAGCTAATGGCTCCTTTTTTGCAGGAGCAGGGGTGTTATTCCAGTGTTCTGCCAGTATCCCACTCATTACATTTAGCACTGGAACATTCACAGGACCTAAAAAATAAGTTGATAGTAGATAATGAAGGGACTTGGCCAATCTGCCCTTCAACCCCACTAATAAACCTTTCCCAGTTGCTGGTTGCTGACCATTTTTCTGCAAATTAACTTTAATGTTGCAGCTTAGCACATCCAGGGCCCATTTGAATTGCTGGCGAAATCTCGAATGAGACCATTAGGTAGGAGCAGCTGCAGGTGCTAATGAGCACAGGGAGGGTGATGTCACCACTCCTGTGCACATCTCTCATTTAATATCAGACTGTACAAGTTTCCTCCCCTGTCTCATTTTAATGTTTTTGGCTTCAGGGGTGTGAAACATGCTTTACTCCAGCTCAGAGCAGGGGCTGGCTCTCCTCCGGGGGCTAGAGCCAGGCTTCACTTAAAGTGCCTTTTGGCTGGCAGATGCATGCAGCAGTGGTTCCAGTGAGCAGGTATTCTCCAGCACTGCATCCTTTTCTTCTGCCCTGAGAGCATCTACCGAGCAATTCCAGCAAGCCCAGCCCTGTTCTATCTCCCTTAGGGTTAATCTGATTGAAACACTGAGTTTCAAGTGATCCAATTGTGCTTCCATTACAGACTGCTTCCCCTTCCTATTGGCCCCTTGCTCACTCAGTTTTATCATCCCGTGAACTGTCTTCCCACCCCACAGCGTGCTGCCATCTTTGTGTGCTAGCTGTATACTTTACAATCAGGGCAGGGACATCAGTTGACACCTGCAGAGTGCTACTCTCACCAGCAGCACTTCAGGCCTGAGCCAAAGCCCACTGATGCCAAGGGGGAGAGACTCATTGGCTTCAATCCGCTTTAGATCAGGCCCTACATGAATTAATAAACACTGGCAGAACTGACCAATGGGAGCAAGCGCAGGCCCAGGCTGTAGTGATCACCTACAGCCGACATTCTGGCAGTACAGTGGCCAAAAGTCCAAGTCCTCCTCAAAGGGAACCCTCTTTTTCTGGTGGCTTCACTGCAAGCACTGGGCCATATACTCAAGGGTAGAGTCCGCTGTAGAATCCACCCCCTCTGCCGCACACATTCCCTGGAAGATCAGTGCCAGAGTAGGACTCCCCCTCTTTGCCCCACTGGCCTTTGTACAACCGCAAATGTCTAAGAACAAACCAGGCCTCAGGAGTAAGAAACACATCTGTTTATTAACGTCTCGGACACATCAATTACTACAGAGTGTCCCATAATTTACATGATAATAAGATCAATCTATTAAAAGCCTGTGCCTCTGTTTGCAGTGTTACATGGTGCCAAGGGAGGAAGTGTTTGCTTCAGCCAGAGGGATGCTTTTGTTGGGACCAGGTCTGTCAGCTTGTCTCCTTAGCCTGGCAATATTGTGCAGCACGGCCCAGGCCCTCGCTGGATCCCTGCTGCCTTTAGGCATCGCTCTATGCTCTGCTGAGCATTAACCGTTTGTGCTCTTCCCCAAAGCAGCAGGCTATTGTCGGCTGCATCCCCCAATCCAGCTTTTCCCTCACCCCCGTGCGTCCTGGGATCCTTTCACAGAGGCTCAGTGGGCAGCACTCTGAACGGCTGGCTGTGTTTAACGTGCCTCGGCAGGACACAAAACAGCCTGTTGCTACCAACGGTGCTGCCCAGCAGGCGATGACGTGATCTGGTGTCACGTGGGATATTTTGCTGCATCCTGATTTACGTTCATTTTGGGCAGGCAGGACAGAGGGCTCTGCGGGACCTTCCCCATCTTTGGTTCCCCTCAGTTTGCGGCAACCTTCTTCAGCAGGCAGACAGACCAATGGTCACCCCTGCTCACCGTCACTGGGGCTGCGCACGCTTCCTCTGCAGGGCAGCCAACTCCCGACAGCCAGTAGACTGGAACTCTGGGCCTTCTCCCTGGACCGTGTTGCCAAGGCCCTATCATCTGCATTTTCACCTGTGGTCCAATCAATAGCCATCGAGTCTCCACAGGAGCTCACATCCCATCACACACCCCTTAGCAAGCCCTGCTGTTCACAACTCTGGAACTATTCTTGGACAACATGTGCCCTTTCTCTCCTTCAGGCTCTGCTTACGCTGTGTTGCTAAATGCTCAGTAGAATGTAGATTTACACAAACGAGAAGTGTCTGTTAAACTGTATTTTGAGTAGAAGTCAAATTCCAAATCCCAGGTGCCTGTGCTACCTACACTCCCTTGGGGTTTTATCGCCCTTCGGTGTGTATGCATCAGTCCCACCTGCAGTGAGAGAAGACTGGAGCGCCAAAGCAAATGTTCTCTACCCCTTGCAGGAAGGAAATGCTGGGTATGTCTGGAGGACAGAATGGAGCATTCCAGCTAGTCCTCAGGAACACCTTCTTCAATCCATTTTAAATAGAGGGGGTTTCCTTGGTCTATAGGCAGGCTGATCAATTCAGGAATCTCAAAAGGATGCATGAATCTAAAATGGAAAACACACACAGCCCCCCCATGGGAGCAGATCATTTCTGCTGTAAAAACAAGCTCAATTTTACGTACAGCCCCAAGAAACATGGAGCTTTCAGTTCACAGGAGCATGTTTCAAGAAGGACCTCCAGAGCTTTGCCTCTGACTTCAAAGCAGTTCTGTGGCCCATCTCCAGATCAGGTAGATTCAAAATCCATGAGCTTTTCCCTGTGAGTTTGGGGGTTAAGGGAACACAGCATCACAGGGCAGCTGGCCCCTTTAAATGAAGGTGGTCCAGTGCCGTTTTACCAGTACAGCTGTTGCCAGTTTGACCAATGAAGTGAATGGGGCAGCACCTGCGAGAGGTCCCTGATGGAAGCTATGGGAGGAGGGTAGCAGGTGGGCTGTCTGCAGAGCGGTTTGCTAATTGGTCTCCCCAAACCAGAGGAAAGGCCAGAGGGCTGGAAAGGACTGAAGGCTGGAGAGCAGCAGGGGGAGTTGCCTGCTGGCTTCCAAGCTGAAGCTAAGGGCTAGAGAAGGCTGAAGGCTGGTAATGAGGGGAGCAGCTGACATCTGCACATTGGAGAGCTGGAAGCAGAGGGGGTTGAGGGCCAGGGGCACAATGGAAGGGCCTATCTGTTGGCCTTTCTGAGAGGGGAGGTTAGTGGAACCAGGGAGTGGTGGATGCTCCCCTGATGAAGAGGAACTCCCAGCAGAGAAGCTGAGGGCAGGTGGGTTCCTATTGGGAAGAGTGGAGTGGCACTCCGGCTGGAAGGACTGGGACGGCCATATTGGCAGGACAGGAGAGGACAGAAGAAGAGCCTGGTGTGGTGGAAAATACTGGGCTGTGGTATGTGTTACACTGATTATCTACAGTGGGTGTGATAAATAGAGGTGTTTTGGGATGGATGATTTGCACGAGGTTTTGTAACAAACCAGCTTCAAGGAGGGGTGTTATTGAGGGAAGAGGGTCCATCATAGAGTCCTGAGGGCCCCTGGAAGGGAAGTGGGATAGTACCCTGGTGTTTGGGCACCCAGCTGCATGGGGCTGCTCGGGGACAAGCGGGAATCGTTCACACACAGGAACTGCCAGTCTGGATCAGACCAGTGGCCCATCTAGCTTGGTATCCTGTTTCCAGCCATGGGCAGTACTAGATGCTTCAGAGAAAGATACAAGAAACCCTGAAGTAGGCAGTTGTAGGGTAACTTGTTTTAAGGGAAAGTTTCCTCTCCCCACCCCGCATTGTTAGATATTGACTTAACCCCTGAAGCATCGGGGTTGATATCTTCTCCAAAGCTCTTATTTATTTACTGTGATGACTCTAGATAGTTTTGTTATCCAGATCAGTGGACCCTTATAATTGAATCTTGATAATTCAATGATATCTTGTGACAGTGGGTTCCACAGGCTAACTGTTCATGTTATGAAAAAAAATTCCTTCAAAGATATGACTAAGACCAAATCACTCAATTTCCCCTAGCTTTGCACTGATTCTGTGAATTCTCTATGGCTACAACACAAAAGCTGAAGATCTGTCCATGCTGGTGAACCTTAGAGACTTTTCTGAAGTAAGTAGACTTGATTTCAACCAGAAACCAGCTGGGTTTTACCTAGTTTTTCATTTTAGTGTGAGCTTTGAATTCATCTGGCATCTGAGATATTTGGCACATGCAGTAGCAGTCAAGGAGTTAAATGACTACACATGGGTGTTGGAAGGAAGCAACTATACGCTCTGGTTGAGTTAGAGATGGCAAATTTTTTTCAGGGGGGGTATCATTTGCAACAGACAGGTGCTCACCTGACGTAGTCTGATAATTGACTTATTTTTGATGTCCTTGTTTTCACTAACTGTAAAAGAAAAAGAGATGATGTAAAGAGAAATGTAATCTGGGACAGCTCAATTGTTCTCACGTATGTGATGCTTCCACGCTAGTGCTGACGGCATCTACTTTAGTTCTCTTGAGGGAATTAAAGTCACTTAGGAAGTCTCATGGCAATATTATGGCATATGCAAATTATTTAAATAACTTTGAGCTAGAGTCCCATGGGAGATGTCTGAAATACATCAGCACCTTCTGCAGCAGGATGTCTGGCAAATCACTTAATCTCTTTGTGGTTCAGTTTCTCATCTGAGAGATAGTGTAGCCTAGTGACTAGAGAACTGGACTAGGACCTAGAAGACCTTGGTTCTGTTCCTAGCTTTTTCCACTGGCCTGCTGGGTGACCTTGGACAAGTCACTTCACTGCTCTGTGCCTTAGCTTCCCATCTGTAAAATGGGGATAATGACAATTACTTCCTTTTGTAGAGTGCTTTGAGATCTACTGAGGCAAAGCATTATGAATGAGCTTGGTGTTGTGTGTAAAACATAATTCCCCCGCTTTGTCTACTTAGACTGTGAACTTCAGAGGAGGGACTCACTCATTCTGTGTGTGCTGGCTAAAGCTCTCCCGTGCTCACTAAGGCCCGGGTCCAGCACAAGTGGGCCCTGGCATCCATGTGGTGCCCCACTGAGGTCAGTGGTGCTCTATGCCAATGGTCTTCAAAGTGGGTTGGGGTGCACGGGACTCCTCACGGGGGTGTGCGGTGTCCCCGTGCTGCCGCAGAATCAGCACTGGGGCACTGCCGAAATCAGAAGTATTCTATTTATATTCACCGAAGTGCTGCCGAAAGTGGAATCTTTCTACTCGGCGGCATTTCGGCGGACATACCCCGGGGCCGCGAGATGGGCAGAGAAAACGGAAAGGAGCCGCAGGGGGAAAACTTTGCGGCACGCTGCTCTACGCTGGCACAGGGTCTATCCAAGCAGAGCTTATTGGAAGTTACGTCTGGCTGTCTGGACATGGTAGGGAATGAACTCCTTGGACAGTACCAACTCCTGGCCGCTACTGCTCTGAGCTGGAACCTTTCCTGCAAAACCTCATCGTATTTGAATTAAACGTAGGTGAGTTTCAGAAATGGGGCCCCTCTTAGAAACGTGTCTCTCTACTAGATACACAGGACCAGATACTTACTAGAAGTATTTCAGTGGTTTCTTCTATTTCCCCTTTCCAAAAATACCTAGATGTAGAAGAAGAAAGAAATACAGTAAACGACTGCAGCCCCATTTACTGGCTCAGCCTCAAAATCCATTAAAGACAGCGAAGTGCTTTGAGATCTGCTGAAGAATAGTCCCATGAAAGAAACAACTCACATTAAATCATGGTGAGGGTGAGGGAGGCTAAAATCCTCTTTGTGAAGATTTCTGTTCCTAAGTAACCAATAAACCAATGGCCACAGGCAAGGCCGGTGCAAAGATATTTCGTGCCCTAGGCGAAACTTCCACCTTGTGCCCCGCCCCCACGGGAGCCTCGCAGCAGCTCCCCGCCCACCCCTCTCCACCCGGGGAGCCCTGTGGCAGCTCTCCGCCCCAGCTCCCTTCCCCTCCGCCTCCTCCCCGAGCACACTGCCGCCACTCCACTTCTCCCACCTCTCATGCTTACGGAGCCAATCAGCTGTTTGGCACCGCAAGCCTGGGAGGGGAGGAGAAGCAGAGGAGGCGGCGTACTCAGGGAAGAAGGCAGAGCGGAGGTAAGCTGGGGCGAGGAGCGGTTCCCCTGCGCTCCCACACCCCCGCCCCCCGTTACTTGCTGCAGGCAGCCCTCCCTGTGCCCCCCTGCCCCAGCTCACCTCCACCTCTCCTGAGCACACGTTTTGGTGTCTCCAACCACTTGGCACCCTAGGCAGCTGCCTAGTTTGCCTAGTGGTTGCACTGGCCCTGGCCATATGGGGGCACATCCACCATCCACCCACTATTCTTAATATCCTTAATGCACTGTAGCCATACAGGGGTCACTCTTACAATCTCCCTGTCTAGCAATCGGAAAGCAGCAGTCTTCTCCAAATAATTTGGTCTTCCAATTGCATGGTTTCATTGGCCTAATCCTGAGAGGTGCTGAGCCAACTGTGGGTGCTTCTGCGCCTCTTGGGTTTGCTATTCCTGGCTTACGCTTCCATTTGCAGATAAGCATTTGTGTGGCCTTTCAAGGAAAGCTCACTGCAACTCACATAGATGAGGCCTTTGGCAGGATATTCACACAGGCAGCCAGCTTTTTATCCATAATGGCCCTAAACAGAACAGACAAGGTGAGTTTGTAAATAAACTGTACTTCCTCCCCTCCCAGCACCCTCCTCCCCCTTGTGCTGGGAAGTTAACCTTGAGCTGTTTCCTCCAGTGACAAGTCTTGACATCAGAGGCATGAGTTGTGATTGTTTAATGAGTTTCCAGCAGAGATTAGCTCAGCGTGGCTCCTACTGGCTCCGACAGGGGGAGGGTCCCTCCCTGAAGGTTCCAGCCTCAGTGCTGACCTGGGGTAATGTGCAGGACTCGTGGCACACATGGCAGAGTCTCAAATGTTAGCTACTGAAACCTTGCACCAGACCCATGATGTATCAGTCTTATCCCCATTTTACAAGTTGGGAAACTGAGGCTGAGATTCAGAATCGGAACTGGGATTAGAACGAAGGAGTCCCTGTCTCCCAGGCATAAACTCACGCCATGAGACTCTGCTTCTTGCATGCAGAGCAGACTGAAAATCATCCAATACAGTAAAGGTTTAACATCGGCCTTTTCATACCAGAAAGTTATTAGAAATCTGAAACCTAAATCCATTCCTTCCTGAAATCTTCCTCCTTTGGTTGTGGTCTAGTTTGTTATTGCAGGGCTGCCGGTGCATTACATCTGGGCTGAGGGCAGAAGTGAGCACAGAAGCAATTGTGGGGGAGGGTAGGAAGAGGGCTAGAAATACTAGGTCAAATGTGAGGTTGGTAGGCATCAGTGTATCTACGCTTTTGGAGAGACCATTGAGTGTGTTTCTTTTGCACCCTCTGCCCCCCCAAATTGTGTTAAACGTTCTGCAAAGGCATGGCCCTGTTGGCTCGTAATTTGTTTTTCTTTATCTCTGGCCCATGTTTTGTACTTAGCGCTATGGCAATGACAACATTAAACTCTTAGCAATTACACTTGGGTCAAAAATCTGACCTCAAAATTCAGAGTGAATAGAGAATGAAAGAATAAATCCACCCAGCTGTAGGAATTAACCCTCCGTGGGTTTGATGGTTAAGCCAACCCTGATGTTTGTACACTATTAGCCACTTCAAACAAAATAAAACAAACCTACTTTGGCTCTGAGCAGATTAAAAATATCATAGGTAATATTATGAAAAAACTGTATCACCCTAGTGAATCTTTTTATCCTTTAAAGGAGGATTTCATATCACAAGCTGTGAAAATATTCCATATACATTGCGGACTGCATAACATCACAAGGTGACCTGCCCCAAATGCAACCTAAATCAGAGCAGACAGTAACTAACACATTTCAGCTGTCTGAAGCCATCCTGCCCGCAGTACCAGTGTGCAATTATGTAACCGGTTCAAATCTGGCACCTAACCCATTAAGCAAAGCTATTTTGATAGCCTGGGTTCTCATTTGGATTCTCATAAGCTTCTTTTCACATCTTTATTATTAGACCTGCTTTGTCTGTCTACACAGTCTGCAGCCAGATCCATGAGACAATGGAGGAGGCTTCTTACTATCCTCCCTGCCACAATGCAGGACCACAGACTGGCCTCTCCTCTAGTAGCAGGAAAGAAAAGGGACAGATCCATGGGGGTGGGGGAGGGAAGCAGCTCTACTGCCTTCTTCCCACAGATGCTAGGAAATCCCCTCCGTGGCACAGCATTAGGCACTGGGGAGGTGAGACACCAGAGTGCAGTTGCTCTCCAAGCCATGCTTCTCTTGGATCTAGGCTGGTTCCCAACAGTTACATCTCCTCTGTGGCTACAAACTCCTGGAGGAAGGGGTTGGGTGCAGCCACCACCAAAGAGAGTAAGGCAGCACAGCGTCTGGGGGAGCCAGGCCCCACAGGATAGTCAAATAACCTTACCTCTTCCCCAATGATACACTATGGGGGAGATTATGAACAGGTGGCCCCAGGATCTGAGTTTTTAGCCATGCAGTGTCTGAATCTCACACAGTATCGAGTATCCCACAAGGGGAAAAATGATGCAATCCAGTGAATGGCTGAAACTGACTCAGTTTTACTATTTAGGCGAAGGTCATACTGTCTTCTCTCACTAAATGATTTGAAGAAGCAGTAACCTACTATAGAAGGGGGGACAGTTTTCAAAAGATGCTGCTGATTGCTATAATAATACTTAGCCCTGTCCTCTTCAAAGTAATTTAAAAACACTATTTAATCCTCTTAACCAGTTAAAGTGGGTAAGAATTTATCCTCCCCATCTCAAATTTACAGAGGAGGAAGTTGGCCCTGAAAGATCACATGACATACCCCAAACTGCCCAGGGCGATGCTACTGGAGCTAGGATTAGAAATGAGGAGTTCCTGGGAACTACCCTTGTATTCAGGTGACACCTGTGTAAGGGATGACCATTTCCCAATAAGTTATATGGCTTTTGTGGAGTCCTCTGCAATAATGCTGAAGGCTAATGTTGGCTTTCCTCTAACAAGGAATGTCCTCTGGGTTGCAAAAATCTCTCTTAAAACAAAGGCGAGACAATTTTTGTGCAAGATTTTATATTTCACTTTGTTGCCACAATCAGTTGGCTAGCAGAGGGAGCACAAATTAATAAATGCTACCCCTGACACAAGTAAGGATGTAAACAAAGCAAAGGTATATTGACTTATGTGCCAAAATAAACTGGAGCAGGAAAATTAAAATCCATTTTTGCCATATGAAAAAGGAAAAATGGGAGGACAAGGTCTGTATCAGTCTTCTAACAGAAAACTGCAAATAGCAGAGAAAGAATAAGAAACTTCTGATGCTGTTCCTTTAAGGAAACTCTTTCTGTCCTGCAGAGATTTGATCTAGAATTCTCGCTACAAATTAGCAGGTCAGAAATTGGTCCCTGGGGAGCAGAGACTAAGACAGGGAATGCACTATAACTTCTTGTGAAATGGTATCCATTAGGGAGCCATTTAAACTGTGGCTCATGCACATCAAATGTTCAGTACTTATGCATCCATAAACACCCACAAAAAGCTTTTCTAGGTGATAACTTGTCTCCAGACATCATGACACAATTTTTAATGCTTGATTTTCACAATTGCTGATGAATGTTTAAGTGTTGGTGACTAGGACAAACCAAGAACACTTGGAGATGGAAACATTTCAGAAGACAAAGATTATTTAAAAATGCATGTTACATAGCCAAATGATTTGCTTCTTTACAAAAAAACACCCACAAAAACCTATCCAACAGCATAGTTTCCAGCTTTAAAGTGGCTCATTCTAGTTGCAACTGTGTTGCTTAGTCAAGTTGAGTTACTTGAAAATGTGATTACTGCTTAAAAGAAAACAAAATGTTACACTTTTTGTAGCTCCTACACATAAACTAAGCTGTACACATGCACTACCATTGGGAAGAGCTAGACACAGAGCTAGCTTTTCGAACCTATATTTCTTTGGTGTTAAACCAGGCTAAGGTTTGAACACAAGCAAAGATTTTGTATCTGAATTATGGGCTTGATCCAAACCCCAGGGGTCTTTCACTAACTTCAATGGGCTTTGATTCAGACCTTCTAGCAGGCATATTTTATAGCAGCAAAAATGCTACATTTACACTTATCTATAAGTTCTTTTTGTTTACTACAGGTGTTACATTAAACTGTAACTTGTATTTTAGCACTACTGTTACATTAGCACTGCCCTATCTGTGTGACATCATGAGGGACACAACAAAGCTTAATGGCAAAAGTTGACAGCGATGGCAATCTCTGGAGAGGAGCAGTTTCTGGACCAAACTTGTTTGGCGCTTGACTGGAAGAGGGGAAAAATACAGCATAGAGAAGCATGAGGACATGGTGACATTAACACCTCAGTGGGAACAGATTCTCAGCTGAGGATTTTAATGGCGAGATCCAAGCCAACTAGCCCCTTGCAACTGATAGGAAGCAGTTCCTAGTTTGACGGCTGCAACATGTCCAGACATACCAACTCCTCCATTTCTATTTTAAAAGAGAGATGAGCTGAATGGAAGTTTCTATAATTATTGAAAGAGGCCCCTTACTGAAAGGGACATGATAATTGCTCAGATATGTTAATTTCAGATTACTACCAGATAAATTGGAAAAAAATACTTTTAATTGGAATTAAATGGAGAGGAAAACTTTATAAAGCATGCATGCCACCTCAGCATGCAGAGGATGGAGAAAGAAGGGATATTAGGGGAAACCACTGTCTCCAGCTTCAGTGATGTACGTACAAGCTCTTAGTTTCAACTGTAAACCCCTTGTACTTGTGACATGATCTATACAGCTGGTGAGAAAATGCAAGTTTTTCCCCATGGAAAATCTCAACTTTTTGTTGAAATCCTGAACATTTGTGGCCCAAAACAGCCAACAACTAAAATTTACAGACAAAGTCCAAAAATGTTCAGGTTCTTGGTTTTTTGACTTTTTTTTTTTTTTTTTTTTTTTTTTTTGAGGAAAGCAGATACTCTGTTTCTGAGGAAGTATGGGACTGTATGGATTCTTGGTCTGATCCTGGAAGGCAATTCCTATGTGAGTGGGACTGTTCTCTAAAGAGTACCAACAGGGTCCTAGCCATTTTACCAATGAGAGGAGGACACTGCTGTGCAGAGCTTATAATAATCACTTAATACTGAGGTGTTGCGAGGCTTCAAGTTTTTTAAAGCACCATAGAAGTGCAAAGTACAATTCCTGGGATATTGTTTAGTTTGTGCTCCCCCACCCCCGATTAACTGAGATCTATGGAACACATGGACCAGGGGGAAATGCAAATATTAATAACAAGATGAAGATGGGTGGCTGAAAATGGATGTTTAATTCATGATGGCTTTGGGCTGGATATTTTGTGTGTATTTCATGTCCCAGCACATTTTATCTTCATACTCTAGACAGATGAAATATAAATAAGCAGAAAAGTAAAGAAAAATACATGCACAGATACAAGGCAAAACTGGGGACTGATGGAATATTCTGGTGTAACCCAGTCTTATTTTCATGAAAGATAATGATCAGCCTGAAAGTTTTTTTGTTCAGATTATTTGTGAAGTCTCCTTCAGAATGCTTCAGGGCCTGATCATGCCCTCTAGACTCACAAAACTCAACT
Organism: Dermatemys mawii; assembly: GCA_007922305.1. Taxonomy (NCBI): domain Eukaryota; kingdom Metazoa; phylum Chordata; order Testudines; family Dermatemydidae; genus Dermatemys; species Dermatemys mawii. The sequence goes on along the minus strand of ML677396.1, from coordinate 17,187,970 downwards.
TCCCAAATCAGTCACAAGCAAAAAAGCAAAATCTCCATTTTGTAAAAACTGGGAGACTTCAACTAAGTATCAATTTTAACAGCAATGAAGGTCACTCTGGTTATAACTTGCTCTAACTGGTGTGCCCTGAAACTCTATTTGTTTACAGCTGAGCAGTCCTCAAAATCTGAAACCCTTTTCTGCCTTTACAAACACCAGATAAAATACTTGCAAGCAGAGTCTGGGAATAAGTCCCTCTGGGAAATCTAGGAGAAGGATAAAGTATCAGAGGGGTAGCCGTGTTAGTCTGGATCTGCAAAAGTGACAAAGAGTCTTGTAGCACCTTTATAGACTAACAGATTTTAGGGATCATGAGCTAAGACCCACTTCATCAGATGAATATTGTGGAATTCTCCAGAGGCAGGTATAAATAGCAGGCAAGAAAGCAAGGTAAATTCCATCAGGGCCCAGGGGGTGAAGCCCACTTCCAGCAGGTGATCTGGAGGTGTGAATATCCAGAGAGGAGAAACTGCAAGTTTTTTTGCTGCAGGATGGCTGTCTTTAGGTCTGCTATTGTATGTCCAGGCAGGTTGAAGTGTTCTCCTACAGGCTTTTGTATATTGCCATTCCTAATATCTGATTTGTGTCCATTTATCCTTTTACATAGGGATTGTCCAGTTTGGCCAACATACATCAGCTAAAAAAACATCCTGTAGCAAAAAAACTTCAAGACCAGACTTCAAAGAGAAACTGCTGAGCTCCAGTTCATCTGCAAATTCGACACCTTCAGGTCTGGGCTTAATATTGACTGTGAATGGCTCGCCAATTACAAAAGCAGTTTCTCCTCTCTGGGTGTTCACACCTCCAGATCACCTGCTGGAAGTGGGCTTCACCCCCCCTTCCCCCTCCCGACTGAATTTACCTTCCTTTCTTGCCTGCTATATATACCTGCTTCTGGAGATTTCTACAACATTCATCTGATGAAGTGGGTCTTAGCCCACAAAAGCTCATGATCCCTAAAATCTATTAGTCTACAAGACTCTTGTCATTTTTGGAGAAGGATAAAGACATCCATACTAGCAGCTAATGGGTTTTGGAAAATAATGGCTCTGTGGATGAAAGCTTATCACTTAATCCAAATTCCTCTGAGCTCAACTTTAATTCATTAATACCAAGAAATATGTGAGAAAAATACATGTAAATCTCAGCAATGGGCATGAACTGCAAGGAGTTATTTATTTCCTCTTCCTTCCCTGGAAGAGAAGGAACTAATATATAAAATGTTTGCAGAGCTGCTAATGTGTAGCATTTTCAGAGACTATGTGGTCTTCTCACCAGTAATGCACAGTTATTCTTTTTTATTATACACATCAAGTGGTAACACACTTGATACAGTTGCAATATTAAGGGTGACACAAAATGCATTTTAGTAGCTGATTGTTTCCTGAATAGCTGTTTGGGAACACTCTGTTATTAGGGAAGAGAGGCAGAGTTTTTGGCAAGCAGAGAGTTAGCAGGGAACAGAGCTCAGAAGCGGTGTTGCAGGAAACTTAATGGTCCATTATAAACATTTTCCAGTATTCTGAACAGAGCAGCCATTTAGCCATGTAGCTAGGAATTTGTGAAGTGTTCATCATACAAATCTATGGTACGTTAAAAATAAAGAAGATCTAGATGTATCTGAAGCCCTTGCAAAATACATTAGAGTAGGGAGGGGCATTAAGTGGCAGATTTTGTCTCCCCACTCCTTTTGTGGGGGGCTGGTTTTCTTTTCTTTTTTTTATTTTATCTATGGTAGGCTTTTATTCTGCCACCCTGTACTGTAGCCTCTGGGCACTTTCTACATAAAGTCAATAGCAAAGTCCCAAGTGGACTTTAGGAGTCTCTGACACTGTAACCTTTCTAGGATAGAATCTGTACTTAGACTATTTGTTATTGGTTTCTGTTTTGGGTTGGTTGACTGAAATGGGATTTTTTTCTGGAGGAGTGTTTGGATAGTTGGGGCGTCAGTGTTGTAAGTGTCATTTTTGCTATGGTGATAAGGCTTTTAGAAAGAGAAAAGTTTGGCAACATGTCCTCAAGGTGCTAATGCCCTGGATTCACCTGAAAGTTTGTTCCATAGCCAGAATGATTTGCCCTCCACTTTCATGTACTGTGGCTGGTCTTTATGATCTGCATTGTGTCAAAGGAGTTCAGCTGTCATGGTGATTGCTTGATCCATGAATTGCCTTGAGAATTAGGACTCAGGCCTTAAACTGGCATCTGAAACATACTGGGAGCCAGTGCAGGAATTTGAGAAGAGGCTTGATGTGCTCACATTAGTCTAGGTCTCGAAGGAGGCAGGCATTTTTATTCTGCACCAGCTAGATAGATGATTTTTGTACAATTTTCCTTCAGAAGGTTGAGTCCCTACTCTACGGAGCTGTTTGTGGGAGAGAGTTAATGTATGAGTGGGAGAGAAAGAGTGTGTCATGTGGAGAAAATGGGAGAAACCCTCCTCCTCCTCCTCAGAAATAACAGCTGTAAGTGAAGCAAACATCCCATCACTTCATGACAGCCAGCCTTTGAATTATTCAGGCACAACAACAATGAAAGTGACACCGTACCTTGCAATATCCTTTGCAACTTGTTCATTGGGACAGTTAATAAAAGCAATGGAATGGGTTCCTGCCATATAGCTGCCAGTGACTGCGGAGTGCAGCTGAAGACCAAGACTCTTCAGCACTGGGTACACCAGTAAAGACAGAGTTATTACCTGTAGAATGCAAAATACAACAGTGAGAATGCCAGGTCAAGTGTGTCCCTCAAATTTAGGTTGTATTTTGAAAAACACCAAGCATTTACAGTATGTATGTTCCAATAAGAACGTCTCCATTCTTTGTGTTACCCTTATTACAATGAAGCTTATTAGTTTAGTTCAGAGAAACAATGTTTAAAACAAACAAACATTCCCCTGTAGTGGGTTCAATCCAACACTAGAGCAGTGGGTTTAGTGCATAAATGGGTCAGTTTCAGAGTCTGGAACAGAACCTAGGAGTTTGGGGACCCCTGCTTCAGCAAGCAGCAAGTTCAAAATTTGCATGTACAAAAGAAATCCACTGTATAACCATAAAACAACTCTAGTGCTGAGGCATTGCTAAACAAAACCCTAATGGCAGCCTTGAGTAGAGCAAGGATTTCTCAACACTGGTGAAAGAAACTTTTTTAAATTGCTTCCAACCAAACAAGAAGTCTGAAAATGTTCACACGGGAATATTTTTCATGTGTGTGTTTCTTCTCTCAGGGCATTTTTTTGTAGGTCCCTCCTCACCATTCTCTACATCCACATCTCAGTAATCACCCACTGGATTAATGTCTGGGCATCAGGAATTGACCTCTACACAGACTGGCATTGGCATGGGTCTTTTTTCCTAAACAGTGAAAGCAGAAGTTGGCCTGGGATGGGCACTATCCCAGGGCAGAGAATTCTGTATTCTGCCAAGTGCATCTTTGCAGCTTCCCCATAGTCGGGGAGAAGTTTGCTGGGAACTGCACTCAGGGGTGTGCAATTAGTGTCCCGGAAAAGTGAAGCTGTGGTGAAGTTACCCAACACCAGGGGGACGAACACACGGACTCGCGTGCACGTGGGGAGCTGAATGGGGGTGGGAGTAGGAGGGTGTTCAGGTGAGATGCCGCTTGCTCACAAATTCATCTCCCCGCAAGCAGCTCCCCCGTCTCCTTGCCTGCCAGGCTGGGCAGCTGCGTGCCCCCGGCCGGGACCCGCGGGGACGACCAGTCAAAGTGAAATACAGACTCTGCAGCTTGCCTGGACGCCCGGGGCTCTGCAGTGGGTCACAGCCGGTTGCAACGAAGGGATCAGTCTTACCAGCAGCCAAGTGAAGCAGCCCGGACGGGAGCAGCTCTGGGCGGCCGGCAGCTGGCAGCGCTGAGGGAGCCAGTCCGCCTTCATCCTGCAGCCGGTCCCTCCACCTGCTCGGCCCAGAGCTGGGCTGAGGCCGGTGGCCGCGGTCCCAAGGCGGGGCAGGCTGGGAGGGGTGTTTGCAATGGACACGGAAACTCCTCCTCCTCCTGCTGCTGCTGCCAGAGGGAGCTGGTACCCGGCTCGTGTGCTGCCTGCCGCCCTCAGGCAGCGCGGAGTTAGGTTCCTGTAGGGAAAGGAGCCTGTATCGCCCAGTCTGTTCCTCCCTTTGCAGGAGGCATTACAGTGCCCCCATGCTAGGATGACTGTATTTCCCAAAGAGAAACCTGGACACCCGTGTGGGGCTAGCCCAGGGCCTGGCTCCTTGTGCAGGGCTAGGCCCAGCCTCGCTCAGAGGACCTCTGCTGCCCCTTCCCACACTGGGAGGGTGTCACTGCCCTCCGGGGCCTGCCTGCCACCCACCCAGCAGGGCTGGCATCGCTGTTCCCCCCCACCCCCATTCCCCTGCATTCCACTTTCGGGACAAAAGGGCATTTGTCTTGGTTGATCAAGTTGTCAAGAGCAAACAGGACAAAGGCCCAGTTTTGCCAAAGAGGGGGGATAAGGTTTATAACAGGGAGTGTCCTGGCCAAAACGGGAGGGATGGTCACCCTACTTAGTGGGGGCTGCTGGCTCAGGGAATCCTAAAACTGGAAGGGACCTCGAGAGGTCATCTAGTCCACTCCCTTGAATGATAGGTATTAAGGATGCACTGGGAGATGTACACTGCCCATTCTTAGACACAGAAGAATCTGATTACTGGGGAAGATTTTGATTTGTAATTTTAGGGACAGATCACTAATCTTTGGACATTGGAGACACAACGATACTTTCCCTGAGGCCTGGCTATATTCCATGCTGGGAAAAGACATTCTGCTACTTTAAAAATTCCCTTCTGTGGTTTATGTGAGTCATGCTATTGACTTCACTGACACTACTCAGGGGAGTAAATCAGAGATGGATAGTTAATTAATCCTCAAAACACCTTGTAACTAAGTAAGTAGTATTATTATTCCATTTAAAAGATGGGGAACTTGACACTGTGACATTCACTGGACTTGGCCAAAGCCTATTATGCCCATCACTGTGATACATGAATGTGAGTAAAACTAGGGTGTTTTTAGCTCCTGCCTCCCAGAATAAGATATTTGAATGTGAAGGAAAAAATGTGCTGAAAGTGAACAAAACTAAGAAGCATTTTAAAGAAAGTCTCCCTAACTTTTAATTATATCTTTACCTGTTATCAACCCTGTAGGTTTTAAAAGTTATTTCAGGTTTAACAGTCTCATACAAGTGTGTATCTGCAATATTTCGGTCAGTTAGGACAACACATCTAGTTTAAATTGTTCCTTGTTTATCTCTAGCCAGCTTCATTTTCTCTTCCCATGCAGAAGCATCAGAAAGTATTTTGGATTTTACACTTCAAGGGATTGTTTTACATTAAAAAAAATAATTTTAAAAGTAATTGAATTTGATTTTTTAAACCTTTCTAATAATAGTTGGCTCTAAAACTTTTTTCTTAAATACAAAGCTTTTTGGAAGAAGCATGTAGTTGTGGCTAAAGGGCAGCAAGTAAGATCTGAGTTCTTCCAGCTCTGCCACTGAATTGCTGGGTGACCTTGGGCAAGTCACTTAACATCTGTGCTCTGTTTTCTCCATCTGTTCAATGGAGTGCTCTGGGACTTAATTCATTAATATTTTAAAGCATATTTGCATCCTCAGATAGCAGGTGCTATAAAAGTGCAAAGTAGTATTAGGCATTCCAGGCCTAACACTTTTTGACAATGTCCTTTTAAGAATTCAACTGTACATGATTAGAGACAGTCATACAATTTCAAACTCTCACTGCATCATGTTACTGCCAGGTCTCTCAAGCTACTAGCAGCAGATCATTACAAACTTCTTAGCACAGCAGTCTAAGTCTAGTGTTAGACCAAAACTTTCTACAATTATATTGCTGCTAACTATCTCATTCCTGGGCAAAGGATGAAGGCCAAATTACTCTGCTATTGTTAGTGACCTTTTAGAGATATTTTAATATCATAGATCATGCAAAATGGAAACATTCAGGTGTCTGCTAAGCTCCATTTGCCTGGGCTATTCCTTGTAGATTCAAAGATGATGCATTTTCTTCTTGCACTGATCTCCCCTGCAGGCACAAACTATCCTCAGCACAACAGAACTGTTAGACTTACACTGCACAGATGTGATAAGGGAGTGTGGAGAGCGTGTATAAGGAAAGTCTATACCCTGCACATCACTTTGCAATGCTGCCTAGGACAAGCTAGGCCAATGGGTCTACAGCTGCATAACTCTACTAATCAACTCCACCCAGATAGTGGGGGAGGAGAGCATGAAACAGTTGTATTGATACTCCATGGTAGTGGAAGAATTCCCTTTTCTCCTGCCACCCCCACTTGTAGAGTTTTTCTGGACAAAAGCCTGCTTATTTGTCATCTAATTATCTCAGCAGTGGATAAATATTATCTTCCTTTTACATTTATCAACACTCATTTATTTAATATTGTGCAATGTGTAAATAAATTAGCAAGTTAAAACAAAAGGAAGTTAGTTTGAATCTAAGTCTTAAGTGAGATGATCACATAGCTGAGATCACCGCTTTCCCAGATCAGCTGAGAAGAAGCTGAGTAACTGTGACTTCCCAAAACTCCTTTTGGGAAGGATCTGAGTAACCAGCTGGGGAGGCTGCTCTGTGAATACCCAGTAGCCTTATTTTCTGGTTTATTTCGTGTTTGACTGAGATAATGCCAGAGCAATGCAGTTACTGGGCTAAAAACCTGACTTTTATTTTTGAGAATTAAAAGCCTGGGGGTGTGTTATTTTTAAGTAGGGTGACTAGATGTCCCGGTTTTGGGGATTTTTTCTAATATAGGCTCCTAGTTCTCTTCCCCTCCCCCTTTCCACAGCTGCTGTCTGGTCACCCTATTTTTAAACATCCTGAGAAGCCATGGCGGGTGGGCTATGTGACCTCCCTGCAGTGGCTGCCATGATGGTGGGGCACCCCGCAGTAGCCTGAGGTCTGGTACCCTCCCCTGTGTTTGTGCCACTCTCTGGGGCCCGGGCTGTGCGGGGCTCCCTGCAGCCCCCCTCGGGAAGGGGCCAGACACCAGCGCGGCTTGACGTCACTAACAGCTCACAGTGACAGGAGGTGGCGATGATCGCACGGCCTGGCCTAGTCACCTTCTCTATCGCCACCTCCCCCCCCCGCCCCGGCGGACAGCTTCGCCCTGGCCCCGGCCCGGCCACTAGCTGACTTGCCAGACTAGTCCCGCCCCTCGCCGGACAGCAGCCAATCAGCCAGATGCAGGGGCCCGCCATATTGTTTACATTTTGGCGGACGCGAATGGAACCCCTTAGTTACGCCGAGCGTGGTTGCTAGTTCTCGCGATACTACTAGTCGCGCCCTGCCTCCTTCCCTCGATCCAAGATGGCTGCGGAGGTGCTGGAGCTCCTAGCTCGGGTGTCCGGGCAGGAGGAGCCGCTGGAGGAGCTGCGGGCCCTGCGGGTGGCGGTGCAGGCCCTGCCGCTGAGCGCTCTGAGGGAGCGGGCGCCCGACGTCCGCCTCGGACCCCTCTTCGCTCTGCTCAACGTGAACGACAGGTTGGCGGGGGGAGGCCTGGGCGGGGGGCGGCCTGGAGGAGGGGGCTGGTGTTCGGGGTGGGCGATGCGGCATCATGGGGGGGGGGCACTTCGGGCTGCCTCTGTGGAACTGGGGCGCTGTGCGGCGTACGTGTGTGGGCGGGCAGGGGGTGGGGAACAGCGCGGCGGGATGGTGTCGGGGCCAGAGGCTGTGGTGGGGGAAGGGGGGATAGTTCAGTGGTTTGGGCACTGGCCTGCTAAATCCAGGGTTGTCAGTTCAATCCTCGAGGGGGCCATTTAGGAATATGGGGCAAAAATAGGGAATGGTCCTGCTTTGAGCAGGGGGTTGCACTAGATGATCTCCTGAGGTCTCTTCCAATCCTCATATTCTATGATTCCACACTCTGCTCATTGCTATTATGCAGCCTGAGGTCATGTATGCAGAGTGTTGCAATGCAACAGCCCTGGGATCTTGGCGCTCCCTCTGTTCATGGCTCTGCCACTGAATCGTTGTTTGGCCCATGGCAAATCTCTCTGCTCTGCTATGGTTTCCCCATCTGTAAAATGGGGATGTTACTCCATAAGGAGGTTGGGATTTGGGTTTTTGTGGTGTTTTTTTGTAGAGCACATGGAAGGTGCTGTTTGTTTACTGACTATGAACTATTGCAATTGTCACTCCCAGGAAATAGAGCAGTACAAAGTTGTTTTTGCAAGTGGATAGACCTATAGTAGTAAAATCTAGATTATCCGATGAAATTCATAATGGTGACAAAGCTTACTAGGTGGCAAATAGCCACAGAGTTGTTGCTGTTTGCCTTAAATTAAATTCAGTGGATGGGTAATTTTTTAGCTAAGGCTGAGGTCCCCAAACTGTCGGATGAGCCCCCCTAAGGAAGCATGGATGAATGTTGTTGGGTCGGGGAGAGCACCGCTGAGGCCTGGGCCAGCGCCAATGGGGAAGTGCCCTTTGGCTGTTGGCCCCAACTCCCAGCCCCCCTGCCGAGTTCCCTGGCTACTGGTCATATGCTCAGGGCACCGACGAGGGCACTACTCCCAGTCCCAGGGCCTTACCCCATGTCATTCTCCCTCCCCCCCGCCCGTGGAGTGTGTGTGTAAGTGGACATGGTTAAGGGGGAAGTGACTCGGAAACGTTTGGGGACTACTGAGCTAAGGGGTGTTTTTCCTTCCCTTGCAAACAGAGAACAGGTTGCTTTATGTGTTTCTATCTTGGAGCGGTTTCTTCAGGCAGTGGATCCGTTGTATGTAATCCAAAACTTCAGAGAAGAACTTCAAAAAGGACTCTTTCATCCTGATGATTCAGTTAAACTTCTTACTATAGCTCAGGTATGGACCATAACTCTTGTGTTCAAATAATAGGGTAGATCTTTGACCATTCTTGGCTAGTTTAATCTATTACCACTTTTTTAATATTACAGTTTAATTCTTTACCTGTACCAAAACAGGACAAAAGCACCATATTGCTACTTGTATATAGATTCTAGTTAGAAATCCTGCATAGACTTATTTAAGTTTTTCATATTGATGTTTTTCATCTGGTGGAAACAGACTAATACTATGTATTCAACTGAATTTATAGGTTGGAAGATTAGTTGAAAATTCAGATGCTGTTAGAGAAATTCTCAATAATCCTGAATTACTAAGGCAAATCATTTATTGCATTGGTGGAGAGAAAATAGCTGTAGCTAAAGAGGTAAGTGTTGCAAACAATAAGTGCTTTTTTCTTTTTCACACTAATTGAAAGGTTCAAAGTATCTTTTGTTATCTCTATAGCGATATAGTTATATCTATTGCGTTTGAGTTAACAGTCTTCATTATTCTTGGATAATAGAGAAGTAGGGGCTTGGATAGTTCAGGAGACCCAAATCAGCCTTGGGGTAAAACTTCCAAAAGCATCTAAGTGTTTTAGGTTCTGAAGTCACTCTAGGTAAAATCTTCTAACACACCCGTGTCGTTGCCATCTGGTAACTGTCCTCTGTGCAGTGAAATGGTGGGGTCTCTTGTCTGATTCTTAAAGGATTTGTTCACATCACAGAAACCAACATAATTAGCACTCTTGCCAGTCTCAGCAGAGAGGCCAAAAATTTTCAGTCTTCTCCCATTGATAAAGCTCTAGATGTCTTATGTATTATTTAGCCTATTGGAGAAGAACAATTCATCTTACTCTTCCTGTCTTGCTTTTTCATTCTAAAGTTGGTTCCGATTGTGTCTGTCTATATTATCACAAACTACTACCTTTATTTATAGGCTATCAAATCACTGTCAAGAATAGCACAGACTCAAGATGGGCTGGAGGCTTTATTTGCAAGCAGTTTTTTAATTGACTTGAAAAATGTCATGGCAACAAGTGATGTTGTTCGATACCGTGTATATGAGGTAAGAGCAATGTAGTTCTTGGTGTTTGTTACAGGGTACCACGACTCTAATGCATTGTAATTCGGAATGGGGTTTGAGATGGAACAAATCTGTCGTTTTTAACTGACTTCCAAACTTCACACATTTCTGGAGGGAAGAAAGATGGGGTGGGGACAATAAAGGAGCACACCATAACTCTTTATTAAATTATGAATCACATTTTTCTCACACACACATGCCCCGACCTCAAAGGCTTTTGAAATGGGGTTGGCTGAAGGTCTGGAGGATATTTATGAGCTGTCCTGTATTGTATTTTGTTTTTAAATTGTGGTGGATGGGGGCCCAGAGCCTATACGTATTACTATAAATCAAATAAAAAATATAGGTACATCTCTCTTTCTTTTTTTTAAAAAGAGAGAGAGTGGTGAAGGTAAATCACTGCCATGGGTTAACATTTAAAGCCCTTCTAGAAATGAGTTCTTGGGCAGGGAGAGAGGAGAGGAGTGTGTATTTAAGATGGTGAGAGCTAGATGCTAGGGCTGTCAAGTGATTAATTGCACTGTTAAACCATAATAGAATACCATTTATTTAAATATTTTTGGATGTTTTCTAAATTTTCAAATATGTTTTCAGTTACAACACATACATTGAGCACTGTACACTTTATTTATTTTTGATTACAAATATTTGCAATGTAAAAAAAAAAGTATTTTTCAATTCACCTATTGCAAGTACTATAGTGCAATCTCCTTATCATGAAAATTGAACTTACAAACGTAGAATTCTGTACAAAAAAATCACTGCATTCAAAAACAAAACAATGTAAAACTTTAGAACCTACAAGTCCACTCAGTCCTACTTCAGCCAATTGCTCTGACAATCAGGTTTGGTTACAATTTGCAGAAGATAATGCCCATGTCTTGTTTACAATGTTACCTGAAAGTGAGAACAGGGGTTCGCATGGCACTGTTGTAGCTGGCGTCACAAGATATTTGTGCCAGATGCGCTAAAGATTCCTATGTCCCTTCATGCTTCAACCACCATTCCAGAAGACATGCATTCATGCTGATGATGGGTTCTGCTCGATAACAGTCCAAAGCAGAGGGGACTGACACATGTTCATTTTCATCATCTGAGTTATGTGCCTTAGCAGAAGGTTGTGTGGTTCGGGTTCTGTAGTTTCTGCATTGGAGTGTTGTTCTTTAAGACTTCTGAAAGTATTCTCTACACCTCGTTCCTCTCAGATTTTGGAAGACACTTCAGATTCTTAAACCTTGGGTTGAGTGCTGTATCTGTCAATAGAAATCTCATATTAGTACTTGTGCATTTTGTCAATCTGCTGTGAAAATGTTCTTAAAATGAACATTGCTGGGTCATCATCTGAGATTGCTATAACATGGAATATATGACAGAATGTGAGGATAACAAAACAGGAGACATACAATTCTCCCCCAAGGAGTTCAGTCACAAATTTAATGAACGCATTGTTTTTTTTAAACAAGCATCATCAGCATGGAAACATATCCTCTGCAATGGTGGCCGAAGCATGAAGGGGCATATGAATCTTTAGCTTATCTGGCACACAAATACCTTGCAATGCAGGCTACAAAAGTTCCATGCAAATACCTGCTCTCACTTTCACTGCATTTACAGTTGTGACATTGTAAATGAGAAGTGGTCAGCAGTATCTCCTGTAAATGTAAACAGACAGCAATTGGCTGAACAAGAAGCAGGACTGAGTTTACTTGTAGGGTCCAAAGTTTTACATTGTTTTTGAGTGCACTTATGTAACAAAAAAAAATCTAAATTTGTAAATTACTTTCATGATAAAGAGATTGCACTACAGTACTTGTATGAGGTGAATTGAAAAATATTATTTTTATCATTTTTACAGTGTAAATATTAAAAATGTGAACACTGTAAATTTGGTATTTGGTGTTGATAATAAAAATTAATATATATGAAAATGTAGAAGAACATGCAAAAATATTTAATTTCAATTGGTATTCTATTGTTTAACAGTGTGATTAATCTCAAATTTTTTAATCACAGTTAATTTTTTTTTAGTTAATTGTGTGAGTTAACTGTGATTGATCGCCAGCCCTACCAGATTCATTAGGGTTGTTGTACAACTTCAGGTACATGGGTGGCAGAGGAGCAGCCACAAAGCTTAAATGTGTGAGGAAGAAACAAAGGGAGTGGAGGGGCTGGCATTTTTATCAGAGCAAAGGGAACAAAGCAAGATGCAAGAAGAGAGAACAAGAACATACTGCAATTTGAACTTATTTATCAGTGAAATAAGCTTTTAAAGCAGGATGTGGGTTAACTTTTAATGTTTTCAGGCAAAAAATTTGTTTGGAATATGTAATGTCTGTATAACTTTATAATCATAATGTGGTGTGCAGGCACTCGAAGTCTTACATAAATGCTTGTATACACCTGCCCTTCCTGTGCTTACTTTTTAGTTAGTTGTTGAGATATCTTCGGTGTCTGCGGATTCTTTGAATTACTGTGCAAACAGTGGACTAATATCTGAGCTAATTGAAGAATTGACTGGAGATGATGTACTAGTCAGGTATGTTGACAGTGAGATTAAGTACAATCTGCTTTTGAAAACAAATGGTTTCCAGGCAAGGATCCATAAAAAAAAAAATATTAAAAAGGTGTTGGATTATAAATGTATTGTAATTGGGGAAGGGGAAATCAAAACTCTGTTCAAGTTTATTTGATTTTGTACTGCTAGTCCAAACATGCACAAGAGGCTGTACTGGAGAGAATTAAACACTAACAAAATATTGATTTAACTAAATTTGAAAATGAAGTTGATTCTGATTCAGGACTGGGGTCTCACTTTGATTTTTAGTTTAATCATTTAATCAGAGATGCATGCAGGTCCTCACTGCCCACACCCCCACAAGTCAGGTCAATTATTTTTTAAAATGTAGTTGAAAGAAGAATTTTTTTTAAGTGCTAAAACTTCTGTTTTAAACTCTTTGGGATATGGCCATGTCTTCAGTTTGTTGTACTGCACCTAGTGTATTAGAACTCTGTTCCTGATTGGAGTCTTTGGGTACTATTGCAATTTAAATATTAGGGGCATGTTACCTTTAAAATGACAACTGTGAAAGATTAAAACGTATTATTTTCTTTATCAAATATCTAGATATTTGGGTTACTTTAAAAAGGATATGAAATAGGCCAGGTGAGCATTTATTCTCTATCTTCTGTAGAGCTACCAGTATAGAGATGGTGACCTCATTGGCATACTCTAAGCATGGACATCAATATCTTGCCCAGCAAGGAATCATTGATAAAATTTCCAATATAATCATTGGAGCAGATTCTGATCCTTTCTCAGGATTCTATTTGCCAGGTGATGTTATGCAATGATTGTTTCCAGTGTTGTGTAATGTTGTCCACCTCTAATGAACAGTTAAACTAAAGACTGTGAGCCTGTTTTCCTAAGAGGAAATGTGTATTTTTGATAGTAAGAATGTTATAAATGTATATATACCTTAAATGTTTATGAATGGTCTAAAATGTGATTGCTTTCTTTACATAAGGGCACTGGGCAAAGATAAGTTACAGGGAAGCTGTCAGGTATAGTAGGCACATAGTTGAAGCATTGCTGTTGTCTTGCTACGCAAGGTATTAAAAGAACCCCAACAGCTTGAAACATAGTCAATTTAAAAAATGTAAATTCAAAGACGTTTGAGGTCCTCCACTGCCCAGATATGTTTGAAAAACCACAAAAACTAGTGATTATATTTTTACTATTTTTAAAATGTAAGTTTTCCTCTCTGTTGCTGTGTAAAACTCCTGCACAAGCGGGAGAAACTCTGCATCTTACAAAACTTTCGTATATAGTCAAAAAACAAACCACCCCTACATTTTCTTTAAATATTTCAGTTATAGTAATGTGAAGGGTTACTTGCAGTAAAAGAGAGTCTTTAAAAAAATCTTCTGGTAGAAATCATTTTGTTTCTCTTAAAGTTGGAATATCCCGTCTTATAGAACTGTTCTCCTGAACTGTTATTGAGAGTGAAACGTTTGTTTTGTTTTGTTTTTGTTTTTGTTTTGGGTTGTTTTTGTTTTTGTTTTGTTTGTGAATCGGCAAATAAGACTGACTAGTTCTGTTTTCATTGTCCAAAGTGGTTGAAATGAGAAGCAAACATCATAAATAATTTTAATGTCTAAGATGCTAACATCTTAAGAAAAGTATTTACATTTTTTAGTTATAATTTTTAAATATTACTTTTAACCTGACAGAGTGTCTCTTAAAGGAAGTACGAGTCTTTTTAAATGGATGGTGGTCAGGAAAAGAGTGGGAAATATGAATGAACCACATCCTGCTTGAATATTCAGCAACTGCAACTTTGATCTGAAATTCAGGATCCAACCATCTATAAGTGTATAACTTTTATGTGGAACTCAGTGGTAGTTGGGTCAGCCTATTTATTAGTAGTCAGGTATCTATTTCACACTCACAAGGAAGCCATTGTGCTGTTACAGCTTCAGCAGAGAAGTGATGGATTAAGTTGGTGATGGGAAATGAACTCTTACTTCTAGAGCAAAGTTGAAGTATACTGTGGGGGCATGTCTAGGCTGGGATAAGAGGGTTAAAAAAATACCACCACTTAAAATCTTGGATTCTTGTTTAGATATCCGTTGAGCATGTAGGAGTAGCTTGCACTGCCTCTGCTTGTGCTATACACATTTGTTTTAAAAATACTGACTTTGTCTAGGGGTGTCATTTCACAGTCGTATCGCTTTTTTACAGCCGAATAATTTTATCTTCAATGCATTTCTTTAATTATGCCATTCGGGTATAAGACTTTCAGTATCTTTTCCTGGTTACTGATTTGAAATTATGCCACTAAAGTTATTTCTCCTTTCTGTTGAATGTTTCTTGCTTTGCTTTTGGTAGGATTTGTGAAATTTTTTGGAAATCTGGCTATTGTAGACAGCCCACAGCAGATCTGCGAACGATATCCCATCTTTTTGGAAAAAGTATTTGGAATGGCTGAAGGCCATGACCCAACCATGATTGGAGTGGCTGTGGACACGCTTGCAATCCTGGGATCAAATGTGGAAGGAAAACAGGTTTTACAGAAAGCTGGTTTGCATCAAGTTTTTTGCCTTACATTCTAATAGACAAAGGGGAGCTTACTGAGGGATTTTTACACTCAGGAATGGCGAAAAGGGACCTTAAAATACATTTACTTACCAAAGATTTCTATTTGTTTGTTTTAATAACTGCACAGTACCAGGATAGTAATTTTCTTTTTACAGCCTCTCTTTAATTTTGGTAGGGTGTGGGAGAATAGAGGAAGAGGAAAGTACTACTCGCTCTGAAGAGGAGCCTAATTTAAGATATAGATGAATATGCTTTTGTGTGTCTCCTGGTGACATCACTTGTTTTTGAAGATTATAGGACTTTTAGTATAAGATGAAATGGCTGACCAAAATGTCCCAGAGGATTCAAAAAGAGATACAGAATTTTTTTCACTACTGGTTCAAATCTAACCCAGTTTGGTGAAAATCCATACCAACAGATGGCAGCTATACTCAGTAGAGTGTCTCTAGAACTGCTCTTGCTCAGGCTGTGCATCCCAGCGCTCTTCTCTAGCATTTAATTCAGTCTACTGTAATATTGATAATTTGACATAGTACAGAAGTTACTGGAGATTTTATTAGTATGTTGGGAGTGTGCATGACAAATGAACATTTCTTAATGTTTTTATTTTCAAAGGCAGTAGATTTCAACATCTGCTAAACAGAATAGGGCACCAAGCAAAGAATCCCCCAGCAGAGCTAAGACTTCGATGTTTGGATGCCATATCATCTCTTCTTTACTTGCCAGTAAGTTGTTTGAAATGTAGAGAAATGACACTATTGTCTGTTTTGTAGAGGCTAAGCTAAGGTTTCTTAATAGTTTACTGTTTTTGTAATGAACTCTTTTTAAATCTTTATTTTAAAAAAATACTGTATTTGCTAGTGGAGAAGAGTAACGTGGTTTTAATTCATGAGTGTGTGTGTGCTTAACAGACACAACATTTCTGCTAAATAATAGCTGTTTTCAGTGTTCTGAATACAAAGTTCTAAAATTCCGTGAAATTGTCACTTTGCTCAGAATAGGGCAACTTTACAATGAAAAGGAAAGTGCATCTAGTGTAATACTTATGGCTTAAAAGGACATTGTAAAACTACTTGAAGACCAGAATGTAATATTTAGGTTACACAACCCACTTAACTTAAATAGAAGTGGTTTCAGTTTTTTTTCATTTGTGTGAAGCATCGTCATTTAAACTTCCCCTGCATCCTTGTGACTTACAGCAGTTGTAGTAGTCAAACTTCTAAGAATCCATTAGAAAATTCTACCCTCCAGGCTTGAGTGAAATAAAAAAGTGAACTGCGTAAGTGGGGAAAAGTAAATTTGATACTTAAAATTCTTTGTTTAAACTGCTATTGGTTGGGTGACTTAGTTTTAAATTGATTTTTTCCTTTATAATTTTCCTGACTCTTGAGAATGAATATTAAAAATGGAAGAATTATTCATCACAATGTTTCTAGCCTCTTTCATTCTTTCTCTCCATGTGTAGCCAGACCAGCAAACAGACGATCTGCTAGGAATGACTGAATCCTGGTTTGCTGCCTTATCTAACCAGCCACTGGAACTCTTCAGGAGTATTAGTACTCAGCCATTCCCTGATCTCCACTGTGGGGCTTTAAGAGTGTTTACAGTAAGTGCTTTTTTAAAAAATGAAACCAGAAGTTCTAAATTCCTTTCCTAGTGATAGCATCAAGTTGTTATCATGTGTGTAACTATTATCTTTGTAGTCTGACTTCTATATACAAACCTATGGTAAGAGATATTTCAGCTTGTCTTCAGTGTCCAACCCTCACACATCAGACCAAAACCCAAACAGTATCCAAACTGGGCACCAAACAAATCTGGTCGGCTCTTTATATCCTCCTGTTAACCAAAAAATGAGTTAAGTTTTAGCCCCTCCTCATTGTTTGGTGCCACAAAAGTGGTGATCCATAATTCATTTACAACCTAAAGGGAAAAAATAACTCTAGAATCTATGTCTAGTATTAAAATACTGCTGTTTGATTAGACAGCCACAATTTCTTACTCTAGTCTCCATCCTCTGGTTGCCCAGACTGCACATCCGATTTCAGTTGTGTTCTCGTCCCTGACTATGGCTTAACAATCAATGTTTTTATATTAGCATATTTAAAGAATCCAAACCTGATTTATTTTTCTTCTTTTTTGATGTTTAGGCTATTGCAAACCAACCATGGGCACAGAAACTGATGCTTGACAGTCCAGGGTTTGTGGAATATATTGTAGACAGATCTGTGGAACCTGACAAAGCTTCAAAGGATGCCAAATATGAACTGGTTAAGGCCCTTGTAAATTCCAAAACAATAGCTGAAATATTTGGAAACCAATACTACTTAAGGCTGAGGGCTTATCTGAATGAAGGTCCTTATTATGTTAAGGCTGTTTCTACTACTGCTGTGGAAGGAGCAGAATAATATCAACATCATCACATTTTTCCTTTTTAGCAATCCAATATTACTGGAGCAGTGGTTGGTCCAAAATGGCTCCAGTTTAGGGACTTGAACTTCATGAAAGAAACTTTAGAAAGCATTTGACTCAGTTGTTTTAATCTGAAAATAACGAAGAGTCAGAGTAATTCTCTTACTGCTGTAGGGCACAGCATATCTTACTTTAAAGTATCATGGTGTACGTAAATCTGCTTCCTGTACATTTATTGTATTATTTTGAAATAACATTGTCTAGTTGACTGACATAAGCAGTTTAGCAGCTGATACACATTTTGTTTTGCAGAAATTATTGGTCTTCATTTAAATTCATTGTTTGATGCTTGATGATCCCCATCGTGTTTTTTCACTAAGCCACACTTGAAAAAAATGTAATTTCATAACATGAGACGCTACGGTAACTTTTTCTTTCTGACACGGCACCTGAATGGAAAGTGTGTTTTTTTTTTTGTTTGTTTTTTGTTTTGTTTTTTTTTTATTAACTGATCATGGCTATCTGTGATCTAGTTTATTACAATTACACTAGCTACTCTGGGGGGCTTTTGTGCCTACAGGAGATAGTGCAAAAAAGAATTGTGTTGTTTTTCCCGGTTTGGATTGCTGACTGTAAGTCTTGTATAAACAGTTCTGAATGTTCTTTACATCTTCTGGGGAACGTGAACATGAAAAATCTTAAATTTTTAAAAATACTGTCTGATAAAGTGAGTGTTTAAACCAAATTGGAAGCTGCTTTTTTTTTTTTTGGTGGGAGGGACCTTGCACTGAAATTAAGATAAATTTGTTTAAGAGGACATTATGAACCACAGGCTGTTAGTCAATCTGTTTGTTTAGGAACCAAATTTTAAATAGATTTTACTGTCATTTTGATCAAAAATTGATCTCTCTTAATTTTAAAAGTTACCACTTTTAAATTATATCTGAACTTTGGTAATGTTAGTTAGAATAAAAGTGATAAGAGCATAAAGCCTTCTGTTTAAGGACATAAATTTACCCATGAAGGAAGTAACACATGGCTATAGCCTATTATAATTTGGAATACCACATAGGTTTTACACATTCTCTGAAGAACAGTTTGACTACTATGGAGGACAGGATTCCAGACTAGATGGGCCATTGTCCTCTTCATTACGTAATGTATTTTGGTCTACAAATCAATACTATTATATTTTTCTTCTGTCTTATTTTAGACCATGAATTATGTATTATTTTAGTTCCAAGGATGAAAAATAAAATCTGTGTCATACTCAAAAAATATATTAAATGAAAATGAAGGTAACCACAGGAAGTAGTTGGATTTCTGTACAGAAGTAGCGTGCTCATTTCCCTGCCCTCCAAACCAGGGCAAATGAATAGAATGCCTTGGTTGCACTGCAGCTGAGCCAGGGAGAAATGGCGTTGGTTGCAGAAGAAATAACATACATCCACCTGTCTGCTGCCAGGTGATTGCTGTGGTATAGGATCTTTTAATGGCGAGGTGCAAGAGGACTTAGAAAAGCTAGAGTGTCAGGAGGTGGGAGAAAGAAGGGTAATGAATAATCTACTATGTAAATGCAGAATAACTTTTTATGCAACATGTCTGTCACTTATTCTTGTGAACTGGAATTTTAAAAGATTTTTTTCATCCAAGATTATACCAATAGTGGGGTATAAATCCTGTGATTGTAGGTGCCTAATAAACACCTTAGATATCATTACCTCTGCACAGACTGTATTGGCCAATACTGGTTCTGTTTTGCTTTTCACGTGGGAATGGCTAGTGATTGTTTTGCATTGGCACAGTGCGGGTACCAAAAATGTCAAAAATCCTCCATGTGGAAAAACTTTAAAACATAATTTTTAATGTTGAAAAGAATATAAAAATACCTTCCACTTGGGCTGGCTAATTTAACTTTATGATCTTAAGTGGTTTTTGTATGCTGGTAGCTATCTGAGCAGTGTACTGACCTTTCAGTAAACTTTCCTACAATTCATGAATCTCTTTGTGATAAGTGTGAGCACGTGCAATTGTCACTTATGAAAACTACTGTGTATACCAGTGTTTGGGAACATTGGCTGCATGTGCTGCATTTGTCTAATGCAATATTTTACAGTGCCACAGAGGGGTTTTCATGTCTGTATTTATAAAATTTTTAGGGGAGCTTTGTTGAAAGCTGCCACTCACTTTAATGCTGAGCAAAAAGTATATACTTTTTCTTCTGCCTGACAAATGCAGAGACTGATCCTTCAGTGAGTTACTGCTAGTCACTCAAGCACTGTTCCGTACTCCTTCCTCAAAGCCATGTGGCTTGCATGCTGTTGATAGCCTATAATGTGCAAAAATGAGAAATAAAAGAACTTTTTTTTTTCTCCTCGGTGGTTAATGTAGTAAATGGCAGATACATAAAGAGAAAAAAGACCAGTGATGCAGTCAGAATTTAGGAAAATAACTTGGCAAAATCTCAAAGGTTAAGAGCTTGTCTGCATAGGGAAAGAAACTGAATTAAGTAAAGGTGTGAATTTAAAGTGGATTAATTAAAATGGCCTTAATTCAGTTTAGTTTACTTCACTTTGAAGTGAATTAACTAAACTGATTTAAGGTCACTTTAATTCTGAAGTTTGTCCATAAGGGGCTTAATTTTCTGGCATGTCCCCGTGTACATGAGCCTCAAGTAAAGCACAAACTCCCATAGCTCTCTTCTTTCAAATGCTCCAAAGTAAACTTAAGACACTCCTGCTAGCCGGAGCAACTGCATTAAATTAATAGCTGAGAGCTCAATGTGTTCTTTCACACTCTTTACCAGCTTATTATTAGAACTGTTCAGAAAGTGTGTGTGTGTGTGTGTGTGTCTGAAAGGAAAGGGGTCCCATTTCACCATCAAAAATATAAATGAAAATAGAATCCATAGAAAATTTTGATTTCATTAAAAATCAAGTTTATGATCTAAAGAAGATTTGTCTTGAAAAATGTTTTGACAACCCAGTTTTCTGTCAAAAAGCAGTTTCAGTGGAATATTTTTCACCAGCTTACCATATAAGACCAATGTGACAAAAATGGCAATTGAAGTCCAAGATATGAGCGCAGCTTTTCTGATAGCTTCACAACTTTTATGCTGCTCCTCTCTTTGGTCACTGATAGGGCCCTACCAAATTCAGTCCATTTTGGTCAATTTCACGGTCATAAGGTTTTTAAAATAGCAAATTTTACAAATTCAGCTATTTAAATCTGAAATTTCATGGTGTTGTAATTGTAGGGGTCCTGACCCAAAAAAGGAGTGGGTGCGGGGGTCGCAAGGTTGTTGTAGGGGAAGTTGCAGTACTGCTACCCTTACCTCTGCACTGCTACTGGTGGTGATGCTGCCTTCAGAGCTGGGCCCAGGTCTGAAGGTAGTGCTGCTGCCAGCAGCAGTGCAGAAGTAAGGCTAGCCGGTCTCCCCTGTGAAATCTGTATAGAATAGGGTAAAAGCACACAAGACCAGATTTCACAATCCATGAATTTAGTAGGACCCTAGTCATTGTTTTACTAGGCACTTTTGCCACAAATTCCCCAGCTGCTTTGCTTTAAGCATTCTGTTGCTTAGAGCTGCTCTGAGCAAAGTTAGATGACAGTCCCTTAATTGCCTCCTGGAGCTTGTCTACCCTAGTGTTCCCACCAGTCGAGCTGAAAGAGAGAGCGGCATTTTGCCTAAAATTTCCTGCCATGGCAAACTATTTATGTCTGCAACAGTCTTTGACAAGCGCTTTCTTTTCCCTCCTTAAATAAAATCTGAACTCACTACCTTCTCATCTTCAAGAATCCCTATGATGTCTCATCTGATTTGTTCTCCGGTGTCTTGTTCTATGTAAGCAGAGCAAGGCAGAAACCTTCATAATCTGATTCTACAGTACTGTTTAAACGTAATGGTGTATTTATTTTTAAAAAAACTGTTCTGCTTGGACACCCAGTTTGGCAAAGGGGTGGCTGTTGCAGACATTAATCTATAAATAATGCAAGGAGTTGGGTTTGGGAAAATTGGTCTTTCTGTCCATCATTATTCTTGAGATCTGACATTGAGTCTTCTCTGTTAACCATTGGATTGTGTATCATTTGCAGTGGTCTTGGGTTACTTGGGACTGGCACAATCATTCATTAATTACACTGACTTTCTTCTGTGAACATGGTGTTACATAAAAGTTAAAATCCTGAGTACCATTTCAGTGTTTTTGATGTTGCATTTGACAAGAGCAAAAGTTCAGTGTGTACAATTATATATGGTATAAGGAAGCTCATTTACTCTGGGAGTAAAGGATGTGTGTGAATTTATGATGTCACTTTTTGCAATC
Organism: Dermatemys mawii; assembly: GCA_007922305.1. NCBI lineage: Eukaryota > Metazoa > Chordata > Testudines > Dermatemydidae > Dermatemys > Dermatemys mawii. The sequence continues at coordinate 17,166,186 of ML677396.1, read as the reverse complement.
CTGCCGAAAATCTACAATTTTTCAGTGGCTTTTTGACTTTCTCTACACAACAGGAAATACGCTGTGTCCATCCCAGCCATTCTGTGGTATACTGTGATCTTGTCAGCAAGCATAGGCTGAGCTGGATTGAATCTGGCTAGTACTTGGATGAGAGACTTCCTAAGAGAACTTAAGGCTTTACAGGAAGTGGTGGCAGACATTAGGCAGCATTCTTACTGCTGATTCAGTGCTGACCTCCATATTCCAACATAATGTTGTACAGGACTGCTACAGGCTATGTCTTCTGAATGAAATATAAACTGAGGTCATGATGCCTTGTGATCATCAAATACAGGGCAATTCTACGGAACAGTTAAGTGGATTTTACACAGGAAACCCAACCTTATCAAGTTGTTCCCGTGGTAGTTTCAACTAGATGCTCTATTCTTCGTTCTTGTCCTACACTGTTAAACGGATGCAGAGGTAGCTACATTTCACTGGAGAGTGATATGATTCTCCTAATTTGCAAAGTAGTTTGGCATTGAATGATGCATCACTCAGCCAAACTGGATAAAAACTACTTGTGTTTTGCATAGAGGGGCAAAGAACTAGATGACGTGAAAAAACTGGATACACACCCATTCTTTAAAACAGTTTTTACTTAGCAAATAAGAATTGCATGCAGTTCTACATTCTTTATGTGAAAAAAGCACATCCAGTGCTGCTTATAAATCACTGAATTAAAACAATCATTTTTTTTTTTTTTAGCATCAAGAATAATTCACTGTCAGAATAGGGTGGTCTGGGAGGAACTTTCACATTTAAAAACTAACTTTTTAGAAGAAATATTCAAAGCAAAAGATAAAATGAACTTTCTAACTGGAAAAATGACAGTTAAAGGTGTAAGCACAAAGTTCCTTCACACAGAAAAGTTAAATCTTAATTGGTAAAATGCAAAACCTCCTTTTTTATTGTTTCTATGTTAAAATGTTTTAACTGGTCAAAGTAGGTCAGAACTCTGCAGTGCACCAGCCCATAATAAGTTTCCAATAAAGTGCAGTTTTTTCCATCACTTATCTCCCTCCATTCTTTAAATAACTCATCTGTCATTTCAGATGAGGTGAAAATGAATTTGTAGCAACATCGATTGTATCTAATGTGCTTTTTCCCAGAAAAACTAGAGCTATGAATGGGAATGATGCCAGCGTTCTTAGCACAGATTCCAACCAAGACGTCGGGAGGAACCAGAACTGGTGTTTCCTTGGCAACAATGTACATCTTCCGAGCAACATCCTGGGAAATGACAAAAGCCGTTCCACTACAGTAATCTGGGTAATACTCTTTTTGATGTTGATCGAGAGAAACAAAGCTCTGGCTTTGAGGGTCTCTGTCAGGTGTATCTTGATGAACGATCCTTCCATTGTAAATATCCTCAAGATGTGTTCTTAAGCTAAGCAAATATTCAACTAAACTTGGAATGTTGACAAACATTTCTTCATCGGTTTTGAGAACAAACCTTGCAGTGGAACAGAATGTTACAGTCCATTCCAAGCTCATCACAATCTTCCTTGATTCTTTTGAGAATCAGACACTGAAGTTTCCTTCAATGATGTCTCCATGCTTTTGAGACTCTTCACTGATGTCTAACTGGATGGTTTCTGAAGCTGGCTTTCCTAAAGCAAACAAAATAAGCACAGTATAGCCCCTGATGCCTGTCACATTACCCCATGTTTGTCTGATCAGGTTACGCCTTGTCCTGTTTTCTGGGTTGCGACACACAATAACAAGCAGAAATACCTCTTGATCTGAGCAAACCTCTGAACTGCTGATGATGTAGGACTTAGATATATTGGTCTTTAGATGATCCATGTCTAATTTCCTGGCCGCCTCCCTGATTTTGAGAATTTTCATGTCAGTGTAGGTGACAGGTAGCGAATGTAGAAAGTATTCCTCCAGCAAATCTCCAAACAGCAAAGCATGAAAGAGCATGATGTTGAATATAATAAAACACCATTGATATGTCCGAAGCCTGCAGAACATCACCTGGAGAAGAGATGGACATTCACTTCTACCTCTAACTGATTATAAAGGTAGTCATTTCAGAAGATACTGGGCTAATATGAAGCCAGGACAATCTGGTTCTGTTTCTCTGTTCTGCTATTCTAGGTAAATTACGTTTCCTCACCGGTCTTTCTATTCTCCATTTGTGAAATAGAGAATGATGCCCACATTTTGTGAAGGCCTAAAAGATCCATGGATAAAAAGTATGATAATATGTCCGTTGGTCTTTCAGGCCTACTCTGTTCAGCATATGGAAATGGTAGCAATATACATTAATATGCCAATATTTTCTGAATTTGGTCTAATTTATTGGTGTCAGTTTTTTCCTAATGACCCAAGAGATTACAAAACGTTCTCCAGCGTGTGTTGGATAATTATAAAAGCTTTATGCAGAAGAGTCTTTGTGACATTTAAATACCCATAACCTGAAGAATTGTGAACTAGAGAGGAAAGTCTCTGTGACATGTTAGTTATAGAGACTTGTTCTCATTCAGAATGCCAGAAATTAGAGTTGGAGGAAATTGATCATTTCATCTGGATGATCTCCCTACTAATTAGGACTGTGTCCTATTGTATATTTGTTAATGTTTTGCCTGGTCTCATTTTAAATATCCTAAGGGATGGGGCTTCTGCTATTTACCGTGGGGAAAATAATTTATCATTTTAGACTTCCACTTCTTGGTTTAACACAATTGTGCAAGCTGTATTTAGTAGATACAGACTTGATTTTTTTGTAGTTGTGGTTTCTAGCATAAATAACTAAAATTTACCAACTGTCCAGTTACTTTACTATTGGCATATTCATTAGTAAGTGGGATGGAGTCGGTGCAGTCCTATTGTAGCTGATGACCCAAGGTAACATTTGCAATTCTAAATTGTCTCCTCCCACCCTCTGTACTGTAGCTAAATGATAGAAAGCACTTGCCTGCATAGTACCAGTAAATTCTATGTGCTGTCAGGATCACTGGAGCCTTTTTAGATTAAATTATTTTTTTACTTTCATAAGCAATATTTCCACATCTGACACTGAAGCTGCCGGGTTGTATGTAGGTCTGTCAGGCTAAGGTTACCTGCGAGTAACCAGATCCACTGCGTCTTTTACTTCTCCTGACTGTGAAAGGAAATACAATCCGAGCCCGTCAGCATGTTGCAGCTGCATAAAACCGAAAGTAATTAGAATTCTGGCCATTCCCTTTATTAATTTCTGATACACAGAGAGGGGATCTGAATAGAAATATATTTGCCCTCTAAAAGGCACACCCTTCCTAAAAGAGTAAAGTATCATTGACATTAACACTATAAAGCAGATCAGGCTATACTAGTACTAATACAATAAAGTTGTGTTCTATATGCCCAGCTTCTGTGGGTTTTATGTTTTGAGGAAGTCATTTGTGCAGGATTACTTTATTTTGCTGCAATTTCTGTGATCAATACTGGGTCTGTGGAGGATGTATTCATGAAAGGCCCATGCCTTTGTTCACGCAGAGCTACTGTGGATCTGCATTGTGAAAATCCTTTCATGTTGGTGCTAGATTCTGTAAACAAGCTCATGTGGTCCGTAAGATTTGCCCACCTGCTTTCTAAGCTGTGCTCTGTGTAGTTGTTGCTGCAGAGCGAAACCTATGAAAGAAAGGGACCCACTTCCCATTTCCTAGTTTGACAATGTGAGCACAGCTTAATGTCGTAGTTACCTTTTCTGAGTTGATGAAGTTCTCAATTTCTGTCGTTCCTGGGCTCTTGAGCCTTTGACATAAATGTCCACGTGGAGATGTAGCTTCTGTTCTTGTCCTACCACCTGGTGGTGTGATCCTGTTTTACTTCACAGGCGGGGCTGGGTCAGTGCTTGGCTGGCACCTCTGGCACACAATGGAGTTGGTGACTGAGAAGATGGGCAATAATACTGAGCCAACATCCCAGAGTGGTGTTTAGAGGGCTCTGCTGCAGGTGGTGTTTGATGAGACAGCGAAATGAAACCTTGGCAGTTTGTGCTCATTGTATGGTGTTTTTCACAAGGGTAACAATATTCAACTTTGTGGCCTGGTCATAGCCCTACTTAGGGTGCCATAATTTCCACTGCAACATCTCTGATTTTCTCAGCCCTACATCCTGGGGATGTGCAGCAGGGATATGAGCTTTATGTAGCTTGCACTGACTAGTGCAGGCTTCATACAGCCTATAAAGACCAGAAGGTATCATTCCTAACTATAAGCCAAATTCTACACACACATCCATGGATGCAGTTCCTAATGAAGACAGTGGGAGGTGCATCAGTGGGAGGAATTTGACTTTAAATAATTAACCTCTCAAAGGTCCATTTCTCAGTAATGCCATATGCACGAAATGGGATGTTCAGCTCAGGCTGCTCCTGAGAGAGGAGAAACCCAAACAAAAAAGGGAACTATCCAATTTTTTTTTTTTTTAACCTTGGCTGCTCTTAACTCTCCAACCATCTAGTTTGCTTCAAACCTTCCAGAAACTGGAGTCCTCCCCATGGTAATAAATGTTGCTTAAAGCATGAACTAGGCACCAGCATCCTTGTCTATGCTAGTCCTCTCCTAGCATCTTCTATGTGTTAAGTCCCCATCATTTTTACCTTTGCTTTGAGCACTGTTTGATGGAGGGATTCTTTTGATTGGCCTCTTCTGTGTGTTCCTTCAGCAGCTCGATAGCATGCCTACACATGCAGAAAATTGTCTGAAATTTGGGGTGGATTTTTTTTTTTTTTTGATTTTTGGTAAAAGGGGGAGGGGAGTAAAAATTCAGCATAGAATGGAAAACATCCTGCAACATTAACTGCGGAGAAACTAGCATTTCTCCCTCATAATCCCCTCCAGTTTCTGGAATCCAAGATAATTGCCTTGACGAGCACCACAGAAGTCCATTACTTACTGCTCTCCTTGCAATTCAGATGCCAATGCATTGATATCTCTGAATACGCTCCTCCCATGGCTTTGAAAGCCCAGAAAAAGAACGGTGGTGTGATGTGAGACGTGACCAGCAGAGGGCAGTGTGTCATAATGCGGCGCAGGAAGGCTGTCTCAATGGAAAGCGAAGGTAAGCCCCCAGAGAGATGAAGCTGGAATAACACCTGAAGCTGGAGATGAAAGGAAAGTGAAGTGGAGCTGCATTACCTGGGTCAGAGAATGTGAGAGAGCATCAGGCTGGGGAACCCAGGGTTTGGCTCATGGGAAGATGAGAATATAAGGATCCTATGCAAGTCAGCGTGGCTGGGATTGCTGCAGAGGGAGCTGTAAAGGACCCTGAGGATATGTCTTCTCCTTGACGGACCTTTTTGTTTTTTTCTATTTTCATAGGTATATTATGACCCCATCTCAGATGGGGGTACAAGGTAGACTACGTGGTTTGGAAGAGGTACGCAGCCTAAGAAGTTTGAAAACCACTGTCCTAAGAACTACATTGTGGAGGACGTTCCAGTACAGAGCAGATATTTCTGCCTATGCTGATGTAGCTTTTGGTACTGCATTTGGGGCATCTCCCTGGCTTCTGTGGTTCATAGTGCTTTGCAAATATTTATCCTCACCAAGTCCCTTGGGAGATAGGTTGATAGTATCGTTTGTTATATAGATGGGGGAACTGATGGTGAGGGTAACTTGCCTAAGTCTGCCTGGTAAATTGGTGTAAGAGCCAGGATTAGCAGTTGGTAATTCCTGGTGTCTAGTCCCATGCTCAGTCCCACTAGATCATGTCTCTAGATAAATTTGTAGTGACAGACTGAAGTGCAACTGTAGTAGGCTGCTTCCCTTGTCCTCTTTACTGACAGACATCCCTGTGTTACATTTCCCCAGGTTAAGTGCCATTGAGATTGTAACCAAAGCCTCTAGCAAAGGTCAAGTTTTCCCCTTGACCCTTCTGGGGGTATTTTTCAAATGGTCTGTCTGTTTTGCAACCATCTCTGAGACAGGGAGAGGAAAACGGATGATGGGAAAAGCTGAGACAGGCTCCAGCCTACAGTACTTCCCTCCTGGCTGGTGCCATGTTTACAATGGCCTGGATGGGCCATCAGGCGTAAGAGAGAATTGATACATGGCCAGGTCTCCCCCACCCTTCTCTGTTGGCTTTGATTTGACTTGACTGTATAGTTCACTGGGGTCCAGTGACTGGCATTCTGATCCCGTCAATGCGTCTGGGCATAGGCTTCAAGTTTGGCCTATTAGCTAAATCCAACCGTAGCAAGGAAGGATGGATAAGACCTTAGCTTCCTTTATGCTGATGGGGACGGGAATATCCAGTTGCACAGGGCAACAAATGCTTAGTGTGTCCTTGATTCCCACTGTTGCTAGCTGAGCCAATCGGATGGCTCAATACACTCCCTCCTGATTTGGTCCGGTGGATGGAACTCGGAGAGAATGTCTGGGCCTCTTGGAATGTGGAAGAGATCTTTTCCCACAGGTGCTCTCTCTTTTTTGGGTGTGCTCAGAAGCTATGATGATTCGCACTTTCCAACAGCTGCACGGGGTCCCATGGCGTTGACAGCCGTATCCCTGTTGTTTAAGGTTTTGATGAGCACAGGCAAATGGAGGTGGGGCTGTAACGCCATGCCCAGTGTTGAGTCTTAAATACCTACATCGTGTGAAATGTGTTTTTATGTTGTAACAAGCTGCGCTGATTGCTTGATTGATCTCCACAAAAGTGCTGTAGTGAATGATTCCTTCACCATTCCCCTGTTGTTAATTGCTATTTAATTAGGCCTATTATGTATTCAGTCTAGGAGCGGGGTGAGGCAAGGTTTGCAGAGGAGGAGAGGAGTGAAAAATGGAAAGAGTTTTAAATGAGGGGGATGTCTTTCTAGTCAAGTGCTTGTAAAAGCAAGAAAGTGAACAGGGGAGGAAGGAACCAAGGAAAAGGCCAAAGCTTCACAATTCTGAGTATTTCCCTAGCACTTTCAGTCTTCAAAGAACTGTCCAAATATTAACTAGTTAAATCCCCAGAAAATCTCTGTCAGGTGAATACGTCTGTATTGCTGTCCCCGTTTATAGATTGGGAAACCAAGGCACAGAGGTCTAGTTATACTCAGTAAAGTGAGTATAACTGTGCCCCCCACTTACTCCTCTGATCTGCTTCCTGGGAACATTTGGTCAGACCTGCTGACTTCAGCAATTAAAAAGAAAAATAAGGTGAGGAGGGAGTTCTGCCTGTTGTCCCTACAAAGCCACAAATCTTCAGGGGAGGGAGCTGGATTCTGTTCTGGCTCATCATCCCCAAGGGACTTGGCTGAGTCTGCAGCAGTCAGTGTCCCAAGGGGGCTTAGAACTCTAGGGTTGCTGGCTCCTAGCCCAAAACTGATTACACTCCTATGTCTGTTTCTCAAGATCTATGGATGCAACATGCAACCTTAGGGCTCAGTAAACATATTTAATATTAATAGGATTATACATCTTGCCCAGTTCTGGGTAGAGCATTCAGGCAGAGAGTAGGGTACTGTAGGGCAGAAGAAAAACAGTCTTTGTTTTCCCACCTTCAGCTGCATAGGGCAGGCTCCTGAATTGCCCTCCTTGCAGATTATATGGGTGGACACTGCCATGCCCAGGCTCCGTGCCACATGAATCTGGACTGAGTTTGTCCAAGAGATGTCGGTGGAGCTGCGTGGAACTAGCACAAGCTAACGGAAGGGTTTCTTGAGGATCTGGGTAAGTTTAGGATCTCCCGCCCCTCCCCATGGTTCTCGATTCCCTGCTACAATTTGCCCCCACTCCCCAAACTAGTGATGCTTTCTGGCATTCGGTCTCTGATCCTTTCAACATGTTTTGACTGTTGCTGGTGGTGAGTTCAGTAACAGCAAAAATACTCCCATACCATCAGCTCCAGATGTCCCACAACCCAAGATTTAGTAACGCCAATAGCTAAAGACCTGCTTGGCAAGGTCTTTAACGTATCTTTAACAGACCCCTTTATATCTGAGCAGAAACACTTCAGGAGATAGGTTTCCCTCATTAGATTTGAGTACAGACCATCAAGGTTTATGGGTCATTCAGGTCACCTTCTGGCACGGAGAATTACTGCACATTTGATTAGGATTCCTATTGCTGGTCCTTTGGACTTGGATAAACTTGTGTAAACGTTAGGACAGCTACTTTCTGGTTCATGAGCTGCTGCTACACCAGGGAAGGAGCATGTGCATTTGCAGTAAATGGATGATTAAACAACCTGACTCCTTTACATTTCCTCTTCCTCCTTACGCGACTGAGCTGCATGAGTTCTGAGTTGGCCAAACATGAATCTCTGTTGCCTTGATTATAGAGGTAATGCCTAAGCCTCGGGTGGCTTGGTGGCTTGCCATATTCACTGTTGGTCTCTGCAGAGCTGCCTTTAGCTCTGGTTAGGCTTACAAGCCCTAATGAATTTTGTGGCTTGCTGTCAATTAGATGGGTGTATGAACCCCTTACTAGGCAGGAGCTCCCTGCAATGCCCCCTCCAATCACAGGGTTAAGTAACACTATGGGTTAAAGTGACCCTTGCCGAGCATGCTCAGACTGGAGGAGAGATTTAAAAGCCAGCCAGGCAGCTCAGTCTGGGGCTGGCAAGCCAGGGAGTGGGATGTGCCCTGGAAGCTCTCGTGGGTGGCTGGAGCGGAGTTAGTATTGAGCCGGTGAGGGAAGAGAGCCACCGCACCTGACAGACGAGACACGGCCCAGAAGCCCGAAGGCCTGTTCCCCAGGGTTGGGCGCTGGTCAGATGGGAGGCAGGCTGGAGTAGGAAGTGTCCCAGGGAAACTGAACACCATGTGAAGACAGGTGAGCAGCCTAGTCAGCCTCACAGGGCCCTGGGTCAGAACGTGGTGGAGCAGGGAGGTTCCACTTTCACCTGGTTTCCCTGTTCCCACCTAGGCAGCAACCACTAGGCAAGACTGCTTCCTCCTTGGCCTACTGCCAGTAACTTAGCGCCCCTTAATGTGCCAGCGCACTGGGGTCAGCATGGGTTCAGAGCAGAGCGACCAACACTATTTCCTGCCTGTAAAAGGTAAAACTCCATGAAGTGTGTAGCTCTTTCCCTGCTGTTTGGACCCAAGCAGTGATTAGGGCTTCAGAAATCCACCAGTGTAGCTCCGCTGAATTAGAATGTGATGTCCCTGACACCTTTAGCAGCGAGTGAGAGGAGAGTTTCCCTGTTGGAATGCACTGGTGATCTCAAGCCTCCTACTGACCTTCTAATAACTCTCCCCATTTTGCAATGCACCATATTATGCAAAGCTTGAGCTGCTCTGTTCTATGCTAATCATACAGTCCAGTGATAACTTGCTTTGCAAGTGTCTGCTTCTAAACAGCCTGGTGTAGCTGGTCTGGAAATTCCCCTAGATTTTTATGGCTTTTAGCTTCTGGAAACAATTTGCTGGAATTCAAATCTATGACACCCATAAACAGAAGGTTGAAGCACCAAGTATCATGTTCTGTAGCAGCTGAGCAGAGATAATTCCGTGCCATTTAATTTTATGTTTAGTTTTGTCCTTTAAGAGGCTTTGGATATATTCACTGTGGTTTTATTCTTCTTGTGATGCAAAGCCCATCATCTGTATTGATGTATCTTAGCTCTTAGAGCAATGAGTCAAACTGTTGGTATCTAATAACTTTCACCATCGGGTATTAAACCCCACTGTGACTTTCCTCTAGAATCTTATCTCAGCCCGGGGTAGCATGAATGTTCTTACTCGGTCTTTGATATATAATACTTTGATAATACTTTGCACTTGCACAATGCATTTCATGAGGGCTTCAAAGCATAATACAAACTTTACTTAAGCCTTTCAGATATGCCGTGTACCCCATTTTACAGGCAGTAGAAAACTGAGGTTAGGAGAGGATATACCACTTCTCCAAATTTAAGCCATCCTGTCTTTCATTTTATGCAATGCATTAAGCCTTGTTCAGTTCTCCCCTGCACTTGGCTCGCTTAAAGGAGAGAGGAAATAATTGCAGAGCGTGGTTAAGAACTAAATTAATGGTAAATGTGGAAAGTAGGTGGGATGGATACTGTTGCTACTTGATGGGTATCAGATGGCCAAAGTCATGGTGAGCAATCTTCCTAGGATAGGAGGACATCTGGTTTTGTTGCAAAAGGGAACAATGGATTGAATGGAATTTCAGTGCTGTCACGTGCTTTATGGTCTGAAGCATGCAAAGTATTCCTATTTTTGTCTTGTGGGTTGACATATAAATCTCTAGGCTCCATCTGGACTAGATGTGGTCAATCCAACCTGTTTGTGCTAGGAGCTCCTTCAGTGCACAGGGATGGGTGTGTATGAAGACAAAGGGTGAGTACCATAGATTTTATGAAAAGCTAATGTGAGAGAGGAACACACAATTTGCATATGATTAATTTGACTTCAATATTTGCCTTTAAAGCAGCCATAACCCTTCCCCCCTCTCCGCCCTTCCCCCCCCAATAATCATCTTCTCTTTTGACTCCTCTTACTACAGCTCTGCAAGTTTGAAGGCACTGGTGTTTCAGTGGTAGTGGAATAAACTCACCTGGAGTAAATTTGAAGCCACTCAGACACACTGTTCGAAAGTTTGTCTTGGATTTCAATTTTGTTGAATTTCTATTTCTGCTTAGGAATAGAGGGAAAAAATCAGTGGAAAAACAGGGTGAAAAATTAACTGAAGATAGGCTGAGTGACAAACTACAGAATGTTTATGAAGAAGAGAGTGGGTAACCAGTGCAGTCTCTATAAGGCCTTCACTCCTACAGACCTAATTTTGGGGTTGGGGAAGATTCTTCTCCCTCTTACTACAAAAAATTGGCTTCTGTTTTGGTTTAAAAAAAACGTTTTTAAAACATATCAAACCTCTTTTTGGAAAAGGGGGGGATGAAAGATTTGTTTACAAGCTGAAGAAGACACGTTAAAGTCCTGTAGAACAACAGAGAATGGGAAGCTTTTTATAGGCCTCCATTAAAATGCTATAAGATAGTTGAAAGTGAATTATCTCCTTGCTTTAGAATTTTCTAGGCAGGATCTCATTTTCTATACAGTTCTATAGGTTTTTGAACAGACTTCCCAAGTTTTTAACAGACCCCTGTTAAATTTCCATAAATTATTAAACCATATTAGTTCCATCCTTACTAAATACCATAGTGAGTTTTCTATAAAGGATCAAAAGGAACTCAAATTCTTAATTAAATTTGTGCTCCTGAAAAGAGCTTTAGGTTCAGAAAACATCTAACTTGACAAAGCTCACCCCTCAGCAACATTTGTGATGCAGGTTTCATTGTCCAGGTCAGGGATTTTCATGGACTTCTGTTTGCTCAGGCTGTGAGAGGACACCTGACTTCAAAACTCATCCTCTGCAAAGGAAGCCGGTGAAATAAAACAGAAACCCAAATCTATAGCCCTAAGAGAAGTTCTCCCACCTGGATCTTGCAAAACAGTTTAAGCTCCTCACTAGATCATTAGGGTTGTTTGTGCTTAAAGCTGGATCAGGATGGATGATGAAGCAGCTGTTTCTAAGGGTATGGTTACACTTACAAGATTATAGTGCTATTGGTTATAGTGGTCCCCTTATACAGCAATATGAATAGCGCTATTGTATGTCCACACTGAGATGCTCCAGCGTTATAGCATGGCCACATTTGCGGCACTTAATATGGCATTAAGAGCAGCGCATTAGGGCATGTATCCCACAGTACACCTCTTCCTGATCTAGCACAATGCCTTGTGGTAGGGGGGGCGTCACTTGCGGGGCATTCTGTATCCTGTTTCAACTACCCATGATGCTTTTTGGCATATCCCAGCAATCCCTGTGTTTCCTTCCACCTCCGGCGCCATCTTTCAAGGGTTTCAGCAAGGCGCGCTCCGTCTTCCATTGTCGTGTGCCGCAATGAATCCAGAACTGCTGAGGAACATGCTGACGACTGTCGCCAGCACATCTCTGTGTGCAGTGGAGTTAATCCTCGACATGCAAGGCGACAGTGATGAGTCTGAAGACGAGATCGAAGCGGTGAATGCATTTGACACGAAGCTTCTTGTCTCATTAACGGACATGCTCACGGCTGTTGAACGCTGCTTCTGGGCACGGGAAACGAGCACAGAGTGGTGGGATTGCATCGTCATGCAAGTCTGGGATGACGAGCAGTGGCTGCAAAACTTTCACATGAGAAAAGCCACTTTCATGGGACTGTGTGCTGAACTCGCCCCCGCCCTGCGGCGCAAGGACACCAGACTGAGAGCTGCCCTCCCGGTGGAGAAGCGGGTGGCTATCGCGATCTGGAAGCTGGCTACACCAGACAGCTACCGATCGGTGGCCAACCATTTTGGGGTTGGAAAGTCGACCGTTGGAGTTGTGCTGATGCAAGTGTGCAGGGCCGTTAATCGCATCCTGCTACGAAAAATCATGACTCTGGGTAACGTGCATGACATCGTGGCTGGCTTTGAAGAAATGGGTTTCCCTAACTGTGGAGGGGCGATAGATGGGACCCATATACCTATTCTGGCGCTCGCCCATCTAGCCGAGGAGTACGTTAACCGAAAGGGGTACTTCTCCATGGTTCTCCAGGCGCTTGTGGATCACCGTGAGCGTTTTATTGACATTAACGCTGGCTGGTCTGGAAAGGTGCATGACGCATGCATCTTCCGCAACACCGGCCTGTTCATGAAGCTGCAAGCCAGGACTTTTTTCCCAGACCAGAGGATCCCCGTGGGGGAAGTGGAAATGCCCATAGTGATTCTTGGTGACCCTGCTTACCCTTTAATGCCCTGGCTCATGAAACCCTACACAGGGAGCCTGGACAGCAGTCAGGAAAGGTTCAACTACAGGCTTAGCCGTTGTCGAATGACTGTGGAGTGTGCTTTTGGGCGTCTCAAGGCGCGCTGGCGCTGTCTTTATGGGAGGCTAGACTTGGCCGAGGGTAGTATCTCCGCGGTTATTTCCGCATGCTGTGCCCTACATAATCTTTGTGAGCGGAAGGGCGAAGGCTTCACTCAGGCATGGTCCTCGGAGGTTCAAAGACTGGAGGCCACATATGCCCAGCCAGAGAGCAGGGTTCTTGGAGGGGACCAGCACGAGGCTGTTAGGGTCAGGGAAGCCTTGAGGGAGCATTTTGAGGCTGAAAGCCAGTTCTAAAGTGAGGTGCAGATGGAGGGAGGGAGGGAGCATTCTTTTAACAGGAACAGGCATTTGCTTTTCTGTAGCCTGTAATAATGTATGTACACTTAATAAAGAAACCCATTTATTAAGAAGACAATTCATTTATTGAACAGGTACTTCGGTTGCTGAAAGAAAATATTGTGATGCATGTGAGGGGGAAGCCAGGGGAGGTGCAATGGGGGTGTTATGGGGTCAGTCAGAGATCGGAATATGTCCGGGTCTCTGAGTCTCCAGTGCCCTCACAGTGGCCATGTCCCCCGAACCCCATTTGCGGAGGGCAGTAAGGCATGTTATGAGGGGTAGACTGCAGTGGATAATGGTCCGGGGTTTGGGGGTTGTTCGGTGAAGACAGAGGGGTTGGAGGCAGCTGTGGATGGTGATAACCATTTGGCTGATGATAGTGGCCTGGAGGGTACTGAGGCAAAGAAGGGGAAGGGAATTGGGGCAAATGATAATTGGGGTGGTGGGTGCGGAGCTTCTCCTCCTGAAGGGTGACAATCCGCTGCATAGTCTGCAATTGAAGCTGCAGTAATGAGAGCAGCTTATCGGTGCTTTTCCGGCGGTGAATCGCATTCTCCTTCCGCGCCTTCTCCCTCAACTTGCTCTCATTCTCCCTCCACCTCTGTGCAACTCGATTCTCCGTTACAGCCTGTTGCATTACTTGCTGTACAAGATCCTCTTTGCTCCTTCGTGGCCGCTTCCTCAGTCGCCTGAGCCTCTCAGCTGTTGATAAGAGCGATGGCGAAGGGGTGAAGGACGACCCTTCTAAAATAAAAAGATACATTTAACAGTGGTTCCCTTATAAAGAGCAGACATGCCTATGATTCTCCCGCATTCCCCGTTTGCCTGTCCCGCAGACAGCACAGATACAGCAACGGAGCCCCTGCTATGGTGAGTGGACTCCAGAGGCAAGGGAAATGATTTCTTTCCTGCCCTGAAAAGCTGTGGCGGGGGAGGGGGTGGGGAGTGCCGGTAAGTTGCAGGAGCCCCAGTCTGAGCAGCAGGCAGGGGGAAGGATTTCTTCCCTGCCCTGAAAAGCTGTGGCGGGGGGGGTGGAGTGCCGGTAAGTGGCAGGAGCCCTACTCTGAACACTGTTCCAACATTCTCCGTAGGTGTTTGTCCTGGAAGATATCTCGTTGCTTCGAGTCACTGAGGAGCAAAGGGAAGGGATTTTAATGAGATGCGGCTTCTGCCCAGGGCCATATGCAGCGTGCCTATGTGCAGCAATGCTCCCCGCACCCATTGTAGCACAGTGGCAGGGACTAGTGACCGTGACCGGGATGGGGACCACGCTGGCTCTCCCGGGAAACCTGCGCAGGTGCATTGCAAGTGCTCTTATTGAGACCTTTGAAGAGATTACTGATGACGATTACCGCGATGTGATAGACTACATCAATGCTCTATTCCACATGTAGGCAAGCATGCAAGCATCCCCTTCCACCCCAAGCTGCCTGCCTTCCCCATACAAAAGCAGCTTTACCTCCGCAATGCACTGCTGAGCTGGCCCCTGCAACCGCCGGACGCCGTGGCTGGCCGCCCTCCTCCTGGCTTTAGAGGAGAGCTCCTGGCTGCATGCCCCCCTGCCCTCCTCCTGGCTTGAGAAGAGCTCCAGGTGGAATGCCCCCCTCATCCCTTTCCACCCCAAGCTGCCAGCCTTCCCCATAGAAAAGCAGCTTTACCTCCGCAATCCGCTGCTGAGCTGGCCCCTGCAACTGCCAGACGCTGTGGCTGGCTGCCCTCCTGGGTTGAGAAGAGCTCCTGGCTGCATGCGTCCAGGGACTCCTCCGTGCCCTGGGTCGCTGCCGCCTCGTCCTCATCCTCCTCCTCTTCTTCATCCTCCTGGTCTTCGTCCTCCTCCTCACCGCCCCCTTCACTGGTGGGCTGGGAAGTGTCCATGGTGGTCGATGGAGTGACCGTGGGATCACCACCAAGTATCGCGTGCAGCTCCTTATAAAATCTGCAAGTCACCGGGGCTGCCCCGGAGCGGCCGTTTGCCTCGCGGGCTTTGCGATACGCATTCCTAAGCTCCTTTACCTTAACACGGCACTGCAGAGTGTCCCGCTCATGGCCTCTTTCTGCCAAGGCCCGTGATATCTGCCCATAGGTGTCAAAATTCCTGCGGCTAGACCGCAGCTGAGACTGAACAGCCTCTTCCCCCCAACAGCTGATGAGGTCCAGCACCTCACTATTGCTCCACGCTGGGGATTGCCTATTGCGAGGAGGCATGGCACGTGGAGTCATGATGATCAATCAGAATGATCACCTGCAACTATTCCCTGAGACCACGCCACGCAATCAATCAGATCAATGAGAATGATCACCTGCAAGGATTCCCTGAGAGCACGCCACGCTTGGCTGGAGCAAACAGGAAGGGGATTTTCAAATTTCCCTGGAACTTTAAAGGGCGGGTCTGACGTGTGGTCACCTGAGGACAGGACAAAAGAGTTTGCAAGTGATGACCAGAGTGGCTCGAACGGGAATTATGGGACGGGCTGGAGGCCAATTAATGCGCAGTGGGTGTCCACATTCTTGCTGTAGCGCTACAGCCCTTATTCCCCATGCGGAGGTGGATTAATAATAGCGCTATAACTCAGCGGTTATAGCGCTCTTAGTGCCTTGCCAGTGTGGACGGGGAGGAGGTTATAGCGCTCATGGGGGCTTTATAGCGCTATAACGTGCCAGTGTAACCATGGCCTAAGGTCTCCTAATGCTCTTTTAGCCCTCCTGTATTATGTGTTTCGCAGCACTAAAGATTCCCAGAGGATGTGATAGTGCCCTGTCCCTGGCAGAGCTGTTCTGGGATAATGTTGTGACTGGGGAATTTGCATTGCCTCAGGGAGCAGCTTGAATGGCAAAGGAAACCGGTTACCCAAGACACTCAGCCTGGATCTTACAAAGCAAGCTGGCAAGTTGAGCTCATTTTTGCTGGTAAGCAGAAGTTTGTCCTGTCTCTGTTTCTACTGAATTTGTCTCAGATGAGTTGGATTGGCCACAGTGTTTTGGGAAGGCATTAAATATACAAAGGTAGAAGAGGTATGGAGTAGAGACAGAGCTGAGCATGTAGGGTGAGCTATCAGTGTAAGGCCACAGAAGAGAATGGAAAAGGACACTCTATTCTAAGAGTCTGATCCAGCTCCCACTAGAGTCAATGGTGCTGAACTGAGTCCTAAGTATCAGGAACCCGGGGTGCTATAAGGAAAGGGTGTGTATATATCCCTAGTTCTATAAATATAGCACCAGGGACTAACGTGGATCATGATCTGCATTGTATGTAATCATACTTGGTATTAAACGTTATTACTGCTTTTCATGTCCAAAGTTCTCCATAGCCACAAAAAACTTCCTAACTCTCAGGATAGTTAAGCACTGGAACAAATTGCCTAGGGAAGTTGTGAAATCTCTGTCACTGAAGGTTTTTAAGAACCAGTTAGACAAACACCTGTCAGGAATGGTCTAGTTATTACATAGTCCTGCCTTGAGTGCAGAGGACTGGGCAAAATGACCTCCCAAAGTCCCTTCCAGACTGACACTTCTATGATCTAACTAGTACTCCTGCTGCCCTTTTGAAGGAGTTGGGTGTTTCTTTTTCAGGGGAAACTGAGGCACACAGAGTTGATTTCTCTAAGGCCACTTAATGGGTTTCTGATGCCTGCAGGCTGCATTCTAACATTGTCTCCATTTGGATTTTGAGCTCGTACGGGAAGGGACCTGATGCAGTCATTTGCACTGTCAGGCACCCAGCATAGTTCTGGGCATGTAAAAATAAACATCATCTCAACAGTGGGGGCATTAAGAGTGGATCTGGCTTTGGAATTCCCCAAATTCTGGGGTGACTTTGGATCTAGAGCTCAACTATGGATCTAAAGCTCAGGTAGGTCAGTCCTGTGTCTAACTTCTGTAAGCACTGAATGCGATACCTAGAAGTCTTATGCTGCTTACCTAACTTCAAGGCAACACTTGTATGCAATTAGTGTGCTGGTTTGCAGATGAGTGCCTGTTTAGGAACTTCAGGAGAGGGCTTGTGATATTGCCTCCATATTGCCCAAACTGTTGCATTTTTCTTGATTAATATAACAAATAATCCCCCAATAGGTGGGTAAATGCCCAGATCTCTGCAGACAGAGGAACTGTAACATCTCTTGGGAAGATATTTTAATCCTAAATGAAGGACCATAAAGAACAAGGTTTCAGGAAGATACTCTCTCACCATTTAGCTAATTCTCCTGCTCCAAGAGTTCTCTGTGTCCCAGGTTCTAGAATGGAGAGATGGCTTATAGCACAAAAAGGTGTGAAAAGTTTATTAATATAACATTTCCCCTTGGTTTTCTGAGAAGATGCAAAGTGCATATAGCAGCTATATTGTTTCAGTGAAGGTCCACTTTAATGTGGAGATTTCCTTGTTCTAAATACTATTGAAAGCTGGAATGGCTGTACCTAATAGCTCAAACTTAAAAAAAAAATCATAATTGTTAGAGAAGTTTCTCTTCGTACCTTGCCAAGCTGGTAATCAGCATGAAAAGTGTCCACTAAATTCTGTCACTAAAAATAGGCAACGAATAGGAAAATCTTTTTCCATTTAAAAAAGTATCAAAATAATGTTCTGAAAACCTCTACTCCTCGCAGAACTTCCAACCCCCTGCTAAACTACTTACGGAGCCAATGAAAAGTAGCATTCAAAACCATTTCCATGAAAAGAAAATATTGGCACTATAACTTATGTATTTATAAAACATTAATAATTAGACTCATGACTGCATCTTCCTGGTTGCAGTTGGTTCCAATTATCCTCAATGTGGTGTTTGCAGTACTCAGTGGTAAAGTAATGTATTTTAAATTGCCTTGTGATTGTAGTAATCATTCCAAACAGTCACTGCTATGGTAATTTAATAACCCAAGTGAAGATGCTGCTTCAGGCCTGTCAAGAAACAGATACTGATGGCCCATCAGAAAGTGCTGTAGATGTAAAAGTTCAATAAATTGACAGTGCGTCCTACCTGTCTTTGAATTGTCCCTAGCTGTATAGATGGGAGCTAGAATAATAGACGGCAAAACGCACCCCAAAGCCCCAGATCAAAGCAGTGTTATTGCCTCTATGCTTTTCCCCAGCAGAGGCATCAATAATTGGTTTAATTTGGGAAAGAGAATTTTAGCGTTGTGGAGGTTTTTATGTGCTGGTTTATTTTCCTGGGTGGTGATATACCCATCCCCAGGCTATGAACAACAGCAACACCTTTGGGAGCCAAGAGGCCTCTCTGATGACAATAAGTTTTAAAGCTGTGCATGAGGAGCCTAGATATCATGGCGATAGACATGTTCTAAATGCATAAGAGAGCTAGGTGACCAAGAGGTAAAACTGTGCATTCAGAAATGGAGACCAGTGGAACCTGCCGCTGTACCTATGGTGTGTACCATTGGCCCATTGTGATGGGGTGGCAGTGAGTGGCATTGTGACCTGGTGCCTGGGGGTTGCAGAGCCCTTCAGGTTTGGCCCTTGGCCCCTCCATCAGAGATGGGGGAAAGGGAAGTGAAACATGAGGGTGGGAAATCCATGACAATGCAGGGCTTGATGGTTTGATGCAGGCCCTGCACCTCCACTGCAAAGATCACTTGTTAATTCTCAGCCTTTTAAAATCACCATCCATACTCTTTCTCCTGCTGCTGTGGTGTCATGTCTCTCCTTGCAGTTGGAGGTTGGATCCCCAATGACAATATCAGGGGTGTGGAATGTTATAACCCCTCTGGACCATGAGTGGAAAGTGCTGGGACCTGTCTCTAGACATCGCTGTGGTGTAGGAGTGGCTCCTCTTCATGACTTCATCTATGCAGTTGGTGGCTATGATGGCACGACCTGCCTCAGTAGCATGGAGAGGTAACCCTGCATCCAGCTGACATGCTGTGCTGTGAAACAGATGAGTAGAACAGAAGGACGAGGAAACTTCAGGGTCTGCCGGGTTAAGACGTTTTAAACTTGTCTGTGCAACAGAAAATCTGCCGTGCTAGGCACAAAAGAATGTATCAAAGGGCTGAAGCCTGGTGTTTGTTTTTTTGCAGGTACAAATGGCCCCTGCAGATTTTGCCCGTATAATTTTGCAAATGAATTTTCTGGTGCAAACCAGATGACGTACATCTTGGATTCCCTGCTGGCACCTGACCCTGTGGTTAGGTAGGCAGAGGAAGAACACGGGCTGCCATCTGCAGTGCACCTGCACGTGGAAAAAGGCTGGTGTCCATTATGCTAGAAAATGGAAGGCTGCCTTTTGTGAAAATTTGACCAAAGATGTTTGTACATCAGGAAAGGGACAACCTTAGGCCATAGAGATCAAATCCAAATTTGGCTCCCACCTTTCCCAAAGTTTGAGAGATGCTTGACTCTTGGTTCAGCTTCTTTCACAAATGGGGCCATCCACAAAGTTCTGATCCAGACAGATCCAAGTGTGGTGGAACTTTCAGATCTGGGGGTTTGATCTGGGTCTGTCCCTATAGGTCATGAATTCAAATCCTGCTGCAAGTTAGAAACAAAAACTGCATTGTTCTCAGACAAAACAGGCTCTAACTGACATTCCAAGTCATCTGTTGGTCTGAAGTCATGGTCTTTTTTTTTACTATAATATAAAATAAACACACATCCGAGTCTCTTAACTCTTCCTTTTACTCTTTGCTACTTATTTTAACCCTATGTAGCAATCCCAAAAACCTTTGTAGCAACTAACTGATGCACTGCATGTCAGGTAGAAATTTAAACATTAATTTGGTTCTTCCTAGCTGGCTTCTGTATTTTCCATTCTTTGTAAAGAGGCATTATCCCAATTGACTGAGAGAAAACCAGAAGTTTAAAGTACAATTCATTTCTGAGCTCTCAAATGTGTCTTTCTCAAAGCTGAAAGATGATGCTTGGGCTCTGCAGTTCCAATGGCTCTCACGTTGAGCTCTTAAAATGTGGCGATTCTGTTTGTCTAAGTAATCTGAGCTACTCAGTTAGAAATCTGAGGAAGGGCAGAAACGAGTCCTGAAGGGTAAAATAACTGTGTTCTAAGTATGATACAAATAATGTTCGCTTCTGCGGATTAGTTAGTTTTGAAATCTCCCATGCAAATCCAGTGTTCAGACTAATGGAATATGCAACTCGCATGCTTTTTATAACAATATCATCTTGCTTTTCAGCTTGCAAAAGTGAAAAGCCTTTAGCGTTAATGGAAAGACTTTGATTCCAGTAAGATGAATGGAAATGAGAGGGAACTTTAATCTGGGAAATGGACAAAAGTCAGGCCAGTCTGGAGCCTGAATAATCTCGATTCCCACAAGTTAACTGAAGGCCTGAGACACTTGTGGTTGTTCTCTGGATTTGGGGAGGTGGAACTGGAATCTCCTAGAATGCTCCTTTTGCATAATGGAGTTTTGATGCAATAATTGAAAGCTGTTTTGGTTCAGGCAGGAAGGTGTTAGCTGCCTTATGTAATTGCCCTGGAACTCTAAAGCCTTTACTCTGTTCCACTTTATTTCTGTGACTGAGTAAGCATCCACTAACAACAGATGGGTAGGCTCATTAATATGCTGCAGCGCTGGAGCAATCCCTTTGCACCTCAGGTATGTCTACACTGCACCTTTTTATCTATTTGTATTACAATAGCGCTTAGAGCACTCAGCTGAGATTGGGAGCCCACAGCTGCGAAGTATACACATAGTAATAAACAGTCCATGCTCCGAAGAATTGACACTCGAAGTAGACAAGACAGACAAAGGGGAGGGGAAAGTAGGGGCTATTGCCATTTAGCCATGGGGAGCTGAGCCACAGAGAAACTAAGCAACTTCCCAAAGTCATGCAAGGAGTAGAGAGCATTAAAAAGCAATACATTTCCCCCCTGCAGTGCTTGCAGCGCAAACTTTACAGCATGATACTAGTGGATAAGAACCAGTCAGTGGAAGGGACTAGAAAGTGACATGTCTGAAGCTGTTTGCTACATTTAAAACAGTGGCAACAAGTAAACTAGACAGTGAAAAATGATTTCACCTGTAGACAGCAAGGGTGTAAAGTCCTTCATTAAAACTGTCACACTGCCTCTCTAAACAATTCTCAACACACAGGCCTCCAGCCGGGCTGGGAGACAGTGGAAGGAGATGGCTTAATTAACTGAGTTGGAACAAAATTTGTCTTTCTCTTGCTATCTTTAGACTTATTTTTAATAGAAATTGCAGACTTATTTTTTAAAAAGTCTCATTAATTAATAGTGCTGACATATGAAAGACAAGTGAGTTTGAGATTTGTAATATACAAAGGAGATATTTCTTCTGTTCAGTAAGTGGCTAGGGCCAAGCTGACAACATGCTTTTATAACCACGTCCCTCGCATTTAACTGCACTTCACATAAAGGGTTCCTGGGAGTAGAGAATCTCCCCTATATCTTTGGTGGTTATAGTTACTACTTGAGTTTAATGACAGCTTTGACAACCAGTTACCCCTTGCTAAAGACTACTTTAAGCCCATTCCATAAGTGCTACATTCAGCTTCTGAAACACATATCTAAATATAAGTTGAATTGAGTGAGTGCTAGCATGTGAGAAATGTGTTAAGTTGTCTTTCCAAGGCAGCAAAACTCTTACGGTGAGTTTATTCCTGATGGGCTGTCTCCTTTCCGCGATATCAGTTTGCCAAAAAAGCAGCCCACCTAGTGATATACAGCAAGAGTTTTCCACATCTTGTGTTAATTTCCACAACATACTAAGCTTCCCACTTTGCACCCTAATTTCCCTTCTCATTGCCTTAAATTAGATCCATACCATATGCTATTAAATCTATATTCCATGTAAGGATTCTATTTTAAATACAGGATCATTTCTTAAATTAAGAATTTTTAAATTAATAAAACTCAGCTTTGTTGATAAAATAATGCCACTTAGCCCTTCTAAAGGGCTTTTCACTAGCAGATGTCAAAGCATGTTACAAAGGAAGTCAGTATCCTATCCCCCATTTTACAGATAGGGAAACTGAGGCACAGAAAGGTTAAGTAATATGCCCGGGCACACTACTTGCATATATAGCACTGCTGTTAGGGACAGTGATATACCTAGCACATGCTAAAACAAATATTACATTCCATGTGGAAAACATTGCTGTATGCTTAGCAGAGAGATGGACACCTTCTGACTGGCTACTCCATATACACTCAATCAGCACAGTAACAAACCCTTCACAAGCTGTACTGAATTCCTCGTTCTCACCACCCTGTTTTTCAGATGTAAAACTGAGGCACAGAGAGATGAAGGGACTTGCCCAAGGTCTCACAGGGAGTCTGTGGCAGGGCTGGGAATTGAACTCGCATCTCCTGACTCCTAGTCTAGACCTCAATCCCAAGGCCATCCTCCCTTTTGAATTCCTGTTCCATGCAGGCACCTACACAATGCTTAGAATAGTCAGCACAAGGGACTCACTCCCATGTGAAAATAGACGCCAAACTCGGGCACTAATTAGCGTCTAATGTGTTGTTTCTAACCCCACATTTCCTCACAGGACATGAGATGTTTGCCACTTGCTCACCTTTAAAAAAACAAAACCTTCTTCTTCTCCCTGCACAAGGTATGACCCCATGACCCAGGAGTGGAGACGTGACGTGGCCCCCCTCAGCGAAGGCAAATGAGACATGGGTGTAGCGGAGTTGGGAGGCTATCTGTACTGTGTCGGAGGCCATGATGGGATGGTATGCCTCAGCACTTTGGAAAGGTATCGTAACCTATGTGCGGATGGTCATAACTTGCATGGACTGTGCTCTGTAGGACTGCCAATATCTGCGTTCATAGTGGCCTGGGCTACAATGGGTGGGGGTTGACCTAAGATACGCAACTTTGCGTAGCTGAAGTCGGTGTATCCACACGGCGGCGAGTCAACCACTGCCACTCCTCCATCGATGCCACTTCCACCTCTTGCAGAGGTGGAATTCTGGAGTCGACAGGGAGCGAGTTCGTGGATCGATTTATCACATATACAGTAGATGGGATAAATCAATCCCTGATAGATCGATCAGCGGGTAGTGAAGATGTACCCAGTGAACAACTGGATTAGATGCAGCCACTGAGGTTGCCGTCTTGGCTAGAGAGCTTTTGGTTAGTATGGAGAGAGATGCCAACGGTGACTCGATACCCTCCACAGCCACAAGGCACCCAGTCTCTGCCAACTGGGGGAGCTGGGACCAGGAGGTTTCCGGTTTGCAATTCACAAGCTGGCCAGCGGCCTGCTCTCCTGTCAGGGTGCAAAGCATTGGAGAGGGCAGTGCAGGGAAGGATCGCATCGCCTGTGTCTGATTGGGACCTGTTCTATAGATAAAGGGCTTCAGTCTCCAAGCTCTTCAATCTGACTTTTATTGCCAGTGCAAAATTTGATTTGTGAAAGGGCACAGATCTACCAGCCAAAGGACGGCGGAGGGCAAACAGGACTTGCCTGATGAGGATTGTGAGTGGAAACTTGTGAGTCCTGTTCTCAGAGAGCCTTGTACACAGACAGGCTGAATCCCAGACACCCTGTCTGTAACTTAGCCCAGAAAGAAGCTCTCCTGTGCTATACCTGGGACAGACCATGGCATTCTCCTGCACTCATGACTGCCTCCCCCTGGCTTTAGGTACGATCCTCGTGGGAACAGGTGGTGCAAGATGGCACCCATGACCTGCCACCATATGGGCTTAGGGGTGGCAGTGCTAGACGGCTACCTCTATGCTATTGGTGGCTCGGATGGCCAGTCTCCACTGTATTCAGGTAACGGAAGAGTTAAGTTGGCATAGCCATGCACCTCTGTCTAAGATGAGTGTATGATTCCCATTGACACTCACACCAGTATATTGGGCCTGGGGGCTTTATAGCAATTTAGTCTCTCTCCACTGCTCTGCCTCCCTGCCCTTCCCTCCCAAAACAGAGGGGAGCCCTCCGCCGCTTGGAGAGAATGAGGAAGCTGGCCCAAGCAAGCCGAGCCCCCTGCGGCACCCCCACCTTCCCTCCAGTGACATCTCTAGCATGGAGCCGGAGAGTGGTTCCATGTTGCCCACGCTCAGACGTGGCCACCCTTTGCTGCTCCCCACTAATGAATCCTTTCCACTGTTCAATCCAGTTAACTGAGGCCCAGGCAGGCAGCCTCTTAGCTGTCTGATCCCCGGGCGTGTGAAATTTTGTTAACTTCTCGTGTCAGTAACAAAGCTCAGAAGTTGGGCGCTTTTAATCTTCAAAGCATTTTGCAGCCATTATTGACTCTGTCCTCACAGCGCCCCTGTGAGGTAGGCGAGTTTTATTTTCCTTGTTGGATACTTGGGAAACTGAGATACAGAGCGACTGAGAGGTTGGCCCAAGATCACAGAAGTAAATCCAAGATTTACCAAAAGTTACAAGGGTCAGAGTTGGGATTAGAACCCAGGATCTTGTGGCTCTTTCCTGGACATCTTTCTTCTGGTTTCTCTCCCAGTGAAACGTTACAATCCTGAGAAGGATGCATGGTCCCCTGGCGCTCCCTTGGGCACCTGCAGAGAGAATTTTGGCTGTGCTACACTCCAAGGGAAAATCTATGCTCTCGGTGGCCGGAATGACCTCATGGAGCTCTGCACTGCTGAGCGGTTCGACCCAGTCACCAATGAATGGTCACCAATGATGCCCATGAAATCAAAGAGGAATCAGGTATTGCATGCGAACAGTCTTTTACACTCCTCTGGCTTCCATCCCAGGATCCTGTCGAGCTTTACCATGAGGTCTAGTTCATTATTACTCCCACATCACAGGTGGGGTTTGGATATCTCAGTGCTGGGACAGTATGGGAATCTAAGTGCAACAGATGGAGAAACCAAGGCACAGAGCAGGGAACTGGCTTGCTCAAACCACACAGAAAGTCAGAACCAGAACCCTGTTTGCAGCCCATTAGATTGGTCCAGTTTTGTGTCTGTTGTCTTGTGTTAATGTTACAATGTCACCCAACTCCGATGCCCTTCCGCCTCCATCCACCCTGCCAGACACACCCTCCTCTTCAGGAAAAGGCCAGAGAAACGGACTGGGTGTGCTGCATGACCCGACGGTCTCCAGATCTGGGCTGTGTACTCAGGGGGCTGGAGGAATGAATTTCAGAGTTGGTTGCCCCTCACCGAGAGCACCTTCTCATCTCCCATTGAATTTGGAGACATGGTAGCTCAGGTAACCTGGACCCAAATAATTCAAGGTACAGATAAACCCTCAAGTCCTCAAATTTCATTCAGAGATCAATGGTCAGCCAGTTTGAGACACAGAGGGCAGGTAGAGTGTGTTCCCAATGGGAAATGCAACTGAACAGTTGGGTATGGAGAACAGGGCCCAGGAAGAAGCAGCGAGAAATATTGTGAGTTTAATTATTTATAAAATTATTTTCTATTCGTTACTTCATCCAGATGAGGTTACTTTGAGGTTTTCTCCCTGCTGGGGAAAGGATGTTTGTTCCTATGCACTTCCTCTTCTGTCCTTCCCCTACTGATGGAAACATATGCAATGATGAAGTAATGTGAACTCTGATGAATGAATTGTAGCAAAGATTAATGTATTGTCATTCTGAAAATAGGCCTGGCGTCCCCCTCATGAGTGCGTTCATGCGAGTTGTATGTTAATTGTGTTTGAAAGTGCCACCTTCAGAGAAGCATAACTTTTGCGCAATTACGGAATTCGATTATTTAAAAAACAATCTGAAACGTGATGGGGTGGGAAGAGGACTCTCTGCCTCCAGGGTTGTCACTGTGTGCTCAGAAGATGGGCTGGGCAGACTATTCAGTGGTACTGTCTGGCAGCTTCTCATCCGCTTCTGCTGAGTTTAAGATTCCCTTTTCAAAACCAAGAGGGTCTGCCCACCTGTCTGTGAAGAAGCAGGGCTGCTTTCTGAGGCTGCAAATAGATGTGATCCCGCTAAGAGATGGATGAACTGCCCTATTCCGATCAATGGAGTCAAATGCCAGGAGTTGTGATGCTAAGTATTTCACTGCTGATCATCTTAATGGAGATGTCAGATTACATGGGCACTGTGCGTGGATCTCGAGTAGATTCTGCCCCTTTTCCTCCATCCTAATCCTTGCCCTTGTCACTTCCGCGCCTTTTTTCCATGAGAGGTTTGGGATACTCAACTCCATTCACTCCTTGCAAACGCCAAGCCAGTTTTGTTTTCCTTTTCAAATAGTCAAAACTGCTTTTGGAGGATTTCTTTCCTTTCTGGGCAGAGAGGCTCGAATATACCAGCAGAGCCAGAGTGCCTTGCTGTGCTGGTTCTGGGCACAGTGCTGACTATTGTAATGCAGGAGATCAACAGCCATAAGAGTCTCTATGGATGGAAACAGCCCAGTGTCCTCGTCCTCCCTTTCCATTTATTTTTGGCCACAGTGTGAAACTATTCTAGGGCTCTTCAGCCCCAGGAGACCAGCTTTGTTTTAAACCCCTCCTGGCTTGTTCCTTTCATCCTCACTTCTGAAACTGGGGATTTGTGCTTAGGTGAAAGCTGCTGCAGCCAATGGATACCTACTGGCCATTGCGGGGTTCGATGGTGTCACGCACATGACCAGGGTGGAAGCATTTGACTTGGATGCCAACAAGTGGAGGTAAAGCGATGCTGCATTGATTATTTAAATCAGCCATTAACTGCCCTCGCACTCACTCAATTGTATTTACAGCCTGGGTTTGTTAATCTGAATCACTGTGGAAACCCTGGGGGTTAATGACCCTCTGACCCACAGATTAAAACATTAACTACAGCCTGTAGATGGCCTAACACTAGCTCCAAACAAAGAAACTAATTATCTGGAGCTGACTGGATCCACACTGGATTTTAAAATAGTCCCATGATGCACATGGGTCATTATTTTTAGTGGTGATGAGAGACCCGTAATACAAGAACCTGGATTCTTCTCTGTGCAGAACAGGTACAACATGGCTGACTGGAGCACAGCGTTCCCCTAGCACACCATCCTGCCAGTGGGCCTCAGCCTTGTTCCAGGTGGACTCCTGCAGGCGTTGCAGAAAACTTCATGCTCCGTGTGCCAACGCTCTTTGGGCCTTTCTGGCGATCCACTCACTGGAACAGCCTGGTGCAGGGTAGCAGCTTTTGGATGCTACTTATAAGGGCCAAATATGAACTCTCATACACATGAGCTGCATGGGGACGTGGCCTTGCCACCAGTTGTCATTTAAAACAGGGTGAGATTGAATTATCGTCCTGATTCACTACATTACAATGATGCAATCTAGTTGAGGACAGACGTACACAGAGTGACCAGATGTTCCGATTTTATAGGGCCAGTCCCGATTTTGGGTCTTTTTCTTATATAGGCTCCTATTACCCCCCACCCCATCCTGATTTTTTTCACACCTGCTGTCTGGTCACCCTAGACGTACAATCACCTTGACACCACATTGACTGTGATCAAAGGTTTCAACACCATGATAACACACAGCTGAAAAGTATGTTTCAGGTGAGGGACTTTGTAACCAATTCAGGAAATATCAGACAGGAGCCACTTGTTCCAATAGCTGCCCAGAACAATTAATATCAAGGAGAGGGGGCAAAAGGCCCAGGTCCTTAGTTGCTGTGAATAGTCATGGGTCCATTGACCTGAGCTGAGATTTGTCACTTGACACAAATTGAGGATCTGGCCTGTAGTTTCTTGAATAGAGACTCTGTCATATCCTATGGCCTCTTCTTGTTGCAGACCCTTTGGAAATACCAAGACCAGTCATCCTGGTGGAGGCGTGGCTGTGCTGAAAATGACCATCTAGGAGCTGAGAACTTTCCCACCATTCTGTGCTGCCCTGAGCACGAACGATGAAGTATGGTTTTGTGGGATGGTAGTGTGAGCTGGAGAGGAAGAAAGGGAGAAGCAGCAGCCTGGATACGATGGGGAATGGGATGGTGTCTTCAGTGAGGTTACTTAACCCTTTTGTGCTTCTGGGAATTCCATAAGACCTGGGAAGTTTATGCAGGGGATTGGAGAACACAGGGTCCTCTAGAGCCTCCATTTAAAGAGTTCATGCTTTGATCATCATGCCAGGATGTGGCATTAACAGTTTCCTTTGCAACGTGTCTCCTCCTATACAGAGTGTAGCTCTTTGGTAGGAAGAAGAGCCATGTGGTTAAAGCTCTGGGCTTGGTCCTCAAGTTCTGGGCTTGGTTCCCAGCTCTGCCACAAATGTCTTGTGTAATCTCAGTCAAGTTAATTAATTTCTCTTCAGCATCTGGTATGTTGGAGCCCCTGATCTTGGCATGGGCCTCTTGATGCTACTGGGATACAACTAATAAATAATACCCACGGGGGCTCTTCAAGAGCTTCTCTCCCCCACCCCACTCTTCTCTTCTGTTTAATTTTTAGCAAGGAAAAATGCCCCCTCATGCTTTTTATACAAACAGCTGATTTAACATGCTTGGCTGTAGTGTGGTACAATGCTATTCTGATTCCGCGGAGAGACAGATTTTTTTTTTAAAAGCGGGGAGATGTTTCAGGAACAAAAACCTAATATATCACTACCAGCGTGTGCTAATATCTATCCATCTCTCTAGAGGTGTCCCTGCCAAGTTGGGGCTGCTGGGTGATGTGTAGCAGCGGGGAAGCTAACCTTGCAATATTGGCACAGCGTGGAACTGGTGCAGGGACAGAGGCAGAAGTTATTCTCCCTGCAAAAAATCTGTACCTGCTTCACAGTCGCTTTTGCAGACATGATTAACCTGACTGACTGCCCCAGATGTTATCCAGGCATGGAGTATGAGTTTGAGGAAACAAATCTTCCTCTCTCTCAGGAGAAATATGAGCTCCCTGTCCCCTGTTTTCCTTCAATGACACCCTGCAGGTAAATGATGCTTTGGAAGTGCATGTTGTAAAACATATGTCTAGGGAGGTGGAACAGATCTCCTTGGATCGCTGTCGTACTCATTAGTTAGCTGAAATCGGAAGCCCTGCTGTGCCCAGCTAAGGAACCTTCCAGTGGCTCTTCCTTCCAGCAAAGCCTCAGCGTTAAGCTCCGCGTTAGGGGAAGGCTTTGTACTGCTATAAAAGCTGAGAGCTCATCTGGCTCTTTCCCCCCACAACCGCCCTGGCAATCCCTTTGCACGATGGTGACGTCTTTCTCCTGTCAAACACGATGGTCAAACACTAGCTTTCCTCCTTCAGAGGTCTCCTTCCTTGTGAGAGAAGAGGACAAAATGGTATTTGGGTAAGCTTCACCGTAACCCCACACAGGAATTAATTACACCATAATTAGTGAGGTTAACGAAACCATCCCTATATGAATAGTTATTCAGCTCCAAAGAACTGAGGCATGCTCAAAATCTGCATTTCCCAGCAACATTAATTAGCTCCCAGAAAATTACTTTCACTCCTTCCCTGCTGCCTCTGACTCATCCTCACCATTGCCTCCCACAGGTTTATCTATTGCTCTTCCCGTACATAGAAATGAAAAAAAACCTCTGTCCCTGCCACACTGCATGAGGCATAACCTAGTTGGACAGCCAGGGTGAGGGAACAACCTACTTGTTTGAACTAGAGGGAGTGAGTTTCTTTATTATCACAACAATGCTCTTCACCTTCAGAATGTTTTACAAAACTAACTGATCTTTGACCTTCTCAGAAAGCTGCATGCAAGTACCACCAAACGGTTTCACAAACCTTCCACGGACAGGCAGTGTTTAATGGTAACCCTGTGACCTGGGCTTCCATTGTGCCTTATCCTGGTTATACTCCAAATTTAAACACTTCTGGGAAATCCATCTCCATGTCTTCCTGAGAAGCCAGGTGTGCAGGGCTGCACTTGGCTTCCCAGTTTCCCAGTCATCATATTGGTCCTTAAAGAAAGGGTCTGGATCTGTCCTGAACACTGGATTAATCTTGCTGGCTGCTAGGCGGCTTTGAGCTGGGCTGAACATAAGAATGGCCATATGGGGTCAAACCAAAGATCCATCCAGCCCAGTATCCTGTCTACCGACAGTGGTCAATGCCAGGTGCCCCAGAGTCAGTGAACCTAACAAGTAATGATCAAGTGATCTCTCTCCTGCCATCCATCACCCACCTCTGACAAACAGAGGCTAGGGACACTTGGGGCTGCAGTCGTAAATGAGTGTGGTTAGTTTCTGCTCACCTCCTGACACCAATGTGAACCCCAGCTCTGGGGGGTTTCATGCGAAGTGCAATTGCGAGGCCTATGCAAGCAAGAACCCTGGTTTCATTGCAGCAGCAGCAGTATGAGCTCGCCTCTTCACTAACCCTTTTAGTGGGGGCTTTAATGCATAATGGAGCCCACAGCAGTCAGAATAATGGCAGCTAAGTCTCGTGTCATCACTATGGTGGACAGCATGTGAATCCAGCAAATGGCTCTGAACGATTCACCCAATGTACAGTGATCCTCTTCAAAAATGATTGTCCTACAGTGAATAAACTCTGAGTATAATGAACGCTGGCTGCATGCCATACAGACCCCATCTCTGGTGGCTGGCTGCACATGTACACGCTCATGATTTCCAAACGATAGGCCTCTCCTTGTGCAGCTAAGCCACAGAGCAGTCAAAGAAACTGATTAGCAGCTGAGCAGCCCTGACATCTTCAGCCCACGAGAGGGCAATAGTGCCCTTGCACACACACCAGTTATATGGAACACATTGTCCTTCTGGGTCCCACTGTACCCAGCTGGAAGGGAACGTCTTCTCTCCGAGACATCTTCTCTGTGCAGCTACTCAACTTCTTGTTTGGTTTTTCATCTTGAAAACCGCACCAATCTATTCCAATTTAAGAGAATTTCTACTCATTTTAATCCAAAAGAACCACGAGTCTCAATTTTTGTAGCTCTTAAGAACCATGCTGGGTTTGTTTTATGTGGACTGAAAATATTTGTGGCTGTGTATTGTGCTCTGGCTGCATTCTGAAGATTTTTATGAACTATGCTGCATCACAAGGGTCTGTATAAATATCTTGCATGTCAGGGTGCTTTACTTAGTGATTTTTCACAGACTCTATCTATAGGTGGTGTAAGTATTGTACACCTGAAAGTGAATGAAAGGGAAGCTGAAAGACTTTAAATTAGCAATGTTATTCCCTTCACCTATTCCAAAAGGGATTGCTGATTCACGCTATTCTTTCCAGAGATGTGGCTTCCAATCCCAGTCCAGGTCGCAAGTCAGTATGAGTGAGCAAAGTGGTTCTATGCTGGTCCATGTTGCAAAACCACTATTCAAGCTGGCAGAATTGTCTGTCTTTAGGCAGTAGAAGCCTAGGACTAAAATTGTAGGCACCCGTCAGAGCAGCAAAGGGAACATTCAACCTATTTTGGTTCTAGCTACTCTCACTTTTATGAGTACTAACTTTATACAGTAATTATGTTTTATATATATTTATATAAGAAGATTCTAACTGCACTTTAATTACGAGAGCAACAAGCACAAAAGGCAATAACTTTTTTGATAGTGGTATTACAAGCAAACAAGTGGATTTATTGCAAGACTGTCAATATGGGTAAAGTTAAATTGCCATCCTTTTGCTTAAACAAACCCAGTAAGAAATTAAAAGTGCTGTTAATGTCACTACCCCCTCCAGAACATCCTGTCACTTCCTATTAAACGAGTGCCAGTTTCACCCAAGGACATCTTATATAGGATGAACGAAATGTAGTGGTTAGAGAAGGGAAGATGCGTGGATTCTACTTTACTATTAGCTTGTTCAGTTTTGTTGGACAAGTCTCTATGCCTCAATTCCCTAATCTGTATCAATATAGAGGTGTCAGAGATCCACTGAAAGGTACTCTACACATGGAGAGTATTGCTAAAACTAGCATTTAGCTATAATGCCTGGGAAGGAAACAGAACATGAGTTTAATTGGGTCTGGTCCTAACTAGCAAGCGATCAGAAAAACCAAGCTAATACACTAGGGGAAAAAATGTGAGTATCCTACCTTGACAATTTGACTGCTCTAGGTCTGGAAACAGCTGATGTAGAGAACCTGCATCCAAAGCTTACTCTTTGGCAACAGCCAAATATCTAACTGGGTCATTCTTTTTTAGCACTAACACGAACCTTACCTGAAGCTAAAAATAAAACTATAGAGCCAGTTTGTTATTACATTAATAACGAGGAGCTGAAGGAGAAGGAAAGGAGGTTAGCACAGCAAATGCATTTGAAATCATTTTAGGAAACACTGATTCCATAAAGCTGCATCTACAGGAGACAGCTAACACTGCCGAAGCACAGCACAGCTTCGACACCTGTCTCAAATTCATTTAGCTGAAAGTTCCTAAGAAGAAAAACTACTTGTTTCATTTGATATTTATACACAGTTGTACTGTTCTGGGCTTAAAATCTACAGCAACCAAAAGTAAATAGTGTCAAGGTATCTAAAGCTTGCAATTTGCTAGCAGAAGCTGTTTGTTCTAGTTTCCTGAATGGATCAACCAACAATGCAGCATTTACCTACAGGGGGCCAGATGCTGTCTGACTGAAGTCAAAAGAAGAATTAGAAAAGCAGTGTGTATTTTAATGGGAAATGGGTGCAGAGCTTCCAAGGCTAAAGGAAACACATTGCACAACTGTGCACTGTGGTGGAGTCAGACCAGAAGGATAAGAGAGTGCTGGAAGACAGGTATATCAGCCTCAGGATGAGCAGGTCCCTGTTCCCTGGATAGCCAA
Source organism: Dermatemys mawii (assembly GCA_007922305.1). NCBI lineage: Eukaryota > Metazoa > Chordata > Testudines > Dermatemydidae > Dermatemys > Dermatemys mawii. The sequence continues at coordinate 17,133,421 of ML677396.1, read as the reverse complement.
ACAAAGGCTACTCCAGGCTAATCAAGATACCTGACTCCAATTAGTCAGTTAAGGCTGTTAGGCTAATGGAGACAGGTGGAGCCAATCAAGGTCTCACATAGCATTGTGTTCTTGAAGCACTGCAGCAAGGTTAATTTTACAAAGGTATCTAAATCTTAATATTTCTCTTGCTCTATCTAGAAGGTCAGATTGCCCTCTAGACAGTTTGTTGTCCAGTGGCTTGCTGCTGCTGGGCAACTCCCTGTCTTGCCCCACTGCAGGGCTTTGCAGGCAGCCAGATGTGTTATAGACTTGGAGGCCTTTGCTGAGCGTAGGGAGCTCTGAGTCTGAAGAATGGAGACAGCATTATAACCGATTGCTTTTGTGAGGGTAAAAAACCAAACCCGACCAAGACACCAAGGCCTCATCCACTTTGGAAAAGTGGGACCTGGAATTGCCAGATGGTGCTGTTCCCCTGGGGAATGGCCAGTGGTGGAATGGCCATGGTGAAGCTGCAGGGACGTGAATGCATGTGTGTGCATGGGGTGGCAGGAGAGGAGGGGAGTGGGGTGGTACTGTTGCCTCCTAGGCTTTTGTTTGCTAGCACATGCCAGTGGGGTCCAGCAGGACTAGGAAAGCTCTTGTTTTCTCACTCACAACTGAATGTTGCTCTGCAGGGAAGAGCTTGTGAAACAGCTGCAGGTATGTCATGGTCATCTCCAGTGTGAAGCCAGGTCACCTTTTCATCCATCAGCCAGGGGAAGACGTTTGCAGATAGGGTGACCAGATGCCCTGATTTCATAGGGATAGTCCTGATTTTTGGGTCTTTTTCTTATATAGACTCCTATCACCCCCCACCCTATCCCCATTTTTCACATTTGCCATCTGGTCACCCTATTTGCAGAGGCGCTCACAGCGGATGGCATTCATTTCCTAATGCAGATGTACCGATAATAATCTCCCCTGCCACTATCCATGTTTCACTTACCAGGGGATACAGGCCAGGAAAGTGTTACTTGGACGTGTACAGTCTGCTTCTTAACTGTCAAGAGAACACGTTTATCCGTAATATCCAACATCTCATAACTTGAGCCGCAGTGCTGCTAATCACCATCTATGTCCAGCTGGGGTGACTGTTTTTATAGCCTAGTGTAACAACCAGCCCTTCCTGAGGGTGTTTTTTCAAAGTCAGTGAAATAGCAGGATAACCATGGTCAGCAAGACAAACGGCTCTCTGCACTCTGGGCCCCCAGTAGAGCCAGCGTGCTGTTAATCACTTTGGTTTTTAATGAAAGGCTTTCATAGACTTGTCAGAAGTTTATTGTTTTCAAAGAGAAACACTCGGCTGAAGAGTCTCTTTCTGGGTGTTGCGGCTGTAGGGACAGGGGCCCTTTACCTCGATACAGCACTGGCCAGACAGAGGCTGGCTTTTGAATGAACCCCTCCTGGATCCAGACTCCCTCTCTCTTGGGCCCCTGCAGTGTACAGAGATGAGTGTGGGGAGGGGGGTAGGAGAGTCTTGCCTCCTATGTGTGTCCTTGACCTGATTCCGCCGGCTGCTTTGGAGTTGGCTAGCATTCAGGGATGCCGCCTCCTGAATTTGGTTCAGCAGAAGATCTTTTGAGGACAGCCTCCCTTTCAGACCAAGAACTCGGCACTCAACAGAAAGGGACAGAGAAAACAAGGCCACTGTCTGGGTCACCAGCAGCCAATCAGCATGTGTGGACATAAACACGAGACACGCAAGGAAGAAGCTGAGGTGTGTTTTTTTTCACCTCTCAGATCAGTGCTGGGTGGGGATGGTTGCCTTAGTTCTTTATTGCTGGCTCTTCATTCCACCTCCTGGCTACCAGTCTCCAGAAACACATAATCTGAAACACCAGTGCAACCCAGTACAGTGCCTGGTACCGTTCCTTTGACCGCAGCCAGGATGGTTGGCAAACGAGAGAATACTTCTCAGTCACATTCTGACATTACTTCCCTGATTCCACATACAAAATACTGCAGTAGCCAAAACTCTCAGTTACGTTAGGGTTTGGGCTATTACTATTGGTGGAGCCAGTAGTGATGCCTGTAGTTGCAGTTACCTAATACCTTCCATTATCCCACACTTTTTAGTTGCCTATAATTTTGCCAAACTATAACTGCTTGGACTGTATTTTTCCAGATGAGTGGTCTGCCACAGAATGAATTTTTTTTAAACGTTTCAGAAAAAAAAACAAAAACAAGGTTTTGCCCATGTTAAAAAAATTCTTAGAGCTGTTTTGTTGAGAAGCTCTAGCTCCATGCATTGGAGCAGGGGCTTGAAATCTGGCAGTGTGGGTGGGGCATCACCCTGGTGTCAGGGATGTGCCTTTTGCCAACCCTATGAAAATCTATCCCAAGTTAGTCAAGTTAAAAGCTTTGGGGAAAAAATCTCAGGTCAGAGGTGCTCAGTAGAGCAAGATTCTGTCTGCACTGAGCATGCTCTGGCCAAGAGGCTTTTTTTCCTGCAATTGTACCTCTTGGCTACCCCCATGATGCTGAGCAGGCAATTACTGCTCTCTCCTGTGATCTTAATGGCCCTCAGCTGATTCCAAGGAGGAGAAGCCAGACTGGAATGCAGAGGGGTGAGGTGGGGCAAAGACAGCCTGGAGAGGATGGGCAGAGAGAAGCTGCAATGGGTCTGGGGGAGGGGGCTAAGACAAACTGGTGCAGGGGGGAATTGAGGAAGCACAGAGTCAGGCTGGGGAGGAAGGATGGGGTAGAGACAGGCGGCAAGGGTATGTTGGAGGAGGAAGGGCAGAAGGGGAAGACAGGGTGTTGGGGTCTAAAGAGCCAAACTCTGTTGTCGGCCCCCTTGGGGCATCAGTATGGTTCCAAGTGAGGCCTTTTGTTTTCCGAGTTTTTTTTTTAATGTGGAAAACTAAATTAAAAAGCAACAGTTGGTGAAAATAAAGGTTCCAAAGTCCCAGCACTCAAAAACTAGGAAATGTCAGAACTAATGTTACCTGTGTGACCCGAATTCAGTACCTATGCATTATGAGAGAGTCTTATGTGATCACATACTATTCTCCCCCCCTCACACCCCACAAGACCTCTGCCTCATTCAGCACACAGAATGGCTGCTGGTGCTCAGGAATGGATCCAAGTTATTTAGTGAAGGAGACTGTTGTATGGAGGACTCCTGCCTCATTGATTGATTACAGACGGTTGTGCAGTGAATAAGGCGGGGAATTCTTGCAAGAGGAAGGTGGTCCAGCTGCTTAGGCAGTAGGAGAACTGAATTCTATTCCCCCCTCAGCCACAAACTTCCTGTGTGATGTTGGGCAAGGCATTAAAACCAAAACTTTTATCAGGTGGCCACTGCTTGTGTTTCTCCTTTTCGGAGACTCACTTTTGGGGTGCGTGGGATCAGATTTGCAGAAGTACTGAGCAGTCACAGCTGCAAGTGATGTGACTGGGAGCTGTGCTTTGAACAGATGGAGTGCAAAGCACTCTGAAAAATCAGGCCCCAGATGTCTCAAATTGGGCACCAAAATTAGTGGTGACTTCTGACAGGTTTGGCCTGCTTCACTCCATGCCTCGTTTGTAAAATCCGGATAATACCACATCCCTGGCTCCCAGAGCGGGAGTGACAATAAGTTCATTTATGTGGGTGAGGAAAAAGGAAAGAAGGGTGAGTGACGGGGACAGGGCAGGGAAGAGAGAGTAGAAGGAGAGGTGTGGAGTTCAGCTGGACAGTCGGGGGTGGGTTTGTGTGTGAGGGGGGAGGGGTCTGGAGCAAATCGCACAGGACGGAGGAAGACACACAACATTTTTACTGGAGTGTCCAAAGATCCCAACTTTGGCTGCTTCTGTTCCCACCAGCTTGGAGCCATTTAATTCCAAATCCGATTTTGCTCTTCTCATTGTAGATATGGGATAGTCTGTCTACCGCTGTGCTGCGCTGTCTTATGGGTTTCCAGGTTTTTTATGCCCTGTTGGTTTGCCTGGACCTAGACCATGTCCTTTCCCTCTGTGTATTTGCGAAAATGCTTTTGAGCTTTACAAAAAACTCAGGTCTTTGTGAGTCGCGACCAAGTATTAATGACTTAATTAATTAATTACTACCCCCAAGCTGAGGAGGCAAAATGTAACGGTGAGGCTTTTCTTAAACGCCATCTTTCAAGGCGTGAAGGAGCAGATTTTGAGATTTTTTTTTCTGATGGAAAAGAGACGCCCTGATGTGGAAATGGCAACAAATTGAAAGAAGGAGGCTCAGCATGGAGTGGATAAAGTAAATATGACAAGTGACCTGTTTTATTAATGAGATGCCTATTGTTCAGAAACAAGATGCTGTACCGTCATTGCGGTTTCAAAGAGCTTTTACAATGATGTAGCTGAATGCATCCAATGTTATGCCTCAGCTTGGACAGTTTCTGTAAAGACTTTGTACTGTGCTTCCAGCACGTGCATTTTGCCTGCTCTTTTCTGAGTTTCCTAATTTTAATGAAATGACTTTGAGAGTCGTACTTGGACTCTATAGGTATAGGAATCATTAGGGCCAGAGTTGAAATACATCTAGAAGCCCAGAGGACCTTAAATTATTTAAACAGGGTAATGATAATAATGTGCACGTACAATCGTACTTTCATCTTGGGCTTTCAGAGTGCTTTACAAACACTAATTAAGCCTACTGACCTGTGAAGTAGGCAAATATTGTAATGTGTAGTACGAAGATGAAGTGCTTTCTAGTCCATTAGTAATTTAGGAGGGTGTTAAACACATCTTCTAGGGATAAACATTTTTAAATTGGCAGGCCCAAATAACTGGCATCTAAGAGTTCTGAAAGAATTGGCTCAGAAGCTCTCTAGTCCACTGATGTTAATTTTGAACAAGTCTTGGAATAGCAGGAAAATTCCAGAAGACTGGAAGAGCTCAACCTGGGCTCCCAATGTGATGCTTGGACATCTAATAGGGTGGCAAGCCAGAAAGATCAGGACAGAGGGGGTGGTGGTGGTGTGATAATAGGCATCTATATAAAAAAAAGCCCCAAATAGTGGGACTGTCCCTATAAAATCAGGACATCTGGTTACTCCTCCCTTTAGATGTTAGGGTAGTCAGAAGGAGCTGGAGATTTTACTTCGGTGTACAACATTGGTGAGATTGATATTGGAATATGGTGTCCAGTGCTGTGTCCACACTTCAAAAAGGATGTTAAAAATTAAGGGGGGCAGAAAAGAGGCACAGAAATGATTCAGGGTCTGGAGAAAATGCCATGGAGTGAGAGATTAAAGAGCTCAATCAGTTTATCAAAAAGAAGATGGAGAAGTGACTTGATGTCAGTGTATAAATACCTTCATAGGGAGAAAATATCACATCTTAAAGAATTCTTTAACTGAGTGGAGAAAGGCATGGTAAGGACCAATGACTGGGATCTGGAGCCAGACAAAGTCAAATTAGAAACGAGGCACGAACCGTAAGAGTAATTAACCACTGGAACAGCTACCAAATGAATTGATGGGTTCCCTACCCCTTGATGTCTTGAATTTAAGTTTGGATACCTTTCGTGTTAGCCAAACATAAGTCATTTAATGGCCTGTGGTATACAAGAAGTCAGACAAGGTGATATGAATGACCCTTCTAATCTTAATTCATAGATTCATAAAGTTCATTTCCATTTGGCATAGAGGTAAACCGAGGCACAGAGAGTGCCCAAAATTGCTCAGTGGTAAAGCTGAGACGGGAACCCAGAAGTCCTGATTTCTAGCCCCTTTCCCAAATAATCAGACTTTCCAACTAAATGAAGCCCCAAATGATTGATTTCAGTCTATTAATTTTATTTTAAACAAAAATTAAACTTGCATATGAACAACTACAGACATAACAAGTAACCATAGGACTATTAACTGAGGAGACAATGGTAATTGTCTCCTCACAATTAAACAGAAGTCAGGATATAAATATTTACCAGTAAATCAGTCCTCTGCATTCTTTGGAAGTGCAGTATCATGGAATCACTCAAGAATGTACGGTGCGGTTTTCAGTTACTGTCAATTTTAGAGCTATTCTGTCTGTTAATTACCATAACAAGACCATGTGATTTTAAAAGAGCCAGAATTTGTTTGGAAAAGTTTTGACAGTGGAGAAACAAACTGATTCTAGTGGTCTGGGGATGGGTAGGAAGAATATCAAGCAAACCACAAGGTATGTCTGAGCAAGAAAGAGGCCAAATGGTCCAAAGGAGGAGTGGGTAGATGGGAAGCTCTTACATGAAGTCCCGTGGCTCTCATTGTAAAGCAAATGGCTTCTCCTGTAGAGATTTGATTCCTGGAGTAAATTGATTAGCTAGCTGAGTTACTGTCCCTTAGCAGGCTTCTTCAAAGGCTAGGGACTGGTTCTGGGAAGTGCCCTGGCTTTTAATTTTCAGAATCATAGTCAAGTATGGTTATGGGCAAGACCTGCCATGGGCAGGAGACTGACTTGCATACCCCATGTTTGGTATTAGGGGCATGGCCTTCTGGCAAGTGGACTTTGTGGGCTAGTTCTGCCCTTTTGATGATGTGCACATGTGGCTCCTGTTGACTTTGGCCCCAGCACCGCTACAGACTCTGAACAAGTGGCCCTGGCATCTGTATGGAGCCCCACTGAAGTCGGTGAGTTTGGGTGCAGGGATCAGCCCAGGCAGAGCAGCTTGCAGGACCAGGGCTGTCACTTTTAATATTTACTGTGCATAGTGCTTACAGAATGAATGAAAAGGGAGGTGAATGTCCAGAGCAGTTAAGAATCCTCTTCCTTAGGTGCTTGGTTGGTGCATCTTGCCAGCATGCTCAGGATCACACAGATTGCCAGCTTTGGAGTTGGGAAGGAATTTTCCTCCAGGTCAGATTGGCAGGGAGTGGGTTTTTTTCGCCTTCTGTGCAGCATGGGGCATGGATCATCTGCTGGCCTCATCTGGGCATATGTCACTTAATCGGTTCTCTGCCCCTGCAGTGGCCTCAGGCATTGGTGCTCCTCAGTGTCTCCTGGTCTCTGCCTGGGCAGTTTGGTCTCCTAAGGACTGAACTTCTTTGGACTAACTCGAGTTATTTGGCCCAGGATAGGGTATCTGGGTGGTGGTGTAGGCCTGTGTTAAACAGACTAGATGATCTGGTGTTCCTCTGGCTTTAAATTCAATGAAACCTAAGTGCCCAATCCTGAAAATACTTCATTAGGGGATTGATCACAGCAGTAAACATTGCTTCAGTTAACGAGTGTTTGTAGGCTCAAGGCCTAATTTCAGTGGAATGTCACAAGGAGGCCAATGTAACCATTTGAGAACAGAATTTGACCCTGTTCTTCCTGCCTTTAACGAAAGTATCTATTTACTGTATACATGGGAGTTTCGTCCCTACTGTATGTCACTTGTTTCCTTCCAAAATAGGATACTGACAATCTGAACTTCACCTACTTTTTGGCAAAGCTTCCAAAGCTCCATTAAAATGCACAAAGTGATTGACTGCTTCTAATTTAACATAATTGTTTGTCCTACCAGCTGAAATTAATCATGCATATTGCCATTAACATGTTAATATGAAATCAAGACACAATCCTCTATAGATGGTTCCAAATATTATAATTTAAAATAATAATAATTTCCATGACAAGGAGACTTTCCTTTCTAGGTTGCATATTTTTGCAGAGTCCACTCTCTGAAATGACCGTTTTCTGTTGTCTGCTTGGTAAATGGGTTTAGTTTGTTACGTTGGTCGTGCCCCAAGGTGCCAGTCAGGAGCAGAGCCCATTACCCTGTACAAAGTCTTGCAGAGAAATCTGAGAGCCCTACAAGCCCCGACACCTTAATCCTGGACCAGAGAACCCCCGCTCTAATCCTTAGCCTGGCCAGCCCTGCTGACCCTGACCCTACCCCTGGCCCAGGGAGCCGTATGGCGTCCATCCTTACCCTGCACCAGAGAGGGTTCTCTGCCCTGATCCCAACCTTGTCCCCTGGGATGTGTCCTCTCTTTTCATGGTGGTGTCATTATCTCCTTTCCTGTGGGATTTTGTCATTCATCTTTCCTTGGCTTGTTTGGGGCGGTGGATTTGGATTGCTCAGCTGAGTCCCCTGGAAAGTTTATTTACAGGAATAATTCAGTCCTCCAGTCCCTGGGGTGTGTCGTCTCTCCCTCTAATACCGGCCTGACTGGGCAAGTCGCAGCTTCCCTTCCCATTGGTATGGAACAGGCAGTCTCCACCCATTGTTACTCTATATCTGTGTACGCGCACACTAACCATCTCCCTGTTGGGGAGCCCCCCCTTTCTCCCATGTTCTGACTCTGAACCCCTGCAGCTGGCATGGCAGAGCTGCTTGGGGCAGGTGGGGAGAAATAGGTAGTATCAGGATTCACTGGGAAGGGGCCAGTTGGATGTGATGGGATGAAGGGAGCCGAGGCTTCTCTGAAGCAGCCTTCACAAAATGCTGGGCTCATGCTTCAAAATGGGGAGCCAGGATTTTGGATGGGTTTTGGTTTGGGACCTTTTCACAAGAATGTTCCCTCCCTGGATCTCTTTGGCTGGGGAAGGAACGGCCTGAGGTGCATTTCCACACCAAAGACGCTTGACTCCTTCACTGCACTGATGGAAATAACACCGTTCCTGGACTGGAGCCATGCCCGCTAGCGTCCCGATCGTGCAGAGATGGTGACCGTTTTCATAACACTTTAAATACCACCCTCACCCACCGCCTCCCTTCCTCAAACCGCACTGTGAACCAGGCTGAATCTATCCCCACTCCTCCAATTGCACTGCAGAAATGCACTGCTCTCCGCACAGGCTGGGCTGTATGCAACGGCACTGTCACTCTTTACAGAGCCTGGTGCATGGGCCAGTGAGCTCTTGGATGCTTGCTGGGTCTGATGCCTGAGTGACAGTCCTGGTCACAGGTAAAGGGCACACCCACACATTAACAATACTCTGCTACTTGGATTCAGAGCATTCTAATGTGCAGTGATGCACAACAATCCTATTAGCTCTTCCCCTTGTGTAATCATCTTGTCTAGGTTAGTGGGTGATTTCCCTTTGGATTCCTAACTAAATTGTGTCTTTTGAGGTCTGGGTGGCAGCCAATTCTTACTGCAAGGTTAAAGATGTTAATGGAATGGGTTGTGCCTAGCAACAGTGCATGCTGAAAGCTGGGAACATGATGGAGTCCAGGTGGGACCTCACAATATGAAACAAGATGATGCCAGGGAATGAAAAGCAGGAAGAGGTTTGCTCTTTGACTGCAGAACAGCACAGTCTACTCTGCTGGAGCATCTTTCCCACAAGCCCTAATGCACCTTACAGCCTTAAAGAATAGCAGAGGGGGAGGGAACACCCAGATGACACCAGAGATTCTGAGACTGAGGGAGAATAATGCTTCACTTTTTTTATAGTGCTTCTTGTCCATACATCTCAAAACACGTTATCAGGGAGGTCAGCATCATTATGCCCCTTTTACAGATGGGGAAACTGAGGCTCAGAGCAGGGAAATAACTTGTCCAGGATGTCTGAGGAACCCGGTGGCAGAACTGGGAACAGAACCCAGGTCTCCTCAGCCTGTGTCCTGTGCACTGGACCATGACGACTGTGTAACATGGGATTTTTTGCAGTCTAAAATGACCATGGGGATAGTTCATAGCAGGGAGAACCAGACCACACCACCTGGTCGTTCAGTCTGTCTTCAGCAGCACAAGCCTCTAACCTCCTACACAAATGGCTGGATCCAACTCCCACTGAAGTCAGTGGGAGCCTTTCCATTGACCTCAACAGGCATTTGATCAGGTTCTAAATGCTTTACTTAAACTATATCTAAAGCCAGTTAGAGCTTCTGGCTCTGGGATCTGTGGAAGGTTTCTCTATAGTACCTAAGCAACCTGCCATGGGAGATCACCCACTGTGTAACTGACCTGATGACTTGAGGTTCAACATTTGAGTGCAGGAGTTTTCTGGTTTTTTTTCTTGTTTTTCCCCCCCTAGTTTCCAGCCGTCAGTTCTTGTTCACCTACCCACCCCCATTGTAGCCATTTTAAATAATTCCACCTCCTCTTCTGTGTTATCACCTTGCATGTTAATAAGCCTTTACGTTACCCACCTCCTCTCCTTACAGATCAGCGCATTAACGGTTGGCTCGTGATAAGGTGAGGCAATTGGTGAATGAAGAATAGTGTCGCTATTAGCAAAGCACTGGGAAAGACGTATAAAACCATGATGGGCAGGAAGTGTCCCATGGCTGGCCTGGCCACAGAGCATTAATCACTTCTCTCTCTCTCAATTATTCCTAGAGTCAGAGAGCCCATACAGAGGGGAAGGAGGAAGAAGAGAAGTTGTGATGCCTTCTCCTTTCTGGCCCAAATTAGAGACAGACAATGTACAATCCCAGCAAGATGCATAAACCCCAGAGCATTTGCGTGGTGTTTTCCCCTGGAGCCAGTGGCTGGTGCATGTTGGGAATATGGGACAGCTCAGGAACGAGGATGATGACGTGTCATTCTTGATGGGAAGCTGCTGCTCTGAAGCTGGACAAGATGGCCATGAGTGCATGGTCCCAGACTACCCTCCTGAAGGCAACACAGGTAGGTTGAGCACGTTGCTGTTGCTTCCCAGACATTCAGTTCCAAGATCATTAGTTGGATGTCTCCTGAAGCCAGATATCTTTGGTACTTGGCAAAACTCTGAAAGCAATGACAGGCCCTACATGCTTTGGGATTATCCTGCGGCAATGTCCCAAGGTGAAGGTTGCAGGAAAATCCCCTAGTGCAATTGGTCGCAATGCTTTAGCGAGCAGTCCATTGGCTGAAATGGTAGAGGCATGGTTTGCAGGGCATCTTGGAGCAAGTTCAAGACCCACAACTCTTGAACTTGCTCCCTCCTGGCCTGATAGTCTGGACAAAGCATGCTCGGAGGCCTAATTCTGTCTCAGTCTTTTTCTCTTTGGGTGTAACTGTACTGGGAAGCAGGGAGGGGTGGGGTGGGGGCTGTTATTTAAGCGGCTTTGGTAGTTTAGTGGTTGTCAAGCCATTCTAACATGGTGTGGGTATTTTTCTTTATTATAAATAAGCTGTGGGTTGGAATGGACATTGCTCATCCTCTCATTGTCCACCCAACGATCTCACAGTGCCTTACAGCTGTGAACACACCCATGCTCCTGGGAGAGTAAGTGAAGTAGCTTTAGCCCCTTTCTTACAGGTTGGGAAATTGGCATAGGGAGGTGAAGGGACTTGTTTGTGCTTGACACAGTAATAGAACTTGGCCATCCTTTTTCCCTGTCCCCTGCTCTGACCACTAGACAACATCACCCTCCTTTTAGTGCTGCATCTGAAATGGTCTTTCTCAGCTACAGTTCTGTTTGTCTACTGTCTCTTACCTCTTCAAATGCCTGGACACCCTCTCCCTTCTCTGACTGCTTCTCTCTCTCCCTCCCCTGGCTTTGTGACTCCTGCCCCTTGACAGCAATGAGTCCCTGCAGCCATCTTCCTCCGTGCAGTGCCACGTTATTCCCTGTCATCTCCACGTATCAGTCCAGACAGCTCCCTGCGCTTCACTCTGACACACTGCAAACAAGCACTGGAGCAAGTGCCTTTGGCGGCTGACAGCATTGGGAAGGTTCTTTCGCCCGCAGCTACTCAGGTCCAGTGGTGAGACTTTCCATGCCTTCAGCTAAGGGATGAGTCTCAGCCTGGAGGCTCTTAGGGGCAAGGACCCTCTTGCTGATTTGTGTTTGTACTTTGCCTAGCACCGGAGGGCTCTTATCTGTGATTGGAGTCCTTAGATGCTACCTTCATACAAATAACATTTGCCCCACTGCAGCATCTTACCATAGTAGGATCCCTTTCCACAAGGGCTTAGAATCTGAGTGCTATTACCATGTAACCGGCTGCAATTCCTGTGCTCATATCTATGGTCGTCACCCTGTTGGAACAACTGCTGCCGTCTACTGCACCCATACAACGCCACTGGCTGCAGCTACCCGTTGATTTCCGTCGGGTCTCACAGACAGAATGGGGACAGGATTTGGCTGACTAATCTAAGCCAACTAGACTGAGTAACTTCTCAAAGGTGGCTTTGCTCATTGAGTGTCAACATGTCAGACTGGGCATCGCAGCAATGTTCTTGTTCGTCCAAACTTTGACTGGAGGGAAGGTGCCCTTACACGAGCCTTTAACCCTTTCCTGTTCGAAAGTAGCTTCATTTCCAGGGTTTCTTTTTCGTGTGTTCACACAAAGCACATCATTGGAAAAGGAATCCCCTGTCTACATCCCGCAGCAAGGCCGAGACACTCTGCAGGAGTCTAGCAGCTGGGTTTTTGGGGAGTGGGGTGGGAAACGGGGGCAGAGTGTTAACCAGAATGCTAGACTGGGCTCTAAATAAAAACATCCCTTTCTCAGGACAGTGTGGAGTGGCATGGAGACCCCATTACACCAGCCCCTTCAGCTCTGCTGGCTGTAATTCAGTGGATGATCTTGCATAGCTCCCCAGGGAGAACCATAAGCAGGCCCAGTGACAGGTCCACACTCTCCAGAAAGGAGGGGAAAATGGAGCTGATTTCTGCAGTTCTCTTCCTTCCCTGTTCCCTCAGCAACCTCCACCCCAGAGGCAGAGGCCAGGGCTACAACAGGCCACTCTCCACCCCCACAGAGAAGGCAGCAAATAAAACCCACCGTGGTTGGGGGGACGATTTATCAGAAACCTCTGTTCACATATTAAAAAGAGTCTGTCTTGAGCTGGGAAAGGCCTCTGCCCTTTGCCTGGCAGAGATGGCAAAGGGATGCTGGCTTTGTTGCCTATGCGATTCTCCCAGAGGCCCGCAGATGGCGCCATCGTGCAGGAGAGAAATGCATCTGAAAAAGCTGTGAAAGCAGGAGGGGAGAAAAATTTTATTAAAAAAACACAGTCAAATATTTCAGGGAAAAAGGAGCAAACTGGTCTCTCCCGCCTCCTTTCCTGCTTCGTCTGGTGAGAGCAGCTGCTTGAAATGGACTTTCTCTCCTTGCCGAGCCTGCAGCTCTCCCAGAGACCCCAGGGGAAAAAGGAGACACGCTTGGGAGTGAAGATTCGGCTCATCTATTGCATTTAAGGCAGTGAAATCAGCCTGATTCCTGGGGTGTTGTTTCGTTCATTTTTTTGTTTAAATGAGGCTCAACTTTATGCTTCTTGTAGCTTGGCGAGGAGACACCCAGGACGGGAAGACACCGGGACTGTAAGAGCTGCAGCCCCGGGCACTGCCTGCACCATGAAATCTACCAGGCAAGGGGGTAAGGGGTGTGAGTGACCAGTGGCAATGGCTCGCCGGCAGCCGGACTCTCCTTGTGAACAGTAGCCCTGGGCAGCCTCCAGCCACACAGCACGCCCATGCTTGGCTCCACGGCGCCTGGCCGGGCACCCTCGCCACTCTGCAGATGCCTTTCTCGGGAGAAGAGAGGAGCCTTCAGGGGGTCTACAAGTCGACGGCTCAGCAGCAGGATGGGCGAGCTCTGGCAGCCGGGGGGGTGCCGGTGTGCGCCGAGTGCTACACTAACCAGACCTTCGTCTTCGATGATGGCAGCTCCCACAGGTAGCCTCTCTAATGCATCCTGCACCTAGGCAGGGGGTCAGACTAGATGTCCCTCGCGGTCCCTTCTAACCCTATGGGTCTATGCGCCACTCCCCTCCCACCCCATTTCCCTTCCACTTTGGACACTAGGGAGATGGGTGAGCAGTGAACCTGGGAAGCCACATCAGAGAGACCCTGCAAGTCCTAGAGCCGTGCCTGGGTCTCAAGCTCAACCTCTTTGACACCAGGGACCGGCTTGCTGCCTTTCTAAACTGTGGCAGGGAGCTCTGAGGGTCCGGTGGAGAAACACTGCCCCAAACTCTCCAGCAGCACAGGTGACCTCCTTGAAGTGAACCTCTCTTCTTCATAGGGAGGGCTGCAAGCCCCGGCTGGGAGTGTATTTAATTTATTTGGTTTGTTATCTTTTAATTTGAGTGTTTGCTGAGCCAGACTCCTATGGCTTGCAAGAGGCAGAAAAACGACCTCCCCACCCTCCCCCTAACTATAAGCACTTTATCTGCAACAACCTGCCCTGAGACATGCATGTCCTGAGGGACACACAGGACGCACTTAGGGTTGCAGTGCAGGGGATCTCTAACTGCCTCTTGGTTCCTAACCATTGCCCTGGGCTGCACAAGTTGCCTCAATTGTAGAAAATGCCCCCCATCCATTTCCGCCTTTCAGCCTTTAGTACTAATGTTGTGGAGACATTGGTTCCAGCCCCGTAGCCAAGGCTGAGTTGTTTTCTCTTTAAAGCAGAGATTTGCAGTCTTACATTTTTTTATTACACATAGGAATATTTTTGACTATACAAACAGCTGCCATGTTCCACAGCTGAGGAGGCTGCATTTCACTGGCTGGAGAAGTGATCCCTCCTACAGAACAGTCAGGAAAGCATTTCAGGGTGAGAGGAGCTAGAGGAATGGAAAGTTGCTGTATGCTGTGGGCAGTCATGTACTTAGCACTAAGAATCAGGGTGAAAGACTGAGACATCATGCTTATTTTGTTCTCTGAGCCTTAGACTTGCATCTGGGGAGGATTAATAGTTGGGATTTGTATTCCGGTAGCACTTAGAATGGACCGAGCACTGTCCACGCACATGAAAACAAAAGCTTGAATTCAAGGGAGTTTAGATGTAATGTACCAAATCCTGCCCTCCATTGTGCCTGTGAAATCCTATTGAAATCAGTGGGTAAATTGAGCCAGAGGCATTGTATGGGTTAAACTGAGGGCAGGATTGTTCCAGCGGTATGAAGAACACGAGTGATCTCGGTATAGGAATTGCATCTGGTTACATGGAAATATCACCCAGATTCTAAATCCTTGTGAAAAAGGACCCTAGTAGCTGTAGATGCGGTGGGACAAATATTTGCATGAGGGTAGCGCCTAAGGGCTCCAATCACAGATCAGCTGTAGGTGCAGGTGGGACAAATTCTATCCTTCATCCCCACTGTGTAACCTTCTTGCCTGCAGTTACACCTCTGACCTCCAGGGGGTCGTGCAGGTGTAAGGGAGGGCAGAATCAGCTCCTTGGCTTTTGTTGGCTGAGAGCAGAATGAGGACATTTTTTGCCTGTGAATTTGATTTTAAATAAAAAGAGGGGGAAGGAGGGGTCTGGAATGCTCTGTAACAAACAAATTGCAGACTGTTTCTGTACACTCCCATTTAGGGATAGGGAGTTATTTTAAAGGCCAGAGCAGAGCTCACTGCAGTTAGTGAGGGGATGATATATACCTTGACTTTTTAAAACCCAGGGGTTTGAACCATCCTGCTAATGCTAGTAGCCAATTTGCATAATGCAGGGTATGAAGAATTCTCAGCTCTTTCCCATAAAACTCAGTGTGATTTATTCTACTGGGGACTCTTAGCTTAGATTATAAGAATCTGCACTCCTCTAGTTCAGTGCTCAGACAAACTATTCTGGCCGACTTACGTACGGATGAAGTGGGAAAGAGTCTCTAGGGATCCTTCATATTAATTCTGTCCTTGGAGTCATTATGGAGAAAGTTGTTATCACTGTGTGTCACAGTCAATATTGAATGGTGAATTAAAAGCTTTGGTCTGTTTTGTGGGCGAATGGCCTGCGGTACTTTATTTAAAAGTGCTGTTTGAGCTAAATATATGAGGAACACAGAACATCCCCAAAAGCCAAAGTAACTTTCTTTTCGGGGGCATCCCCACAATTTAAGAGAACAGAAGCTGTTAAAATCCACGGGGGTGAGGGGAGAATGCAGCCTTTTTGCCAATGAGTTCCTGTGCCAGGTTTTTAGTTTGGAACAATTTTTATGCCAAGGTATAAGTTGTTGTAACACAGAGGGGCTGTGATGTAAATGTTGAAAATCACTCAACTGTTAAGCCGTTAGAGGAGGCTACTGTGGTGTGTGCAGTAGTAAATATGTTCACTGGAACGGAAGCTTGTTGATGCATTCTACCTTTTCCTGGTAGATCCATTCTGATAACATAGATACAAATATTTACTGACATTGCTATTCAAATTGCCTTATACTCATCAGATGACAGGTTAATTAGATGCATTAAACTTGCATATAAATTCATTCTAATTGGATGATGAAGTCTGCATGTGCCTCTTGGTTTACCATTAGTGAGGATAGATTTCTTCATATCCACAAGTGCGCATAACAAGTCAGGGAGATTTTCTTTCACTCCTAAAAGGTTAAATGGGGGAAGAAGAAAAAGAATGAAATAAGAAGTCGTTAATTTTCAAACCACCACAACTGAGCGAGTAATTCGTAAATGGGCCTGAACACTGGATCACGTGGACGACTGACTAATTCTCTCTCCCCATTTTTTTCTCCCACATGACAGCCAAGGTAATATCTGATGAGGGCAGGATACCCATCATGTATTAGAAAAGGAGAAATACTTCCCCTCCTCCTTCTCCCCATCGTGTCTCTCGGCAAATCCATGGTAGCTCGTTTCATCTTGCAGCTTCATAATTTAAAATGTTAACAAACCCAGTAAAATGTGTGGGTTTTTTTCATTCTCTGGAAGGAAAAAAGTCTTTCTCTGCTTTTAACCCTTTGAAGGCCCTGTTCAATTGGTTAACTCTTTTGTTAGTGGGTCTCATTTTTCCATGCAGCTCTCTGACCTGTCAGGGTCGCTGCACTGGCCATGTTGCCGTTAGCAAAAACAGATTCCTAAATTTGCGACCGGGTTCTGTGTTTGCAGTACAGACCGTGATGGAATATTAGAGGGGTGTGTGAGTGAGAGAGATTGGGGGGCCCCTTTAGAGGCTGCAATTTATGGAAGACATAAACCCTAACATTACTTGCTACTGCTAAGACTTGTACTTCAAGAGAGAGAATCATTTGCTGCTGTTTGTATTGCAATAGCATGTAAGAATGGCCATATTGGGCCAGACAAATGGTCCGTCTGGCCCAGTATCCTTGTCTTCCAATAGTGGTCAGTGTCAAATACTTCAGGGGGAATGGTGAGAACAGGGCAATTTGAATGATACATCCCTTGTCATCCAGTCCCATCTTCTGGAAGTCAGAGGTTTAGGGACATCTAGACTCTAGAACATGGGCCTGCATCCCTAAGCACCCTAACTGCTCCCCCAGGACCTCACCCCAACCCAGTAGCCACTAATAGCCACTGATTTGATCTATCCTCCATGAACTTATCTAATTTTTTTAACCCAGTTATACTTTTGGCCTTCACAACATCCCCTGGCAATGAGTTCCACAGGTTGACTGTGTGTTGTGTGAAGAAGTATTTCCTTATGTTTGTTTTAAGTGTGCTGCCTAAAAATTTCATTGAGAGATCCCTGGTTCTTGTGTTATGGGAACAGGTAAATAACACTTTCTTATTCACTTTCTCTACCCTATTCATGATTTTATAGACCTCTATCATATCCCCCCTTAGTTGTCTCCTTTCTAAACTGAACAGTCCCAGTTTTTAAATCTCTACTAATATGGAAACTGTTCTGTACACCTAATTATTTTTGTTGCCCTTCTCTGTTCCTTTTCCAATTTTCATGTATCTTTTGAGATGAAGTGATCAGAAGTCCATGCAGTATTCAAGGTGTGGGTGTACCAAAGATTTATACAGTGTCATTATGATATCTTCTGATCTATCCCTTTCCTAATGGTTTCTAAGATTCTGTTCGCTTTTTTGACTGCCACTGTACATTGAGCAGATGTTTTCAGAGCACTATCCACAATGAATCCAAGATATTTCTTGACTATTAACAGGTAATGTAGAACCCATCATTTTGTATGTATATTTGGGACGATGTTTTGCACTTATCAGTGTTGAATTCCATCTGGCATTTTGTTGTCCAGTCACTCAGTTCTGCGAGATCCCTTTCCACAGTTCGGACTTAGCTATCTTGAGTAATTTAGTATCAGCTGCAAACTTTGCCACCTCGCTGTTTATCCTCCTTTGCAGATCATTTATGACTATGTTGAACAGCTCAGGTTCCAGTACAGATCCTTGGGAGATCCTGCTATTTACCACTTTCCACTGTGAAAATGAACCATTTATTTCTACCCTTTGTTTCCTATCTTTTAACTAGTTACTGATCCATGAGAGGACCTTCCCTCTTGTCTCATGATGGCTTTCTCTGCTTAAAAGCCTTTAATATGGGACCATGTCAAAGGGTTTCTGAAATTCAAAGAGAAGTATATCTACTACATCACCCTTGTTTGCAGGCTTGTGAGGCATGATTTCCCTTTCCAAAAGCCATGTTGACTCTTCCCCAACATATTGTGATAATGGATGTGTGTGATAACACTGTTCTTTCCTGGAGTTCCACCAATTTGCCTGCTACTAAAGTTATGGCCTGCAGTTGCCAGGGTTGCTCTGGAGCCCCCCCCTCCCTTTTTTTTTTTTAAATAGGCATTATATTCACTATCCTCCAGTCACCTGGTACAGAGGCTGATTTAAATAGGTTACACAGCACAGTTAATATTTCTGCAATTTCACATTTGAGTTCTTTCAGAATTTGTGAGTGAATACCATCTGGTCCTCGTGACTTATTACTATTTAATTTATCCATTTGTTCCAAAACCTCCCCTACTGACACCTCAGTCAGGGACAGTTCCTGAGATCTATCATCTAAAAAGAATGGCTGAAGTGTGAGAATGTCCCTCTGTTAGGATTGCCTCCCCACTCTGAACTCTAGGGTACAGATGTGGGGACCCGCATGAAAAAAGAAATAACCCCCACAAGCTTATTTTACCAGCTTGGGTTAAAATGTTTTTCCCCAGAACACAAATTTTTTTGTATTTGGACCTGGTACGCTGCCACCACCAAACTAGGTTTAGGGTAGTTTGGGACCCTTCTTTCTCTTTCCACTAACCCCCCAAACTTCTTCCTTCCCTGGGAAGCTTGAGAGAAAAAAAAAACCAAACCTTGCCTGATTCTGCGAGACGGGCCCGATCCAAAACCAGGATCTTACACAATGAAAAACAAGCAGTCAGCTTCTTAAAAGAAAGATTTTAATAAAAGAAAGGAATAAATCCCTTATAACCATTAATAGAACAGCATCTACCATAATCAGCAAAAGGAGTCAGAAACCAAACCTCTCCCCCGAGGCAACTTTCTCCCACTGTTGATATCTCTGCTGAAGCTTACAATATTAAGAAGCACCCAGCCAACACTTACCACGGAGAACTCTTCAAGTGATAAAGAGAAGGTAAACTTACTGACTACAATACTTAATAGAATCTTATAGTTACAGTGAAAGACATAGCTGTGTTCCCCCCATAGCCGAGGTGAACAGAGAGAGACCCAGAGAGAAACTGAAACTTAAAATCCTTTGTCTTTTGAGGAATTTCTCATTGGTCAGTTGTCCACCTCTCAGGTTACCTTTAGCTTAACCCCTTACAGGTAGACACTAATTTTAGGCTACTTTACACTTATGACACCCTCACATCCCCGGCAGTGAAAAGAGATGCAAAGAATTCATCTAGCTTCTCCACAATGGCCTTGTCTTCCTTGAGTGTCCTTTTAGCACCTCTGTCATCCAGCGGCCTCACTGACTGTTTGGCAGGCTTCCTGCTTCTGATGGACTTGCAAAAAGTATGTGCATTTTTTTTTGGCCTTTAGATAGTTGCTCTTTACATTTCTTTTTGGCCTGCCTCATTATACTTCTACTTAACTTGCCAGAGTGTATGTTCCTTTCTATTTTCCTCACCAGGATTTAATTTCCAATTTCTAAAGGATGCCTTTTGGCCTGTAACTGCCTCTTTTGCTCCACTTTTAGCTATCGTGGCGTGGTTTTTTGGTTTTGAGTCCTCTAGGTTTTTTTCCTATTTGGGGTATATCTTTAGTTTGAGCCTCCGTTATGGTGTTTTTAAATAGTTTCCATGCAGGAGCTCCTGTCACGGGCAAGGGCCACCTGCTGCTAGGCACTGCACAAAAACAGAACTAAAAGCCGGTCCTGCCTCAAAAAGCTTACTTTGCATTCTTTTATTTTAGGAGCAAAGGGCCTTTGGTTTCTTTTCCCTGCCTCATGCTGTGGTGTATTTGTCTGCCATGGTTGCTGTAGATTCGTTACCACTTGTGTGTGCAGGGGACTGAAAGACAGAAGATGTTTTAGGAGCAGAGGGCAGCCTTCTGGCCTAGTGTGCCTGTCCTCCCCTTCCTGAGTTTTAGATTTCTCTTAAATTCCCCAGCATAAATGCTCCTGGGTGTTTGTGTACAGAGATCAAACACTGGCAGGGTGCCTCTCTCCCCCCAACCCCAGCCCTCTTGTTTTTGGAACAGCAAGGAAATGATCCTTTGCACACCTCATGGTCTATAAATCATGGTCTCCTTTATTTACATGGCAGAGTTAGACCAGGAATGCTTTGTCTCCTTGAGCCTTTATCTAAACCATGTAACCCGGTGTCAACACACTCCTGTCGAAATGGACTTTGGCTCTGCCATCCCCATTGAGGTCAACAGCAGGCACCTGCCCAATTTCTTCCCCACTGACTTGAAATGTAGGGGGAAAACGGTCATTCTTCTCTGTCACAATGTCTGGCTCAAGTGGTATCCTGCATGCTGCTCTGTGTGCCTGTGGGTTTTTACCATTTTTTGCGTTCCTCTTTGTGCAACAGCAATGGGGTCAGAACCCATTAGGGTGACAAGATGTCCTGATTTTATAGGGACAGTCCCGATTTTTGGGTCTTATTTTAAAATATAGGCTCCTATTACCCCCCCCCCCCCCCATCCCGATTTTTCACATTTGCTGTCTGGTCACCCTAACCCCATTCCACTCCAATACTTCCCAGGGCATTTGCCCTGCGAGAGTCCTCCAAAGAGAAAGCAAGGAGTTAATTGTAAGTGTGCTTTAAACTGTAAAATTAAATAGGTCCTGCCCAGGAACATTGTACTCAGTAATTCTTGGCACCCAGAGAGCATAAGTAACTTACATTTCGCCTTCCTATTTCATGGGAAATATTGTGACTGTTTACACGGTGAGGCCATCTGCCAGTCAGGGGAGTGCACTGTCTCCTCTGGGCTGGAAACTCTTTTCTCTCCCTTGACCATGTAAGGGAACTCGGGTAAGTAGTGACGAGGACTGAGCAGTCATAAGAAAAGCTTCACACGAAAATAACCTCCACAAGTATAGAATCAGAGAGAGAGGGTGACTAATGCAGCTGGAGAGTTGGTTTTTCTATATACTACCACCAGTGCCTAGGGTTTATTTCAGAAGAAAGCGGTGGAACACGAAGGCACTTGTGACAGGTGATGAAGCCAAGGCTGTTTCTGCTGGAGAAGCTGTTTAGGAAAGTTCTATCTTTGCATAAGACGTATGTGGCTTTTTTCATGTCTACTCACAGATTTTTAGTGTCTCTTACCAAAAATATGTCAGTCTGTCCTGAAGATTTTGCTGACACGTCTCTGGGAACACTGCATGCTATTTATATTTGGAGTACGTTAGGTAGAGCTGTGTATATTCAGCAAGGATAGAATTGGGCTGGTTTAGATACTAAACATTAGCTTGGGGAGCTGGATGTTTCGGAAAGGCGTGCAGCTGGACTCGTTGAGTCCACTGTTCCAAAGTAACAGCTTGAGAATTAGGTCCCAGAGCGTCAGTGAGAGAGGTCTGTAAGAATTACTGAAACTGCACCTCTGAGAATGGTGCTATTGACTACAATCGTCCTGGCTTCCTCAGAAGCACAGAGGAAGATTAGATCAAAACATGTGGTAGGTTTTTCCTCTCTTTTGGTTTGGTCCTGTGAAGTAAGTTTAGCTGATCAAACAACCCTCCATATCATCAGAGGAGAGACAGCTGTGCCCTTCCACTGTGCTTAATCCTCATTCAGTAGTCTGCTTTTAGGAGCCAGAAGGCAGTTGTTATGTGCTTCCATTCTTTGGTTTCTGTTGATGGTTATGCCTATTAATGCTGGCTGTGACTGGCTTTTTCCACTCGGCCACCATGAACCAGACAGGAGCCCACTAAATGAATTGCATGTAGATCATCAAGCAGCCAGTAGATGATTATGCCTCTTGTTCATTCGTGACCATGGTAGGATTCAATGCAGTGTCCTTCAGGTCAATGCTCCATATCTCATTTGGAATTTCCTGGGTCATCTAGGCAAGGCTAATTATGGACCCCGAGGAAACGGTTTGCCTGCTTTGCTAGTTGTAGCTGAGATTCCACCATCACTTGCGTCTTAAAGTCAAGAGTGAGCATCTTTCTGAAAGATCTGCTGTAGCTCAACCAGAAATTATGGACTTGATGCAGAAATTACTGGGTGAGGGTCTTTGAATAGGCTCTCTGGTGCCCTGTTCATTAGACCACATGGCTTCCAGTACTTTGTATTTTAGTCGGATATTTATCTGACTTGGAGTCAGTGCTGTGCCAAGGGCCTGTGTGTTAGGTGGGACAAAGCAGCTGTTTTATAGGTTCATACATGCATCTTAGTGAAAGATAGTTTTGAAAGTGTCCCTTGTCCCTCTGCTGTGGTGTCTGGGCTGTTCAGTGTTGTGTAGATATTCCCTAGGAAGCCATCTTGCTCCTACTGAGGTGTGTCTCATATCCTGGGACACAATCCAGCTGGTTTTGCATCGATTGTGTAATAAATTCCTCTGCGTGGTGTATATATAGTTAGGATGAAGGCTCAGTGGTCTTTAATTTTCCCATTTTCTGAGTGGGGTAAAGTCCCCCCGGTAGCATGTGCACCGAATTAAACTTTGTTACCTGTTGGTAACTATTTAAGTCACAATTACCCGCTTGCACCTTTATTTAAAAAATAGAGGAAGATCTGTCAGCTTCTCCTCCTTTGGCTGGCAGCTGGGATCTCTGTTTTTGGAATGGAATCTTGGCCTTTTCTTGCTTCATAAATAATTGCAATATAGGGGATTAGCTGTCGAGAGCTCCATACAATTACAAGGCCAGTCATTGCTGAAGGGTGCTTGTGAAGCAGAGATGAGGAGGAATTGTGCTCCTTTCTGCCTGAGTTGGTTTTCTCAGTCATGCTTGAGACCACCTGAGCCATCTGCTATTCACATTGCAGCGAGCTTGCCAGTAGATGGAACTGTTGAGGCTCAAAAAGGAGTACATCCTACCACACATGTATATCTCTGGGAAAGGACTTCTGGGGTTTCCCTCATATTGAACTACTTTCTCCATACTGGTTCCATAGCGTTAAACGTGCTCGGTTCCAGTTGTTGGGTATTGTGGGGTTCCAGAATGGTCTTGCATTAGCTTCAGCAGAAGAACAGCAAAGTAGGACGCTGACCCTTCTCAGAGTGGTTATGACCCACAGTAATATTTTACACCTTCCCAGTTCTCCACGACAGTGACCTGGCCCTCAAGGGCTGCCCGAAATTCTCTTTGAAGCCCATCCGTGCTGCCTTTAAATCAGCCCAAGAGGACGCTGGAGTGACTGACACATTCATTCTTCTCCGGCAACTTCATGGTCTTATGTGTAGGTTAGAAAGCCAGCCTCCCACCTTTTCCCAGCTTTGTTCCTTGCGGTAAATCTGAACGCACACGCCTGTTCGGGGAAAGCACTTCCCCCTCCCATTTCCCTCTATTATTCGCTGACTTTCAGTGCCCTTTGCTTACAAGAACAGGTCACATGCTCTGGATCTGCAACTCTGAGGCACTGGCATGTTGCTCTATGGGGTTACAGAGAGAGAAGGATTTTCCCAGCAGAACAGTCACAGGAATTAGCACTTTATAGCTTATCTGTGTGTCTCAATAGTACTGTGCATTGGCAGATATTACTGGAGCAAATTACCCCACTTGGAAAAGCATGGCACAGGCAAAATGCTTTTTGTGCTGTGGGAAGTCAGACATGCTCATAGTTCTCATGGAATAAACGGCCCAAGTGACCAGAAATCTCCATTCTGAGATGTGTTTATAAGCACTGCTGACAGATGGGACCAGTCAGAAAAATGGATGTAAGTAGGAAGGCCAAGGAGAGACAGGCCTGGTGGGAAATTGCTGTATCGATAATGGGATTTATATCCCCTTTATCCTCTTGTGCAGGTAGTGGCAGCATAAAGGTTGATATTTGTGCCAAGACTATCAGAAGCTTTGGACATGGGAATCCTTCTCTTTATACATTAATCATCTGTTTAGGGCTTAAATTCATTAGCAGTTGATTGGCATGGAACTTAATCCTGTTATTAGAGCAGCACATGCTAGCACCCCTCTAATGAAAGGCCTGGCAGCATTTCAGTTCTGGACCCTGGTGATTTTCTAAGGGTCTGGCAGCCTTCAAAATCTCCTCTAGGGTTAAACCAGGGCTGGAGAAGCGCTTGTTGGGGAGGAACATGGCGAGTTGCAGCTTGTCTTTCAGTTGCAGCAACATGAATCTTCTTTAGAATTTGCCTTCACAAGATTCCTTGGGAATCTGCTCTTGTACAAACCTACTGGGCTTTGTTACAAACTAGACCCCATGCTGAGAAAAACTCTCCCTTGTCCTGTGCTGCCTGCACTGCCCAGGTCTCTAGAGCCACAGCGCTGGGCACAGGCAGCCTGCATTGCAGCGGGTAGGCTCATAAAAAGCAGATGTATTTTAACACTTAAGTGGCATTCATGGCTTTTGGGGTGGGCATTTCATGCAGTCGCACACTTTAGAGGGAACACCGGTTGTTGGCCTACTGCTTAACCCCTAGCATGGAGGACCAGTGGACTGCTTTTCCTCCGGTTCCCACTTTGACCTGTCTGGCTTGAGTGGCCCTACCCAGAAAGTTAAAACTCCTAGCTCTCAGGGTCATGGGAACACACAAGCCCTTTTGCTGCTTCAAGGTGCAGCCTTCAGGACAGGCAGGGATGGAGGAGCCTTACTCATACCCTAAGCAATGTGTGATGATATGGGAAGGATTCAGATTTGGAGGTGGTCTATACTGGTGCTGCCTCTGTTGGGAAATTTCCGTGTGGAAAAAATATCTAG
Source organism: Dermatemys mawii (assembly GCA_007922305.1). Classification (NCBI taxonomy): domain Eukaryota; kingdom Metazoa; phylum Chordata; order Testudines; family Dermatemydidae; genus Dermatemys; species Dermatemys mawii. The sequence goes on along the minus strand of ML677396.1, from coordinate 17,108,569 downwards.
GATAGACAAAGCCGCACAGTTGGGTCTGTGATGGTGCCAATATATGGTGCATTTCATTAGTCACCGATTTGCCTAAATACATGAGCTGTAGACTATGTCTCTTTTTATTTCACTATGGTGACCAGCAAAAGGATGTTTTACAGTTGAGATGTTCAAAGGATTAGTGATTCTGGGTGCTTCTATTTTTAGCTGCCCACCCTGAGACATCTCAAAGGGATCTCAGGGCCAGGGCTCGGCACCACCTAAAAATCAGACCCCTTTTTAAGGTGTCTTGCGTTGGGGTCAACCACAGCTGAAGCATCTGGAATCCTAAGCCACTGCTGAAAATTGTGGCCAGAAGTTCTAGCTGCTCCTTGTCATTACAGCATCCGCTCCACTACAAAAACCCAGCAAACCGGTCTGCCACCCAACGTCTCTCCCTCTTCCTGCTGCAAGGCCTAGAGAAATACATGGTCTTTGCAGCCTGTCTAGAAGGCTATTTTGGGGAATGAATCCCAAAGTCAAAGTCTTCTCCTGAGGATTATAATGCCATCAGTGCTTCCCTTTTAAACCAGGGGCTGGGGGCTGGAGCTCTTACACTGATTGCTAGTGTGAGTCCCATGGGGGAAGACGGGCTCTCTGTTATATGACGGAGAGGTTGGTTGTATGGAGCCCTGTGGGCAGATTCCACCCTGAGTGTTATACCGGAATGATCCTTGTATGCAGATCTGTGGCACATACAATGAGCTTCCCGAGTCACCTACACAGAACACATCTCGACCTTTCAAGGACTGAGCAAATTCTGTCAGGAACGTTTCAGGGCCAGGGCAGGTCAATCAAGTTTTAATTGGCTCTAATTAGCATCCTTGTAAGCTGTTTCCACTCCAGATGTTTTCACTTTTGCAGCTGAATGGAACCCATTGGAGAAGTCCCTTCCAATCTGACCCAGGTGGGTGAAGGACAAACATATTAAGGAATGTTGCCATAGGAAAATAAGGGTGCAGGAACTGATCAGTTAAACTGAATTGCACTATATTTGCATATTTACACAATAGACTGTAATGACTGTGAATGAACCATTATGCTCTATTGTCTGCCTGTCATTCTGATCAACTGTATTAGGCACTTGCTTCACTCTGTCATTAACTTTCCTGGGAGGATGGTGGATGGAGGTTTGGCTGATTATTTAACAGTACCCTGGAGATGCTGTGTAGTCCAGTGGATAGTGCACTGGGGTAGGAGTCAGGACACCAGAGGTTGTTCCCAGCTGCTGCACTGGTATGTGTTCTTGGGCAGCGGTTTCATTGCTAGGTTGCAGGCTCTCTGGGGGAGGGCCATATTTTGGGCAGGACCCAGTGTGATGGGAGCTCAGTCCTGACTGGGACCTTGGAACGCCACCCCAAAAGGATCACATAGAAGCTATATAAAATATGCAGAGTGGAAAAGTTCAGATTCAAATGTCTCCAAAGCTTAGTCATTTGGCTCCATCTTTCTAATGGAAGAAATTGACCACGACTCCTTCCTCCCTTCCCTCTATTCAAATAACATTCTGGGCCCAAGCCACAAAAGCAAAGAGGCTGAGAATTAAAACTGCAGCTCCAGAAAATCAGCAGGGCTGGAAATTGAATCCAGGAATCCCAATTTCTAGTCCCCTGGGTTAACCATTACACCTTTCTTCCAGTGCTTTCCTACCAAGAAATGCCTCCGAGCATAGTCTAAAACACAGAGTCCTTTACTTTGCAGGAGGCTTTTCATAACTGCTCTCGCTGTGTTTGCTAATTGCCAAAGCCCTTTGGGTAGATTCCAGGGCATGCCTCTTGACTTGGCAGCAGGGCTGCATCTGCAGCTCCCACTAAGGACCAGGTGCTCTGTGTGTGCTCTCTAGTTTGTATTCTCCACCCCACCCCATGCCCTGAATATCTGCTCCAGTGCTGCCTAATGCTTTTTATCCACCCACCGCAACAAATGTCTTCTCCCCAAGAGCTCTTCAAGCAGTTTGTGGAGGTGCCTGCTGGGGGTGTGGGAACCGTGCAGAACCTTTTCAGAGAGGTGGGGATATGCGGTGCCCATATCAGACCTGTAAATACATATGAACCTTGCAACCATTATCTCAGTGGCAATTACACTTCTAAGTAACGCTCTGCTGTGGCTATACACTCTTGCAGATCTCCCATGGTGGGATCTCCTTAATGAGGTGGATAATGCAATGATCCCCCATCCGCATGGCACGTACAGTGAGGTCAGCCGTGATAATGAGGGGAATTAGTCCTAATGCGGCAGGGCACAAGTGAGGTCAGGAAGGCACCTTGCACCAAATCCCTGCACTGTGTAATTGGTGTGGGCCTAACAGTTACACCTGGGTGCCTGTGTGTAGGTCCCACTTAATTGGTGCTTCTTAGGCTCTGACCGTGCCCGTGTGGATCAGTATTGGAGGGGGAAGGAGGCTCGCTGTTTGCTTCAATCCTCAGAAAGAAAAGAATGGCTTGTGTTCAGTCTAGTGACCTCAGTGGTGTCTTGGCTTGAGGCTCTTGGGGAACAGCAGGAGGCATCTGCGTTGCCTCTCCTCCCCTGCCCACACCCAGCTGCTTCTTCCACTGCTGCCCCCTCGCATCTGCCTGGGAGGCCTGGAGAGAATTCCCTTCCCTGCCCCCCCAGTATTCCCAAATATCACATGTGAGTGTCTGGGCCATTCCTGGCTTTTAAAATATTCTCTCTCTCTTTGGGAAACCCCAGGGATAATTTCCCTGCCTCCTTGGATTAGTTCGCTCTGGTACCCTGGGTGAACCCCCGTTCATTCCCAGCAATGCTCCAAGGCTGTGTAGCGGATTAGCACTCTTTTCATCCCTGTCTGGGGCATGCCTTTGATTTGCCTAGTTCCCTCTGCCTTTTGTAGTGGGAAGCTGTTTATTCTTAAAGAGGAGAGTCCTGTCTGCTGCACTGTGCATGGACTGTCCCTTAGCCTCAGTGAGAGTTGTGACGTGCATAGAAAACGGATCAGGCACCTTTTTAATATTGTGCTTTCTTATGGAAAACTGGGCAAAGGGTATTTTTTTCCTGTGTCTTTGAACCTGGGCAAGAGGGACTGTAGTGTGCGATAGACAGTGGCGGAAACTGGGATTCAGGACTCCTGGTTTCTATTCTGGGCACTTTGTGAGCTGTGGGGGATGGCCACCAGGAAAGAGGCTTAATATCACTGTGTTTTAATGTCTCTCTAAGAAAAATGGTGGTGATAGGCCTGTAGGTCCCTAGGTGAAAGAGGCTCTGGAAGTGCATTTTGTCATGAGGAATGATTTAGCAGGGAGCTGAGGAGGAAGGATGCCTTTGGGGTTAAAGCACTGAGCTGGGATCCAGGAGATCTGGGGCTCAATTCCTTGCATCACCAAAAATGTCTTTGGCCAAGTCTCTGGTGGGTGCCTGTAAATGGCACGGTGAGCCATTCCTCCCTGGGGGGGTGTTGGAGGCCAAATCCCCAAGTGCTTTGGAGATGCTTGAATACAATAGTGACAGGGCTGTTTAAGTACCTAGGCCGACCCTCAGTGCTGCAACAGGGCAATAAATTACCATATCACTTGGACAGCAAGGGGCCATGAAAAATGAGTGCATTACTTATCCTGAAGTGAGTAATGTGCTCAGCTCAGTAGCTTTTTATATCCAGCCTTAATTATGACTCTTTAAATATTTCAAGACCTCCTCTGATAGAATGCTGGGGGCAGCATTAGCCTCAAGGCACTGGTGGACTTCTCTTCAGGAACCTCTTCATCAGGCACACCCCACTTTCAATCTGTGCCTTTATACCCCCGCCTCCCCTTTTTAATAAAAACAGGTTTTACTAATTGGGCAGAAGGCAGGAAAGCCACAATTGTTTGAATTGTGCCTGATAGAGAGGAAAATGTTGTCCAAGAGGCTGCTGGATTTTGTTTCTGTTCGAGTATGTAATAGAACAGTGTGGTTTTAAAATTCCTGTGCTTTTCAGCTCTAGGTATTTCCTTAATACTGTAAACTGGCTCAAGGTAGCAGACAACATAGGGGAGGAGACTTTCCTTCCCTCTTCTTGTGTCTTATTTTGGTGGCCACAGGTTTTGGCCTCTGATGCATCTCCACAGTTTGCATATAAGTTCTGACCAGCAGGGCCGATGTAGCTGGCCACGCTGCCTTTCTCTGAGCACCCACAGGCGAACAGGCATCTGTGTGGGAGGCTGGCTGACCACTGCATGACTCTTGGATCGGGGCCATCGAGACTTGAAGCTTTGTACCATGCAAATGATCTCCATATGGCTCCTGGAAGCCCGGCATTGCACGCAGCACTCTGTGCTCTGGCTCCTGCGATGGGCTTGACTTCTGTGCGCACTCCAGACAAGGGAGCTGTCTGAGCCTGGCTGACGCACCTGATGCTGACACTTCTGATGCTCAGGCGGCCTGTGTGTTTTCATGTTGTCCGCGCTGCGTTTTGTCGAGCGCTTGCTGGGTGATGGGAGAAGAGGCAAACTCTGGATCTTCAAAGAGAAACAGGCGGGGAAGAAGCAATTTCTTTCTCTCCCCCAAACAAACAGCTGCACCTGAGGGTTGTGGAATACAGCCCTGCCTGGCACTGGGGGCTGTGAGGATCAGAGCGTGGAATTGATTCCTGTGCTACAGTGCTTGGGGGTGCTGTGGGACCGCTATAGAAGTCCAAAGCACCCAGCTGCTGGCGGACGGCTACAGTAAAAACTCCGGGCTCCAGCCTGCTGCGGGGCAGCTACAGGAGAAGCTCAGTGCAAGTGGAGACTGGAGTTTTCATTCTGAACAATAAAGAGGGAGGTGGAAGAACATGTCCCACCAAGACCGTGACAGAGGAAACCTCTTTGTGCCCAAAATGCTTGTCAGGAATTATTCACTGAGCAGTGATCCCTGTGGAAATCTCACTCCCATAAAGCTGCCAAGGTCAGTGTCTGTCTAGATGACTAGCTGAGGCTAAGCTATAGCTGCCCAAGGGGCTAGTCTAGCTTTCGCACTTGACTTTTCCATTCATGGTGGGTGTGTGTGTGTGGGTGTGTGTGTGCGTGCGTGCGTGCACACGTGCTGCTTTTCTCAGGCTTCTCTGCTCCCTCCCCACCCTTTCCTTGTTTGGGCTGGCATGCCTGCTTATTGCTCCATTCATTGCCCAGGAGCCTGCATTGATGGTTTTAGCACATCTGTGTCACGTACGTGGGAGGAGGGTGCTGTCTCATTTTCAGACTAACAATTGGGAGGACCGTGTTTCCCCTACACCCTTGGCCACCGAGAGACCCCCCCCACCGGGACGTCACTTCAAAGGAAGGGGAAAAGCATCTGTAACCAGGTAACCATAAGAGGTGTGGGAGGAGAAGTCAGGAATGATGGTGATTTGTACATATTGTTTAAAACATATAGAAAATGAAAGGTGGGGAGGCAGAATTTCCTGAATGGCGTATTGCTCATCAGAGAGGCCAGGGCCGGAGATGACTCTTTGGGAGAGCCCAGCACCTGGAGGATCTGTTCTTTACCAAGAAGTGAAAGATGACGAGTAGGTGGAAAGTGAGAGATGTCCCTGCTGTGACGATGGAGAAGAGAGACCCAGAAGGAAGCCACTCCAATGAGCCCAAGACTCACCTGGCTTAGTGTACCAAGGTGCTGAATGTCTGCCGCCCTGGCGACTTCCAGAGGAATAGGTGTTGATCATCATTTTTGACAATCTGAATATGCCTGTGGGGAGAGGACAGGGTTGGTGTGAATCTCTTTGTAGGTGCTCTCTGGAGGTTGGGGTCCATCTCTATAATACTGGAGTGCCCCACAAATACCTCTCTTGGGACAGGGCAGTATCATCCTCCTTTTACATATGGAAGGAAATTGACATCCAGGGAGAAGTGATTTCCCCCAAGCTCATATGGATGGACTGGCAGAGCTTGGGACTGACCATGGGTCACCTGAGCCCCAGGCCTGTGCACCGACAACAAGGCCCACCCCTCCTGAATGGAAGTGATTGGAAACAAAGACCGGAAAGGGGAATCTCCATCCTTCTTGGATTTTAAGGCCTGGCTTGACAAAGCCCTGGCTTGGATGATTTAGTTGGGGTTGGTCCTGCTTTGAGGAGGGGGTTGGACTAGATGACCTCCTGAGGTCTCTTCCAACCTTCATCTTTTACGATTCTAGGAAAGGTGGTGGAGAAGCCCTGCTGCAGGGCAGGATCAGAATAGCCTGAGTGATCTCCGGTCCCGCTGACATGGCTGCTCCCTGATGGAAGGGAAGAGCCAGAGGGGCAGTTTGTCTAGTGAACACATTGGCTGAAATTGGGGCTGAGCGCAAACCAGTCACCAGGAGGTGTCGGCGTGTGGGAAGGGCTGCCATAGCAAGTGGGCCGTCTGAGAAGCCATCTTGAAAGGCCATGGCTGTGAGGGGCGATGGGAGGCCAGCCAAAGGGAACCAGAGCCTTGGAAGGATGCCTTACCTCAGGCTTCAACCTAGTATTTCCTTCTGAAAAGATTAAGGCGGACGACGGCCTTCTGCCCTGCACATTAACCCTTCCACAGCCCCTTGATTAAAAGGGGGGTCGGGGGGATGTCTTGGGCTTCTAACAGAAGTTGGTGCAGCTGCTGTGTCCTAAAGCCAGGTCTGGCCATTTTGAGAGAGACTCCTTAGATGGGATCTCTGCTCGCCCTGTTAACGTGAAAGAGATGCTCCCTACATGGGGAAAGGAGAGGGCCAAGGGTGGGAAAACAGGACAGGTCACGCGGCTGTGCTGTCAGTGGGCTGGAGCCTGCAGAGGCAGCTTGCAGCCAGGGAAAGGCAGTCCAAGGAGAATATTCTCCTGCAGTTTGGGGGGAATCTGGACACATTGCCCTGAAGAGTCAGCGTCTGCTAGGACGCGGGTCCCGGAACGATTCAGAAGGGCAGTTTGTGAATGGGGGCGTGAACCGCTTACATCCCACCCCACTAGGCAGACATCTGATGAATGTCCCCATTATGCCTAGCAGGTAGCTCCCAGCATAGCCAGCCAAACCAGCGAATTCAACTTTAACAGCGCTTTGTGCTGCAGACACACAGACGTGTCTGTCATCAGCAGGGATGGAGGCCAAGCCGTCTGGCTCCAAACTCGGACACCTCTCCCGCTCCACCATTAGTCACGAGTGACTAGCCTTGTCTCTCGGTAGGCTACAGCCAGCCATTAGAGGGTGACAGCAGACACCCTGCAATGTGCCATGGCTTTCCAGCATGCACAGTGGAATGAAGCCAGAGACGGCAGTTCTGTTTTGGGTTGGAGTAATGAGATCAGGTGTTGGGAGCTCACTTTCTCTGAGGCACACAGATGCTTTGGACTGAAGCTGGGGGAGGGGAGAGGGAGTAGGGACTCTCTCCCTTGGCTAGAGGAGGATACGTGCAGTACCAGTGAGATAAGGCTGGTTAAGCCTCGGTTCTGGGCATTGGTTTCTCACACGACACTGATATTGTTCCTCCAAGTTCCCAAACTAAACAGGAGCATAGCAGAGGGTTAGTTAGACTCCAGTCCAGAGTGTTATTAGAAGGAGGCAACATCCTCTGTTCTGTTTGTCCCCCTCCGCAGGAGCCAGAGGACAATCCTGTGAGGTGCTCAGAGCTTTCTGCTCCCTCTTTAAATCTTGTCAGATGGACCCAGAAGTGCATTTATGTAACAGCAGTGAGGGGAGGGCGCTTGACACTTTGCAGCAGCCCCAGGCCCTAAATTGCTGTTGAGGATTTAGGAGCATGTCCTAACAATGGGCATGATCCTGAGAGGTGCTGAGCAACGTGCAATGTTCCTGGACATCAGGGGAGTTAGAGATGGTCAGCCCCTTTTAGGAGGCGGGTCTGTTTGCTGTGTAGATAAAATAGGAAAGCCAGACTGGATCAGATCAGTAGCCCATATAGTGTGGTGTTCTCTCTGATGGTGGCTGGTACCTGATGCTTCAAGGTAAGTGCAAGAAGCCCTGTCATGGACAATTATGGCATCTGTCAAGAGAGGAAGTTCCTTCCTGACCTTAGGCAGCTTGTAATTGGTTTATGCCCTGGAGCATGAGTGCACATCACACTGCATGTGGTTTACAGCATGCAAAGGATTGACTGAGATGGGGTCCAGGATTGTTTCTGTTTCACTACCCTTGCCTTCAGCCCTTGTTACCAATCAGTGCAACATCTAGATCAAAAAACTTCCCTGTGCCCCCAAAAGAATTGATGGATTTTAAAATGTATTTAAAACAGCCATCTGCGCCCTGAGCAGTTTTCCTACAAACAAAATTGGACTATTAGGTCCAGACAAGATCAGTGCTACTTTGACAGCACTTTAAGGGCTCCCGTTGGCACCACAGATGCATCTGGGCCAGAATATCCTTGGCTGAGCTCCAAAGAAGTCTTTGGACTCCTGCAGGGGATGCATGTGGTCCGTTGTGTGGATTTTCAGTCGCTGGCGATGGAGCTGTCAGCAGCATAGCTGCTGTGTATGCTCTGTATTCAAATACAGCAAGAGAAGAGCAGGATTTCTGCCAGCCCACATGTGAGAAATGTTATTGAAGAAAACCAAAGCTGATGCAGCCATCAGCTTCCTTGTAAATCAGACTCCAGAAGATCATCCTTGTTTACAAATACAGGAGAATGACTGGCTGTGTCTAGCTCCAGATCTGCAATAAAACAGATTAATTTCTCTCTGATCACATTAGTTTCAGTCCAGCCATGTCCCTGCTCCCAAGACCTCAAGCTGCCCTCTATCCCCCGTCTGTGTGTGAGCTTATCATTGCTGGGGAGTAAACAGACTGTGTGAGGCAGAGCAAAATTACAATGTCTCATTAATAGATGTTGTTATAACTCCTTACACTGCATGCAGCATAAATTCTAACTTGCACGTGGTTCTGGAAGTGAGGATTGCAATTAAACCACAATAAATCATGGTAAGTGGTTTTCCACTGATGTTTGATGACTAGGCAATAAATGTTCTTGGCTATGGCACTTGGATTTTACACTCTACTCCAACTTTGAACACGATTTGACTATTTTGTGAGATCACATCATCCCCCACTTGCTGCAGAGACTGGCATTATAAATTCCTTAAAATTATGCATGTTGTGCAATGGACCATGACAGGATTATCCTTGGGTCCAGAAAGCTCTTGTATTGTGTTAGTAGCCCTCTCTCCAGATTCACATGGCTTGCCAAGGGGCGATCTGGATGTATAGGGGCTTGTTGGGTGAGGGAAGGAGCCTCTGGATCCAGTGGTAACAGGACTCTATGGAGGGTCCAGGTGAAGGTGATGAGGGCTCAGTGGGGTGGGGGTGTTTGTGTATGTGTGGGATAGAGCTTGAGGGGGAGGTCCAGATGCTGGGGGAGTGGGACTTAGTGGGATGGTAATCCAGATGCAGCTGGTTACGGCATGGTGGGGTGGGGATCTGGGTGCAGACGGCTTGTCGGAGTGGTGCAGGGAGAGTGGGGCTCATTGTGGGGGCAGGTTCTGAGTGCTAGGGTGAGGCTTGGCAGGTGGGTCTGGGTATGAGAGAGTCTGGATGTATGGGGGCGGGGAGGGGTTGCACAGATGGGGGAGCAGCTCCCTGTATAGGGATCCCTGCAACTGAGGAGCAATGGGTGCAGGAAGAGAGGGGAGGGAGGAGACTTCAGAGCTTCCTGCAGCTGGGGGAAAAATCTGTGGGTGGGTCTTCCTCTTCCCCTGCATGGCATCTGGGGCTGGGGAAGTCCCACCCTCCCTAGCTGAGCTGGGACTAGCAGCTGACCCCTCTGCAGGGTAGGAGCCATCAGCCAGGTCTTCCCCAGTCTCCCCCCTGCCAGTGATTTACTTCTCTGTTGGTTGCCCTCCTCAGCATGCGACCCTCCCCAGCAGTGACTGCTCTTGTGGCTTCCCTGTCAGAAAGTCAGTTTTCTGTGGGAAAACAAAGAAATAGGCGGGGAACAAATTCTATGCATGCACAGTGGTGCAGAATCCCCCCAGGAGTAAGTTCTGCACTAACTCAGAGCTGCAACCACTTGCAAACATAAGTAACTTTACGCATGTGAATAATTCCCTGCATTCATATATTCCAGTTGAACTCAATGAGAGTACATATGTGCATAAAGTATTTACAGGGATGGGGCTTTTACTTGCCCATTGGAAATTAATTAGTGGGACGCTCCCTTTCTGCATGGCACTGTGTATGTCTGTGTATGGTATTGGAGCCTTAATAGTTTATATGCCCTCTAGGGAAGGGAATGGCTTCTTCCTTGAAACAGGAACTTGTTGTTCAGTAGATTTCACCCTCTGAGAGAGGAAATGCCCTGCAGGTGGAATTGTAATCTTCCATGACTGAAGAGAGAGCTCCAACTCCTCTATTTTTATGTGCACACTATCATAGGTAGAGATGAAAACTTCAGTAACCCTAGTATTTCCCTTAGCATCCATTCTAGGGATGAAAGGCAGGCCCCACAGAAACCAAGGGGAGTTTTGCTGTTGGTCTCAGTGGGGCCAGGATTTCATCCTATCATTATTAAATATAGATAGGATGTGGCCTAATAAAAGCAACTCGCAGAACACCAGAGCTAAACTCTTCTTGCAGGAAAGCCTCAGTTTGGGGCTTTGCCATTAAATTATAATTAGATCTCTCGTTACATTGTTAGATGGAATAAGTTGGAACAATGTTGGCTCTGACACCGGTGTAAACCCAGAGGGACTCCTTGATTTCAGTGGAATTTGGCTCAACTTCTCACTTCAACCTATTTCAATATACAAGGCCAAATTCTGAATTGATTCATAGCCCTATATTCCCCTACTGAGGCCCAAGAGAGGTATAGAATGAAGGGATAGGACTAACTGTGGTAAATGCGATGAGTAAGATGCTGATCTGAAGTGCCGAGGAACGAGTTCAGTTAGTTTCTTGGGCTGCATTCAGCAGAAACCTTGTATGTCACTTGCTTCTCTCTGCCCTTAAGAACTGCAGCATGTAGTAGTTCTATAACTTAGTCACCTGACAAGTTTTCTTAGAGGATAACTCTAAGCCTTCCCAGCTGACTTGTAGATGCCAACTTGCAATCATGCTTGGCGGTTCAGTCATTGTTTTCTTATATGTCCTGCATGTTGTGGTCTATGCACCAGATTCAAAGTCACTGTGAGTTCTCTATTAGCTTCTATATGTGTTGGATCAGGCCCTTGTAACTTCAGTTACAAAGCGGGTGTCATTCAGCCTTTGCTATTTCTGAGCCCTAAAGTTGTATGTTGGCTGAGAGGGATAGGAACAAACTTCCTGCAAAGCCAGGGCAACTTCTTCCTCCATGAAGTTCCAAGGCTTTCCTGTTCCTCCAGGCCTCCAGCAAGAGCCCATGAAACCTGAGTTACTCTGATGCTGGCATAGACATGATAGAATAGACAGGATTTTTTAAAAAATCTGGGAACAATTTTTTGCTTGATTTAACCATTCTTGTAGTGTCTGCAACTCAAACTCTTTAACAGGCAATTAGTAGCTCACAGCTGACTAAAGAGCAGTTTAATTCCCCTCCTTTTATCCCCAAATTTGTTTTTAAAAAGCCCCGTGTATTTTTTCCCTCAACCTTTTGGAGGTGGGGGGGAAGAGAGCTTGTGTACAAAGTATCATGCCCCCATTATCTAGCTGCACACCCCCCGCCCCCACACACTCCCTGTGTGTAATCTGGCCCTAGCTGCAGCAGCATCTTCCTTCAGAAAACTATTGCCCTGCACATTCAATGGAGCCAGGACGGCTGATCAGTTCCGTGGCTTCCAAACAAGGGCAGGGCCGCCCCGCTGCTCTCCTAAGCTGCAGGCTGCCAGGAACCGGGTGTGTGTGGGCGGGGGCACATCCTCCTAGCCAGGGCAGGGGGCAGCTGGCCAGAGGATTGGCTCATGCGTCGGCCTTGGATGCTGGTTTGCTCGGGTGATTGAAGTGCCAGCATCGCCGGCGGGGAAAGTGCACCCCGGCTCCCCACGCTGCAGCTAGGGCTCCCCCAGCCCCCTTCCCTCTCCCCCTCCAGCAGCCCCTTCCCCAGGAGCGCTGCCCTGGCTTTGCCGGCGGCCTTTGCCAGCCGTTTTCTTTCCCCTAAAGCCCTGCCCGTACGGGGGCTGCGGGCACAGCCACCCAGACCGGAGCGGCAGCCGCCACTTCCACCTCCCTCCCCGCGGTGCCGTGAGGAGCGAGGGGCTGAAGGAAGCCTGCGCCCCGGAACCCCCCTCCCCAGAACCCCCTCCCTAAAACTCCCCCCTCCCCCGAAAGCACCTTCCTCAAAACACCCCCCCGAACCCCCCCAGAACTCCGCCCCCCCAATTCCCCTCTCCCCAGAACTCCTCCCCCCAAATTCCCCGCTCCCCAAACTCCTCCCCCAAATTCCCCTCTGTCCAGAACTCCGCCCCCGCAATTCACCCCTCCCCAGAACTCCGCCCCCCCCCAGTCCAATCCTACATCGCTGCTGTCCCGACTCCTCCCGGGGCTTCTGAGCGAGGCGGGCTCCCGGGCAGGCGCGTGTCCCTGCGGGGCTGGAGCGGGGCCAGTCTGGGGCCAGCCGGGCTCCGGGCGGCCGGCGGGCGGGCAGGACAAAGGCTCCCGCCCGGCTCCATCCGTCCCCTTCTCCCCGGCAGGCTCGCGTCGCCCGGCGGCTGCGGGGGCTGCGGCGGCAGCAGGAGCGGGGTCATTCTGGACATCGCCTCCCTGAAGATGAACGAGCTGGAGTCCGAAGTGCTGCCCCTGCCGCCCCGCTACCGGTTCCGGGACCTGCTGCTGGGGGACCAGGCCTTCCAGAACGACGACAGGTAGGGGGGTCCCCAGGGCACGGGGGGCTTCTGGGGGGGTCATCCCCCGGGGCACGGGGATCAGCCCCCAAGGCACGGGGGACAGGGGGGGTCAGCCCCGCGGGGGGCGGGGCGGCAGGGGGCTGGTACAGAGGGTAGGGGGTGGGCAGGGCATGTTAGCCCCCAGGGGATGTGGGGAGCGGGACTGGTTCCAGGAGGGAGTAGAACTGGGGTGTTGCTGGCCCATAGGCTAGAGGGGGCGGGGAGCAGAGGGAGCCTTGCCAAAGGTCATTGAGCTGGGGCGGGGGGTTGGAGGAGAGGGTACTGGCCCAAGGGCATGGTCGGGGGGAGGGGAGTGGGTTGGGGGGTGGATGCTGGCGGCCCAGGCGGCTCTCCTAGGTGCTGCCACCCCCGGCCCCCGCCGGCTGAGCTCAGGGAACTCTCCAGGGTGCTGAAGGCACGTTCCCCTCACAGGGAATGTGAAGTGGCAGCACCGCAGAGCGGCTGGAGGCGAAGGGGGATTAACTGGGCAGCAGAGAATGGGGGTGGGGAAGGGGGTGATTGCTCTTTTCATTGACCCGCTGAGAGCGGGATTCTGCTGGGGGATCGAAATGGAGACGCGTGAAGGTTCCGGGAACTCCCCCCGGTGCTCACTGTAGGGGGAGACCCCCCGGTGTATGGATTTGGAGGCCATGTGGTTGTTAAAAATGAGTGGTTGGGGTTGAAGAGCTTGTATTTATTTAAGATTCCAGTGCTGGCTGCACTTAACTCTGTCTGCAGCGATGATGCTAATTCGAACTGAGCAATTGCAAAGATGTTGCAAAATTGTTTGCTTCTTGGATTTGGCTTGGGATATGGCCCTTTGGATTTTATTTGAAAGCTTCCCCCCCGGTGATTGATTAACAGGTTAGCAAAGTTAAATCAAAACGAAAAAAAGACATAAGGTGTAAGGGATCTCCTTAAGGTTATCAGTGAAAACAAATTAATAAGGAGTTGCCCTCCAGTGAAACGTATTTATGGAATAAGACTCAAGAAGCTATGATGCCAGGGGGTAAACTACAATAGTGTAATTCCCACATATTAGTTGAATGTCTAAACAGATAGCCCTGTGATGGTAAAGCAATCCTACGTTGCTAGGTTGTTAACTCTTGGATAGTTATGTATAACTGGGTGTACCTTTTGAAAGGCAGCCTTACAGTCATGTCACAGTGCCCTAAGGAAAACCTGAAGTACTTAAGAAATGAAACTATCAAGCAATAAAATTAACTTATTAATATCTGAAGTTGGGAATTATAATATCTTTCTAGCAGTGTTTACGTTTTCCTTCGAACTTGTAGATTAAATGTACAGACCTATATTTTGGAGGTCAAAAAGGGAAAGGGTGTGTGCTAATGTGCAATAGGTATAATTCACGAATGATATTTGAAATAACCAATTAAAACAATATCCATCAAATAATAGCTGCATAAGAAGAACTGGTAATTCTCAAGAAAGAAGGCTTGATTCACAATGTTTTGAACCTCAAAGCCCTTAAAAGTCACCACTTAAAACTGATGTAGCTGTATCATGTCCATTAAGATGACTTTATGCAGGGAAAATGGGAATTTGATTGGAAATAGAATGTCACACAATGAAGTAGCTGAATTTCAAAAATATGACAGTGATTTTTATAAGGATGAATATTACAGTTCTAGTGTTTTTCATCTTTAAATCATTGTAATGGATGTGAAATACCTTAATTTTTGAGTCACTGCAGATTTTGTGTTTATTCTTTATTCTCATTTGACATTGGTCATTAATCTCTGCTTTAGTCTGCATATAGATGTCTCAGATTCAGAAGTTAGCTTGAGTTTTAGTATGAAGCTGCTAGCTTGAGAGTGATGTTTCTGTATTAACTTGGCAAACCCATTAGCTTTGTTTCTCAAGATGTTTTTAATTCACTTGCTTTTGGTGCTGTTCTATCCCATTGTTTGGCTTTCTGTCTCAACCTGGAAGTATCGAGAACTCTACACTGTATTTGGAAATGTTTAACTTCTTTGATAGTGCCCAGTCCTGCCATCCTTGCTTATGTCAATAATCCATGCTCACATGCCAAGGGTCAAGTCAATGCTCTTGTTGACGTCTGCAGCAGCAGTTAGACCATTACAGAAGACTTTTGAAAATTCTGCTTTCCTGTACCAAGTACAGTTCAAGGGACTGTTCACCATAGTATCTTGGAGCAGAATAAAGCTCTCTAGAGTAAAATTTTGACTAATAAATTAGCCTATTCCAAACCAGGTTAATGTTTAGCTGAGTTAGGCTGGCAGAGCAAAGGGGGAAAATATTTTTGTCATTCCAATACTTGCTCATAAATACCAAGTAGTTCAGATATATGACTTGAAAAGCTTTGATATAATTTTGACAGGAATGTGGTGTTTTATATCTGATGGAAAGTCCCTATGAGAACAGCACATGGCACTGTGAACAATTTAAATAATGATATAGGCAGGCCACATTCCTGGTCTTAGAGTTGGAGTGTGAATAGCAAACTCTCAATGGAATAAACTATCTGATTTATTTAAAAGAGCAAAGTAAAAGGATTAGCGTTGTAAGTATCTGCCTTTTTGGAAGCTCCCCCAGAGTGTTAATGTTTTCAAAAAATGATGTGTGCCTGTGGAGCAGCATCAACTTGAAAGGGCTATGAATACCTTGCCTTCGAAAGGAAGCCAGCAATTAGCTTTCTGTCTTGTTAGCAAGCATTTCTGTTGGTGGAGAATTATTAAACCATCTTCACCACAGAGGATGTTGGGAAGACACCTACATTAGATTTAGATAAGAAATATGAAACTGAGGCACCAGAAGAGAAGGTGTCGGATCAAATAACTAAGTAGCTAAATTAAAGAGCAATAGGAGCAGAGACTGCATCCAAAAATTCTACAGGAACTTTGGAATGCAGTGACTGAGCTGATAACAAATATATGCAAACTCTCATCGAAATCAACTACGGGATTGGAGGGTAGCAAATGTTGTATCTATTTTTAAAAAGAGATGGGGATGAGGTGGAAGCTGCAAACTCCACACAATAAGCCTTCAGACAGATAAACTGGTTGAAACTGTAATTGCAAAATAGAATTTTAATATGCCTTGATAGAGGGTGGGGATAAATCAAGCAGGAGATAAATAAGAAGAAACATTATGGAAGTAGTGAAAATAATGAATGATACAGGATTGAGTGCTCCTATATACCCTTTCTCCTCCTGCACAAGGCAAGGGGATGCTTAATGAAAAGCAACAAATTTAAAATGGAAAAAAGGAAACGCTTTTTCACACGACTCATAATTAATCTGTGGAACTCATTGCTACAGAGTATCATTGCGGCCTAAAGATTAGTGGGATTCAAAAGCAGGACTAGACCTTTATATATATAATTAAGCCATCCACAATTACATAATATAGGATTAAATTTCATTTAGAAGGGACACAATCCCCCTTCTTCTGGGAACAGAGCCAACCACTAACAGGTGTAGATAAGAAATTTCCTCTTTGGGTAGGTTGCTCAAGGAAGGCCCTTCCACTGACCTTAATAGGTTTTGGGTCAGGCCCTAATTGCCCACTTGCACCTTATTCTGAGGGGGTTGACTTTGGCTACTATCAGAGACAGGTTGCTGGAGTAAACAGATCCCTGGTCTTATCTGGCATGGCAAGTCCTCTGTTTTATGACTAACTAATACTTTGTTGCCGTACAGGCATTCAAGGCAATCAGAATATAATAAAGCTGTGCAATAAAACAAATGTTAGTGAGTTCATTTATATCTGAGCCAATGCCAAAAGGACAAAACCCGAAAGGAGTTGAAGTGAATTCAGGAGGGGGATTCTCATTGCTTATGTTTTGCTGCCTTTTAACTAACTTGGCAACATGGTAAAGTTCTGACTCCACTTTACTTGGAATCCTTTGTTGGATGATATTGCATGTGTTTGTAGGAGCATGGCCAGTTTGGGGGTTGGAGGAGAGGAGCAGGGACTGAGTGTAACAATGCATTGTTGATGTAAGATAGGAATTTATAATGAAAGTTTCTGGTTCTAAAGTGAAATGGATATTTACTGATTAAAGGCAGCTGAGAAAGCAAATCTTCAGAACTGGTAAATATGGATATATACCACAAGAGCTTCCCTCTCTATCTTTGTACTCTTGACTGTATCAGTGTTTGACCTACAACACTCCATGCTTTGTCAGTTTTACACTGGGCAGAGTTGACAGCTGGGGGAGTGGGAAAAAGCAAAGCAAAACAAACAAAAAACTCCCCCAGAACTGTGTCTGAAATGAAGGTCCGTAAGGATCAGGTTCTTTTCCCAAGTTAAATAGCCTGCAGATATTATCAGAAAATCAATGCAGAGAGCCACAAGGCCCATTTTATAGTAGCAAGAAGTAATGGATGTCACTTTGATTAAGCGTATTTTTCTGAATCTAATTATCAGCCATGAATCCTTCTGGTATATGCAAGGATTTTTATAACAGCTCATGTGTGGAAGGTATGCAGTGCCATCTCTGCAAAGATTTCAGCATCTTCTGTTTTGAATCTGAGATTCTCCTGCTGCATCACCAAAAAATAGCAGTTCTCAGAGGGATTTAACAACAGGCAAACTCTTCTTATTTTGTTCTTCCAGGTTAGTGGATCTCTGATGCGTTTTCTTCCTCTTTTCTCGGGATTATTCACATTCCAGCTTTTAAATTTGTCACTAAGTGCTATGTCTAAATCATGGGCCAGATTATGTTAATAGATTCCTTTATCTGGCTACAAGGACACCCTATCACTAAAAGATCTACCTCTTACACTCTGCAGTTCTGCAAGTTATCCTTAACAAGGAAATTATTTTCTTCTTGAATGCATCATTCAGAGGAATGCTGTAGGGTACTGCACAATTCCTTATCCTTCCACCAATTGCTCTGAATCCTCACTCATTTTCTCTGTCGCTAAAGCTGTCCTGTGTATACGTGATTGTCATTAGACACACTGGCCTATTTCTATGACCTTTTTAGAGAATATGAATGCTTCTTTGAAAATACTGAAATACAACCTGAAGTTAATGACATTTATTTCTGTGATGACACCAAGTACTGAACGGTGCTTACAAAGCTACATTTTAACAATACTTCAGACTATACAGCCTCTTCCTCACTGGCTAATGTCCTTTTTGTATTAAAAATAGGCAGGGTGCTCTTAGGATGAAGGCTCTGGACTATGACTTAGGAGATCTAGGTACAATTCCCAGCCCTGCCTCCTCCTGAGTGACTTTTTGGGCAATTCACTTCTCTTCTGTCTGCCTCAGTCCTCACCTGTAAAGTGAGGCTCATACTCCCACTTTCCTACCTCTTGTCTAGGTGATGAATTCTTCAGGGGAGAGCCTGTCTTTTATAATGTGCTGGTACGGTGCCTAGCACAGTGAGCTCTCATCTCATTTGAGACTCCTAAATCCTGTTCTTATACCAATAAAAATAACACAAATTACAGAATTAACAGTAAGATCACGTTTTCTTGAACTTCTCTTTGTGCTGTCTACCTCTTATGGAAAAATACTGTCAGAGTGGAGCGATCATAACACATGAGGTTAGAATTACCCTACTCCCACTAAGTCAAAAGTTATCTGCTATCTAGTAACTGGTCAAATACTTTCAATAGCTGTCATATAATGAAATATAAATAAGTTGAGAGCATTGCTTGTATCTATCACTGCACTTAAGACTGAAATTTGATTTCCAGCTGTTTCTGAATGATGCATTTTATCAAACATAACAGGCAGCACATTTTAGATGTTGGAACTGTAGGAGGTCACCTGGCAGGCTAGCCTCCCCAAAGAGAGGAAAATTAAAAGGCAGAATGAAGGGCAACTGTGCATTGAGACACTATTGTTTTTAATAATGTCAAGGTTTGTATTTCACAGGGAAAACCAGTAGTTTGGAAAAAAGCTAATAGATGCATTTTAAATACCTGGAAATGAAAATTTAAAACATTTATTAATAACTGAGATTAATTTTCCTGAATTCTTACATTGTTGAGAAGGTTCTTAGGCTGACAGTAATCTAGCAAGGGACTAGTACTGAAAAGAATTAAGAAAGTCTGATTAGCAATAATAAACTGCCTGATATTTCCAATTTAAGTGAAGTGGTGTATGGCTTATATTTCTAAATGTTTCCAAAGTCTTGTGAACAAGCTTCTGACACATCTGGTAACAAAATAGAATCATAGAATATTAGGGTTGGAAGAGACCTCAGGAGGTCATCTAGTCCAATCCCCTGCTCAAAGCAGGACCACTACCAACTAAATCATCCCAGTCAGGGCTTTGTCAAGCCAGGCTTTAAAAACCTCTAAGGATGAGATTCCATCACCTCCCTAGGGAACCCATTCCAGTGCTTCACCACCCTCCTAGTGAAATAGTGTTTCCTAACATCCAGCCTAAAGCTTCCCCACTGCAACTTGAGACCACTGTTTCTTGTTCTGTTATCTGCCACAACAGACCACAGCCAAGCTCCATTCTCTTTGGAACCCTCTTCAGGTAGTTGAAGGCTGCTATCAAATCCCCTCTCATTGTTCTCTTCTGCAGACTAAACAAGCCCAGTTCCCTCAGCCTCTCCTCATAAATCATGTGCCCCAGTTCCCTAATCATTTTCGTTGCCCTCTGCTGGACTCTCCAATTTGTCCACATCCTTTCTGTAGTCGGGGGGTTGGGGGATGGGGGGGACCAAAACTGGACAGAATATTCCAGGTGTGAGCTCACCAGTGCTGAATAGAGGGGAATAATCACTTCCCTCGATCTGCTGGCAATGGTCCTACTAATACAGCCCAATGTGCTATGTATCTTCTTGGCAACAACAAGCCACAAAGCAGTTAGAGTTAGTCAAACTGTAACTTTGATTTTAGCATCCTTTCAAAGATGCAAAAAGAATTCCTGATGATATGGTAAGAAGTCTTTATTGGATGAGTTTTGGATGACTGCATTATGTTCTCTGCATGTGACTGGATATAGCATTCTTTGTACCACCAACACAGACAAAATCAACGGGCTGTGTTATGAGTACATCTATGTGCAAATGGATTCCTCAACATGGCCGTAACTGTAATGCAAATGGCAGCCAAGCAGTCAGGGAACTTCCAAAAATACGCCCATGCCTATCTTGCTGTAAGTAATACCAAGGGCATACATTCATTTGCTGTACCCAACAAAGAGTACAAGGTACAGCACTCTTGTTTGTGGGGGGAATGGGGAAGAGATGCATATTAAACTTAATATCTGTGTTCCCATTCAGCTCTGCCTCAATTTCAGTCTTCAAAGCTGCCTTTCTCGGTGGGGCTCAGTCTCCCAGAATTCCCAGTCCTCTCTTCTACACCCTGCTCCCACTTGTGATGTTTTCTATTGCTCGTATTATTATCCGTATTTTGACATCAGGGATCCCACCTTTTGCCAGCTCCTTCTCAAACTCCAGCAACACGGTTCTTAACTGTGCCTCATTTAACATGCTAATCTTGCACCCCTCAACATTAATCTTCCTGTGAGAGAAGTGCATGGTGGTGACAAGGGATAATTGTGCTGTTATTCTGAGTAAATACAAAACTATGAGTACATTTAATATGGGCCACAGGTTATTCTTTCTAATGGAGTCATGAGTCATTTCAAGATCTCATACTGGGCACAGAATATATGACTGCCACTGCAATCTATGTGTTGTGTACTTAAACGTACTAAATGAGGCTAAAATTGCCCAATAAGTCAGTGTGATTCTCTCCTAAGCAGATGAATAACAGTTTGGGACAGCATCAGAAAAAGGATATTTTTGTTTGGTTTGTAGATTTTTAATGAATACATGACATTCTTAATTGCTATTTACTTTATAAATTGTTGTGAAGTGTTCAGGTGGTAATTACTGACTTGAAGTGTTAATTGAAAATGCCATTTCAAAAATATTTTAATTGATATTTTCTACATACATACGGAACATGCCAGATTTCTCTTAGATTAGGAACCCAGTTGTTGTTTGTAGGAATATTAGTAAAATTTATTAAACTAATGGATGAAGAATAGAAAAAACGTTTGCTCATAATTATATCAAATTTTTACAAACAAGATACCATTATTTTTTTTATGAATGTTGTTTGCATTTCTGATATTATCAAGGGCCAGATACTGAGAATAAGTGCAACAAAGAGTCCAGTGGAGTGAGTGGAAGTTGTCCTTTGAGAGATACCTTATATACATCATATACCAGGCGGAAAAGGAAGAATACTGATTTTCAGTTGGTTAGTATGACTTAACCTACTGGCTCGAATTTCCCTCTTTCCATGGTGTATTTTCTCTGTGTGTCTAGCATTATTTTAGTTTTTATAATTTATGTTAAATTTGTTTTTTCCCCAGTGAAAATCTAATGTTCCATATAACGGAGAGCATGTCTCGAATGGTCTAGATGTAGAATAGTGGAAGACAGAAGGCTTGCTCCTCAGCTGGGGTAAACTGGAGTAGCTCTGTTGAATTTACATCAGATGAGGATCTGGCCCCGCCCGTAAATCCAATAGGTTGAAGGGCTGAAGGAAAAGAATACAATCAAAGAAGTAAAGTAATAAAGATTAAATATGGACAAAGGGCATTTATGATGCTAGAAGTAATAGGGAGTCAGGTAGCAACCTTGTGAAGTAACGTTGCTGTTATATGTAATTTCTAAATGGATATTGTATGTCTTTTTTCAGTAAAAACTAATCTATGTTGCATGAACAACATTGGGATTTTTATTGTCTTTGGTTTTTATATAACATACAAAGAATATTTTAATTGGAGAGTTTAGTGTAGCAAAGTGTCCTCCAGCTATCACTGTGCATATAGAAACTATTGGAATGAAAATGGACAGCAAAGACTACTAGATCTCTGCCAAACAAATCAGAAAGTTACATCCCAGTCCAGCGTTCTAAAGATAATTTACTGTAGCTGCTACTAATCAAATTGAAATGAATAAGAAGTGCTTGCATATAGTGCAGCAGAAGAGATTCTTAGTACAGCACCATATTTGCTATGCAAAGTAATAGCGATGTCTTTGATATTGATCCAGCTTGGTGCCCCAGGAATCAGAGGCAACCACAGCATGGAAATGGAAATCTGTAGTAGCTGCAAGATTTCAGCCTGGAATAAGTTCTCTTTTCTCCTGATAAGTGGAGCTGGAAACAGTTTTAGGCAAGTAGAATATTAATTCTTTGATTGTTATTAGCTGGGCTTCCTAGAAACAGTGGGCCTTTCATTCAAATTATTTGTCCTCCTACCCCTCTACACATGCGTGCACTGGAACCAGTACAAGGGCTGCATGCTCCTCTGCAGAGGGAGGGGATTTGGTTATTTCCTATAGGGCCAGATTGCATCTCCTCCCAAAATGGCTGCACAGAGGAGTGAGGGAGAATCGGACCCATGTGCACACACCCTGCATGACTGTAGTAGTGCTCCCTACATCTTCAGTCTAGGTGGGAGTGGAGTGGAAGTTCAGGTGCTGCATAAGGGCCACTCACCTCCCCTGAACAGGTGGTTAGGGAGGGGCCAGGGCCTTGATTTTCACTCCCAACAGACCAGATCTGAACAGCTCAGTAGGTGGGGGAGTAAGTGCCACCTTTTTCAGAGCTGCAGCAAAGTACTTGAAACTGGAAACTCTCTTGATATCAGTGGAGTTGCACCAATATAAAACTAGGATAAAGCAGTGGTGAATCAGCTCACCTTTCTTTCTGTTGAGCTGTTACAGGCAGCTGTAGGGATCCTATTGCCAGCAGCAAATATGCTCGTGAATGCCATTTATTTGTTAACTGGGCTTGTGAGTAGTGTTCTCCCCACCACAGTCTGGTTTGACAGTTCCCCCAAACATGCCTCAGGTTCCTTCTATTTAAATGTCTCCTTTGTCCCCTTGACTAGTTCCAGGAATAAGCTCAGTTGCTCTTACATTCTAGGAATAACTAAACAAAAGTGCAGTTGTTTGCTGCGACTGGAAACAAATGCTTTTCTCTGTAGTGATGCCACCACTGTCAGCTGACTCAGAGTGTGGGCAGCATAAAAATCCCCCGTGTCCACCTTTGTTTTGTGCATCCTTCCTCCCTGTATAAACATTTACTCACTTGCCCTCACACTGAGTCCAGCTGTCTGATTATTTTTTTAATCATCAAAATTTATCCTCGCTGTCACTGTTTTAGTAGCTAAGCTCCAGGTTGACATTTTAGATCTCCCGATATTATGTCCGCCTCACCTGCAAGGCACCAATGCTCTGATCAGATGACACCTGTCCCATATATAATTGCTCTGTCTCTGCACCTTCACAAGGTCAGTTTACTTAATCATATTTCATGTCTGCTGCTGCAATTGTAATTTTTGTTACACATTATTTTTTTCTCTGTTCTTTCTTACGGTGGCAGAGCCCTCTTGAGGTTGATGCAAACATGACATGTCTGTCCAATTAAGCTCCCAGAATTTGTAGGAAGATTGCTGTTTTTATTATAGTGTGCCTGACTCACTGCCATCTTGAAACATCTTTCTGTTTTTGGTTGTAGCTTTACACAACTCCAGTTGGATGTGCTTTCATTTAGATGTTAGGCGGTGGGTAGCCCCAGAAATGTTAGTGGTGCTTGGGAGATACCCTAGTGAGATTACATCAGCTTCTCATCTGGAAGAGTAGCCAACTTTCTCCTCTGTACTCCTCCAGCAATAATTATACTTAGCACTTTCTCAGGGGCCAGATTCTGATACCCCTACTCAAGCTAAAAAGTCCCTTACTCAGCAAGTAGTCCCATTTATTTCACTGGGAATAATCACAGCTTACTCAATGTGGGTTGGTGTGTCATGGTTTTGCCCATAATGCTTTTCATTTGTATGTTTGAAAGCACTTCACAAAGTGAATCTACATATTGGTTATGGGTTGTTATCTTGGACTCCTCCTTGGCAGAAGCTGCTTTTCAACCAGGTTGCGACTGAGGTGGGCTTTGTTTTAACAACCTTTTTGTGAGACAGTGGTCTTGCTCCAGTTATGGTTTAGCTTCTATTGTGCATTGGACATGCCTTGTAGCCTCTCCAGTGAGCAATATGAATATGGCAACAAGCGTCAAAGTGCTTTATGTGGCAGATGCGAGGCCTTGGACATGTGGAGACTTCAGAAAACAATTACATTGAGATGGGCCAGACATCATAGGCACCAGGATTAGTCATAAACTTTTATATTTATAAATGTTGTCTGTATCTTTCTGAGGTAGGTATCGTGCTAGCTCTGTGCGGGAGGCTCTCCGAGCTTCTCCTAAGAAGTAAAAGCAAAGGTCGGGGGAATTACTGCACACTTTGGGATGGGGAAAAAATTTGGAAGAAGTACCACCACCTGACGCATAGACTGACTCAGACCAGGTTCAAGACGCTTGTGGTATAAAGAGGCAGCCAGAACTGGCTGAGTGTCCCTCATTTTTGATCCAAAAACTGATGTGCAACTGTAACTAAGTGGGCAAAACTCTTCTGAGTGGGGCAGAAGAAATGGAACTGGCCAGGGTCTCCATGGGGAAGTGGGGTGACGTGTGGTAAGCTGGCATGCACCTAGGCTATTTATTGGTTTGTGAGATGTTTTCTCTGTGGTGCTGGTGTCCTAGAAGAAATGTGCCATGCTCTGTGAAAGCTGGCTGGTCACTGCTAACCCCATCATCCCACAGAGAGAGAGAGAGAAAGCTTCAGGTGCTGGACTACACTGGCAAAAAAATCCTTATGCTGATATAGCTTAGTTCATTTGGGGAACTGGTAAAAGCCATCCCAGCAAAAGTGCTCTGTCTCTGGTCTAAGGTAGGTTACACTAGAATGATTTGCTGGCATGACTCTGCCAGTACAGAAATACTGGCAAACCATTTCAAGTGTAGACAAGGTCTTGGAGTGGCACCTTGCTCCTGGTCTCAGAAGTTATTGAAAATCCTTGGAGTTTTCAAAAATTGTCTCATGTTCCCAATGCCTGCTGGTTTTGTTCACACATTGTATGTTTTCATGAATCTAGATTGTGCGCAGTCATGAGACTGTCCCCTTCCCATGCTTGTTAGTACAGCCCCAAGCACAGTGGGATCGATATCCTTTGCTAGGGTCCCTCAGTGCTATTGTAATTCAGATAATTCATAATAGATGGGATGACTCTGAGTCTTTTGCAGCCATGAGGTGACTTCAGCTTTTCAGCATTTAGTTTGCCTGGTTCAGTAACCAGGATCAAATTGAGGGTTGTGTTGAGAAATGTCCTATAACAGCATCCTATGCAATAATATTGTATCTCATAGGAAATGATACAAAGCCAGTTCAGCTCTGTGTGGCTGTTTTTAAATAGCATTTTCTTAAAAAAAAAATTAAGGGCACAGGTCCTCTCCTTCCAAATATTTGCAGGGAGCCAGGTTGTGTTTAGAGCTCTGCTGAGTTTTGATAGGAGAATCCCTTTCGGGTGATTAGTCCAGTCCATGTGGTGGAATCTGAGACACATCCAAACTAGTGAGCTTTGCACAGTTCTAGTGGTTACACACCTGACTGGAAGAGAATGAAAAACCTGTGCATTTCGTTCTTCCCTGTGCATATGGTAGCTGGGATCTGGCCTGATGTGAGTGTGTGTGTGTGTCTTGCAAGTGCTATTGATCATTGCATTTCAACCTCTTACAAAGATAGGTAAATCTAATTCCTTTGTTTCCAGGAAACGGAGGCACAGAATGGTTAAATGGCTTGCTCAAAATTGCAAGGAAAGATGACAGAACAGGTAATAGAACACAAGTCTCCTGTTCCCTTGTCCAGTGTCCTGGCCTGTGCTACTCCATGCTGCCTCCCTATCATACTTTTCATAAAGTGAAATGCAATGCACACTGCCAGAACTCTGGGTATCCTCCAATATGGGGCTACATATTAATTAGAATATCTGCAGAATGAATTACACGCCACCCTTCTCCTTTGGGGCAGTGTAGTACTTAAGTATGTATCCCATACTTGCTATTTCACCTATCACTGTACTGAAGTTCACTATTATCTACATCAATTACTTCATCTCTGTTATAGTCTAATTAGCTGCTCAGGCGGTTATCCCTTGTTGTGAAACAATTTCTAGTCTCTGCCCAGGCCAGGTTTAATTTGTTGTTGTTGCCATTTCAAAGAGTCTGTATGCAAATATTAACATGAGCGGAGAAGTTCCCTGTGGGGAGAGAGATTATAACCACCCCATCGTTGAAAGTGCTGTGTGATGAATATATGATAAAAGGAGGGACTGTTAGACCTCATAATCCTCTTTCAGAGCTGTTGTTCAATATTTCTGCCTTTACGTCTTTTCCCCAAATGCTTTTAAAGCTCAATCTAGTCATTTTGTTTGGGTTGTTTTCAGTCCACATGTGCATCTTAGAATTGCCCAGCGTCTGTTGGGAGGTTGGCTGTGTGGGGCTAGTGTACCAAAACTGAGAGACAAGTGAGTTTTGGTCTCAAACAGGAGATATTGCTCTTTGTTTGTAAATGTGTTTTGGTGCGGGGGGACAATGTTTATGACTGGGAGCATTGCAATGCTGCAAGAAGGATTCACATACCCAAAGATTTCCATTGGCAGATGTATCCAGAACAGGGTCTCCTGGCCTTAAAGCCCTTTGCATTGTGTTTCTCAATGTGATGGGATGTTAGATAGGGTGGGATCTGAGTTACTATAGAGAATTCTTTCCTGGGTGTCTGACTGGTAAGTCTTGCCCACATGCTCAGGGTTTAGCTGATCACCATATGTGGGGTTGGGAAGAAATTTTGCACCAGGGTAGATTGGCAGAGGCCCTGGGTGTTTTTCACCTTCCTCTGCAGCATAGGGCATGATTCACTTGCTGGAGGATTCTCTGCACCTTGAAATTTTTAAACCATGATTTCAGGACTTCAGTAGCTCAGACATAGGTTAGGGGGTTACTACAGGAGTGGGTGGGTGAGATTCTGTGGCCGGCGTTGTGCAGGAGGTCAGACTAGACGATTATAATGGTCCCTTCTGACCTTAACATCTATGAGTCTATGATAGTGGTAGGCAACCTATGGCACGCGTGCCAAAGGCGGGACATGCGCTGATTTTCAGTGGCATTCACACTGCTTGGTCCTGGCCACCAGTCTGGGGGAGCTCTGCATTTGAATTTATTTTTATATGAAGCTTCTTAAACATTTTAAGAACCTTATTTATTTTACATACAACAATAGTTTAGTTCTCTATTATAGACTAATAGAAAGAGACCTTCTAAAATCATTAAAATATATTAGTGGCACGCGAAACCTTAAATTAGGGTGAATAAATGGAGACTTGGCACACCGCTTCTGAAAGGCTGCCGACCCCTGGTGTAGAATAACATGAGTTGAGCAAAGCTGGGACAGAGAACAAAACTCAGTGATCAATGCAGTTTTATAAAAAAGCAAAAACTTGCCCTTTAACACAGTGGGAGACTCCCCTTGACAGCTCTTGTGAAGGAGTTCCAGATGGTGGGGCTGTGAGGCAAGGAAGGCTAGCCGCCAACCAGTTTAAATTTGGCTTGTGGAATTAAAGTGAAAACCAGAGCGGTGAGCCAAATGGTGCTCCCCAGAGTAATGTACGGTACTGGATCTCCGTAAGCCGCATTACGTCTGTCTGCACTTTGACGCATATTTTAAAATGGACTCAAGGAAAGAAGGCACCTGGGTGGAGAGTTCTCAGTTGCAGTGTCCAGGGCCCATGTGTTTCTTCCCATTCCACTGCTGCAAAACAGCTTTTTGCTGGCAGTCAGAAATGCTCCTGACCTTTTCCCCACTGTGGAGGGCATCTCATGTCTATTACAGCAGGCGTGAAGGAGTGAGTGGAGGTAGTGCATGGGAAGGACCTCCCGCAGAAGACATGACTGTGACGCATGTCATACAAGCTGCCCAAGTCAGAACTGTCTTTGTCTCAATGGCATTCAGCTTGGTGGAAAGGCAAAAAGCCAGGCTAACAGATGGGCAAGGCGTGCCATCTGCCAACTGACCAAACGGGGGCAGCAGACATTTTGTTGCTGATAGCAGCACTCCGCCTTGGGAACATTCAAATGGCCTGAGGTGGCTGAACTGAGAAGGAAGATTTTTGTAACCCTGCGAGTCGGTGAATGGGCATTAGTGAATCAGGGAGAGGGCTCTGCTGAGAGTCAAGGCCTGGGGAGACTTCTCAATGGACTTCCCCGATATGGCTAGGGCAGAACGTGCGGGGGAAAGAAATAGTCCAGTAAAACCTCTGGACTGGTTAACAAAATGAATTCCAAGGCAGCCTTCTCATGGACAGATTGCTGAGTGTTTCTGCTGCAGTAAACCCCACAGTTGCATGAGCTTGGAAAATAGTTGTCAAATCCATTTGTAATGTGAAGCTTCTCTCCTACGGCTCTCTGGAAGATGAAATTCTTCCCAGTGTCTGCCAATGTGGGGATAGGGAGGGCATCCAGGCTTTGAACTTGCTGGGCTACATTTTATTTGAGGTATAACAGCACGGAAACACCTGGCATTGCACCAGGCATAAATTTGGCCTGCTGAATTGAACTGAAATCTGCAACCCTGGGGATAAATCTGCAGTGTGTGTGTGTGTGTGTGTGTGTGTGCGCGCTACACAAATCTAGAAGGATTTTACTTCATTAACATAAAGAAAACAATCAATAAAAGTCTTTGCGAGGGGAAAGGAATCCATTTTTCATGGGGGGTGAATTGTAGTGATTATGGAAAAAGCAAGATCAAAACACGTTCAAAGTGTCCCAAACCCTCTCAACTTTGTGGGTGCAAAACCTTTTGTGCCAGATAAATTTTCATAGTGTGTAAGCCTGGGTTTCTTTTTAAGTGATGGCAGTGCTTTGAGACGTGCATGCTTGATATGGCCCCATTTTAATGCACGAACACTGGTGCATGAAAGCGAGGGCTGACCGCAGTATTGGTGATTGCTGTTTTTTTTTTTTTTTTAAAAAAACAACAGCTTGTCAAGAAATTGGAGCAAACTGTAACATCATTTACAGTTTTCTTTCATGTTGCCCTCCTTTCCCACAGCCAGATGTTAGGAGAATAATGGAACACAAATAAACAAACGGTTGACGTGACAGTAGAACGTAGGCCTTGATCTTGTAAACAAATCTGCACACACATAAGTTGAGCCTGTGCTGGTGATTTTTTATTTTTTTCTTTGTGATGTCTGAAAATGGCCTGAAAAGGTTAAAAAGTGTCCAAGAGCAGACAAGGTGTAAGTGTGTCTAACACTTGATGGATGGGTTTAACAGATCACTTGAAACTCATGGTTTTTAAAGAGAGTACAAAAAGTTTTAAGATACCTATGCAGGATCCCTTTGTTCCAAGCTCATTGCAGGGTTGGGCCTTCCTTGAGATTTTTTAGCAGCATCCAGCAAATTACAGACGTTAAATGACATTTTGTTTTACAACCTGTAGCAGAAAATTGGGCCATATTGTGCTATTGATCTTAATACTGAATTTCTCCATTGATGTAAAAAGGTGAGTTCTGCTTAAAAATCAATCACAACTCATTGTACGGCTCAGACCTTGAAATAATTCTAAACGATTAGCCCCAAAACGTGCTAATAAAACTCTAGCAAACTGGAGTGTTTATGGGTCACTTCTGTGGAATGCTGTGGGATTTTCTTTGCAAGGGTTTGTTGCTTTCTATATCTTATATATTATAAATTAAAAAAGAATTAGTATAGAAATGGGGACTGGATAGTAGAGGGGAACTAGAACGACACAGGGACTCTAGACTTAGTGAGCTGGCGGGAGGCAGGTGGGAGTTGAAAAGGAGGCTGAAGAGTCTGTGATCCAGTGCACATGTCTAACTCCCATTACTGGAGTTGATTTAAACTTTTTAATATAAAAAGATTTTTCTTTGAAAATTGGCCTATTTTCAGAAAAGCAACTTTTCAAGAAAAGTTATCAAGAGAAGTTTTCCATTTCTTGTGACTCTCCCACCCCTGAAACTTTTACAAGAATTGTAATCAAAATTATAATTGAAAATCTGGTTCTTAGTTCAATTCAAAAGCCCCTCAAAAACCTATTTTTGATAAAAAAAATCATGATAAAATTTTTGGTGAAAATCATTGTAGAAGATTTTATTAGACAATGGAAAATGTGTCCTCTGCAAAATGGAAGCCACTTTAATATTTTGATATTCTTTATGAAATTATTTTTCTCCCACCAGCTCTGCCCGTTAGCTTTAATGAGCTATTTAGTAGGCTCAAACAAACTGCCTGTGTCAATTGCATACTTGTTACAGCTGATATTAATCATCACCCCTAAAGATCTGATTAGCCTTCATTCATCTCCTCCTAAGCACTCACTTAGCTGGCATCCTGGAAAATGCAAAGTGTCATGAGTTAATGAGAGAGGCTATGTGAGAAGGCTTAATGCCACAGCCCAATATGTTAGATATTTACAGCTCTTGCTATTTGTTACATGAGCTGAGACAAGCTGAGCTATGTCTCTGGGGGATGGGAAAGAGCAGAAATCCTTCTTCCCAAGCCAGTGCTAGCTTTGTAATGCATGAGTACCATCTGCTGGCTACCCTAGGAGCAGAAGAACAAGGCAGATGAGGTAATATCTTTTATTGGCCCCACTTCTGTTGGTGGAGACAAGCTTTTGAGCTTCACTGAGCTCTTCTTTAGGATCTCCTCCACCTTGTCTGTGTCATATCCTGGGATATGACATGGCTACAACAACACTGCCAAACACTTAATGGCCAGAGGTGTGAGCACAGTGTGGAAGGAGGGGTTAGACCAGGTTTGTAGCACATGTCCCACAAGAGTCATTCGATGAGCTAGTAAAGTTAGTGCTTTTATGAGTCTCGAAGGGTATCTGTCATTCAGAGCTGTTGTCACTGTTAACATATATGGGTGATGTGCATAACGCCGCTTTCCCCTGAGCTGCCACTAAGTGGCCTTGCTGTTGCGCTGTTCTTCTGAAAGGAAGTGGGAAGCACAGATGGTGCTTTGAGGGGCTATAAATGCTCATGGTTGCTGCGTTGTAGCCATGGTACGGTATGTTATTACTGCAGAGCTATAAGTGCCAGACCCTGAAGCCTCTGGTAGAGTCACTCTGCAAAGCTGGTGGATTTTTCCCTTATATTACAGCAATACCCTAGGAGCGGTGTTACTAGATATTGGGTGTATGTTTGGAGAGCATTGTAAAACCTCCTTTTGTTTTCTGATTTATTTAGTTTTGTATTTAAAGATTCAGATTTAATTAGAGCAGTAGACATTGAGGCCTAGTGGTTAGAAGAAGAAGTGGGGAGGTCAATTCCCTTTTTCTCTTCACTTTTGAGCTATTGGCTTGCTGCATATGCTTCATTCTTTATTCTGTCTGGGTCTCAGGTCACGCCCTGTAAAACATTGGCGATAAATCCAAGGTACCTGCCTGGAAGGGGAGATGTGGGGCTTAATTAGTATTTACAAAATCCTTGACGAGCCTTGGGAGAAAGGCTTTACAGAACTGCAAAGTCAGTTTTAATGCTTTTTTGTTACCTCCTAATGATTAGCAGGACCAGTGATTGTTTGACCTTTGGAATTCCAAGTGGATTTTCTAAGGATAACAAGGACTAACTGCACCAGTGTGGGGCACACCAAAACCGCCTCAAGGGTTTTCATGTGCTAGGTATTGTCCTATCTGAACAAAAAGCAGGTCCTGCCCCTTTATGGTCATTTGATGTTCTTTGGCACTTTCCAATAAAATGCAAATGTCAACCCTGTGATCTTGGCCAAATTCTAACTTGGATAATTCAATTCTGCCTCCCTACATTTCTTGTGCATTTGTTCCATTGGATATGGTATTCTCCACTGCTTATCGCAAAGTATGCTCTAGCAGTGCCGCAAGCAATGCGCTGTTAAACCGCATCTATGTTCCATCCCAGAGATGGCTGCAGTTAAGTGATGGGTGAAGTAAAGCTTCTTCTGTAGATCCCTCACAGAGGTATTGTAAACATTAATTAGTTAATGTTTCCAAAGTGCATTCAGACCCTTGGCTGAAAGGTGTTATAGAAATGCTTATAAAGAACTTTTATTTCATGGATGGTTGTGAATTGCTCCCTAATAGTGGTTAGAGCCAGTTAGCTGATTGGCTGCTGGTCAGTCCAGTTGCCTTTGGGAAGGAATGTCTTTGTGATCTGTTGGGAGGTACAGTGTCATGGAAATATGAGGGAGCGGGAGAACTTGCCACTCAGATTGCAGGTGACAATTATGAAGAAGTTTTGACTGTGCACCAAGGTGGGCAAATTATAGTACGTGCTTGTTCAGGCTAGTGAGAGATGCCTCAGGCTTGCAATTTGGGAATGTGGGTAGAGTGTCTTATGGAATCTGGGTACAAATGTTTTTAGTCAGAGGTTTGAACAGGATGGAGCAGGGGTCTGTTCACCTCCAGGAGAGACTGCGGAGGTTTGAATTCAGACGCAGCCCCAAACGGACACACTTGCTGGCAATCTCCAGGATGCCAGTGATCAGAGGTAACATCTGCTCCTGTGTCCCATCAGTGAACTGTTTGCAGGGCTGCACCGCTTGCAGAGTGTGCACAGAAGGCGGAGAGGGAAACGGACTAAGCCTCATTTCAGTTTTAATGGCGTATCAGCTCCCTGGCACATTCAGAGATCATCCTTCTGGTGACAAATGTGGTTGCTAATGGTTTGTGTCCCATGAAGAGTGGATCTGTGCAGGTAGTGAGCTGAAACGGGCTTTTATTTTTCATACCGCAAAGTCTCAAATATCCAAGGTTGATATTAGACTCAAATTAAGAAGGGTTCACAAAGTTCACAAGAGCTGCTGTGTTGTCCCCAGAAAGATTCCCTCCTGCCATGTGATGGTACACAGAAAAGACACGATTGTACTGTAGGGTGAGATGGTCACAGTTGCTTGGCCTATAAAATCCACAACTGCTGGGCCCTGTGTGAGTTGACAAAACCCTGTGGTATTGGCTGACCAATATGACACATGAAAAGTCCAGGGGTCTGCTTAAGGTTTTAAAGGTCACATTCATATTTTCTTGGAATGGTTTGAAAGACACAAAAATGATTACAAGAGGGATCATTCTGTAGTTTTTAAGGCTATCCCATGAAATGTCCATAAAACCCTATAGATTTCAGCCCTATTCAGTTCTATAGAATTCCTCCAGAAGGGTGTTTTCCTCCCAGTCAGTATTTAAAACAAAAAGAGATGAGAATAATCTGAATGGAAACTAGGCTCAAAGGCCGACCTTCTGCTCTTGTCTACACTCAGGCAAATGTTGTTAACGTTTCCCACCATTACTTGCAGTGCCAAAAAGGCACCTGTGGGTGCAGAGCGCTCAGCAGGGTAGGCAGCATTTGCTGGCCCCCAGGAGTGCCGGCCAGACTTGTACTCCCAGCATTTCTCACTGCCTGCACAGATCCATTAGAGAGCTCCCCAGGGGTAAGCAGGGCACTGGCCTGGCTCTGCTACTGGGATACCTGGGGACGTCACTTCCCCTCCCTGTGACTTTTTCCCTTTCAGACCTGTCTCTGTCTTATCTATGAGGGGTGCTAGCTCCTCCGGGAAGACACTGCCTACTGTGTGTGTGTGTGTGTGTGTGTTTGCGATGCTGAGTACACTGCAGCCTCCGGGTGCTGCTGTAATACAGGTAATAATAATTATGAATAATAATAATAATAATAATCCTGTTTTAAATCTCCCATTCGCTGACTGACACAGATGCTCATTCCAGTACATTTTTTTTAATAATAATTTTTAAATGTGGCTTTTGCATCCACTGATGGTAATGGATGAATGAAGCGTAACGGTGTGCATTAAGGAGAATATAATGGGAATATGTTTGGGAAGATTTAATAACATCTTATGCTGCAATGGCCCTAACAGATATCCTCACTGAAATATTCATGCCATTGTTTGTATTTTCACCATAAGGTACACGGCACAAAGGAGGAATTTTTGTTGCACGGCTAAATTTATTGCACTTGGAACCATTCTGATCTACTCCATTTAAAGGTAATATTGAATTAACTTTAGCTTCTGGATGCTTCTGCCAGTTGGGTGTTTTCATTTGCATTAGCTGATGTACCATCTGCAATGAACTGGCAAACTGTTTTAAAGTGCATTGAGATATGACTTGCTTTGACTACACATAAAAGTGCTTAAAGTGTCTGTATGTGTATGTGGGAAGGGGAGGTGACCTACTTTGTTCTGTCTGTTCTTACTTGAAACCACTTAAATCCTACTTTTTATACTTAATAAAATCACTTTTGTTTATTAATGAACCCAGAGTAAGTGATTAATACCTGGGGGAGCAAACAGCTGGGCATATCTCTCTCTCAGTGTTATAAAAGGTGGACGATTTATGAGTTTACCCTGTATGAGCTTTATACAGAGTAAAAGGGATTTATTTGGGTTTTGGATCCCATTGGGAGCTAAGTGTCTGGGTGCTGGAGACAGGAGAACCTGCTGAGTGGTTTTCAGTTAAAGCCTGCAGCTTTGGGGACGTGCTTCAAACCCTGGGTCTGTGTTGCAGCCAGCGAGCTTGTCTGGCTCAACAAGGCGGGGTTCTGGCGTCCCAAGCTGACAGGGAGATCAGGCTCAGAGGCAGTTTCAGCATGTCAGGTGACAGTCCCAAGGGAGTCTCTGTGACCTAACCTGTCACAAGGGTGTATTCTCAACCAGCAGAGAACCAGCAGATGGCCACCACCTAAGTCCCATTGAAGCTCTGTTTGGAGGGCTAAATTTCCTCTTGGGCTTTGGCATTTTGCATTATAGGTTTGTAACTTTTCTCCCACTCCCACATCAGCAGGTGGGACTTCTTGCACATTCTGCTATGAGGAGCCTCTCTGAGTGGTCCTGCATTCTGTTCCTGGCACTGCTACTGAAAGCAGAGCAAGTTGTTCAGGGATCTTCAGCTGGAGGAAACTTTCATAGCTCCATTGACTTCAACTCCAAGGCTAAACATGGACTTCTATGGAGCTATGGCAATTCACACCACTTGAGGCTCTGCCCCTCCACCTCTGTGTCTCAGGTTTCTCTCACTCTCAATTACAGATGATACTTGCCTCCCTGGCAGGAGTGAGAAGTGATGTGGAGAAGGCTGATCGCTTATTTATTATTCTTGTTTACAAAGTGCTTTGAACATTTAAATTGATAGTCGTGCTACGTCTGGTGACTATTGTCCTTTGCCCCAGGGTGCTGAAGGGGCTAAGGGAGAGAGATGAAAAAGCGTCTTTGTATTTATTTAGCTGGCTGAGTGCTATCCACCCTGTGGCTTACACACTGGAGCCAGATCTTAAACTGGCATAAGTTGGAGGAGCTTTGTGGAGCTTAGGGGAACTTAGGCAATTTGCCTACCTTGAAGATCCAGCTCTGGGTCTTTTTTGGTTTGTCTTTATATTACAATTCTTTTTATGAAACTCAGTTAGTCCTTATAAATGTGCTTTGTTTTTTTATCCTGCCCTTCACACCAGACATCGAGCTATCTCCCCTCTTAATCGCAGTTCTACACTTCAGTTTCATGGTGCCATATAGACTAGAGGTACTGAAAACCTGTTTCCATAGCTGCATGCAAAGATACACCCATCCATCTTGATGGAGTCTCCATCCCCACATAATTAAATCCTTCTCATTTGTTAATGAGACTTTCATTTGCTCTCTTGTAATTGTGCTGAACGGGCACTGTTTGAGTGCTTTGCATTATTTCTGTGATAGGACAGAGAATATTTTTTTTCCCTTCCCTTGCAGATGTATATTTAGGCTTTACCCAGAGGCTCTTTGTTTTCCCCTGTGCAGTCAGATGTCTGTTCTGACAGTCTCCTGGATAGCATTCCTTTTATTTATTTTTTTCCCCTCCAGCAATTTTAATCTGTCAGCAACTTTGTTCAGAAAAAGCTGGAAGATCTTTGCTGACTCACTGCAAAGCTCTGAGATCCAAGTGCTTTCCATGGAATTATGTCAAATACATTTAAAAATAAGGCTCACCACGAGGTTGGAGTGGATATTTATCTAGTGCATAAGCTAGGTCTTGTCTGTTTCTTCCCCCCAAATGATTTTTTTCGAACAAGTCCAAGCCCTATACACCTATTTCACAGGTTTTATGTGCATTGCTGTTGAGCCAGACTCCAGAAGACACAAATGCGTTTGTAATGGATGTGATGACGGTTCTGTGTTCATAATTCATTCAATACCCAGGGCTTACGTGTCTGTTATATAATGACTTCTCTCTAACTGTCCTGCTAGATGGGGAGCTGCTTTAGAAAGTGATGCATGTACAACACACTTGATAGCTAAATTCAGTCATCTGTTAGCTTCTGCAGCACTAGTATCTTTAATGAGGCCCAATCCTGCTTTCAGTTATGCATGAGAAGGAGGCAAGGCCCTCTTTCAATGAATGCATTTTGGGAGCCTCTCAGAGCACCCTGTGACAAGGATTGTCTTGGGTACATTCATAAAAACCCATGAGCTGTGAGCTTGCAGAGCTCAACCTGGCCCCTCTGATGACTGTCCAGGGAGTCATGAAAGATGGGTTTGTGGGTCTTGGCATCACAATGTTGATGTTGACATCACAGAAAGCATGAACTGGTTCTCTTTTGCAAAGGTGGCCTCATGAAAAATGCCTGATTAGATCTGGAGACTGAACAGTCATTTTGCCTAAAGATTTGGCCCCTCTGGATGTATAGTGAGGCACATTGGTTGGGGAGACAGTGTTCTAGCATTTTTACCATCATGTTGTCTATCCCTTGGGGACTCTTAGATTGCCAGTGTAGATGCACTCTTCAGCCTATCCCTCATTGCTCCCTCTTCTCTGCTAACTTCACCTCTTCTGTCCTTGGCACTAATAGAGTGAGAATCTTCTCCTTTGCAACTCCTATGTCCATAACAGCTTCCCTATATCACTTCACCTCATAGACTCACCATTTCCTTTCAAACCCTGGCTCAGAACATCTTTTCTTCCTTGCAGAAACTGCCTACACATGCACGCTCTCTGCTATTTTATTACTTTAGCTCTGTGATGATATTTACTGGGTGTTGTACCATGTGCTAGGATACTGTTTATATGAATGAAGCTGTGAAAAACCTAGTTGTATTACTGGATTGCTAGGAAGACCCCATGTTTTGTAAATGGGTGTTCTTTCCCCTGCCAAGAAAAAGTCCTGAAACAACATAAGATACCTATGTGGAGAACTCTGAGTAAGCAGCAAGATGCACCTGAAATCAGAAGCTCTGCTACTGACAGATACACCCTTCCTCCCGCTTCTCTGCACACTCTGTATATGTTTTCTCACTTGAGGTAATTCTTTCCCCCTACTCATCAACCCAGTTCTTCAGAGGCCTCCTTTAATTTCCAGCTCCCTTTGCTATTACTAAATAAGCCTTGTAACCTCATCCAGGTTTTCTAAAATGTCAGATCTTTCCCAAACCTTCAAGTGCTCCAGTTTTTAAGTGGAAGGAGAGGAAGAAAGAGAGACAATCTGTGATAAATTGACATTGACCCTTTCTCTGCTGGTACCTCCTTGCTGTGTTGCCCATTAGCATTGCACTGATATCAATTCCCACTGGCATGGCTGCTGTGATTGGGGAAATGTTCCAGGGGCACCAGCAGAGAAAGGGTGAACCTCAGTTTCTCACCGTTTTTTTTTTCTGCTTTCCTTCCCCTGTTAACTGGAGCACTGGACATTTTGGGGAGGATCTGACATTGTAGCCATTGAACATGACTCTGTGGATGAGTACCCAGGATTCTCTCACAGGGAGTAAAACAGCATCATAGCCATCACAAACTGCCGTCTCAGGAGAGCTGAGGATCAGTCTGGATCCAGAGGCAGTCTCTGCACAGAACCCATGCTACAGTGGCTCATATATTTTTCATTAGCACTAACTTGTGATATGCATTATGTCAATGCAAGATCAAGTGGCTGTTGCAGTGAATGGGATTTTTTTCCCAAATGCTTTTGAATAAATGTAGCTTGAAAAGCATCTGGGAAAATGACTCAGTCCTCCCGACCTCTTTGGGGTTCTCTCCAAGTTTCTCTGATCCAGTATTTTGTTCTTGGTTGAAGTGTTTTGTTTCTGACCAAATGCAGGTGACACTTGGGGGAACTTGCAAATACTCCTGTCTATGCATATTGACAGTGGTGGGCTAAGGAAGGCTGGGGAGATCTTAATACAGCACCTAACACAGTGAGGGCCTGGCCTAGGACTGGGACTCTTTGTCATTAGGGCAATGACAATCACAATGGTCTGAAGATGTTACTCTTGGATGTCAGTCTGTGCAACTCCCTGGCACCTGAGAGAGAGTGGGGGAGAAGAGACAGATGTTAGTGGTTATTTGGCCAACACATTATATTATCAGGATAAAATTTAGCCTCTTTTTATATAGCGTTCTGCTGTTTCCAAGTGCTGAAATATTAACATCAATGGCCATCTACCCCTCTATAGCTGAGAATCTCAAAGCACTCCATGTACATCATTGAATTACTGCTTCCAGCACCTCTGTGAGGTAGATAAATGTGGTGCCTGGTTTGGAGGAAACTGAGGCCTAGAGTGGGCAAGTGACTTGCCGAAGGCCATCCACTGAGTTAGTGCCAAAGCTGGAAACAGAGTTTGGGAGTTCCTGTTTCCCGGACTCAAGCCCAGTTTGTTAGACCTCTCTGCTTGGATGGAGATCCAATGAGGCGTACGAGATAAGTCTTGTGTTAGCCCGATCTGGCCTTTTTTGCTCTTTTTTGCCTTTATAACTCTGTCATTGGTACTGCTTTGATTCACACCCCCGACACTCAGCTCTTACCATATGTGATTCTGCGTAACTAGTTGGGGGTGACCCTGACAGCTCCTTCTGCCCTAACTCATAAGTCTAAGAGCCAGAATGGGCAGCAGATGCTATAAACTTTTTTCAAAAGGGCCTAGTCACTAATTCTTCTGCCATTTCTTGTAATACCTTTCAACTGTGGCCACCTCATTAGGTATTGATGCTGTCTTCTCAAATAACTGTTTTGTTGTATTCCTGCAGGAAATGTAAACCTTTATTCACTGGTACAGCGATTAAAACTGTAACTGAAAATCCACTCATACGATGTATTAAACCAAATGTAATGGGACACTATAGTGCTTGAAAGCAGGTTTCAGAACGAAGCGCCCCATTACAATCGGCAAGAGCCATAGGTTTTTTTCTTTAAAGTTGTTCTCTAAGGGCTTTGCAGTTGTGCTGTCAGAATACATTGCAGAAAAGTACATGGGGCAAGTGAACGAATGCCGTTTAGCCAATTAAATTGCCACTTGCATATAGGTCTGTCCTGAACGCCTTAATACTTGTGTGGTGCTATTCATCCAAAGGTCTCAAAGTGCCTCAGAGTGGTGGGAGATTATTATTATCATCAAGTTACCATTTCTGTTCTATTTAGTGTCTTGTACCACTCTCATCACCACAGTATCTGATTGCATTTTGGAAGGGCGTTAAGTGATAGACTAGATTCTCCCCCGCAAATGATTTAAGGCTGTGTCCCTATAGGAAGGGAATCACCATAGATGCAAATCACTAAAGGTGATTGTTCTTCCAAAGGGCACCTAGATATGGGCCCTGGCATTTAACTGTGCAGTAAACAGAACCATTGTAGGCTGCTAAATGGAAACCCAAGTCTCTAATATGATTCATATTTTTAGCAACAACCATTCAGATTAATCGCCATCTCCTAAGGTTATATACTTTCCCCTGAAATGTTTTTAATGGCAGTTGAATAATAATACTTTGCACTTCATACAGAATTTTCCACCCATAGATCTTAAAGTGCTCCACAGAGGTGGATAAAAACAATTATCCCTCATGTTCACTGATGAGGAAACAGTGGGGTATTATTTGAGAGCATAATTACAACCGGTAAAATCAGTCAACCCTTAGTGTGGGTGGTGTTGATTTTTAGATGGCAAATGTGAAGGAAAAGGCCCATACTCAGAAGGCTAATCACAATGGGCAGAGACCCCTCTGGTTTACAGGGAATTTTTAGTGGCCTGTTGTGCAAAAGAAATTTACTGAACCTCAGCAGCTTTGTGGGAGAATGGAACTGTAGGGACAAATGCAGCAGAGAACATAATTTTCACTCCCGTGAGCCCGGCATGGTGATCGGCAGAGCACCAGAGGGAAGCTGCATTTTCAGCCATTAAAGTGTGTATATAGTCTTTAATTTACAGAGAGAGCAGCCCTTTAAAAGTGCCTCTGTTCGGGAACTCTTTGCTGGCTAACAATGTGACTTACATGCCTTGGGCACATTGTCTGTGTCTCCCTTTCTGACTCTCTCTCTCTCTCTGAAATCCACAGCAGTAGCAGGATTCTGTTTGTCTGTCCTGTTGAGAATCATTGGTTAGCTATTCTGTCTGGGCATTTTAGCTTCTTATCTCACTCCTTCTGCTCATTTCCCCGACTTGTTGTGTGTCCTACTCAAATACATGATGTTTGTTTGCGACCAGTTTGGGGAGATTTGCAGAACTCACTTGGCTGCTGAAAGGTCCTTGTGAAAACTCCCTGTCCAGTGAGTGTCAGGCTGTTTGCTGGGTGACCTCCTGCTGCTGGTGTGTGCTCACTCAGAACCTGGGGCACCGAAGCTGGTCTGCTCAGGTAACACCTGTCAGTGGCACCCTAGAACTGGGATGATGGCAAATCTATGTGACTTTGGTTTTGCTTTCTTCTCTTCTGTATGGCATGTTCCCAGCTGCCCCAATGCATTCATGGCTGTGAAGTGTGGGTTATGACATCACCCCAAGGCTCATGTTAATACGCTTTCTAGCAATCCACACAGTAGTGTGGGAACAATTTTTGTAGTTGGGGGTGCTGTAATGTAATGTAATGTAGTTGGGGGTGCTGTAATGGTTGTTCCTACTATTTCAAGCCAGAGGGTACAGCAGCACCCTTAGTTCCAGCACCTATGACTCCACACCATGTCAATCCTGGGCATTCTCTCTTCTCCCTCCTCCCCCATCGTGCCCTCCATACCTAGTCTAGGCAGGATTGTTCTTTGCCATGTGCATGAAGACGATTCCCTCATTCCCCACCTTATTCCACAGATCACCCTGCTAGAGCCAGGGGACCGAAGCAATTGTTAAGCTAGGCATGGGTACACTTGCTAAGGGATTCCTGCTGAGCAGCAGGCAGTTTGATGCTCTCTGCTGCAAGGCTAGGATGGAATCCTTGCTAAGATGCTGATACAGAATGAGGGAAATATTTTTACTCCTGCATACTCATTTCCCTTCACAATGATTTTCAGCTAAAAGGATGTGTGGCTACTAATTAAACTACTCGCTGCAGCCACTTGCTTCCATTAGCAAATTTCTTCAGAACCGTAAATACCAGCCGCAGTTTTTTCCTCCAGCAGAATTCCGGAGGAATTGGCCAAGTTAGAGATGACCAAGTGCTCTATCCTGCTGTGGGGAGTAAGTAGCTGTGGCCAGTGAATTTACAAAGCTGTGATCGTGGTGTCTGGCACAAGTCTTGTGTGAGTAAAGAATACGGGGAGAAGAGAGTGAGGAGACACGTAGGATTGATAAGAAATGAAGGGGTTATGCCTCATGCTCTGTGGGAGTTATCTCTTTAATAAAGGCTTCTAACCTTTTGTCCCAACAATTGCCCTGCACACATCCAGTGCATGCAGGGATGTTTACAACCTGAAATGTTAAGACGTTGCTTTATTTTAAATTCCTTTTGCATTGATTTATATCAGTCCTTTCTCACACTGCCAGTTTCTTTATTGCAGGCTATATGTTCTGCA
The DNA here is from genome assembly GCA_007922305.1 of Dermatemys mawii. NCBI lineage: Eukaryota > Metazoa > Chordata > Testudines > Dermatemydidae > Dermatemys > Dermatemys mawii. The sequence goes on along the minus strand of ML677396.1, from coordinate 17,067,158 downwards.
GAATCTCCTGAGCGGTTCCTTCCATATCAGATATTCATAGCAAGAAGTTAAATTTCTCTGCCAATAAATATTACCTGCATATAAGCAATGAAGTCTCTCTTAAAGTCACATTCACCTACTGGCTTCAGCAGAGTAGTCACGAAACTTCCAGTAACATCAAAGGCCACGGAAGTTCTCTTTTTCTCTATCATGCCATCAATTTATGGCAGTTCCCTGATGCTACAATAGGCGGTGGTATAATGCTGACTTATAGAATCTTATGCTACAGATTGAGTTGACTGACTGATGTTCCCGGGACTGCAGAAGGTGGTAGTATTCTGCAGGAATACAGAATAGTATTGTGGTTTGGTATTTATTTGTGGTATCATAGTGGCTTGTCTTAGCCATGTTGAGCTTGCGGTGGCTATTAGATGTCCACAAAGAGATGTCAGAGAGATGGGCGGAGATTTTAGTTTGACCAGAAGGCGACAATTCTGGAGTAGCTAGGTAGATCTGTGATTATGTAGTTAGTGCTATTTTGTTGCAGTTTCTTGATGCTCCAGCAGGAGGTGGAAAACTGCATAAAGGCTGTGTCTAGGTGAACATATTTTTATTTCAAGTACCGGAGAACTTCCTAGTGATCTTTCCTTCTACTACATGAGAGAACACACCGAGGTTTGTGCTTAAAACAGAAAACACACCTTCCTCCCCCAAATCATCACATCTGAATAAAGGATCTCTGAATGAGAACACTGACTCATTTTTTTCCACGGCGGAGCTTCACATTAATAGATACCGACAGTAACTTTTCTGCTGCTTTAGATTGTTTCTCCAAATGCAAACCACAATGTCCTTAAAGACCCGGCTTGTCATAATTTTGTGTCTTGTGTATATTAAAATATATGCTACTAGTAACTCTGTAATATCCACTCAAGTGGCACACATACCAGCGTGAAGAAAGAGAACAGTCTCCTAGTGCAGCAAACAGGGCTGAAGCATGCTCTCATTCTGGATGTTGCTGTTATTTTCCTAAAAACAATTATATATTCCCAGGAGAGAAAATATTTCCAGAGTAATCGAAGAAGCACACTGATGTGTTTTCTTCCATTAATGCATGGCATCCATTGGAGGACAGAGCCCTATAGCTGTTTGAAAAACTAATTATGTGAATCCAGGATTCTTATGCGAAATAGGTCAGATTCTGAGGAGTCCTTAGCACATTTGAGGATATTGCCTATTGATAACACATTCTCCAGCATGAGTAAGTGCAGGGGCTCCTATGTATATGTTGCAGTAATAGAGCTCTGCAATAGTGAGGTACCTCTGCAAATCGAGCCTTCTAGCAGGTTCAACCTTTTACAAAGTGCTGCTGATGAATTGCTTATTTTGGACTACACTGTGCATCATTTTTTCCTGTCTGTCGCTTCTGTGCTTCATTTGTTGTAAGAGCAAGGAAAAATGTTGTTGCATGGAAGAATTATCCAAATGCAGTTATTTTATCATCTAGATGATAACCAGCTTGAGTTCAGGGGTTCAAGTGATGCCAGAGCATGTGTGGCACTTTAAGGAGTCACTAGACTGATTGCTGAAAGACAGAGAATGGTTACATTACTACTGTGATAAGCCTTGATTTGTTTGGTAAGGATCTTGGAAAATACAAGCATGCACTGAAGATTTCCATTGTCTGGATGTTGATTTTCCTAGTCGCTCAGCGCAAAGTTTGGTTTCTTAATGTTCCCAGGCTTCTTACTGCCAGAAAACCACCTTTCCACCCTGTTAAAAACTTCAATTTGTGGTAGTAATTTTAGTTAACTCCAGAGATGTGTTGGGATGATGATAGCACTAGAGCTTTGTAAACTCAGGAGCTTCTCTAAGGCCAGCTATTTCTTTGCCTCTATTCTCCCCCCGCTTCTCCTCCCAAGTTTCACTCTGAGGTTTGGAGACAGATCTCCAGCTAGTATATATTTATTGGCATAATTGCATTCAACAGAACAATATTGGTTTATACCAGTTCACAATCTGGTCACTTGATTTGGAATGCACCTAAAATCTCCAACTGAAACCCAGGGGAAGCAGCAGATTTTATGTGGCTCATGAATAAGCCATGTGTGAAAGGAAATTTCACTTGACTTGGACTCTACCCCTAATTGTTTGCACTGACCAGACCCAGGTTTGCACCAAAGGTTTATGGGCTTTAGCAAATGTTTTGACTACAGATGGGGCCCAAATCGCATTCCCAGATCCATGTACCCCTAACTTTGTGGTGGCTTAGTTCTGCACCAAACTCTGTGGCTTAGATCTGCCTCCTCTTTTGTTAATCCTGAGCTGAATTCCGAGTTTGCAAAACTCACCGGTGTTTATTACATAGCTTCATCTTTCATACTGAGAACTGAGAATCCTACTGGGTGCCTGCCCGTCTGCATCTTTCAGTGCCTAAAGAGCAGTGCGCCAATGGGACATACACTCCTAATACCCCATTGCTCCCCCTCTTTCTCAATGGCATGGGCTCAGTGTGCCCCTCATTCCCACCTTCCCCTCATGCCCATAATAGGATCACCAGTCCCCCCGCCCAGGCTCTGTGTACCCACTATACCCCTCTGCCCAATTCCAGGGTCCCCCATTCTGCCCTGTGCTAAAGGTTCTGTGTGCTCTCCATTCCTGCCTTCCGCCAGACCAGCGTCCCCTATTCTCTTCCCCCTATGCCATGGGCTGTGAAACACCGTCTGATCCCTTTTCTTCTTTGTCTGGGAAGTAAGTAATTTAGTGTCCAAAATGATAACCTCAGTCTGGAGGATAAACAGGGATGTTGTTCTGCTGGAAGGCGTTAGTGGTGCCATCCACCAGTTGTGTTTGATATACAGACAGTTACCAAAGTGCTTGGAGCAATGACTGTTCCGTATGCCCCCCATTTTCCATTTTTTCAGTTTTCTGATCTCCCGCGCCCATAAAACAAATGAATGGAGTTCTGGCCATCGGTGTCTAGAACATTTCCTGAAATTATGGAATTGTTGAGATGTGGCATTCAAAAGTTATTGTAAAGTTAGACACAGAAATGCTGTTCTGCGGAGTGGGAAGCTTTCTGCCAGTTCAGCCAACAAGACTGTTCTTCTCTGTGCATACCGCATGCTTTTACACGGTTCCTCATTTGCAAACTTACTTGAAGAACCCAGCCAGCAAGTAGCTGGAGCACAAATGATTCAAGTTTGTAGTTATTTTTGCTGGGCAGTACACTGTATTTCACAAACAGCTTGAAAAACTCATTGCAAAATATATTCTGACAGTTCAGGATACTATACTTGGTCGATGGCCAGTACTGGTGTGTACTTGTTACAAAATTCTTGAGCAAATGTATAGCACAGAAAGATTTGGGCCAGCATTTGAAATATTTTTAGTAATTTTAAATGTGATTAAGTATTTGCACAGTACTGTTAAATTTGAGGCACTTTGCAAACATAAGTAAATGGCATTTCCTGTGCTGAAGAGCTTGCAGTGAAGGGAAACAGTGTGCAGTTTTCTCCATGAATACAATGCCAATGCAGAGAAGATTGACTGCGATGATTGTGCATGCGGCTTATTCAGAAGTGACGGCATGAACATGAGTTGACAGTGATGGATTCTTTTGTAGGCCCTATGCTATGAAACCAGCTACCCGTTCTGTGCTGACTCTTTGTAAATGTAGACTGCTGTGTGTGGGTGAAGACATCATAATCCTCTTATAACGTGGGAGCAGGAACGGTGTGAGACTATTCAAATGACTAGGTCTGTCTGCTTTATTCCAAATCAATCTGCACTGGTACGCTGCACTCCTCTAGGTAGGTGCTAGTCCCCTTCCCAGCGCTGAGACCAGCAGTCCTATGTGACAGCTTAGAAATTTAGTTTTTCTCAGGTGCCTTGTCAGAGGCCAGCCTGAATCTTAAGACTTGCTGATTATTTTTTCTCCCCAAATTAGTTATTTTAAACCATGTGTAAATGTTTTAATTTTACTTTACCTCCCTCCTTCCAGGGCTAAGCTGCTGATCTGGTCAGAGCAGTGCTTGTGTCTGGGCCCGTTCACTGACCTGTGTGATGGAGTCAGACCAGAAGGATATAGGAAAGTGCTGGAAGGCAGGTACATTAGTCTCAGGGTGTGCAGGTCCCTGTTCCCTGGATAGCCAAACAAAGGCTACTCCAGGCCAGTCAAGACACCTGGGGCCAATTAAGAACCTTCTAGAAAGGAGTAGAGACAGCTAGCCTAATTGGGACACCTGAAGCCAATCAGGGACTGGCTGAATCCAGATAAAAACCTCCCAGTTAGTCAGGTGGGCTGTGGGTGTCAGGAGCTGTGGAAGGAAGTTATGCTGTTGGTGAGACTGAGTGTTGGACAACATATCATACAGAAGGAAGGAGGCCCTGAGGTGAGGGTGAAGTGGAGTTTGAAGAAGCAGTGACTGCTGTGGGGAAGTAGCCCAGGGAATTGTATTGTGTTTTGTGGATAAAAGGTCAGCCATCTTAGCTGATACTATTAGGGTCCCTGGGCTGGAGCCCAGAGTAGACGGCGGGCCTGGGCTCCCCCGCCTTTCTGCCTCCCCTAATTAGTCTCTGAGATTGGGAGACAATAGAGACTGTGCCAGGAAGGATAGCTTCTCCTCACTGGTTTGTGATGAAAATGGTTCAATAGGCTGTGACCTTGTCTCCAGAGATAGAAGGGCTCCATGGAGGGTCACAGTGAGCCGCTGAGGCTAGTAAAAATCCGCCAGGAAACACAGGATCCACGAAGATAAGGACAGAGCTTTGTCACACCTGAGGCTGCAATTTTCTTGTTGATGCCTCCAAACCAGAGATATCATCCACACTGACCTTAATACAGCGCACATTTCTAGCTAGCCAGGCACATGCCTCTGAGCCAAAGGAATAGTACAGTATAGTTTTAGTACAGCAATGGACCTCGGGTGGGGGAATTCAAATTGAGGCGTGAGGCATTTTCAATTTCAGATAAGTTATTCTAATGAGTCATAATTAGAGTATCTCTTTAAGTGTTTTAATATCTATTTACTTTGGACAAAGAACACAACCAGCCTCCATGGAGAAGCACACATAAGAGCAACATAAATGTCGACAAGTTAAATACTAATGAATTCAGTTGTATAAAAGTTTTCTAGCAAAATGTAGTGTATAAAGAAAAGTTCTTTATTATTGCTTAACATTTGGCTATGGGCTATATAGCTTACTTAGAACTCCAGATTCTTCAAAGATTTATTTTGAAGTTGGTGTACTTGCTGATTTTTAGAGAACTTCTCCATTCTTGCAGCTTTTTCTAATATCTCAAAATACAAAATGCATTTATCATAGTGATTTTTAAAGCTGGGGCTGGCTGCAGGCACCAGCCTAGGAAGCATGTGCTTGGGGTGGCATATTTTAAGGGGCGGCATTCCATCCAATCTTGGGCTGGCATATTCCAGCCACCCCCCCCCGCCCCTTTTTATTTGCTGCGGTGGCGGCAGAGCTCCGGCCACCTTTGTTTTTTGCTTGGGGCGGCAAAAAAGTTAGAGCCGCCCCTGTTTAAAGCCCTCTTGTTTCATTGAATCACTCTAACATGCATAATCACATTTATTATTAATATGTTGAATGGCTGCACAAAAGGAGTTTTGAGAGCAAATATTAGAAACTACTTAAACAAAAGGAAAATATTAAGGGATGCATTTGCCATGGATTCAGTTTAATCTGACGAGAAATCCTTTCTTTTCGGTCACACTTGCAGCAACTGTTATACCCACCATGACTTTTTCTGAACAATTCCATCACCTTTCTCCAGCCTGCCACTCAGCAGCAGTCTCAGGCTAATGCGAATGTTGATATGAGAAATCAGCAGTTTGTAGTGGGCTTGCAAAGTATAATTAAGCATTAAATCCCTGGTTTGCAGTGTAGCTGGATGTGGCCCGTGGAATGGCTTGGCTTCCCCAAGGCAGCAGCAGCTCCTGTTCCATGGGGAGGAGTGGAACCCTGTGCCACTGCTCCCCCGCACCTGCCTTTCAAGGAGTCTGAACAGCTTCCTGTTATGCCAGTTATTTTGCTCTTGAAGTGCAGTTTGCACAGTTTCCTCTCAAAACCACAAACAGTAGTGGAAGTACCCACTGATGTCAGGTGCTTGCTTAAAGCTGTATATTGCCAATTGTATTGATGCTTATGAATAAGTAATCAATTACTGTAAGGAATGAGTGAGATAATATGAGTTTTAGAAACCAATAGCGATGCTCGAACCAAAATATTACTGTATAAGGATGATCAAAGTGTATATGGGGCAGTTTAAGAGCTGGTGTATCAGTAACTGGCATTACTTTTGTGTCTATTTTATGTTGGGCAAAAAGCTTTTATAGAATATCCTTAATAGTGATGTCCTGTTAAGGAATGGGGATGTGATCTCCTGGTTAGAGCAGAGAACTGGGATGTGATCTCTAGACCCAGCTGAGCACATACGTTCCTTTGTATCTTAGGTAAAGAGCCGCTTTGCACCTCAAAATAATAGGAATAAAAATAACCAGGGCTTAAGTTTAATATTTCACTGATGAAAGTGAAGAAGTGTTAGAGTTTGCATTGTTCTCATGGTTTCATTTGGATCTGTTGTAGGTTGGTGAAAATCTACAGTGGTGGATGCTCTGGTCAGTCTTTCAAAAGTAATGTATAGCTCAACACTCCTTTATTCAGATCAAAGCCCATAACTGGAGCTCGCTGGAAAATGTCCCCGCAACCCATTTTTGACTTTCCATTGAAAAACAGCAAACAAAACATTCAGTTAAAACACCAAGATTCAGTTTGTTGGGGTTTAAGTTTTTTGATTCAACATCAAACTTTTCTGGGGAAAGCAGGCACTTTATTGTGAAAACTCTTGATGATTTGGGAGCCCACCTTTCATTTGAAATGTTTTGACCAGCCCTGCAAATCACCTGCAGTGACAAAACTAAATATAATCCCCCTCGGAGCTCTCCACTGCAGTTCTCCAGCCCCTACCCATTCCTCCAGTCCTTACAGGTGAGTGAGGAAAGATGGCCTCTGCAGTATTGTCCCTTCTCAAGCTCTCTCCTCATCTTTTCGGATATGACTGGACTAAGCCTCTCAACACCTGTGAAGAAGGGATAATTTTGACTGCCAATGCAACTAATCCACCTCTTTGTGGAGAAACAGCACAGGGCACAATGGTTTCAGGGCAGGGAGTGTAGAATAACTTGCTATAACATTGACATGGCAAAAGGAATTTTAGGTAGCCACAGTGGCATTACCAGAGTGGGAATTTGGCCAGGACAGTGGATAAATGAAAAATTAAGTGGAATCTTATTACAGATTGTTTTTAAGTCTTCTCCAGAAAAGCATCTCCTGTAGCACAATGCTCTCTAGCATGGTGATGTTGCAAGTCACATAGCACTGACTCAGAAGGTAGACCACCATCTATTCTCTCAAGGATATTTCATGCAGCACTTAAATCTTCCTAGGAAGTCTTCCATGCAAGTACTTGACTCTCATTAACCTTGCTTAGCATGTGGAATCTTGATAGCCTGTGTGTTGCTGAGCTGCTATGGTAAGGCCTCCGTCTTGTTCCCACCTATCAGCTTAAATATTTGTTTAAAGTAAACAGCAATAGGCGCTCTTGGTGCTGTCCTTGGTGCTGAAACTCCCATTGCACACTTGTCTGGCCTAAATATATAAATTCTGCACTAATCCGGCCAGAGTTCTTTAATAAAATCCTGAAGGCAACTAGGCCCTCCTGCTGCTCTTATTCGATGTGCTGCAAAACTGATCTGAAATGAGCAATATCCGTGGATGATAACTAAAATGTGAGTGACATTTTTTATTAATAATTAAGATTTATTTGCTCTTCAGCGTCCTTGGAGAACTTGCCTAACAAAGTTGTATTTTAACCAAAGCAACACAGGTTATGTTGGTAGTGGGATGAAGAGCCAGTTACTTTAAAAGTCACTGGTTTGCATCCAGCCTAAACCAGTAGTGTCTGAAAGCTGTTAGCAACTGATGGTAGCTCAAGGGACAAAGAGCAGTGGGGATGATGAGGGAAAGTCCACTTTCCTGGGAATGGTGCCCATGTCACCAAAACCACCACTCTGATGGGTGCTAATGAATGGTAGTTGTCTCAGTAGCCAGCCCAAGGACTTAATGGCATGTTGAATGGACTTCCCCTTCCCCCACAGAGATGCTCCTTATGAGTCAGGATTGAGGTGTGTAAACAGGGGAATGTGGGGGGAAGTCTGTACTGAGGTTCCCTGTGCTATGTGAGGACTCAGCCTCTGACACTGAATTTAATGCTGGTAAATGACACACTCAGAGATTTTACAAAAAGAAACAGGGTGGTGGGGGTGGGGTGGGAATAGCATCTCCCGCGTACAGGATTGGAGAAGAATTTCTGTGATCCCTTGCTCCACAAGCCACTGCTGTCTTGGGTGCTGTAATAAAACCAGTCCAGTCATTTTAATAATCAACCAACCAAGGCAAATGAAATACTGCACTACACAAATATATTTTTCATTTATGAAGTGAAGCCATTGTACAGGCTTCTGCATTATGAGTGTCTTGTCTCTCCTGTTCTACTGCATGACACTCAGTTCATAACAGCAGCATAACCATGGACTTTTCCTTAATTTCCCTCGCTACCAAGATAAATCTACAGGGCAGGATTGTTCCACTGAGCAGCTGTGAGTGGGGAGAGTGACTAGAGGAAGGAGGTGGTACATGCCGACAGCTCTGAACTGCAGGCAGTACGAGGATTGCTATCTATGAGAGAGTTCAGGGGAAAAGAAGGAGGAAGTAGGAGGCAGCCAAAGCTCTTAGAATGGCAAGAGCCAAGCTGAAGAATTCCCCATCCGAGATCAATTCACATGTAAAAACTGTCCCACCAGCAACGACAGAGGATGTCCATGGGGTCAGCCCCTTGTTACCAGCTCGGAGAATGGGATCCTTGGGGAGTGATGTCGGACAAAGGTATTGCAGGACTGCAATGGTGCATGAGGTTTAGAGGGGTGGGGGTGGCGGCACATTTTTTGTTTAAATATAAGAAACAAATCAGTGCAATCAGTGGCTCTTAGGGGTGGTGGAGTGCATTGCTTTTGTAGACATGTTAAAAAACCACCCAAAGCCCGAATGTACCATTGTGAATTAGGCAGCAGGATCAGGACAAAGCCAGTTGCTTTTGAAAATTTTATAGGCACTCCAGTCTCTTTGAATAGCAAAAGTGGATCTGAAAGGGAGCACTGAGACCTCCAGTGCTGCTCCCAAAACTGTTAACTTGCACTGCACATTCTAAAAATGAAGCTTATTTTACGGTGATAAAATACGGTGCACAATATTGTGCCTGTGCAGAATATTTTGAACTAGAATCAGAGATGCATGATCCCACATCTGAGGAATAATTTATGTATGATCACACATGAAAATAATCAATGTACTTGCATACACAAATGCTGCAGCCTCTTTCTGTAAGCACACAGCTGCTATGTGCATGGAGCTATGAGCCATTTCTTAGATGGGTCAGAATATCGTTCTATATTGCACTTGCATTATTCAGTTTCTGGCTTCTTCCTCCACAGTGTTTCCTGATTATTGTAAAGATGCAGATATTGTCCCTCACTTCCTGTTCTGTTTGTTCTGTTTTGTTTTCTTTTTATTCCCCCTTTATTTTCAACCTTTCACCCCATCAGCACTCTGTTCCTTCTCAGCATGTGTGGGTTATCTCACCTTTGATCATGTACTGTATTTCCCAGTGTGTAATTTACTGCTTTTTCTAGTTCAGCCTTTTCAAGCAAATGAGTCACGGTAGGAAAGCTTCTGCCCATGTCAGGTTTTATTTGTTTGGTATGTGCTTGGGAGGAATGAGCCATTTCAGAGGCAGCCTCTCCCCATATGTCACTGGGCAAGAGGGGAAATAGCAACACTTGTGGAACAGACGTGATCCCAGTTGGAGCAGACAGAGATGGAGACGGAGACCCTAGAAGCAAGGCATTGGAATCGGTGTGCCCTTCTTCCTGGAGGCATGAACGGGTGGGGAATACTGTAGAGAACTGTGCTGCACTCCCAAGAGTCCGGAATGGAGTTCTCAGCCTCTGGCTGAGCTCGAGCACAAGTCTTGGCCTCCTGTGTACGTTCCCTCCCAGGGGAACATGTGCCCTCCACCTGGTGACCTAGTGGGTCGTTGCCATCTGACTTCCCAGGTGTTTGGGACCATGCCTCAGGAAGTTGCAAATAGGCAGCATGCAGGTAGATTAGAGCCAAAGCAGGCACGCGTCTGTGGTCTCAGCACGCTGTAGCCATCTGAGCCTCGCTTCATTTGGCACCGTTCTTCCACCCCCTCGGTGGTGCACCGAGGATGGTTTCTTTCCCCTCTGCCAGTTTGCTTGCCTTATGCCCCCTTCCTCAAAGGTGCTTACAAGCTCTGAATGAGACATAGTCCTGAGGGAAGTGCACCTAAACCCCTAGAAGGGTAGGACTGATACTCTGTTGGCAGAGCTGCCAACCCAGCTAGCTTCACTCACTGCGGCTGTTCATGCCCTGCCAGCTTATTCTTCCCAGTGGTGGTGGGACTCTCTGGTTACAGCTGTATTGTAGCTTTAAATGGTCTCACACTTACTGCTGGAAATCCCTTAGGAGCCTTTCTGCTGCGACTCAGCCAGAAGGGTACCGACTGAGAAGTACAAGGGCCATTGTCCCTCTGCCGGGCTCTGGGGCTCAATGGTCTGCCTGCCCACCCCTCCCGGGAGCCAGGACCAGATTCCAACCCTTCCTTCCTTCTGTGATACTAACACCACACTCCTCCTAGGGGAACACCTGTCACAAGGAAGGAACGTGGGGGGAGTCAGTGTTCCCATTCTGGGGGCAAAGAGCCATTGCAGAATTAATGAACCTGCAGGAGTGTGAGAGGAGACTGTCACACGTATCAGAATTCCAGGGGATGTCTGTGGGGGAGCTGCCTCTGGGAAAGTGGGAGCGGTAACAGCAACAAACCATGTTGGGCCCAGTTCCCCTTGTAGGCCTTGTTAGTGGGCTTGCAGCCCACTAAGGTAGGCATGGGGTCCCTGCACCATTGACAAACACAATGGCTCAAATCCCAGTATAAACAAGGGCTAAGCTGCAATTCCATTGAAGTGAACTAAGAAGTGATTTTGACATTCTGTAGGTAAGATGTGGAGCGCGAAGTATTAGCTGGAAACCTCTCATAACCTGGAGGACGAATGGATTGATCTTTTGAACCCTGGTCTAGCCCTCAGAGCTTGTACTGACCGTGACTTCCTGAATTTTGTCCCTGATTTGCTTCCTTCCTGTGCGTGCCACTTCGTGATAACTGAGTTGGCAGTTTGAATCAAGAGTTTTACATATCACTGTTGCCGCTTACAGGTAACAAAAGAGGGAAGATAGCTTTGAAGTGGCAAATGGCTTATTTAAGAGATTCCATCTCCTCGAAAGGCAGACACTGCCCAGTCTCTGGCAGTCCCACGAAACCGAGCTATGAGAATTGTTGCTGGGAGTTTGGGCTGAAATAATAAAGTGGTGGTGGAAGTAAAATAAAAATAATGTATTACAAACTGTTCCCAGAGATGCAGATTAGTTTGCTGGGAGATTGAAGCCCATGGCTTAGACTCATAGGCTTTATTTTTCTCTGAATATTTCACATTTCAGGATTTCAGCCACAAAAACATGGTGACTCAGGGGCCAGTGTAGAAAAATGGAGGTGGGCTTGTTTCAAAATAAAACATTTGAGAGGTGTTGGATATTTGAACATCTAAAAGTGAAGAAGCGGGAGACTTGTATTTCTCCTGATGTACAGAACTCAGAGCACTTTTTGTTGGGACATCGAAGAATTGGCTCAGTTCACATCCTAGGTACTTAAGAGAGCCATTGGAGTTATTTCTATGTCTCAAAGGGCTGGTCTGGCTGACTGTATTCCAGCCTGAACAACCTTCCTGAGCCCAGTGAGGTGGAACAGAGTGCAGAATCTGGCTGTCTAGGACACACCTCTTTAACTGTTCCTAGAAACAGAGGTTTGGGGAGCTTAGTGATTGAATGTGGGAACCAAAATGGGGGAGCTTTAAACAGATTTAGCTGCAGCCATTCATTCCTGTGTTGAGTGGAGTTAATGGTGCAGGGAGGATTTCACAGAAGGGAAAATATGATAGAAAACAACACTGAGAAGCCAGAGCAAGAATCCGACCTAGTTCATGCTTTAAATACCATCCTGCACTGGGGAAGCCTTGAGGTGGCTGTGTTTGGTAGGCAGCTGCTGGCAGGCTGAAGGACATGAAAATACCTGCACATGGATGTACCTTCCCATTTCATGCGTTGCTGATTTCTCTTGACATGCCAGATAGAAGAATTTTTTTTAATACAAAAAAGCAATTTTGCAACCAAATCAGTCCCTGTGCATGCAGCTGGGAAAGGGGGGAATTTTTGGCCAGGTGCCCTGGGGTACTCTTACAGGTTCAAAAATGTGCATTCAAAACAGCTAGATCCCGGGCTGCCATCTTCCCAGCACTCCAGTTAGGGAAATAGCAACAGTCTAACCTCCACGTCCCTTAAAGATCAAGCACTTCAGCAGGTGGGAGAACCTCCCAAAGTGTTTGGGAAGTGTAATTTCTAAACAGCCAGTGACGACGACTCCCCCGGGGGGCAGCCGGGCATTAACAAATGGCTTGTACTTCTCCACAGGCTCCCCTGTGCAATTAGAACAGCGGAGAGGTCTGCGGTGATGGCAGAGTCCATTAAAGCCCTTTTATCTTAACAACCACGCTGCTGAGTAGATGTGTGTGTGTCTGGCAGCAGGTGGGAAACACGCACAAACACATTTCCGTATCACCATCAGTGTTAACGTTCTCTTTTTTGGGTACTAACCCAAAAATAACCGCTATTTTTTTAAAGTCATTTTTTGAGCAGAAGCTTTTCTCTGGCAAATGTGGCCTTGTAAGATTGTGCTCTATTTGCAATATATTAAAGGAACTCTTTGGCTTTTTTAATAGCAGCCTAAGGCATTCAGTGCAGAAAAGAGAAACAGGCTCATCAGCAGCTGAGAGGTGGAATCCTGCTCCCTCCCCTGCTCCTTACAGAGGAGTCCCACAAAAACTGGAGATAGGTAACAGCTGTGTCACACAGTTATGTCAGCTGCTGAGCTCCCTAGAGACTGGCATTTAGAGCAGCAGGTATCTTGTTTATGTTACAGGGTTCCCATCTAACTCTATCAAGACACTTTGGGAACGACACTTCGGGGACAGAGACCTGCACAATAGTTACTCTTTGGAACTGCCAGGGCAAGGCCACTACCTCTGTTAGAGGGACTGAAATGCCTACACGTGAACAATAGTTAGCTTGCTGAGTCAGGAGGTGTGGTGTGTCCCGGCTGTGACCCTGTGTCTGGTAAGACTTCATCATACGCCTCTGCTTTGGCTTTCCTAAGTTGTGTTCACTGGGCTGCACCTAGTTGGTAGAATCGTGTCTCTCTTCCAGTGTCTTTGGCATTTCAGCTCCCTTCCCATTCCGCCATCTTTTGGGCTTTGAGGCAGTGGGAGACTGGTCTGAACCCAAGGTCCTGAGCTTGGAGGATGGGGATGTTGTAATCACAGCGCTAACTGGGATTTTGGAACTGGGTCCAGTACTGTGATGGATCAAGGCTGTGACAAAGATGGCTTTTTAATTTGCCTTTTTTTATATTCGTGTCAGACAAGAACCCTGCAGCCCTTCCTCTGATGCAGGGATGGTCACACAGGTTTGTTCCACCTCAAGATTAGATTTCTGCAATGCACTGTCCTTGTGGCAACACCACAGAAACTGAAGCGGGCACAGAATGCTGTAGCCTGCTTCATTGGTGGTTTCTCCATAGCAGGAATTTAAGTAGGTTCCATAGTGTCTAACCTACAAAATGGATTTAGTCTTGGTTACTCTCCCTCGGGCAAGATGGCCCCAGTTGAGATCAGCAGCTGACGAAGTTTTGTCTGTGAGAGTTCTGTTTTGGAACTCGCTTACTGCCTCAGTTCTCTGGAGTTCAGATCTGTTAACTTGTGGGCACTTTTCAGAGCCCTGCTTTTCCTCCAGGCTGTGGGAAGGGCCTGGGCTGGGCATTGGAAGAGTTGAAATTTATGACTGGTGGATATTTCTATGTGCAGGTCAGGTGAGCCAGGTGTTTTATTGTATGACGTGATTGTTGTGCTGAACATGTCAGCCTTATGTTACGGTTGCCTGGAACAAAGAACAGTATCTATGGAGCTTTTTTGACCTATATAAACAAACAATGGGTTGATCCCAAAGCCCATATCCAAACAGCTCTGAATTTGGGGGGCATGAGTGGTGTGTATGGGTGCATCTTTGCCCTCCATTCCTGATCCAGAACTTAATTTAGAAGCTCTACTTCATCTTGCTTAAAAATATTTTTAATTTACCATTATAAAATTAAGCCTTTGTGTAGGAGTTAATTCGTAAGGGTGTCAGACTTTCATGCACCTGGTCTCTGTCAGGTTCCATCACTGACTCTTCCCTTGTGAAAGTTTCTAATCCTTCCAGATACGCCAGAAGTGAGGGCATGGTTTTATGGCTAAACCCCTGCAGTGAGAATCAGAAAATCTGGGTTCTTTTCCTGGTTCTGAAATGGACTCACCGAGTGAACTTGGACCAAGCTGCTATTCCTCTCTGCAGCTCAGTTGCCACTGTGGTACCGAGAGATTTGTGTGACTTGCTTGAAGTCACATGTAATTTGTGGCCAGAACCAGGATTATAGTCCAAGTCTCCAGAGTCACAGTACAGTGATCACCTGCCCTTTAATGAAGGAGTGTCTACCTTTAGCCTTTTTAAACAGAAATGTTGCTACTACTGATGTTGCAATAAAGGGACCGTTAAGTACTCAAGGGGTAGCTGTGTTTTGACCATCATATCAACTAGTGCTGTTCAGAGCAGACATGGAAGGGAGGACGCTGCTGCTGCTCCCATCATGACTATCACCACAAACCTGGATGTGGAGGGAGCCACAAAGCTGGAGTCTGTGATGCATGGATGGTGTCTGATATAGAATTAACAATTATTCTATATTCTATCAAGAGACAAGGTGGGTGAGATAATATCTTTTATTGGACCAACTTCGGCTGGTGGGGGAGGCAAGTTTTTGAGTTTCACAGAGCTCAGGTCTAATCAAAGATATTACCTCACCCACCTTACAAGGATTATTCTGCTACACCTATCTTTGCAGAGTTGCTGTGAGAATCAGTTGTGATTCATTTCTGGGACAGCCATAAGGGAGGGAAAGAGCCTTCCCTGTAGCCCTAAACTGGAAAACTTCAGCTGAAAAATGACAAAAAATGGAGGGAAGGAGACACTTTTACATCCACATTTTTATTTAGCTGAAAACTTAATTTTCAGAGAATGGGGGAAGTTTTGATGGAAAATTTTCAACCAACCGTAATATTTTCTAGTATTTTTTCCAGTTTAATGTTCACCTATTTTTTAGACGGAGAGGAGGGTCTTGCTTCTATATTTTTAAACCTACATGTGGTCTCAGATTTTGTCCTGAGAAAAGTGGCTAAAGCAATCCCAGGGAAAGTTACTTCTCTGTCCATTACACTCAAGTCCCTGTTCAGGGATGCCATTTTGTAAACAAGATTTTTTTTTAGCTTCGTGGGCCTGTTCCAGTTGGCATTCTGTGAGGTTCACGGAATGGGCACCTGGCCAAGACCTTCACATACAAGAAGCTGGAAGTAAAATTAACGAACTGTAATGGATAATTTCTGCCTCTGCCTTCCTCCACACACACCTCGGTGGCATGTGAGAGGACTTGACAATTCAGCGTTCACTCCCTTAGGTTATTTAAGTGTCAGTTTTTCCTTGCAGTTTGAATAATGATTTCACTCCCGCTAGAATTTTTCTACTTGTTTAATTTTCATCCATCTCCATTTGGACAGTGCTGGTCAGAGGCTTGAGTTAGACTTTAATAATACTGAGAAGAAGGGAGTCATTAAATCAAGATTTATGCTGGAAATAAAGCTGCATAGCAGCTAGATGAATGTGCATATGTGTCCAATCTAGTAGAGAAATCTTGGCAATTGTCAAAGCTTATCCTGATATTCTGTTGGATCTGCCTCAGGGCTGGGCATATGGGTTCTCAATTTTTTTGGATTGTGTTTGGTTTATTATGAGCATTTTTCTCCTGTCTCAGGAAGCTAGGGCTGATTGCATATTAATCACCCAGGAATATATTTGGAGAAAACCAGATCATCTGCTGTTTTGTCCCCAGAAATGTGTCCCTGTGGCATTTAAAAAAGTCAGTGGAAAAACAAACAAAAACGGAGGGCCTGGAATAGATCCTCACTGCTAATGTGCATAATCCAATATGCAATGAGGGTGACTTAGCTTGTTGGATCATTTCATACACGTGTATTTGGGGAAATTCTGTGTTGCTTCTCATTAACAAATTATGGTTCTCATTTGAGTGCTCTAGTAGTTTACTGAAACCCTACACTTAGGTTTATTATCTCTGTGAGTAGTAGCTAAAAAGGCCAATTTTTGATATGAATTAAAATACTTTTTCTTAGAGTATCACAACAGCAAGGCTAGTGTTTCAGCTGTGGAGGGCAGGAAAATGGTCATGTCAATATGAATGTATTTGCCAAAGATGCTGGATTCACAGGCTCAAGGACTGATGACACATGCGTAAAAACAGCTCAGGCTTTGTTCATGTGTCTCCACTGATGTGCCTCAACCCTGTTGCACTGGAGTTATCTCTAGAAAAAACAGAGGAATCCGGGTTCCTGTCCTCTTGCTCAGAGGCTGCTCACAAAAATGCCAATTGAGAGATGAACACCAAGCCCTTTGGAATCAGACAGGTCTTGTTATGTTGCCCAGAGCCAATCATCTCCGTGATGACTTCCAGCTATTATTTACTATCCTCCAACTCGCTAAAGAAAATGAAAAATGATTTTTAGTCAAGTATGGGGCTATTGGCTGCTTTGTCTTGTTTTGTTTTTCTTGTACATTGAAATCCATCAGAGGAAAACATATTAAAATCTCAGTAATGGATCAGTACTGGTCTCCGTGAAAAATGTTTCACCTCTTAATAGCTTACTTGAGTTATTGAGGCTAATTGAGTGACCATTCCGCAGCTGTTTTAAAGCATCTACGCTGACAAACTTCATCGCTGCAGTTCTCCATCAGTGCTAGCAATAGTGGAGACAGAGTTTAAGCATTTACCCAGGGGTAACAATGCCTGAGCCCTGCCTATTCTATGGCTTCCACCATTATTACTTATCACCAATGCAGAATTATAGCTACAATGTTTGGTAGTGTAGGTAAGGCCTTGGAGTTAGGAGATCTGCACCACAGGAAGCCACAAGATCTGGGACTGATAAAGGAAGCTTGGTTTGCCTGGGGAAAAAAATCATTGCAACTTCTGTGCAAAGAGGGTCCTTTGGAAATGGATCAGGGTGTCTGGAGCTCTCTGTAACATCACAAAGAATAATTCACCCAGTGTGTTTGCTTACCACAGGAAAGGAGTTTGGGGAGATCAAACTTTCTGCTGACTTCTGTTTGTGGATTATACATCATATAAAGACTAAAACCTTCCTGCAATATAAACTAAGCAGTTCCCAGGAGAAGAGAAATTAGGGCCTGATCCCAAAAACTGCCATTCCCCCTCAGCTTCCATTGACTTCAGCATTCAGCACCTCTCTGGACCAGGCTTATAGTTTTGAGCTTGATGAGTTTGAGCTGATTGGTCGGCTGGGGGAATCCTGTTCCATAAAAGCTGTTCAGTCTGACTGACCTCCTGACCGGCATGATTCCAACTCTGTGTCCTTAAATGCCCTTTACTCAAGGACCCTAGTCTTTTTCTTTGCCAGGTCTTGCGGTCTGGAGTTTCCTGTTTGTTAATTAATTTGTGTGTATTTTAGGTTGTCAGCTCTTTGTCTATCATGATATATCTTTGGCAATGTGTGCTGCGGGAGAAGTTTTGATGATCATGGGCTGGTGTGTGCACGGAACTTAATGATGGACGACTTTGTCAATGCAGTAAATATTAAATTGGTGGCAGGACCTAATATACAAGTTCCAGCACTGTAGAACTTTACCATTCAAATGGTATGCTTAAACCCTCCTGATTTTGGGTGCAATGATTTATGGACTGAGACGTTAGAGCGCCGTATAGTTATTCCAGTGCACCATGAAAGATTGGTAGGCCTGGGGAGAATCATGTTTTAATTCTTGGCTAGCATTTATTGCTGCTGCTGCAGTTTTTCAGGAGACGTTTGCTGGACCGATACCTGCTGAGCTCCAACCTGACCGTGGCCTGGAAACAGTTTGAGAACAGTTATGCCACTCTTTGGGTTTCAGAAGGGACAGAGCCTGTTGTAACACAGTCATCAGCCAGTACCCCGGTAGCCTCCCCTTTACGTTCTGGAAGGTGTTTTAGTTAGGTAGTAGTATCCTCTGGAAATGGGCTGGAGTGATGACCCTCCAGTGCAGGGTCATGTTCCTTTTTCTACCTCCAGCTCCAAATTGTGCATCATTGCAATAAACTGTTTTCAGTAGCTTTTGATTACATTAAATCAGCCACTTAGATGCTACAGGCATTTCCAGTGACCTATATACAGCAAGTGCCTGTGTTATGTATTTGTACAGCACCTAGCACAGTAGGATTCTGGTCCATGACTGGGACTTTTAAATGCTACTACAACACACACAATAAAAGACAAGCATCATATTAACTGCAGTGACACTGGACCAGGCAGAAAAGCACAAACATACCTGCTTGATGCCCCCAAATTTCCCAAAACCAAGACTCAAACTAGCTTCGGATAGAGATCCTCTCCACTCATTTCCTGCTAACAGCCCAGGCGGGGCTGAGAACTTGTAACATTCAATATTAAAATGCAAAACAGCTGTAAAAGTTTGCAAGGGGGGAGGAGGAGAGTGAGTGCTATGAAGAGAAGTGATATGCAGGGGTAAACGTGTACCATTGAGTTACCTCTCTGCTCACCCCTGTTTCTCAGTTCTAGTCAAGGATCAAGCTGCTATCCTGCTGCAAACCGCAGAGCTGGTTGCATTACTTTTGAATGTAAAGACATTGATGGCTGCTGCTGGTGATTCTGGGAATTAGGGAAAGAAGAGTGACGAACCATTCCCCTTGATGGCAGAGGGGTTCAAATCCAGTGGCCAAGCACAGGCCTGAGATTCTAGAGGCCAATACCTATTATTACTCGGTGAAAGGCCATTGCTGCTTTTTAAAGCCCATGCTCAGCAAAGCATTTAAGCGGGTGCTCAGCTTCAAGTGTGTACTTTATTTCTGCTACTAGTCAAAGAGATTTATGCACCTACATACGGTTAGGCACCTGCACAAGTGCTTTTGTCATTCCAAGCAAAGCACAGATTATATTAATAGCAGGGCTCTGAATGGAACCATTGACACCAAAAATGCTGAGGACCACACTTAACAAAAGCAGCTAAAATGTCAGTGCAGCAAGTGTTGGCAGTTGTCTCCCTGTTTGTTTTCATTGCAGTATCCATTCTCATTCCAGCACCTGCTTTTCAGTGGTCCCAGCTCGCAGCAATGCAAACGGCTTCCCTTTAGGTTCCCTGTGATGGGCGAGTTAGCTCATTAATCTGGTAACATACCCAGGGAAGGGCGGAAGAGAGAAGATGATTTCATTCAACTCTGGCTGTATAGACCTTGCATCTGGGCACACAGGAGTAGGTGGCATTATGCCACCCACTTCCTCCCTTCCCAGAGCAGATGGATGGGGAGGGTTGGGGGATGGGCAGAGAATTGTCTCCACTGGGCTTGTCTGCCGGAGTAGCTGAGCCAATGTGGAGAGAACGGTGATTACTGCTGGTATCAGCCTCTAGAGCAGGGAGAAAACAGGGCAGGAACTGTGACTTACACGGGTGTCTGAGGCTCAGTGCAGCCCAGGGCTACACCTGGGGTGATGCAGCGCACACACCACACCTTGTTCATTGTTCATTGTTCACCTTGCCTAAGCTCATGCTCTAGCTCCAAGAGTTCCATATCAGGGTACAGCATTTCTGGCGGACTCTTTCCCCCTGTGGAAATATTGGGGGGCCCTCTGAGTGTCTTGAGGGAAGCAGAAGTGGGCTGGTTTGTCTAACTGTAGGCAAGTGGAGTCTGGGTCAGGTACCCCAGAGCTCAGTGTCCATTGGCTTCCTGCATCTAGTCCCTGAAAGCACCAGCACTAGAGGGCCTGGAAGATCTTATGCCGTTCAAAGAATTCCTTGAGCATTGCCTGGTTCAATACATTGGAATCAAGCTGGGGATATGTGGGGAAAGGTGATTTGCCTGGCTGCCCAGCAGCCAAAAAGCAAGTCAGGAAGATCCATTCCAGACCAAACACCCATTCAGCAGCCCTGGGGTCTGCTGCTCAAGGTCTTGCACCATCTGCGACTCACAGGCTGTTAAAGTCTCTGCGTCCCTCATCACCCGACAGCCTGATCACTGCGGATGTTAAGTCAAGTACACCATCCTGTCGCATCAGGAATATCTCTCTCTAGAACAATTGCTACAGCAGCATCTGTTGCCTTGTCAGTGATTATTACCCACGTGATCAAAATCACCACTATTGGTACCAGCAATTGTGACTCTTCAGCCACCAGAATTAATAGCTGTCACCATGGCTGGCAAGCGTGGAGCGTCATGAAAGCTAAGTTAAGCCACAAAGGGGCACTTCGAGCATCCCTAGATTCCATTTATCCAAAGAAGCTCTTATCTTTCCCTTTGACTCACTCTTTTTTTTTAATGCAACTTTCTATTTTTTGTTGTTTAACCTAAACTGTGCTAGAGGGAATAGCTCCTAAAGCACAACTCAACTACATTAAACCTCCCGCAAATGGCATTGTTGTGTCTTCTCTTGTTATATTCCCTGATGGGTCTGGCATGTGTTTGGAACGGCTGTTCAGGAGGGGAACGAAATAAAAGGCGTTTTCCATTATTGATTGTCACACCGAGAATGATGAAAGGGGAATCAGTGGAGAACAGTGCACAGTCCTTGCTTCTGCACAGACAAGAGATGTCTAAAAAATATCACTAACATCCCCCCCACCCCCGCAACCCAAGGTCTTATAGATTATTTTTCTTCCTTCAGGAAAAAACAATTGCCCATTTCTTTTCCTCACTAAACTGATCAGAGTGTCATTCTGAAAAAAGAGAACGACTTTCCCCTATAGCTGGAATCACTGTATTTCAGAGACCCAGGCTGTGGTGTTGGGCTTGCAGGAGTTTAGAGCACTCAAGGAGGGATGAAGTATCAGAGGGGTAGCTATGTTAATCTCTATCCACAAAAACAGCAAGGAGTCTTGTGGCACCTCCAAGACTAACAGATTTTTTGAGGCATAAGCTCTCGTGGGTATCACCTCTCTGAGTCATGGAAGAGAGAATATCTCGTGGGTATCACCTCTCTGAGTCA